>CM066167.1:64641342-65238843 GCA_033629205.1 Lithocarpus polystachyus
AGAAACAAAAAAAAAAAAAACATTATTTCTTACTACATTATAAGCAATAGCGGAGCTAGTAATTTTTTCCAAATATAACAAAATTATTATGGGTTTTTTTATTTAAAATTTTATATTTTTTCTAATTTAAAAAAAAAATTCATGACATAATTCTTGATTAATTGGATATTCGATCATCTTAATCAAGAATAACGTTCTAAGGAAGCAATATGTTATTTCTTCAATTCTCAGCATCAATTGTGAATAATTTTGCCTTAAAATTACTCATATTTTGATATTTGAATATTAAATTTTAGACACTAGTTATATATCCATTTAAAATATATATAAATAAAAAATTGTATGCAATCAATCAAACAAAAATAATTCACATAAAAAAACTAAATATAAAATAAATTAATACAATAGAGAGAGAGAGAGAGAGAGAGAGAGAGAGAGAGAGAGAGCAGTGTCAATTGATTTGTGAACAGAGTTGATGCAAGTCATCGAATGGAGGCTAGAAGCAGCTAGCAGTTTTTTTTTTTTTTTTTTTTCTTACTTTAAACAACAGATTTATGTTAAAGCAATACAACCTTTTTTTTTTTTTTTTGTCTTATTATTATTTTTTTCATTAGGAGGATTGGAGGAGTATTATATACACGCGAGTTGAGTGACGTAAGAACAAAATCCACAATTTGATAAATTTGAGAATGAAAATTGAATTTGGTCCAAATTTTTTAGATGAAATGTATATTTTAATATTTTAGCCTTAGAAAAACAACAAAATTTTGGTACCAATTAAGTCTTAATTAATTTGTTAACAACTACAAAGATTGTAATATAATAATAATAATAATAATAGGTGAAGTAAAGAGAAATTCAAATAGAACTCCAAATTAGAGTTTCAATTTTGTGCCATGTGTCTAGATTTGGATTCTCAATTTTGCGCCACTTGTCCTAACCAAAACTCAAAAAAAAAAAAAAAAAATCTAACTAGATTATAAATTGGACTCTGTTAGGTTCTAAGAATTAGGAACTAATGTATTAGAACTTCTATTTGTAATATTGGCAAACCATGATCAAAACAATCTTTAGTCTTGTGTTAGACTTGCTCAAAGTATGGCTTTTTATGTAAAGTTGGAATCGAGTTAACTGCAGAATTTACTGTGCACTTCTGCCTAACTCAATCGATCGAAAATTAGACTCGAACGATCGAAAGTCGTGCAGAACGTTTTTCTGCAAAATTTTTCCAACTCAGCCCTAGCCCATTTAATGCGTAGGGTTTTATGTTTTGCCCTAAGTATATAAGGGAAAATCCTAACCACGTTTTTAGAGTTCTGAATGCTGTGTTTTGTGAATCTAATTGTTAGATCTAGAGGTGTTGACCTTCACATACACTTAGGGTTTCCAAACTCAAGATTCATGTCAAGAGATTGGTAAATCATACAGTTGCAGAACAAAAGAGCTTCAAGATATACAAGCAGGTATTGCTCGTGCTTTGCTGAGAATTCAAGGAAAGAAGCAGTCCGTGGTCTCGAAGCTATCACGTGGTCGTGGTAGTAAGTTTCCTACAGGCAGGTAGCAATAGGATGTTAGTGGTCTAAGTCTCTATTGTGTAAACTTCGATTCTTTCATAGTGAATTCGTTTTACCTTGAGGATAACTAGGTTAAATCCTCCCCAGGTTTTTTATCGGTTTGGTTTTCCTGGGTCATCATATCATGTATTAACCTAGATCTGAATAATTTTCCTAAGTTAATCACTTGGCTAAATAACTGAGTTAATTTGTTTGGGTTTAAGGGGTCTAAACAAACTTTCAAACTCTAATTTTGTATTATGTATCTTATCTAAATTTTTTAATTTTTGTGCCCAAATAAATGATGCATTAACAGTTAACACGGAAGCCAAAAAAACCACAATGATAATGCTCATTGGCCTAAGCAAGAACATCTCACCTACACACTTTTATGGCTAAATATCTTACCTGCCCACTACTAGAACCAAGGAGTCCAACGAGAAAGACTATAAAAGTAAAATATCATTTCCTCCTAATGCCATATCGTCGTCCCATGTTTCCTTTTCTCTCAACCTCTACCAACTAGATCCACACACTACCCCCCTCCTCCCCCTTTCGGATTTAGCAAGGCTGGGTTCAAACACAATGTTCAATCTCACTCTTTCTTGCTTCACACTCTCATACATTACCGCTTCATTAGCGCCTTTAAGAAGATTTCAAGCTCAATATGGAAACTGAATCTACCAAGATGAACATCTTATCATCACAATTGTTAATTTTTCCATGCGTAAGTACGGACTATATGCTAGTTATGCCAATAATAGGAACATACTTTGAAAGGCCAAATCTCAAACTGTAATAATTTAGCAACCAAAAAAATAATAGTCTCAAACTGTAATACAATCAGTTGGGGAACACGCTTTCTCTTCGTTCCCCCATCTCTATGGATAGTGATAGAACTATATATAAATAGACCCAATGGTGGTGTACACTGCCCCACCACCCTGTACATAAAACACACTCATTTTAATCATGCAAATCACCAAATTAACCAATACTTACTCTATGACAATGACACCCTCCAAACTCAAAACAACTCACCCTATATTTGTATCGCATGAATCACCAAATCAATAAATAACAAATACCCATCTTCTTACTTAACAAATCCCCAAATATATATAAGAAATCTCATAAGAGCATTAGCATTAGGTATTGTAAAAAAATGTTATTTTGGCACATTAAAAAAATTATTTTTTTCTAGTTTAACACACCACTTTATAATAGACTCTACATCACATGTTCTATTTCTTTTACCACTTTATTTAAATATTCTTTCTTTATTCTTTCTAACTAAATTTTCTATTCTTTCTTTATTAGAGGGATTCGGTCAATATTGAAGGGGTGAGAGAATGAATCTGAGAGAGAGAGAGAGAGAGAGAGAGAGAGAGAGAGAGAGAAGAAAAGATATTTTACTGGAGGAGAGAGAAAGTTGATTAAAAAGTGCACAAAAAATAAATAGAAAATATGATTGTACTATGCCATAGATAGAATTGTAATGTAGAAAATGCCAAAAATATTTAGCATTTGACACATCTCATAAGGGTTGGTTTTTGGTGTGCCAAATGCCAAAAATTTAGCATGTAGCACACTTGATACCAATGCTCTAACATTCCATTTAACGCTTTGTTTGTTTTGGCAATAGTGTTTTCTATAAAATGAATCATTTTTCAAAAAATATTTTCCATAAAACTATTTTATTTTCATATGTTTGGTGGCAACTTTAAATGAATTAAAAAAAAAATCTTAACTTTTCTTATTTAGCTTGCTGTAAGATAAAGTTGTTTTTCAAAAAAATTTAGTGGAAAAAAATCTCTAACAATAAACCATACTTTTTTTGTTAACTAAAGATAGTTTTCATTTCACTCCTTTTTTTTTCTTTTAATACTACTAAACACTAAAAACATGAAAAACTATCTTCACATGATGTTTTCTATTGAAACAAACAGAGCAAAGCAAATTGCCCAATTTCTTCAAAAAGAAGAATCTCCACTCTCACCACATTAAAGAACATCTTCAGATTATAAATAAAAGGTGAAAAACACATTTTAGTCCTTACATTTTCACACGATTCTCACTTTGGTCCCTATATTTTATTTTCACCGCTTCAAGTCCCTAAAATTAAAAAAGTGATCTCGTTTTAGTCTCTACCGTCAGTGCCCTAACTGCAAAATCCTAGGTGACAGACGGAGCACTTTACTAACTAACATGGCGCTGATGTGGCAGTGATGTGGCGATTAAAATATTATTAGAAAAATATTATTTGGCATTTTATATGCCACGTCAGCATTTTAATTTTTTTTTAAAAGCCATGTCAGAAAATTTAAACTAAAAAAGAAAATAAATTAAAAAATAAACTTGAAACTAATTAAAAAACAAACCTTTAAATTAATTTTTTTTTTCTTTTTTTTTTGGAAGAACACAAAGAACCCAGAAGATGTTCTTCATTTTCTTCCCCAACTAAGCTTGCCTAGAAACCTTTAAAATTCTATATTTTCTTTTCTTTTCTTGCATTTTCTCAGCATCTAAACCCATAAATCACTCAGATTTACAAAATAAAAAGACATTCCCATAAAAATTTACAAAACATAGAGACATTTAACAATTAAACTAAGACATTCAACAAGATTTTCTTATGCTTTGAAACCAAACACACAAACACAAAACTCAAAGCCGATTCATCAATAAACTACACCAAAACACAAGCCAATTCTCATCAATTTCAGATCTGGTCAGCCACTACCAATCTAGCCACTACCGACTTGGGTTAGCCACTACCAATTTGAGAATGAGAGAGAGAGAAGATGAGATGATAGGCGATCTGGGTCAGCCATTACCAATCTGAGAGAGAAAGAGAAAAGATGAGATGATAGGCAATCTAAAATAGCCACTACCGATCTGGGTCTTTGGGTCTTCAACCATGGGATTCGACCATGGGTCTTCAGCCATGGATTTAAAGAAGATGATAGGCCGTGGGTTTTCAGTCATGAGATGGATCCGCCATAACCACCGTGACCCAACCACCCAAATCACGACCAAATCTCAATCCCAAACCCATAATCGCATCACCATTAACAGCAGAATAAAGAAAAAGAAAAACAAAAGCCTAGAAAATGGACCCAACAGAAGAAGGCTTTGGTATGGGCGAAAGGGAGAGAAGAGAGGGAGCTAGGCGAAGGGGAGAAGCTGGGGAAGAAAATGAAGAACATCTTCTGGGTTCTTTGTGTTCTTCCAAAAAAAAGAAAAAAAATTAATTTAAAGGTTTGTTTTTCAATTAGATTTTTTTTGAAACTGTTTTTTAATTAGATTCAAGTTTTTTTTTTTTTAATTTATTTTCTTTTCTGGTTTAAATTTTCTGACATGGCTTTAAAAAAAAAATTAAAATGCTGACGTGGCATATAAAATGCAAAATAATATTTTTTAATAATATTTTAATCGCCACATCACTGCCACATCAGCGCCACGTCAGTTAGTAGAGGGTTTTGTTTGCCACTTGGGATTTTGCCATTAGGGTACTGACGGTAGAGACTAAAACGAATCAC
Organism: Lithocarpus polystachyus; assembly: GCA_033629205.1. Lineage (NCBI taxonomy): Eukaryota > Viridiplantae > Streptophyta > Magnoliopsida > Fagales > Fagaceae > Lithocarpus > Lithocarpus polystachyus. Next base: position 64,646,438 of record CM066167.1, read on the forward strand.
TTTTTTGATTTTAGGGACTAAAAGCGGTGAAAATAAAATATAAGGACCAAAGTGGGAATCGAGTGAAAATGTAGAGACTAAAATGTGCTTTTTGCCTAAATAAAATATAAAGCCTTGAAAACTATCTGACTCGATTGGCCAATTGCAAAGCAAATTCTTTATATGTATATATATATATATATATATATAAAAAAAATTGCATGCGCTTCGTGCATGTGATGAGACTCTTTATTTATTTTTTAGGTTTAGTTTCATAATTTTATAGGCTGTTGAAATTGATTTTTGCTTAGAATTTTTTTTTTTTTTTTTTTTTTTTTTTTTGATATGAGATGGGGTAGTTCTTATTTTTTAGAACGTGGGATAGTTTTTTATTTCATAGCTAGGAATATGTGGTTTTTTTTTTTTTTTGGGAGGGGGGGGGGTGTGGGAATAGAAGGTGGCAGTAGTTTTGATTGTGTACATTGGGAAGGAACTTTTTGTGATTAACATTGGTAGGAGCAAGATTCAAGAACGTGTGGTAGTTTTTTTAGGATAGGAATGTGGGTAGGTTTTTTTTTTGGAAGTTAGAAATGTAATTTTGCTTGAATGTCTTTTAATTTTATTCAGGATTTAAGAGTATTTTTGAACCAAAAAATTAAGATTCCAAACAGGAGAAACCCCTTAAATAATAGTACTAGCCTCATTACACGCGCTTCAAAAACCTCTCCGTCGCCCTCCAAGCGGAAAGGTTTTTCGTAAAACCTCTCTGCCGCCCTCCAAGCGGTCAAATGATCCACTAAAGAATGTAGTTGGGATACAAGGACAGCAATAGACCCTCCAAGCCTAATCTACCCAGTGTACCTAAGCCCTCCAAGCTTCTTGCTCCAACGAGGTTACGCCGAACATATTTCTTCTTTAGCTTCCCGGATCCTGCTATCGCCCATAGCATCAACCAATAAGAATTGGTTCCTTCCTAACTGCTTCCCAAAGCACCAAAGAGCCTTCTCACTGATATGGGTATGATGAGAAAAGGATTTGGCTAAAGAACCTCTCAAGGATCTAACAACGGAGAGGGTGAGAGTAGAGGAATTTGAAGAGTCACAAGGTAAAGATTGTGGATGAGTCAATCTTGTTTTTCTCTAGGGTTTCTCTCTCAAAATTCTCTCTGGAAACTCTCTACATTTCGTGGGTTTAAGGGGTATTTATACTGGGGTGAGAAAGGAATGCGAAGAGTCAGTTTTTCAAAATAGAGCTGTTATGAAAAACTATTCAAATTGATTTTGATCCTTAGATTATGTTTTGGAGAGTTTTTGTGCTCTTGGTTGGGATTTTCATCATAGGGGTTGAGGAAACTTAATTTTTTTCAAATTTTTGTATGAGATTGGTTTCTTTTGATGATTTGCTTTGGATGTTGGCCCCTTATGGCAAAAAGAACATGTATTAAAGGTGGATTTCATGATGATCATGCATTGTTTCATATTGTTTTTCATAGTGTGCACGCTAGGTGTTTAATAAAATGCCTTTTAGGCATTTTCTCACTTGTTTGAACTTCAATGAATATCAAACTTTGGGGTTTTTCCTGTTTCCTCATTAGGAACATGTTTGGTTTATTGGTTGTGTATTTAACACACCTAGCCCCACACGTACATTCTCCATGAATTGGTCATGCATTGCACATTATCACCTCTTACACACACCTTTCTTACCCTTGTCATGCATTGGTCTATAACTTGTTTCTTCATCCTAGCATGTCATGTTTACCTTATGCTTTGTAGTATTTTGTTTTATCTTAGGTTTGAGCTTCATTTTCTCATTCATCTCGCAGCCCTCATGCATCATTGCACCCCTCATGCATCATTATCAGTGTTCATACCTTCATCTCTTACCCTTGTTTCTCCTTGACCTTTTGTCTATTTCTGACAAAAAGAGGGAGAGTATACTCTAGAGAATATACCGAAGAGTTTTTGTCATTTACATATGACCCTTGTGCACATTCTTAGGAGGAGAAATTCTATTTCTTGTGCACATGTGTAAGGGGGAGAGATATTCCATAAGGGAGATGCATATACCAAGGGAGAGAAGACATTGTGCTTATAAGAAAACAATTTGTTTTGTTTGTGTTTCTATATGTTTGTTTCTTTTTTGCTTTATGGTGCTTTGAGTTATGTTTTGTATCTATGCTTTATTGCTCTCACTGCTTCATGTTTATGTGTTGAACATGCATACATCCTTATGCTATTATGCTTCATTGAATGCATGTTCGGATGATCATTTGCTTTGCTATGTGATCATTGTAGTCATTTCTATATGACTATTTTGGTGCACGATCAAGTTGCTCATATGTTTCATTTCATGTTTACTTGATCGCAATTTACTTGTTACATTATACTTGTTCTTTTGTTACTTGCTTTACCTTGAGGGTCTAATGTGCTTTGTGCAAGTGTTTCAGGTTACAGGTATATATGTTCCAAGTTCATCACAGTTCCTATGATTTATGATATGGGGAGTGATATGATAGCGGGAGGAAGAGCTTGATCAAAGGGGGAGTATTGATGTTGAAAATCAGGACTTATGTTGTGCATTTATATTATGCTATTTTTGTACCGTTGCTTATGTGGCGTTTGGTTGGTTTATTTTGTACCTTTGCTTTTGTGGCGTTTGGTTTAGTTTGTACCTTGCTTTTGTTAGCGTATATGTACCTTTGCTTTGTAGCTAGTACTTTTAGTTAATACTTTGCATTTCCTTAAGTACATCACTCTTGTGCCCTTTGTTGGATTTTTATCCTTAATGCAATTACCTTGTGTTGTTGCATTGGTTGAGTGTTGGACATGCAAATGATACTTTGCATTGAGCTTATTAGCTTGCATGTCCGAATGTTCATTCTATGTGTGAATGAGCATTGTGATCACTATTTATAGTGATTTTTTATGTTTGGTCTAGCTATGCTTTATTGCTTTAACCATTTTTACTTGATCGCGTTGTGCTTGCTTCATATGTAATACAAGTTTTTCTGCATACAATGATCTTATTGTGTGGTTGCTTTTCAGGAGATACTTGTACTTATGATTCAAGAGCTTCACAGATTCTAGAGTTAGGTGTGAGTGAATTTTGTTCAACTGTTCCCAATTCACTCGTTAAGTCTAGAGTTTGTTGTAGGGTTTTGTCACGGAATAGCCAAAGGAGGAGATTGTATGGTTGAAATTTATCAACCATTTTGTTGGCTTTATTCTGTGCCAATTTGCTTGTATTTCAGCATTTAGAAATCCTGTGTTTAGGTGGGGATCATGTAAGGGTAGTGTGTGAGAGAGTGTGAAGAAATGCTCAAGACTGTGCAGAAAAACAGAAACTTGCGACTAGATGTCGCTGGTGTCTCGCGACTGGCAAGCCGCCAGATGTTGCACACGAGTGAAGCGTGCAGAGAAGAACTCGTGACTAGATCTCGGAGCTAGCTTGCGACTGGCAAGCCGCCAGAAGCTGAACTGTCGTGCCAACTGTCGTACTATAGGACAAAAAGTCCAGTCTGGCCATTCAGTTTGTTCGCGGCTTGAACTTGCGACTCAGTCAAGTCGCGAGGCTAAGCCGCCAGACAGCTTTATTTTGAAAAACTGACTCTTCGCATTCCTTTCTTAACCCAGTATAAATACCCCTTATATCTACGAAATTTAAAGAGCTTCTAGAGAGAATTTTGAGAGGGAAACCCTAGAGAAAAACAAGATTGACTCATTCATAATTTTTACCTTGTGACTCTTCAAATTCCTCTACTCTCACCTTCTCCATTGTTAGATCCTTAAGAGGTTCTTTAGCCAAATCCTTTTCTTATCATACACATATCAGTGAGAAGGCTCTTTGGTGCTTTGGGAAACATTTAGGAAGGAACCAACTCTTATTGGTTGATGCTATGGGGGATCCGGGAAGATAAAGAAGCAATAGGTTCAGCGTAACCTCATTGGAGTAAGAAGCTTGGAGGGCTTAGGTACACTGGGTAAATTAGGCTTGGAGGGTCTATTGTTGTTCTTGTATCCCAACTACATTCTTTAATGGATCATTTGACCACTTGGAGGGCGGCGGAGAGGTTTTATGCCAAAGGCTTCGGTTTCCTCTTCGATAACACATCGTGTGTTGTCCTTGTGTTTGCATTTCTCTTCCCTTTATCTTTGTCATTTAATTTCTGTTATGGATGTGATTTTATTTAACTTAGATTGTTTATCAATTTTGTTTTAAACTTTAGTTCATTTTCCGCACATTTATCGTTTGATTTAAAGCTTAAATTGGTAATTTGTAATTTGGGGGTCTAAACGTTCATAGTGTTTTATACGCTATTTGAACTTTCATTATGTGCAATGAGTCTTTTTTTTTTTTTTTTTTTTTGTGATCCTATTTTGTAGAGAAAAAAATTGTGTTTTTTATTTATTTTATATATATAATTTTATTTTGAAAATCTAATTTATAAGTGAACTAAAAAATGAGAAATCCAAACAGGAGAAGCTCCATAAATAATAGTATATAAATATATATATATATTTATAAGAGCCCAAAATTCATTGAAATATAAGAAAATCCAAAAATAAAAACCACTCTTCCTAGGACATTCTTGTTAATGGTTATCTTCAACTGCAACCTCACAACCTGAAGCTCGCCAATGATCCTGTCCCCCTGTCCCCTTGCATTGATGATCACGACTCACGAAGCCCGTTAAAAGAAAAAGACAGAGTAAAATGCACCAAATGATCTAAAATCCAATAGTTTGAATTGAATAATATATATATATATATATAAATTTTTTTTCTATATGTTCATTTAAGAACAATTTATTTATTATTTTACTAAAAAGTTTTGTTGAAAGTGATAAAAGCTAAAGGTTAAATAAAACCAATTGTTTGATTTTTTATTTTTTATTCTTTTGCTGAAAAGACTCTTGCAAAAGAAAGTTGGGTGACATTTGCTAATAGTTCCAAAACAGGTTGGAAAATAAGCTACCAAAGCAAAAGCAAAAAGATAATAATAAAATAAAAGCTCCTTTATCGTGGGATTCACAAACCGTATAAAAAGGAAAATATTAGAGATAATTTTTTTTTTTTTTTTACAAAAAATGTTACAAACTGTTAATATGGTGAGTAATTATTAGTAAATGAAAAAACGAAGTTAATGGTAAGCTCAGATGAGAACCAGAAAAAATTGGCTACAATAACAATTTGTAAAAATATTATGAAATAGTTTGCGTTTGTAACATTACTAGTATAAAAAATAAGCAAAAAGATTATTTATAATTTAAAGTTTTGGTTAATGATCAATTTTAAAAAAAATTTGATGTCACTATTATGAGAAACAAAAAAAAAAAAAAATGCTAAAACATTAATTACTTTTGTGGGGTCATGGGCCCAAATCATGCAATTAGGTCTTGGGCTTTGGCCAAGAGCGAGGGGCTTTAGCCGAGATCGTGAGTAGTCTGAGTTCGAGGAAGAGTTTCTCCTCTAATAAGCTAAACACGGATCAGCTATGGATCCTAGTGATCAAGGTGACCTTCTAAGAAGCTCTAGTGATAGGGACGTGTGCCACAAACGTACAAGAAGGATAGGAACTCAAAAATGTCTAGGGGAAAGCTGCTGATACCGTATTTATGTGGACAAGACCCTTGAACAGTGCTACCTCAGTTACCGCAGCTCACAGAACACCAAAGAGGGTGTCTGATGGGACAAACACTCAAGTATAGGCTTAGATGATTAACAAAGGGAAGGCCCAGGTTGTTTGAAAGGGACTATATAATAGGAGAAATCCACCATGGAAAAGGGGCGAAGCACGGTAGCAATCTCAAGAACTCCTGTAACCGTTCTCGTTCAATATTTACTAGAACAAAGCTCCTCGGATTGTGCCAAGGACGAACTTTCTTTGGTAAACTCGGTTCCTTTCTGTTTGATTGTTATGAAATCCATATTAACTGTTATCCATGCACTAAAACCTAGCTCTTTGTCCCACTCTCTACAAATTTATTGTATTGGGCTCACTGGACCAAGATTCCATACATTTTGGAATTGGTCTGAATATCGTGTCCCTACAACTTTTTTTTCCACTCCTAAAATGATTTAATAACAATGATGCACAGATCCCAGTACGTGACTAACTCGCAAACTTGAAGAAGATTGTTGACTATAAAGTTCTTTAGTTCATCAACAATGAAGATCAGGACGCTCCTTGGTCACAAAACTCTTGGCGTAAAGACGCAGTAGCTTCTTCAAAGGGAATAATGAACTAGGGCACTTTCTGCATGTATTATTTTGTGCATCATCTTATGACGGCCTTAAAATAATCCTTATATATGTCTAGGGTTGTGAGAAAAGAAACCTCACACTAATACATAAGAATATCCGCGTAATCAAATCTGAAAAGTCTGATTTTGTAATTCCCGACAGATACAGCTTGTGTTGAGAATCTGTCGAGCTTCAAAATTAATTCTCGATAGAAATGCTTCTATCGAGACTTCTATCGAGCTTTAAAGAATAACACTTTCTTCACTTTTTTCTTGGTCAGATTTGAAAGGCTTCAATACTTAACTTGAACACTTGTTTCTTGAAGTACTAAACCCATCCTAGATCTACCCAATTACAAGAAAAGTGCATTTTGTCAAAGGATTGGCCAATTACATAAAATATGTCCCTAACAATCTCCCCATTTGGCAATCTGTGACAAAACCATAACAAAACAAATAATCATGAGAGAAGTCTTAAATCACTAAACTCATAATTACTTATTGTATTACAAAATAAATCTATTCCTACTACAAACTCTTGAAAAACTGGCAAGATAGAATTTCACGACCTGTCTTTCTGAAACACTTAAACAAAACTCATCAAGGCATCATATGTGAAACAGAAATAAAAATTTCATACATAAAGAAACATGTGTATAAAGAGAGAAAAAAAACAACACATGTAGAGATAAGTGAAAAAAATGAACATACATCATCATCATATATAAGAAAATAAAGTATAATGTATGTCATAATAAAAATGGTCACAAGATCGGTGTACAAGATGCTAATGTAACTAAAAAGAAAGAAAAGTACATATAAACTTCACTACATCTCTCAAAAAGATATACACTCCCCATATAAAAAAAATCCTATACCAACTCTCCCTGTAAGTACAAGACTACTCTCAAACCAAAACTACTCTCCTTTTTTGTCACAAATGACACAGGGCAAGTCACTGAGAGGTCATCATTTCCTCATCACTGGAAGAACCAGCATCATCCTCATTATCGGTCGAGGCCACTGGAGAAGGAGAGGGAAAAGGTGCAAAGCCAGCCATGCGAGCCTGTCTGCGGGCAATGTGACCAACTCGGGTGTTTTTCTGACACATCTCATCTGTGAGATAGTCAAGATGACCACCAAAGTCAGCCTCTATCTGCTAAAGTTACGCCATGATGGCCTCAAGGGTCACACCACTAGTCGCGGAGGTTGAAGAAACGGAAGAAGATAGAACAGCAAAAGCAGCAGGATCGGTCGTCTCCATTCGTGGCCACTTTGGTTAAAGCTGGGCCTTGCTCCGCCGGACAGAACTAGCGTTAATGGCACCCATGATGGAGAGAGAGAGAGAGAGAGAGAGAGAGAGAGAGAGGAATGGGAATAGAGAAGTACTGAAGGATTCGCGTGATAGTCGAAGGAAAGATAAGCTTATCACAGGTAGAAGTATCCAAATACACATCTAAAATAGATGTGATAAAGTGAGAGGGAAAGTCTATAGAAAGACCCTCCATAAGAGACAAAAGAAATTGACCACGTGGCTCGGTGATGGAGTTATAGTGTGACAGAGGAGTAAGATTAAAGTCATCACCATGTTAAGAAAGTGAAAGCCTTTAGCAAAGCCTGAGCAAGGGGTGTTTAAAGCACCACTCCAAAAAGAGGGTTTCTCACAAAAGTGAGAAAGAAGGTCATTTCTAGATACGGTTCGGAGATGCTCACAACCAAGGTAGTTAGGATGCACTACCCTAGGGACGCGTAGTACCTTAGATATAAGATCTAGAGTAACTACGATACGTGTTCCTCTGAATGTAGTAACAAACTGAGGCACATCGGTGTCGATGCCGTGTATGTTAGAGTAGAACTCTTGTATTGAGAGCACAGCCAAGCCCACCCTTAATCATGCACCTCATGGAAACGTACGGCGGTTTTGAAATGGATTAGGGGGACAAATAGTTGTTAAGCCTACGATGATGTAGGCAATGTCACTTGAACATCAAATTTATATGGTTTTCAGATTTCAAGTCATGTAAGTCACAAATATATTATAAATAGGGTTGTAAATAAATTGAGTATTAAAAAATCATATTTTTTCATTTGATTTTAGGCAAAATACTATTTTGGTTTTTATATTTTTAGGTTACAGTCAATTTAGTCTCTACATTTTGGTAATAGTCAATTTGGTTCATGTTATTTTTAAATTGCAACAAATTTGGATTGTTCATTTAATTTTAGAGAAAAATATCATTTTGGTTCTTACATTTTTGGGTTACAATTAATTTAGTCTTTACATTTTGATAGCAGTAAATTTAGTCCATGTTATTATTTTTTTTTTTTTTTTTTGGAGTAGCGGTAGTGCCTTAAATTTTAAATCGAATCCAAATTTTTTGTCCCACTTTTTTTATTCTACATTATACTCTACCAATAAATATTTACTACGTATTAACGGAATTAATTAAATATTATCATTATTAATTTATTAATATTACTATTATTAATTAATAGTAGTATTTAATTAATTAAGTTAACATGTGGTAAGTATTTATTAATAAAATATAAAGTAAAGTATGAAAAGTGGGACAAAAAATTTAGACTCCTTTAAATCATCCTCATTCATTAATACATTCAATCAATCAAAGAATGGAGGCAGCCGGCAGGTACATCATTTCATCAAAATCAACTAATAAATCTGATTCTCAAGTTTAAGTTTAATATCTATCCCACCCCGAGTAGGACTTAAGAGTACACTATAATCTCAAATCTGTATAATAAAATTTCTTGGACGGTGAAACGTCACGAAGGACAGTGATTTTTCTTTTTTTTCTTTTTTTTTTTTGGGTAAAACAAAGGACAGTGATTTATTATAGCTTCATATGTCTTTTTTTTTTTTTTTTTTGGGTCGGTAGGATATGTCTTCTTGTGAGAATAATGATTGATGCGGGGCACAAGTGGGTTTCAGCCCACACTTATGGAATAGCTCATTTAATGAGCTTGTCTCTATAGTCTTCATGCCAACCATCTCTCTTAATTAAAATTTACATTTACAAGGCGTTTGGACAAGTGACGCACATGCTGAGGTTTTGCCTCGAGCCCTGAAACGAGAGACCCAACCCCACGTTCCACCCACACACACCCCCCAAGCTTCCATCGAAAAATGTTAACAAGTCCATATCTCAGTTGTGTAGACTCTAGATATCCCAAAAGCCCAAAATCCATGCCATTTCCCAAGATTATTTATCGAAGGCCCAACTTAGGCACACCCCGTGACCATTGAAGAATCCAGACCTCTCCACTAAATTATCGCAACCCTTCTCGATCTCTCCCAATTTGAACCAAATTTTTCCCGCCACTCCAGATCCTCACACACACACACACACACAGAGTGAAGCTATACCGGTTAGACTTCCATGGCAGTAAAGCCCTAACCTTTCAAAATTCTCTCAAAAATCATCACTTTGAATCATCATCGACATGGTCATGGTCATATCGTAATGGACGCAGACATTTCCCGGTGGATTCTCGAATTCCTAATGCGAAGCACGGCGGTGCCAGACCACGTTATCAAGAAGCTCCTCCAAGTCCTCCCGCTCTCCGCAGCCGCCAAAGACACTCGGTTCAAGAAGGCGGTCCTCCTCCGCACAATCCAGTCCGAGATATCCGACGCAACGGTCACCGAGACGACGCTCCAGGCGCTGGAACTGATCGAAGAGATGGACCGAAACGACGGTGTGGAGATCGGAGAGTCACTGAAGGCGGCGTATTTCGCGGCGGCGGTGGAGTGCACGGTGAAGTACTTGGCTTTGGAGGGAAGCAATGGGAAGTACTTCGAGGCGGTGAAGAGAGTGTGGAGGGGCAGAATCGGTACTTTGGAGAAATCGGGGACGAAGAGCGAGTTGGTTAGGGATAACGCCGAGTTGACTCGGTGGAAGAACGATTTGGAGGCGGCGCTTGGGGATGCCAAAGCGGCGAAGAGGTTGATGAATTTGAATACAAGGGCCGAGGCTCTGCAAAAGCTTAGGGCTTTTTTAGGGGAGGCTTGGGCACTCATGGGCCCTTCCTTTATTGAAGCAGCGGCGGATAAGTGCAATGGAGCCGGTGAATTCGCGGCGGAGCAAGAGGCGGCGGCCCAGATTCCGGAGTTGGCGGTGAATGAAGAGGATAAACTTGCAGCGGGGAAAGGTAAAGTTTCAAACTTTACTATGACTGCACGCTGTGTGTTAATGATTTTGTATTCTCAATGCTCATAATAGAATGAAAATGTTCAAATTCCCCTATATTTCAGTTGTGTTGTGCAATCCAAATGAACTTTACACTGGTCATAGTATGTATGTATTGTAATGCATTGGTGACTAAAATCTAAAAGGTGTTTAAGGAACACCCAGACACAGGACAAAAAGGACAATGAGGCGCGTAGCAAAGAGTAAAGCATATGGTAGCAACTTGCTTTAGTTTGTTATTAGTATAATTCAGTCATTCAAATTAAAAGATTAGCAGCTATACTCATCTATTATAGAGTGAAGAAACACTTGCAATTTTTGTTCTAATTGAGCTAGTAATTGTATTAAGAACCTGAATGAGTTTGATTCTTGGTATTTTAATTATAATGCTGAATTTGCGAATTGTTTGGATGGATGATTTGTAGGGTCTGTGTGTTTGATAATTATGAATTGTGAATTTGTGAGTTAATCAATGGATTCAAAGGTTCTCGAACTAATTTGTGTTTGTTTAGTACTGTATGATTGTTCATGTTCATGGGTTGCTTGGGATTGAGTGTATTGGCCACATCTTAGTAGGGATTTGCTACTTTGTGTTGTTGGGTCTGAATGCATATTTGAAGGGCGCATGTGTGAGAGAGATACTGATGAGTTTTGATTGCGAGATAATGAATGTATTTCTATGTTGTGGGTTTAGGTGCTGGTGTTGATTCTGAGGTTTCTGAGTCTGTTTCAGTTTACAGTAGAAGAAACACTGCAAATAAACGAAAGGGTAAAGGGAAGGAAACTGCTGAGCCTTTGAGTTGCCCTCCTGCAGTTAAAATCGGGAATGCTCGGTAAATGTCGTAGTCTTTTCTTGCATTGAGTTCCGCTCTAATCAGTAGTTTAATTAAATTTCATGTTTGAACAACAGTAGAAGTGGAAGGAAGAAATCAGATTGTGAATATTTGGGAAGTTAGACATTATTGGTACTATTTGTTGAGGAGGATGTACTGGGTTTTTTTATATTGTTTATTGGTTGATGAAGTCTAATGGGTTTTTTAGATTTACGAAACAAGTTCTCCCAATTGTGGAATCATGAATCAAACTGGCACAACATTGGCATAACTTCTGTGATTTTAGGGCCCATGAAATCCTCGCAATTTTTCTTATCTTGAACTTCTTTGGTCTTTAGATCATTGATTTCAAACATTTTGGAAAGAATCACGAGGCTCCTGGATGAAAATTCTGCTGATGATACTTATTTGTTACTGGTGTAATATGTCCAAAACTCGTACGTCCGTGATTCTCTATAATTTATTTTTTCATTTGTTTGCCACATTTTTTGTCACTCTCCCTCAACAAAAGAGGAATTAATGCTTTTCACATAAAATAAATTTTGGAATAAACATCTCGTTTTCTATAATGAAAAATATAATAAATAAAATATAGTCATTCAATAATTAATCAAGCAAAACATTAGATAACTTGGACTCCCAATGAAATGCTTTCCTTAGACAATGTGTGCATCTACACAACATTTGCTAAAAGGTTACTATAAATTAATCTCGAGAAAACAACCAAGTTTATTCGATTCTAAAAATACAAATTTTGCTGAAGACCCAGAGGATTTTTAGTATTTCTGAGAAAGTTTTGAAAGAAGAAGACATTCAAGGCGAGATGTAAAATCATTTATATATCATGGGCAAGGAGTTATAACCATCCATAAACTGTTTTGAGTATTCACAAACATCATCATTTCAATTGGAACAAATTTTGTCCAAACAATTTTCAAATTCATAAATTCTGCAAAACCACCGGCAACACTCATATGTTCGTGTTTTGTACAAACTTTGAGAAAATACCAATGCAAAAGAAATATAAAAATATCATACATCTTACATACGTATCTTGTACGTACGAGGTTCTCTACACTTTTTATTTTCTTAATTTCATCATCACAGTTTCTTTTACTGTACCTCTACTAAAAATGAGGTAACACATATCACAATTATAGAAAAAAAAGAAGAAGAAGGAACTACAAATCAAATTTTCACAACAAAAAAAAATATATTAAAAAAAAAAGATAGTGATTTAATAATTAAACCAAACATTTGACAATTTGGAACCACAACGGAACGCTATCCTTAGACACTATATGCACCCACACAGGAGTTGCTAAAATGTTACCTCAGATTTCTCCCTAGGACACAATTATGTTTAATTAAGTTCTAAATACAACAATTTTGGAGAAGTCCCCTATGATTTTTGGTGTTTCTTAGAAAGTTTTCTAAGAAGTACAAAATGTGAGAGCTAGAATCATTTATATATCACGAGGGAAGAGTTATAATAGTCCAAAAGCTTTTTCAAATATTCACAAATGTTTACATTTCGCGTGGAACAAACTCTGTCCAAAAAGCAATCAAATTCGTAAATTCTGCTGAATCACCTATAACACTTGTACGGTCGAGTTTTGTACAAACTCTCAGGAAATATTAATGCACAAGAAAACTGAAAATCTCGTCCGTATTACATACAACTCTCATACATACAAGACTCTCTAAACATATTTTTTCGAGTTTCATTGCCACAGTTTCTTTCACTTTAGTTCTACTAATGATGTAGTAAAACTTCTCACGTTTAAAAAAAAGAGGGGGGGGGGGGGGTGGGGGGCTACGCATCAAATTTTCACAATCAAAAAATATAATTGAAAAATATTGTGATTTTATAATAAAAAAAAAACATTTGAGAATTTGGAGCCACAACGAAACGTTATCCTGAGAAAATATATGCACCCATAGAAGAGTTACTAAAATGTTACTACAAATTTAGCCCTAGGATACAACCAAGTTTATTAAGTTCTAAACACAAAAATTTTGGAGAAGTCCCCGAGAATTTTAAGTTTTCCATTGAATGTTTTGAAAGAAGAAGATATTCAAAGTGAGATTTACAATCACTTATATATCACGGGTAAAGTCTTAAAACCTGCCAAAAATACAACTCTCGTATGTAAAAGGTTTTTTTTTTTTTTTTACATCATTGCCACAGTTTTTGTCACTTTAGCTCAACTAAATAGGATTTAAAATTTCACAAATTAAAAAAAAATAGTTGAGAGCAGACAACGCCATATTTGCATAAAGAAAACAATATAGTGATTCAGTAATTAAACAAAATGTTTTAGAACGTGTAGCTGCAAAGATATGCTGCAATATATGCACTCAAGATAAAAGGTATTGTGAATTTCTCTCCAGGATATGACCTAGTTTATTACGTTCCAAAAATCACAATTTTGGACAAGGCTCTTAGGAGTTTTTTAGTGTTTCTTAGAAAGTTTTAAAAGAAAAAGAAATTTAAACAGAGACTTACAATCATTTATATATCACTGGAAACTCTTAAAACCGTAAAATAAATAAATAAATAAATAAACTGTTTCCAATATTCACAACAGTTTTCATTTCAATTTGTACAACTTTTGGCTTGAAAACTGTCAAATTTGTAAATTCTACTTATTCTGGCACAACACTCGCACGTGCGAAATTCGTACAACCAAAAATTAATTTTCATGAAAAGAAACTTGTTACGCTCGTACATATTATATACAAAACTCGTACATCTGAGATTCTCTAAACTTTATTTTTTCATTTGTTTGCCACATTTTCTGTCACTCTCCCACTACTAAAGAGGAATTAATGCTTTTCACATAAAATAAATTTTGGAATAAACATCTCGTTTTCTATATTGAAAAATATAACAAAATAAATATAGTCATTCAATAATTAATCAAGCAAAACATTAGATAACTTGGACTCCCAGTGAAATGCTTTCCTAAGACAATGTGTGCACCCACTCAGAATTTCCTAAAAGGTTACTATAAATTAATCCCGAGAATACAACCAAATTTATTCGGTTCTAAAAATAGAAATTTTGGTGAAGACCCAGAGGATTTTTAGTATTTCTGAGAAAGTTTTGAAAGAAGAAGACATTCAAGGTGAGATGTAGAATCATTTATATATCATGGGCAAGGAGTTATAACCGTCCATAAATCGTTTTGAATATTCACAAACATCATCATTTCAATTGGAACAAATTTTGTCCAAAAAATTTTCAAATTCAAAAATTCTGCAAAACCACCTGCAACACTCATATGTTCGTGTTTTGTACAAATTTTGAGGAAATACCAAAGCAAAAGAAATATAAAAATATCATACATGTTATGTAACATGTTTTTTGGAACTCAAGTTTGTCATTGAAACTCGAGTTAACCAATCTTGAATTCCAAACATTATGTTTGATCAAGTTATCATAATACTTGGAATTCCAATTTGGTAAATACGGGTTTCGTTAAATAAGTTTAACTTATTACTTTTTTTTTCTTAATATTTTTCAAAAATTATACTACTTGGCAAAAAAAGCCCAAGAACTGTGGGTCACTCAAACCAGCCCAACTAATCTCCCATTTAAATTCAAAAAACTTCACAGAGCGAAGCTTTACCGGTTAGACTTCCATGGCAGCAAAGCCCTAACCTTTCAAAATTCTCTCAAAAATCATCACTTTGAATTATCATCGACATGGTCATGGTCATATCGTAATGGACGCAGACATTTCCCGTTGGATTCTCGAATTCCTAATGCGAAGCACGGCGGTGCCAGACCACGTCATCAAGAAGCTCCTCCAAGTCCTCCCGCTCTCCCCCGCAGCCGCCGAAGACACTCGGTTCAAGAAGGCGGTCCTCCTCCGCACAATCCAGTCCGAGATATCCGACGCAACGGTCACCGAGACGACGCTCCAGGCGCTGGAACTGATCGAAGAGATGGACCGAAAAGACGGTGTGGAGATCGGTGAGTCATTGAAGGCGGCGTATTTCGCGGCGGCGGTGGAGTGCACGGTGAAGTACTTGGCTTTGGAGGGAAGCAATGGGAAGTACGTCGAGGCGGTGAAGAGAGTGTGGAGGGGCAGAATCGGTAATTTGGAGAAATCGGGGAACAAGAGCGAGTTGGTTAGGGATGACGCCGAGTTGACTCGGTGGAAGAACGATTTGGAGGCGGCGCTTGGGGATGCCAAAGCGGCGAAGAGGTTGATGAATTTGAATACAAGGGCCGAGGCTCTGCAAAAGCTTAGGGCTTTTTTAGGGGAGGCTTGGGCACTCATGGGCCCTTCCTTTATTGAAGCAGCGGCGGATAAGAGCAATGGAGCCGGTGAATTCGCGGCGGAGCAAGATGTGGCGGCCCGGATTCCGGAGTTGGCGGCGAATGAAGAGGATAAACTTGCAGCAGGGAAAGGTAAAGTTTCAAACTTTACCATGACTGCACGCTATGTGTTGCTGATTTTGTATTCTCAATGCTCATAATAGAGTATACTTTTTCAATCAATGTTTCAAAAACCCATAACAAATTTCACAACTTTTTGTTTTTGTTGGGGGTGGCAGGTTGTGATAAGTGCCACACAAAAAAAAAAAAAAAAAAAAAAAAAAAAAAAAAATCCAGAATCACAAACTATTACACAACTTCTTTGCCACAACTTTGATGTGGCAGATTGTGAGTAGTGAAGAAAAAATAGTGGGTTTATGTATAAGTGATGGGCAACTAGTCACAGTCTGCCCTGTCTGAGTTATGACAAAAGAGTTGTGAAATAGTTTGTGGTCCTTGAACGGTAGAACCACTCTTAGTGCAATATCATTTTCACGTGGGACTACCGCTGATATCACTTTTATTGTATAGGAATTACAATCTGCATCCTCAGCAGTTGTGAATGTCTGAATGATGTTGTGTCATTAGGCTTATTGTTTACCAGTTAGATGGATTAGGGTCCTTCGGAGTTCTTAGTGAAACTCTAACATGGAGTTCTGAAGATCATATCTATCCATTTTGAGATGAGTGGATTGGATTTTGCTATGTCATTAACGCTTAAACAAACGTTGACTATATCACCTTTTTTGTATCTATTTGAATTATTAATGACATAGCTAAATCTAATCTACATATTTTAAAATGGATGGATAGGATTTTGGGTCTATGGTGGAGTTACCTTAAGAACTAACATGGATGAGAGAGTTTGTCATTGAGTCAATCAATGCTTTAACCTTTGGGTTACTGAGTTTTGGCTCAAATGGCATCTCCTTCCCTTTTAAGATTAAGCTGGAGGATAAGGTTGTGGGTTAAGTATTATTGGGTGCATGTGTTACTTACCAACCAAAATATATTTTACATTATATATTATATGTGCATTTGGTACATAGCTTATTTCTGTGAGGTAAGAACAAACTGGGTTTGAATAATTAGCACCTAAGAAAATAAGCGGGCTTACATTACCAATTAAGTCATAACAAATGGCTTATGTATGTATGAAAGTCAATAAGGAGTAGCTATTGAGTAGTCCCGGAATAATAATCCCTCCTTTTGCAACACAGTGGATTCTGCAGGTAAAGTTCATTGTGGGGTTAACCATTCATGTGAGAGGAGGGAGAATTACCCTTGACGTATTAAATTATTTTGAATAACGAGAGGGAATAGTAAAAAAATTGGATACATTTTGTTTATATTTTCTTTCCTCCCTTACCATTATGAATGAAGAATCTTAATTGTGATAAGCAACTAGTTCTCTTCCCTGGGCATAATTTGTTGTTGTGTATTCTTTTGATTGGACTTGGTAAGTTAATCAAATATAAAATATTTATATGTACTTTATTTGTATGGTCAACTAGAAATTTTGTACTTAAAGTTTGTCAATTTTTTGCTAATATGTGCACTTGCTTGCATTTTTAAACCATTTCTTTACAGAAGTTACAAAGAAAAAAAAGAAGAAAAATAAAAGCAAGTGAGGACCTTATTCTAGCCTTAATTTCTCTCTTTCCGGTTGAAGTACATTTTCACTTGGTAGTATATAATTTCTCTTCTTTTACATAGGAAAAAGAAAGAACTACCCAAGCAGACTGATCCTCCGTCCATTCCTGTTACTGACCTTTTTCCTTCTGGCGACTTTCCTGAGGGTGAGATTCAGCAATATAAAGACGAGTGAGTATATGTTATTTCTACAAACTCAATGCAACTAGGTCTTAACCCCAACTTAATTGGGGTTGGCTATTTCTATCCAACAGAATATTGCTCCTAGGCATGGGCATAAACTGCTTAGTCTGTTAGGGTGAATGCCCCTGGATTACCTGGTAATTGGTTCCAGTGGGTGGGGTTAGTTGCCCGTGGGTTTTACTGGCTAGAGGCGAGTCTGAAGTGTGCTTATTTAGAAACATAATTAAGGATAAAAATTGCCACAAAAAGAAAAGGCATATTCTGCCTTTTAATTTTTATGTAGGGAACCTTACTAAGGGATTCTACGCATACATGTGTATGGTTAAGGGGTTATTAACTAGTCCAATCATTGTCCCAAGTTCCAGTCAATTATACTGGAGCCACTACTTCATGCATTTTGGTTTACCTTTTTAGTAACTGATTCATCACCTCCTTAATGCTTTTTTTGTTGAATTGGACTAAGCCTGCTGGTTTACCCGTTTAACAGGTCAATGAACCAATAAACTAGTTCAATTTTATCAAATTGGTTCCTTTCTAAAGTTATTAAAAAAAAAAAAATCAGATTTATAATTTTTTTTTAACAAACACTCGGTATATCTTTTACTCTTTGAATCTAAATATAAGATTTAGATTATCATATTTATACTAAGAGCGTTGCGGCTCAATGGCATTTCCTAGTTCGAACCTGGTTTTGAATCCCCTCACTTGTTGTTAGCAATATATATATATATATATATATATATATGGTATAATATTTATTTAATTATAAATGTATTTTTTAATCAAATTGGTTGACCATTTTCTTGCTCATCAATCCAGTTTGGTTTTTAAAACATTGCATTCAATTGAATCTTTTTCACTTATAATTAGGTTCGGAAATACATCAAAAGTATTCTGAAGCCTGGAATGTTGATGACTGACCTGTGTGAGACTTTGGAGAATACAGTCCGTAAGCTAATATCAGAGAATGGTCTGCAAGCTGGCATCGCTTTCCCTACAGGGTGCTCTCTGAACTGGAAAACATTTTGAGTCTGATATTTGAGAGAATTTTATTTGTTCGATCATAATGTCATAAAACCATTTATGTTGTCTAAGCTCTTTTTTGTTGTCAGGGTTGCTGCTCATTGGACCCCAAATTCAGGAGATAAGACTGTGCTTCAGTATGATGATGTGATGAAGTTGGATTTTGGAACTCATATTGATGGTACTACCCACTTCTATGCCATCCATCTGTAACTTGTTCAGATTTTCTATTTTGGCTATTGTGTTGGTAGAATTCTATATTTCTATCTTTACTGCATTATACTACTATTTTTCTTGGCTGTTGTATCAGTTATGGGTTCTTTGATATGCAGGTTGTATAGTCGACTGTGCATTTACAGTGGCATTCAATCCAATGTTTGATCCACTACTTGAAGCCTCTCGTGAAGCAACCAATACAGGTATCAAGGTACTGTTCTGTCCCCAATAAATCCCTCTGGCAAATGATTTTTTAATCTTGCTCTTTGGTTACATATGATCATGTTTGTTATCCCTATGGAAGGAAAATTAGCAGTGTGGATCATTCTTTTTTATGTTTGCTGCATTAATGGATGAAAAGACGACAGCAACAATTGAATGAAAAAGTGACCTTTGAATAACTTTTTAAACTAATGTCTGTTCTGAAAAGTTTGTTCAATTTATTTGTATAGTTATACTTATCAAGTCTAGCAGAGTTTGGTTTTTAATTTGGACATTTTTTAGAGTTGACCATATTCTCTTTTAACTAGGATCAGCAATGGTCCTACATGTTTTTGGGTGCTTGAATTAGTGATTACAAGTGATGTTTCATCAAAATTTATAATCCAGTATTTTACATTCTCTTGCATTAGGGAACAGCATGTTGTATGGTATTATTATATATCAAACCATTAGTGCCGAGCCTGTGGGCTTAATGGAAGTGATGGAGTTAATAATAGATTGACAAAATTTTCCTCCAAACTGGTGGCAGTTGAAATGGCTATCCATGTGAACAATGTTAATTTTTTAAAATAATATATGTACATATTATACATGGAAGCATACCTTTGATGGAAGATTTTTTTTTTTTTTTTTTGGGTACATGTCTATAGCAAACTGGACAACTTTTGTGCTCATTAGAATGTGGGAAGATGCTATGTTCTTTTAATAAATGATCTTGTCTCTGTGTGTATGTGTGCGTATAATATCGAAGTTGATAACTTTATTTACAGTATATTTATGAGTTATGACATGCTTTAATATTAGAAAATTATTTTTACAAACAAATACTCACACTTATACTTGTATATGTATATGTATATGTATATGTGTATGTATGTCTATGTCACTTGCCAAAAAAATATATGTATGTAGTTTAAGGTTGTCTTGACTGGTGTATCAATACAATAGTTTGCTTAAGCTAAAAATATCTGGCTCCACCCTTGTTCACATGTATTTTGTTTAGATGACTTATTAAGTCATCTAAACAAGTTACATGACTTTTAAATAAGGCATTTAAATAGGCCGTGACAAAAAGTACATGGATGCTCATTTTAGTTACCATGTAGTAGGTTGGAAGAAATATACTTATGCCCAAAAATAAGTTGAGACATGTAGTACTTCTATTACTGATGAGGAGGATGCTGACAAAGATGTTTTTAAGTTTGCTTGAGGATATAAGATGGAACCAATGTAAGTTAGTTTGAGTTAAGATTCTAAGATGGGAAAAGGAAGGCTGACGATGACAGCTAAAATATCTGAATTATTTTGGGAGAAATTTTAATAAGATGTGGATCATTTAATTTTACATTGCCTAATAGCTTGTGCACTGTGGAACTTGGTGTTCTGTTTAGTGGGAATTACATGGGTGATTCTATGAATGGTGATAGTGTACTTGGCATGTTGGATAGGTCAGTTGGGTGAGAAGAGGGAATTGAAACTTGGAAAGCTATCTGTGTTTGATGTGGTTTATTTGGAGAGAAAGGAACGGGAGCACATTTGAGGAAAGGGAGACAATGTCACAATGGTAAAGATATTGAAGCATTTATTCCAAAGGTTGAATTCTGAGAGGAAAGACTATTGAATCCAGATTCTCACGTGAGTTTTCTTGATTTCTAGATATTTTAAATTTTAGAATGCACATGGCCAGCCCTGACTAATTTGTTAAGAGTCCATAGCTGACCCTAAAAAATTTGGGGCTAAGGCTTTGTTGTAGTTGTTGTTGTACTTGTTTTTTGGCTTTTATTCTTGTATACAGCCCATGTCATTGGGTAAAATTCTTTTAATTTCTTCCATGAAATATTTATTATATATAAAAAATAATAATAAGATGTAAGATGTAACTACTGATAATGATGAGAGGAAGTTAATACTGCTGTAGTTTATTTTGTATATTCTAAATTTCTAATATACTTGATATCCTTTGATCGGTGGATTTTTAAATGGCATGGTAATATTATATCTTTAATACCAATTAATTTGAGAAATGTTGATATTGAAAATAATTTTGATATTGTGCTCGCTTTTTCAACCTACACCAATGGGGTAGAACTATTGGACTTCTTTTCCTCACTGTCCTCCCTTTCTTCATCCTTTTCTGTTTCAATATCTTTCAAATAAGATCACTTGGTAGGCCAGAAACTTGGACCTTCAAGTATTATTTTCTGCCTTTCTGATTTCTGTCTTTTCTTATAATAGTCACTGTCTCTTGCTACTTCTAAAGTTTTTTAATTTACTATTTTTGTATCTTTCTAATTCTTTTTTGGACATCAGAAATAATATATGAAGAAATTTTCTTTTGGATTGTATTGTATATGCTCACTGCTACGGCTTTTACGAATTCTGGAAGTCATGAATCCCCAACCACATAGTACCATTTTACTGATAGTCTTGTAATTGTGTAGGAAGCTGGAATTGATGTGCGACTTTGTGATGTTGGTGCTGCAATTCAAGAGGTAATGGAATCATATGAGGTTGAAATTAATGGAAAGGTGTACCAAGGTATGACATCTGTAGTAAATGTATATATATGTGTGTGTGTGTGTATAAAATAAAATGGAAAGAGTATCCACTCTACACAGTGTGTGTGATGCAACTGTTATTATATAGTGTATGATATCTTTTATGTCTAGAAATTATGTCTAAAATGTCATGTGGATATATTTTGTCATTAAGTGGATGTTGGCTCTTGTTGGCAGTAAAGAGTATTCAAAACTTGAACGGACATAGCATTGGGCGCTATGAGATCCATGCTGAGAAATCTGTCCCTATTGTGAAAGGAGGAGAGCAGACGAAGATGGAAGAGGGCGAATTTTTTGCGATCGAAACTTTTGCATCAACTGGTAATTGTTTTTGCAGTGATGCAATCTGACAAGAAATAGTTTGCAGTTAATGTATATTGAGACCTGAAGTACAATTAATTGCTTCTTGTTATGTTCAGGAAAGGGGTATGTCAGAGAAGATCTAGAGTGCAGCATTTACATGAAAAATTTTGAAGCAGGTCATATCCCATTGAGGTTGCCCAGGGCAAAGCAACTGTTAGCTACAATTAACAAGAACTTCTCCACATTGGCCTTCTGCAGACGGTATTTAGACCGCCTAGGGGAGACTAAATACCTTATGGCACTAAAGAATTTATGTGATGCTGGCATTGTTCAGGTATTTCTCACCAATTGATTTGTATGTGGTCCCTCTTTCCCACAATAGATGATAACATTTTCTTTTTGGGTTGTCTCAATATATATGGATATATTCAAAATTGAAAGTTCAAAAGTGAGTTTAATTTGCTAAAGAATATATTTATTCCAAAATATATAGACTATGAAGGGCCAAGATAGAATATGATAGGATTGTTACTTCATATAGTAGGTCCATGAGCTACATCATGATGTAGTTTTTATTGCCACCATCTTCTACAAGTTAACTTCATCATCATTGTTATCTTCTGCAGAGTCCTCACTAACGCTCTGTGCATCGGCTACAAAATCTTGTTCCATCTCAATCCCCTTCTCATTCTTATTCGGGACTTCATTTGAGGCATCTTGCTCTTTACCTGGCTGTAGAACTGAGCTATAGATTACAACAACTAATATCCCAGCATCCAATTTTGATTACCTCCATATATATAGACTTGTGCCTAGACATGCCACTGCTTTCTAACAGCTTTAGAAGCTCTGAGAAGGCCCTCCTCTTCCCCAGACTCTTGTTTGTGTCCTTCCATAGATCACCACAATGCACTACAATTTGATATATATTTTCAATTGTGCACCACACATCCTTCCATTGTTCCTGGTACAAGAGGTATGTAGACTGGGAGGCCGAACATTGCCTTAAAATACTACCAACCTCTGCACAAAGTACGTATTCATAAGACTGGAAATGCCAAAGTAGGAGACTAACGGAAGAAAAAAAATATATTAAGGAATATAACTCAGATATAAGTAGGGAGGTAGGGGGGGACCTTCAGCAGGCTTAAAGTGTAAGAAAGAAGTACCAACTTGGATGGAAATCCACGGGGAAATCTCTGTCAGCAGCAGAAAAGATTGTGGGAATATCTCTGTCATAGGAAAGAAGCTGAGGCTGTGTGCTGCTCAAGTTAACAGAAATCAACTTGGATGGAAATCCACGGGGAAATCTCATGAATGAATAGATAGTTACCTGCAATACCCTCCAAGTCAGCCAATGATATGTTTAAAACATCCAAAAGAAAAATAAATCTAAAATAAAACAGAAAAAAATACCATAATGAGATCCATATTGTCCAGCCTTGGTAAACTAATATTTTTCTTTAGAACTTTATTGGATTGGATGTCTGTTTTACGTTGTGATCCTCCATATTTAGTTAGTGATTTGATAAATCTATGTAATCTGCATGACTAAGTGAATGATCTCCCCTTGTATACTCCCTGTATACTTGGGTGATTTGAGTTTTTGATATTAGTAAGACTTTATTACTTATCACAAAGGTATCATTCATACTCACAATCGCCACAAACATCTGATTTCCTCAAACACTAACAAAGTATCAATATTATCGTAACTATGAATAAGTTTATTTCATCTGCCAATGAAAATAGTAATACAAGAATAGAAGTGAAACTGACTAAATAGTAATACAAGACGTTAATGTCATGAAAATGAAGTTCACACATAGCATACATGAGCATACTCCTAATGACAAAAGCGAAAAGTAAAACCTAAGGAAAAGGAAATAGAATTTGACATCCACACATATTATATACACAAGCAGGACAACCAAATGTCTCACAAAAAATCTGCACCTCCTCAAAGACATACTAAAGAGTAAGCTCTTTGATTTTTTTTTTTTTTTTCCATATATATGTATGAAAAGTTTATAGAAAAGAGACCACTTCATGCAAAAGGGCATAAAGTAGCCTAAAGAATTACAAAAAAATACAAAGAAAAAAAAAAATAATGAAACACATTGTTTGGGATTGCTTGATTGTTAATATTTTTGTATCTTATACTTGGTAAAAGCACATTGTTTAAGACCAAGGCTTTATCAAAAAAAAAAAAATTATAATAGATAACTAAATGATTAAAATAAATAATGAAAATTCTATGTAATTTCTTTAAACTTTGGTAAGATTTGGTTAGATAAAATGAAATTTCTTGAAACTTTGGTAATAGAGCTTTAGTTAGATAAAACTATGTAAAGTATTTATATTGTGTCACGTGACAAAAGCACATCATACAGTGCCTAACACTTATCATTGAGAAAAATAACACTAGTAGGACACGTAATGCCTATATCTTATTACTAAAGCAAAAACTGATGGTTAAAGGTCAAATAATATAGTGGAACTTTATTAAAATTTCTAGAAATTTCTGGCAATAAATTTTTTTTTTTTAAACTAGGTTTTATAAACTTCTTAAAACTTTGGCAAAAGAGTTTCATTTACAGAGAACTATATTAATAATTGTAATATACTTATAATGCATCACATATGATATGTAATATTTAAGTTAAGCATATGGCCCAAGCGCGGCATGTAAATGCCAACTTTTATTGTATGGTATATAACATGTAATGCTTATCAAAGAATTTTTTTTTTTTTTTAGTAGACTTCATTACATTGTAGTAATAAACACTCCATAAATCAGGTCACAACTGAAACTAATAGTTTATAGGGTACTGTTAACGAGTGCTGTACAGCACTTGTTAATAATTCATTTAAAGAAAGTTTTTATGGGAAATGAAAAAAAAGTAATTAATATTTTGACAACTTTTTTCATTTCCCATAAAAATAGTATAAAAACTTTCCTAAAATGGATCATTAACAAGTGCTGTACAGCACTTGTTAACATTTTCCTATGAAGACAAGAAAAAATAAAAATATAAAAGTGATGCACCATTTAAGCATTACAAAAATTTATTTTATTCTTTAAAAAAAAAAGTACACAATGCTTATACCAAGAAGTAATAAAACAAGAGCATTAAAGAAAACACACCGCTAGCTTTTCTAATAGAAAATGCAAGCATCTTTGTCTCAACTCTACAGCATCCTTTTTAGAAATACCAGTCCCTGAACAAACATAAAAAATATATGGACATAAGATAGCAAAAAATGACTTACAACTTGAGACCAAACAAAATAATTTCCTAACATCAAAAGTTTTTTTCACGGATTTGGTGCTAAAATATTAGACATATACCTTGACAACAATCCACACAAAATCAAGTTTTGCGAGAGAGAAAAAAAAAAAAAAAAAAAAAAAAAACTTTGGTGGCTAGTTATTCACGAAACTTAATCGCCTTGAAAATATGACGAAAAGTGACCTTTAGTCATAGTTTCGACAATAACCATTGAACCGTAACGAATTGTTAGACGCAAGCTTAACGTTTTAGAAAGTAGACATTATGGGCTTGAATTTGAACTCAAATTTTGGATCCTTTCGACAAAAATCAAGAGAGTTATTGTCGTTTGAATTTGGATGGCAGGAAGCTTTGAAAACTGAAAATAATTGGTCAAGTAGTTGATAATAGAAAGTCCAATTACTTAAAAAATTAACCCCCAAATACATGGCCTTTTAAACTATATATTCCTTTCTCTAGAATAAGTAAATGTTTTTAACTCAAACTCTCACGGGACAACAGGAAAAAATTTGATGAATTGAAAAGGAGACATGCTCATCATTGAATTCATTACAAAACTCAAAACCCAAATATTAGAGAAATGGAAGAAAAGACAAAACTGTAGAGATGGATAGATCATAGGACCCCAAATAGTTGTGCAGGGAAAGGAAAAGTATGGCCAACAAATCTCTTTCAGTTAAAGCCACAACCTTTGTACAAAACATACTGTTAGAAACCCCACCAATACAGTTGTGACACTAATAAATGAGAGTCACCTAGAATGCTAATTCGAAAATGACAAATATAAAGCAAGAAAAAAGAAAACGTTAAAAATATGAGATAGAATAACACTTGCAACAGGGTCAGGGGCATCCTCTTGCTTGCACATAACCCATGGGACCCCAGTTTCGAGCAACAGCCATTTGTGCTGCCCACTTAGTATAAGTATCTGAAGATTTAACTAATCTTTTTTTTTTAATCTACATGGGGAATAACATATTTATTCAATAAAAAACAAAGTATTTAAACACTAAACCTTATCTAAGAGTTTACCAACCTTTACCACAACTGCTAAAAATCCCAAAAACTCATTGTATAACATAGGTTTTTTCCTTATAGGCTAAGCTGTGGCAACCTTATGTGCTTAATCGGTATCATCAATCATTAGGTGGTTGAGAGTTATTTTTGACAACCAATTTAGGACCAGTACTAGTACAAGTTTAAAATTTTCAACGCCCTAGAGCTTATGGTATAGCTAGGGTAGTGGAGCTTTGCTAGCTACGTACCTCTAGCACCTTCTCTGTTGGTCTTTGGCACTGAAAAATTTATAGTCATCGGCTAGTCAAGTTGGGGCGTGTGTAATAGTGGCTTTGACCCCACAACTGTTATCATGTAAACTAGGTAGTTAAGGAAATGACCATGTTAGTATAATGCTCAGGTTATTTTGAAGCTTGGTCTTCACATTCAGGGCTGGAATTAGATTCTTAACTTATGCAGCAAAAAATGGAGATTTTTTATCTGCAATACAATAATTTTTTTCCCCTAATAATTTCATGATTACAATGTGAGAGGTTACAAATTTTTGTTTGGAGAACCAAACTATAACCTTAATTGAAAGAACACACACATTATACATACTTACATACACACACAAAAAAAAAAAAAGTCATAAAAAAATTTCGTACTTTATAAGAAAGGAGTAAAGTAACGCAACTAGAAAGTTATTGAATCAAATTCTATTTCGTGTAATCTATTTTTGTTTCTATTTGATTTGTTTGTATTTGTTTCAAGTAAAGTCTGTTCATCATTGTGAACAAGATGTACTTTTTTTTTTAATGAAAATATCTATTATCTATCCAAAAAAAAAAAAATTCAAAGCGGCCTACATTTTGGAACATCCCAAAATGGGAGGACCAACAATTTGGAACAAGGGAGTACTGTCATATGTACAAATGAAAAACTATACAAAACTAGAAATCAGAATTTTCCAATCCATGCAAAATGGCAACCTCCTATAACAACTCACTTGGCAAGAATCAACAATGATGGAATCATTGTTGAAACGGGCTACTTATATCTTGTCATCCGCTTCATCGATCGAGAGTGCCTCTTTGTTGAAACGGGCTATATAGGATCTCAGCGTCTCATCCTCCCGCTGTTTAATGTTCATTAGGCACGCGGTGGATTTTTTGTGCCTAAGTCCCCCAATAGAATGCGAGGCAAACTGACCGCTCAACTCCCTGAAGTTACCGATAGAGCCGGGCGCCAGCCTGCCGAACTAGGTCCTTGCGGGGCCTTTTAGTGTTGCGGGGAAGGCCCGGCACATGATTTCGTCCGGCACGCCGTGTAAGTGCATCAACGTTTTGAACAACTCCAAATGGTCTAACGGGTCTTTAGACCCATCATAGCTTTCCATCTGGGGCATGCGGAACTTTGGTGGTGTGGGGAACAAGATGACATGTGTGGTGAAGGGCGAGTCCGTGCGCTGGATGAGGTCGTCGAGGTCGTTTGATACTCGTCCCTTGAGAGTGTTCATCATGAAGCCCATACGTTCCTTCATCATCTGCATTTCTACGACCATGTTGGACTGGGCACAGCCATCTGCCGACGGACGGTTTGTCTCCTGTCCTTCTGGTCAGCTCAAGGCATTGCTTCCCTCGGGGCCTCCATGATTCCTCTCCTCGGCACTGCTTTCCTCCTGATTTTCTCCTTGGTTGTCACCCGTCGCATTCCTCCGTAGTAGCTGTTCTTCCAAGTCGTTGTTACGTTTCGTAAGGCGTTCCACCGCGGCCGCCAGAGTCTGGACTTGTCTCTCGAGGGCCGTGGTGCGTTGTTCGTTGCCTTGGTCGTTCATGGTGGTCGTCCTTGAACGCGTGAGTACCATGCAACTCTTTGTCCGGAAAGCACGTAACAGAAACTTTCCCACAGACGGCGCCAATAATGAGGTCGCGAATCAACTCAATAAGCTGCAGGGCCTTCACGTACTTCGAACGAACCTGCACAGGTAAGGAGAACCTCAAAGGGAAGTATCGGCGCGGCACCGGCCAACGACCCTCCGATGGTTAAGTTAGTATTGCTCACAACTCTAGAGTGCCAGAGTTGGGGTCTTAGTATGCGTACCTCGATTTTGGAGGGTTTGGAAGTATTTATAGTAGTAGTAGAGGCCCTTGGCCAAGATGTGCTAGAGAAGATACCACTTTACCGGAAATGCCCCTGAGTAGCGTGAGGTACAAGATACCTCTTGGGCAGTCAAGTGTGTTGGACAAGCTATCCTTTGGGAGCAATCGTGCTGCGCAAAACATCCGCCCAAATAGTAGCGTACGTGACAAGACTCATGTTCACAGGGAAGCGCACGTGGCGAGATAGGCTTTAGTGCTCCATGACTAGCCCCGTCGACCCTCATCCCGTCGCCCCCCTTAAGAGTCGTGCCGTCAAGATCTGGCGTCCGTCATGCACGTCCGTCATCATACCTCGGACCGTTAGCCCGTGCAGGCTGCCGGTGTCTGGTGGGAGTTTTACCCCTATTAGTAATTATCTCTTTTGGGTAGTCTCCAAGGAAATAATCAACAAGCTCTGGGGTATGCACCAAGCACTGGATGGCATTTTTCATGAAACAAGTATTCCCAAGATTTTGTAATCCTGTCAAGCCCAAGGAAGCAGCTCCCCTACTTTGTCAGTGCTCCCATTCATCTTAAGAGACCCACTGCGAAAGGGACCTTCCATTTTGGACTGTACTAGAGCCATCTCATTATCCTCTCATCTATACCCCTTAGAGTATCTGAAAACCCATAGACTTGCAATTCAAGAAGAATCTGCATGGTCAACATGCAACAAATGAGCAAAAATATTGACTAAACAATTGGATTTTCATGAAGAACATAAATAAATTTAAAACATGGTGTTAAAACTCATATTTTACAGAATATTTTTACTGCAACAGTTACATAAGAGAATCGTTAAGTATAGACCAAGCTCTAAGGCAATCAATCTAACACCCTTTTCAAGCCCATGTTTTAAACTGGTAAATAACAAGCAACTATGAAATTAATGCGGCAAACTGCCAGTAAGATTACTAATTTAGAATGTAATTTGAATATAATCAAACATTATCAACTTATTTCAACTGCATTTAAACAGCCTCTATGTTTTATTAACAGAATAGGTATATTTAACTTTGGTCATGTAATTTTTTATAATCTGTAAGACCTATTAATACAAAGTCAAAATGACTGATCGAGGGCACTTTATCGCATTTAAACTAACTGTTGATGCACGCATAGAACACTCTGAACCTTGGGCCCATACTATTTGAGATTATAACAAAATTACCAACAGTTCCATTCAAAAAAATTCAAACATGATCACCCGTAATGGAATAAAAACCTCAAAAGACAAGATAAGTAGATCATTTTTCTTTTTATTAGTTGAGCAAGATTAGAATGCTCTCCCCCATATGATTGTAAAATATAAGCAGTTGTGATGAGAAAGCATCTCCCAGAAAATACAAATGCGTCTAGATCCTTTCCTCACAAGAAACTCATCCATAACCATTATGACATCAAGGAGCAAACAAAGTGCAACTAAACTAGTCCATAAGCTATCAAGTGTTGTATTCACATATATCTTTGTTGATATTTTTGATGAAGAAACAAGCAAAAGATGCTATATGATAATTACACGAACTGACTCTTAAAGAAGGATCTCCTCCTAAGTCCTGAGGAGACTACTAAAACTAAAGAATGGAGAAGGTCCACATCATGTCCAGACCATTTGAAAGCCTCTTTAAGATCATGTAACATCCCAGCCTAATTGCATGATTAATTTTATGGATTTATATACTTATTGTTAGCTTAATTACTTAAGTTCATAAGACTTTGATATTTTGATGTTATAAAAGATATAGGCTTTTTTTTTAGGATAGGAAAGAAGTTTTATCAGGTAAGGGTATAAATGCAAAATTATTTTATTAATTGGGCCTTTCTAAAATATAAGTTTATGGAGGGGTGGTAAGTAATTTTTGAAAAGATGTAAGGGTGAGTCATCAACTTATTACCCTTAGCAAGACATGTGCCCCACCACTTCTTCCTAATCTTTTCTTTGCTGCACTAGAATGTTAATCTCTTGTTCTTCTCTCTTTGTTCCTCTTTTCTTGTTCATGCAACGGCCATCCTTCATCACACCAACAGCCCCTTCTCTCTTTCGCTTTTTCTCTCTTTTACCGAATCTGTATCTCTCTCTAAAGAAGAAATCAAACACTTCACACTAAAGTTTCAGCTTCAAAGTTTGTGGCTAAGTAAATAAAACTATTTCTTGTTTTGGGTATTTTAATGGTGTAATTGTTTGCTTTAATTTCCACTCTATATTCTCTAATTTGATTTTTAGAAGCTGAAATTTGTGGTTTTGTGTTATCAATTTGAAAGATTGAAGATATTAAGGTTAATTTATTATACCTAGAAAACTGTGAGTTGAGATATAATGGATTAGGGATTGTAAATGTTGTTCTGTATGTGTGTTTATTATGTAATGATGTTGTTTCACGATAAAATTTATTTATTAGTTAATTAAGTTTTCTTGTTGGCTTATAATTATAACCTGAACAACATGTTGCTATAAGAATTTTCTATTCTGTTGCTTGGTATGGCATAAGCTTCATAATTCAAAACTTAGTCTATGGATTCTTTTGATCATGTGATTGGTATATATATATGTGTGTGTGTGTTGCTGTGGGGAACCTTTGTGAGATGGGAATTAAGATTTTTTGAGTTTGAGAGTTAGGTGGTGATTCATCTATAAGTTCATATACTTAGGAATATTTGTTAGGAATAAGTTTTGGTCCTTCATTTAGGTGACTAGAATGTGGACACTTGAGCTCCTACTATCCAAATCTCTCGTGCCTTCTGCTTCCAGGTAAGGGATATGTGACATGTGCATTTGATAAGTATAAGGTTTGTTTAGAAAATTTATTATGCATTAAAACCTTTTAATTAGAGATATTACATATAGCATGATTTAAGCAAAGATATATGTTCGTGAGTTTTTGAATCTTATATATATGATAATTTTTAGCATATTGATGCTATTACTTATACCACGAACATAATATTTAAGAATGAAGTAGATATGCTACTATTATGAAGTATTTATGTAAAAGCATAATTATTAGAAAAAAAAAGTTTTTGGGTTATTCCATTATTATGATCTAAACTCAGCTAGTAGGGGTTAGAGTACTGACATTTCTATGGAAACATTGATTGGCCATTAAAAGTGGCGAGGACTCTGCTATACCCGCACTTGTTGGAAAATACCAACTTGTGGAGGATGCCAACCGATCCCATGGTTAATGATCTAAGCACACCAAAAGGGGTGTGATATTTCTGATATGATCCTGGGATTTTCTAGCATTGTGGGGAATGTGTTGGAAGCCTCCCAAAGTTGTGATAGACTTACAGTTGGACTGACTAATACATTATTAATGAGCTATTAATTTATTTTGAATTTATAAGAAAAGTATGATGATAAGAAAGATATGTTGAATGTATTATAAGTTTGATGGAAAGTTTATGATAAGATGTTTTATAGTCTACTTAAAGATAAGATTACTGAAATGTGTTTAAGTTCCTTATTATGTCCTTTTATTATTATATGAAAGGAAAAATGATGTATCTTCATATGAAAGTTCGTAAGTTATTATTAAGAACAGTATGAAGACTATTTATCAAACTGGCATATCCATAAAATATTTGATTTACATTCATTCTTATTAAATGCTCATGGAACTTAAAACCTTACTGGGCTTCGTAGCTCACCCTATTATATTTCAGTGCACATGTTTTTTCCTGAAAGCAGCAAGAGTATTAGAGTTGGAAAGGGATCTATGGTTCTCGTTTGTTTAGACTATATAGCTCTTTTGTTGTATAGGAGATATAGATTTTTGTTGTATAGGAGGAATCAAGATGTACTTGATCCTCATGAACAAAGATATCATTAAGTTTGTTTTGAACCCCAGTATATGTCTTTAAGATTGGTTTAATCCCTATTTTTATTTTTATTTTTTAATTGACAAGGTAGAAACTATAAAGTATCAAAATAAAATCATATAGCTTCATGTATATTTGAATGCTATACGTGCATTATGCAATATGCAATGGTTCGCTTCTCCCTATGAATAAGATTGATTACTATAGAATAGAGCTGCTTTACCACTATGACCAAACCCCAACAACCCTTTGGAGGCATGGCAATTACCCTTTTGTTTAAAAGCTATGCCAATGATTCCCTATTGAATTCTACTTGGTGATCAAAGCAATAAAGAGAATTATAAACAACTCACTTTCTTTGTATCATGACACATAGAATTGGTATCCTTTGTGAAAATAGGCCAACCCTAAGTGTTTGACAATATGTCTCAATGAAATTAGAATCAGTGTAGATTAAAGGCTTGGTAAAAAATTTACATCTGTTTTGTGAAAGTCCTCTATTTTGGATTGGTAAAAATTAGAATATGTTTGGATTGGTTGAAAGTCTGGAATTTTTTATTGCTCTCTTTATATGTTATTATGTTGTTAAATTTAGTATTTTAGGTTATTAGTGTCTATAAGTTGATTGTTTTGGGTTATCTTTGAATTATAGCAGGTATTGTTGGTGAGAATTTGTATTGCAACACCCAATTAGAACTGTGAGTTATAATTTTGTTAATAGAGAACTATAAGCGTTTAGAATTTTGGTTAAGAGTAATGATTTTTACTGATAAGTTCTTTGGAATTTTGGTTTTCTTTTTAAATGTTGTGCTTTTATTTAAGCAATCATTTTAAAAGGCTGAAAATGATGTTGCAACCTATGACTTCACTACATAAAATTATTTTTATTTGAATATATGTAGCGTAAATGGCAAAGCTATGTAATAGCACTCTAATGCTATGCTTTGGATATCACCTTATAATGTTAGGTTTTGTCTAAAATTTTCTTATGGAATAGATGTATCGAACACATCTTTTATATGTATGTGGGATTGACCTATGTAAGTTCCACATACATATTCATATTGGTATATTCAATTTGTGTTTGCCTATTGGGTTTGTGTGTGACCTTGGGTCCTTGCTATCTAATTGTTACTTACTCTCTCTCTCTCTCTCTCTCTCTCTAAAGGCTAAATGCTTTGATATGTTGAGTTATTTGGGTTTCGTTTGAATGGTTTCACTGTTTTTTTGCAGGTAATCTTGTGCTAATCAAGGACTATTGCTTTACTCAAATTTGTATCTGCCGGCCCTTCTAAGAAGCCTTCAAATAGGTCTCTGAAAACCTTATCAGAGCATGATTTGATCGCACTAATTCCTACAAGCCTGAGTATGAGTCTTCCATGACCAACGGTTGCACTTCAAATTTAAGGTTTTCTTTCTTCAATTATATTGAATTGGGAACTTCTAGCTCTTTGTATTATAGATTTATGTTGCTGTTGACTAATTGGGAATTAAAACATGTTCTAACACACCTTCAATACACCTAACAATATTAGAAATAAAATGATTAAATGGGAATGGAAAGACTATTTTTACTGCCATTTAGAACTTGTACCCCACGGCGTGTTAGGTGTACTGCAAAGAATCTTTTCATTCCCATTTAGAACATGTACACCGTCTGGTTTGTGTCTGCAACTTCATGGTTTGTGTCTCTTGGTTTTTGTTGTCATAGGAATTGCTAACACACTGAAACACCACCCGTGCTCTCATCTTACATTAAAACAAAGAATGTCATGGACTGTTAACTAACCAAGCATGGTAGGTGTCCAAGAAAATAATATAATAACATTATCCCATTGCTTTCAATTTATTTCTCCTTCCCCCAATTCCTCATAAATACTTTGACATATTTTATCAAACAAGTCCATGCATTACATCATAATGACTCACTAAATGCATTGTATGTAATTGTGGTAGATTTGGTTTTGAATTAGAATTGGTTTTATAGTGGTTGAAACCCTAATTTGGGTCCATTTCTATATACAACCCTCTATATACATCCAGTGGTATGGTTTTTGTTTTCCCTTTTGAACATTTGGATTTTAAATATGACTTAGGTTTTTGATGTTGTGGTGGATTGGTTTTGATTTAGGAAGTTGGGTTAGTCTATGGTCAACATAAAAGGGGTTGCCTAAGAGATCATTTGGGAAGAACATGCACTTGGCATTAATTTGTAAAGTGTATTTTGTTGTTGTTGTTTTTTTTTTTTTTTTTTTCATGCGATTTTGTGGACAAATTATTAGTGAGTATTAACCTCTTATATGGTATATGTATACATGTTATTTTCAGATCTATAATTGATGTTTTGGTCAATTTCACCATTGCCTTTGGTGTTCCTTTGCAAAGCAGCCAATAAATATAAAGCTATCAACTTCATTTTCTTTTGTTCTTCCTTGAAGGTGAGGGGGATGCATGTTCACAAAGCTTGATGTGCAGGTTTAAAGAAAAGAGATGAGATTCTAGGAGGAGGTTTAAAGAAAAGAGATGAGATTCTAGGAGGAAAATGTTTGGATATAGATTGTCATAGCATTGAGCAACCATGATAGCTATTGCGGTTGCTATTGGCTTCTATGTAAATTACATGCCTACAACAAATATAGATTTGGCAATAGTGTTTATTGGAATTCTTTTGACAGCATTTGATCTACAAAATACATTAGAGCAAAAAGTGAAATTTATGTAGTGAGATTGATTTACAATTAATACTACAAAATACATTAGAGCAAAAAGTGAAATTTATGTAGTGAGATTGATTTACAATTAATATGAAGTGTGTTTTCATTGTTTCAAAATTGAATTTGGATTTTGACCTTGAGCCAAGTAAACATACAAAGGTTGCAATCCTTTGCAAATAGATTTCTCATTATCTTAATGTTGCTTTAGTTTTCAACATAATTTTCTAGAAAAAAAAAAAAAAAAGTTTTTTCTCTCTTTCTTTTTCAATTTTTTTTTTATAGCTTTTCCTTGGTGGGCAAATCAGCCTTTCTCTGATTCTTTTAGCTTTTTCTTTTAATACGAGGTTGATTAACTAAATATTTATTTGACTAGCTTTTTTTTTTAATGTGAGGTTGATTAATTAAATATTTATTTAACTATCCCGTGCATCACACGGGTTGGCGACTAGTTATTATTATTTCAATTCCAACGTGCCTATTATTATTATTATTATTATTATTATTTCAATTCCAACATGCCTTAAAAAAATCTCGCCAATCAGTTTACTATCTAGTCACTACTTGAAACATGTACCATTGGATTTAGGAAGTCCCATACATGCAAGCCTACGGCGATAGATGAATTTTAGGAATGGATCTTGGCGAAGGAAGAGGAGTATTGATAGAAAAGTATCCTGGCGTGGTTGTAGGTGATAGATGACTTGTTCAAGTGCTTGGAATTGAAGCGGTGCTGGATATTTTTGAACACATCCAATAGGAGGAGCAACTCCCTTAGTCCATTTACATGACAAACACTTAGCCAATTTGAATGTTAATGCTTTCATTGTTTTTGAGGTGTCAATTCAAGTTAGTGTGTCGTGTCAAGGTAGGGGCATTCGGTTAAATAGCTTAATCTGAACCCGACACATTCAATAATCATGTCATG
Source organism: Lithocarpus polystachyus (assembly GCA_033629205.1). Lineage (NCBI taxonomy): Eukaryota > Viridiplantae > Streptophyta > Magnoliopsida > Fagales > Fagaceae > Lithocarpus > Lithocarpus polystachyus. The sequence goes on from CM066167.1 coordinate 64,682,078, forward strand.
ACCCTTCAACTCCAAAAAAAGTGCATCCTCTTCAACTCAAATCAAAATAACATAGTTCATAAAAAATATAACATTTATCTAGAAAAAAAAAATATATATATATATATATATATATATTTTGTGAGGTATTGTCCATAGAGCGAGCCAATAGGCCCAAGCTAGGGCACTCATTTTTTGAATTTGAATTTATATCAAAACACAATCTTAGCTATGTTAATTACAAATTGATATTCTGTCCATTTTGGTCTATTTGGTCCAATTCGGTTTACTTTGGTCCAATTAGGTCCATTCAATCTACTTCGGTTCATTTGGTTCACTTTGGCCTATTTTGGTCCAATTCAGTCCATTCGGTTCTGTTCGGTCCACTTCGGTCTATTTGGTTCATTCGGTCCATTTCAGTTTACTTTAGTCCAATGCGTCCAATTTAGTCTATCCGGTCCAATTTGGTCCAATTCGGTCTACTTCGATCATTTCAGTCCAATTTGGTCCATTCGTTCCATTTCGGTCCCATTCAATCCATTTTGTCCATTTGATCCACATCAGTCCTATTTGGTCTATTCTGTTCAATTTGGTCCATGCTGTCCATTTTAGTCTACTTCGGTCCATTTGGTCTATTTTAGTTCACTTCGGTCCAATTTGGTGTACTTACTTAAGAATGGGAAAATTCAAGTTTGGGTTGAGAGTACTATCAATTATTTGATTAGTATCAATTGTAATTATATTAAAATTTTTATTATCATAATAATTTCCTTAAGAGAATGAGAATTTAAATAATAACTTAGAAATTTAAAAATTTTAATTGTACCAAAAGAAATTAGGAAACTATAATGCATAATAACAATAGTTAGAAGAATATGGATCATTTCAAAAAGGAACAATATCAATCAAAAACATCAAAAGTGATAAAATTATATGTAAGGACCTGCTTCGAACTCCTAGCCTAAAGAAGAGATGGACTAAGGCCCAAAGAACCCAAAACAATAAATTTGTAAAGAATGGGCTAGAATACTGGGCTTTAGTGAGTTAACACAATTGATCAGTACTTCACAATGGAAGGAATAAAGATGACAAATGTGTGCTAAAGGAGTACGTCCTCGGCTATGTCCAAGAAGGCTAATTCTTTATATATTGCCTTCGTAACTTTACTACAAGTTTCTTTTCTTTCTACTATTGTGTTTTTTTGTTTGTCTCCCCCCTTCTTCATGGAGGGTTGCTTTACATTATATAGTTCCTTCTGGACCATCTTGATCCTACACTTGTTGATCGGCCAAAAAGTAGCTGCAATGCATTTAATGCGGTGGTAGTAGCTTTTCCTTAGATATTTTTGGAACTCCTTCCTTCTCTTATGTTTATGAGGCATGTTCCTATGGTCGGGGCTTCTATGAAGACTACTTTCGTTGTCAGAATACACATCTGAGCTATATTTACCATTTCCGAGGAGAAATTCCTCCTCAGACCTCCTTCCACTCATCTCGTATCTATGAGACTCTAGACTGAAATCCTTCGTAACTATTTATCCTTCTTCGGACTTGTCAACATCCTTGGATAAAGCCCAAGGCTCACTATACGATTTTGGGCCCTTACCCCTACAATAACCCCTTAAAACTTCGATTTTTCCCTCTCCTCCGAGGAGAAAAAGCAAGGTTTTGATTTTAAGAGATAAGTCCATTTATTTCTCTGGTTAACACATGTGAAATTACCGTTTTGCGTGTCTCATGATTACTACTGATGCTTTGGAGTTCGCGAGGCGTCATTAATTGCTCCAGGCGACATTATGTTTCCCGCATCTAACGGTGAGGTGCTAATCCAATGGCCGATATTTCCCCTTGGGTTTTGAGCGGGATAACTCCCACTCAATCTCGCCCCCTATATAAAACGCCCAGAGAAATCATTTCCTTCATTTCTCCACTCTTCAAGCCCTCCAGAGATCCCAAGCAATTAAACTCTCTAAGCTTTCCAAACTACTATATTCTTTGCATCTTCCTTTAAGAAATCCTTTAAAGTCTTTTTAAAGACCCCAGGGATTCACACACACTCTAGCTCTCGTAAGTTTCTATTTCATTGTACCTTTCCTTTTCTCCTCGGCCAATCTTTTCGGTCTTTCAATTCTTGCTTCTTCATTTGCCAATTTCAGTTGTTTCCTTTAGATTTGTCAAGATGGGTAAATTTAAGTATTTAGTGGACTCTCCTACTAAAATAGAAATCTTTAAGGAGAAGTATCACATATTGCAAGGAGTAGCCCTATAATACTGTTCCACGACACAAATAGTAACACATAGGGGAGAGGGAGAAGTCGTTATCCCCATGATAGCTTTCATAGAAGGGGGAATGATTCTCCCGTATATGTCTAATATTTTAACAACAAATCCGAGAAAAAAACCATAGACATCCATGTTTACGCCTGTTAGGGTTTATGCCCTAAAATTCAATTTATTGGCATGTCATAAATGATTAAATTGTTTAATTATATGAGACTATTTATGAATGAATTAATGGGACATTATCTTAGTCCATGAGATGCATAGTATGTGATTTATGTGATTTAGTCACGGAAGATATAGATCACAAGTTCTTTGTAAACTCAGAATTATAGTTCGTAGTCGGTGATGAAATTGGGCATTTCATCTGCGAAAACTATAACATATCAACTAAGATGATTTGTCTTGATCATGGAAGTGGAGACTTCTAGTTGACATGTTGATATGTTTTAAGAGTTAAGACATATTAAACTGGACCGCTGTGAGATTTATTATTCTCCTAACAACTGTCAAATGAATAATAAATCTCACGACTCCTATTTACATCAACTCTAAATCCTGAGAGAATAATGGACCTGATAATGAGATGTAAGTTGCTTTGATATATCAGGAGTGAGATCTATAAGTTACGGTCAGAACCTCAGTATGTTGGGCAGCTACATTTAGTGTTGATGGAACATATATTCTCAAGATGGAATTCATAATCTCTTAACGGAGATATAAAATATTCCCTTGAGATAAGTTTAATGGGATTGGTTATTCAGAGTGTTGGGCCCAACCACTTTAGTAAGGAGTTACTAAAGTATATATTTATGGAATTGGATTTCATAAATATATTATGAATAACATAAAGAATTAAACCGAGTACTCAAGGATTAAGATGTAGTAATCTTCAAAGTGGCAGTCTATATTTATGACTTTATATTACTACAAATATTTTAATGAAGGGGTTGCATGTATAATAAAGTCTTGGGATATAATTTATTAATAAGGCCTAGAGTGCAATTATATTCTTATAGTGGTATTGAATATAATTAATGGTAACTTTGGACTTATCAAGAGTTGATAGAAAAGCCCAAGGCCTATTGGAGCTAGTGTCTTATTGGTCCTTTTTGGTCCCACTCCAAGCCACACACTAAAGCCCAATTGGAAAAGCCCAAAAGGCCGGCCCAATTAGATAATCAGTTGGTTATAAAAGGGAGAAACATACAAAATTTTTTATAAGAAAAAAGGAGACATTATTATGAAGTGGTCTGTATGTGTGAGTGAAGCCACTCAATATTCTCCCTTAAAAACTGATTGAGAGACCACACTTCTTGGGCGTAAAGTGGAATTAGAGTGAAGATTAAAGTATTCCCAAGTACTTCGAATCTTTTGTTTTGAATTTCACCGCACCAAGGTACGCAATCTCGTTCTTGGATTCTGAAATTTACATAGTGCATGTTATCAATCATGAATGAAATAGATTCTGTTTTATTGCTTCCGCTGTGTGTTTTGTATGAGATACAAAACCAGATTATCCTACAACGCCCATCTATCCAAACATAGTTGTACTCCAAATTTAGGGTTAAACACGATGGTCCAAGTTCAAACGACAATAACTCTCTTGATTTTTGTCGAAAGAATTCAAAATTTGTGTTCAAATTCAAGCCCATAATGTCTACTTTCTAAAACATTCAGCCCGCGTCTCACAGTTCCACATGGTTCAATGGTCATTGTCGAAACATTGACCAAAGGTCACTTTTCGACATATTTTCAATTTAATGAAGTCTCGTGAATAACTGGCCACCAAAGTATTTTTATGGCAAAACTTATGTTAGTGTGGATGGTTCGCATGGTATATGTCTAAAACTTTAGCACCAAATCCGAGAAAAAAATCATATAAATCCCTATTTATACCCATCTATCCGCTCAGAGTTGTACTCCGAATGTCGGGTAACACTCGATGGTTTGAATTCAAACGACAATAACTCTCTTGATTTTTGTGTTGATTGTTCTCGAGGTATATTTCTAATATTTTAACACCAAATTTGAGAAAAAAAACCTTAGACATCCATGTTTACGCCCATCTATTCGCACATAGTTGTACTCCGAATTTCGAGCAAAACTCAAAGGCCAAAACTCAAACGACAATAACTATCTTGATTTTTGTCGAAAGAATTCAAAATTTGTGTTCAAATTCAAGCCCATAATTTCTACTTTCTAAAAAATTCAGCCCGCATCAAACAATTCAACACGGTTCAATGGTTATTGTCGAAATATTGACCAAAGGTCACTTTTCGGCATATTTTCAATTCGATGAAGTCTCGTGAATAACTGGCCACCAAATTATTTTTATCGCAAAACTTGATTTTGTGTGGATTGTTCCCAAGGTATATGTCTAATATTTTAACACCAAATCCGAGAAAAAAACCATATACATCCTTGTTTATACCCATCTATCTACTCAGAGTTGTACTCCGAATGTCGGGTAACACTCGATGGTTCGAATTCAAACAACAATTAACTCCCTTGATTTTTGTGTGGACTGTTCTCAAGGTATATGTCCAATATTTCAACAAAAAATCCAAGAAAAAAAACCTTAGACATCCATCCAATATTCACAATAGTGTTCATTTCAATTTGTACAACTTTTGGCTTGAAAACTGTCAAATTTGAAAATTCTGCATATTATCGCACAAAATTCGTACGTGCGAATTTCATACAACCCAAAATTAATTTTTATGAAAAGAAACTAGATACTCTCGTACGTATTATATACAAATATCGTACGTCTGAGATTCTCTAAACTTTATTTTTTCATTTGTTTGCCCATTTTTTGTCACTCTCCCTCTACTAAACAAGAATTAATGCTTTTAACATAAAATACATTTTGGAATAAACATCGCGTTTTCTATATTGTAAAATATAATAAAAAAATATAGTCATTCAATAATTAATCAAACAAAACATTAGATAATTTGGAGTCCCAATGAAATGCTTTCCTTAGACAATGTGTGCACCCACACAACATTTGCTAAAAGGTTACGATAAACTAATCCCGAGAATATAACCAAATTTATTTGGATCTAAAAATAGAAATTTTGGTGAAGACCCACAGGATTTTTAGTATTTCGGAGAAAGTTTTGAAAGAAGAAGACATTCAAGGTGAGATGTAGAATCATTTATCATGGGCAAGGAGTTATAATCGTCCATGAACTGTTTTCAATATTCACAAACATCAGCATTTCAATGGGAACAAATTTTGTCCAAACAATTTTCAAATTCGTAAATTCTGCAAAACCACCTGCAACACTCATATGTTCATGTTTTGTACAAACTCTGTGGAAATATTAATGCAAAAGAAATATAAAAATATCGTACATCGTACATACATATCTTATACGTACGAGATTCTCTAAACTTTTTATTTTCTTAATTTCATCGCCACAGTTTCTTTCACTTTACCTCTACTAAAGAGGAGGCTTATCATATTAAAAAAAAAAAAGAAAAAAAAAAAGGAATTACACATCAAATTTTTACTACGAAAAAAATATTAAAAAAAAGAAAAAGAAGATTTTTAAAAAAAATTTACTCTGATGTATATTCAAAAACACCGCATAATTTTTTTTTTTAATTTCTCGTAAAATTACATGAAAACTTTCTTTAAAACGAAGAGTTAATCGTTACTTTATGAACTCCATTAAAATATCTATGACTAATTTATCTTCTCTTTTTTCTTTTTCTTTTTTTTACTGACTTTTAGTTTAATGAGCCATCAGCCCAACCATGTGATTGCATTGGAAATGACAAAGAAAAGTAAAAATTTGAACGGTTGGAGTTAAAAGTGTCAGACCACATTTCAATGTTGAGCTACACTCCACAACGTGATATGTACGTCATGTTTCTCTCTTTTTCTTTCCATCAACGCGTCCTTTTTTCTTTTCTTCTCTTTTTTATTATTTTCAAGATCATATTATAATTATAATATTCTTGAAAATGTAGGTGTTATTATTATTACGGTAGAAATGTGGAGTTTTTTCGATTGAGTATGGTAAAAAATTGAGTTTATTGAAAATATAAGTATTGTTCAAAATTATTTGAAAAAAACAAAAAAAAAAAAAAGATTAAATTTCGTCAACGATGTTACCAAAATTGCAAAAAAAAAAAAAAGAGAGAGTAAAGATGCACATAAAAGAATAATTGATACACATAAATAAGTATTAAAATAAATAAAATAATTTTTATAAAAATATCCAACAACTTGGGTAGAAGTTATTTTTAAAGAAACATATATTTCAAATTCTAACTTAATTAGACAACTATAAATTGTAAATTAAATATGAAAATAGTCCAGCAACAATTGGTTACAACAAAATTAGGGGATCCAATACATATAAAAAAGTTCTCCTAATAGCTAGTAAATCAACACAAAAGTTCCTTCCGGATAGGCCTTTTGGAGCCCAATAATCTACCCAAATGCTAGAGCTACCATGTTAGCTTAAATTTTACTTCTTCTCCCGTTCCATAATCTTTCATAAAATCATACGCTACTTTGTGGAGAATCTGGTAATATTCAAGTATTTCTTTTGTTTCGTCGTCAACAATTAATTCCACAGCTTTTAAGTTATGACGCCAACATTTGATTTGATAGCCATTGCAACACTCTAGCTTTTCTTTTTTGTCCATTAAGTTCTTGTATAGCAACTGTAAAATGCATAAAAAAAAAATCTCAGTGAATTTGTCATAAATAGAAAATAATCAACAATCAGACATTACAAAGTACTTAACCTTAATGAATGCACTGTCTGGTTGTGAAAGTAACTTTACTGATATCATTTCAGGATGGAAAGTCCATAACATGCCATCTATATGATTTTGTGAAGATTCAACATGTAGGAACCTTAGATGCTTGAAATTTGTAAGAGGACAAATTGATTGTTCACTGAATAGCTCTGGATTAAATTCAACCTGCATGTTAAAAGATAAATGTTGAATTATACTACTATGTAGAATTTTCGAAAAAATAAATCCCCAAAATCTCTCATTAAAGAAAAAAATAATTATTAGTCTCTACATCAATTGACAAAGAAAGAGGCCACAGAAGGCTTACCATAGAAGATTCGATATGCAGCTGCAAGTTCACAAGAACTCCTGGTTGCTTAAATGTCTCTAGATATTGTTTTAATCGCAGAAACCACCAAGTGTCTAGAGGATAGTCTATCAATAGTTTAAGTTGAACATCTTGTAATCTAGAAGAATTAATCAACAAGGCTGGGATTGTTTTTCCTATGTATTTCTAGGAAACAAGATTTTTACGGTCAATCTGACCTGTGATAGTATCAAACTTTGTTGACAAACTTAAGCTCTCAAGTCGATCATGTGAAATTCTAACCTCATCCACTCGTCTTATGTCGTACAAGTCCAAAGTCTCAAGAAGTGGAAACATAGAATTAAGTCGTGGAAAATACATTACATCAAAGCTGTTGTAACCAATTCTAATTGACAGCTTCCTTAAATTATTGTAAGAAGTCCAAAGCAAAAATATGATTGAAATTTTCACTGTACAACACAGAGTGTGTAGATTAGGAGCTTCATTAATGCAAAACATTCTGACTCCATAGATTTTGGCCATCTTAAGGTTGGGAAGATTAAAAAGCCTAAGACAATATACGTTCAAGCACTTATCAATTGAAAACGTTTCAAGCATAGGGCAGCGGTTAAGGAGTTCTTGTATCGCATTCCCATCTTGAACAACTTTTTTCAAAGTCAGCTCCTTCAGACGAGTAAGCTTAGCACTTTCATCAAAATAAGATTCTACCAACCTACAACCCATTAAGTTTAATATGGCCAATGATTTAGCTGCAAACATTTGCTTAGGTAGAGTATATTCGAAGAATAAGATGTAAAAATGTAGCTCATTGATGTAATTTCCTAGAACCAATTCAAGCCAGTTATCGATACAAGAAGGCAAATCAGAACCTTCTTGTAGTACGAAAACTATAAATTTTTGAATTATTACCTTTTCCGTGTGGAGTATTTCCAGAGTTTTGTTACAACCAAGACCTACAGATTCAAAACTTAACCTGCAGAGTGAATTCCATGTTTGTTGCCATGTCTTGGACAAAACAGTGGTACGGGCTGCATCTTTAGGGCACATGAAAAACAGAATGTGCCCCTTAATGGGTTCAGGCAACTCAGATATCCGATCCTTTGCATGGATCTTGTCATTCTTCGATGACTCTCTAGGAAACACCATCATCTTCTTCATTCCGAGTAAGAAAACAGGACGGTTAGACCCTTTGATGTAGAATGAGTAAAGAATTTTCGAAAAAAAAAAAAAATTTGGAGCAAGAAGTTCAGAGAGAAAACCAAAGTTTCCTTGGAACAACGTGTCAATCATGAATTAATTTGTGATGTATAGTGCTGCATAAAAAGTGAAAGCTCCTTTAATCTCCTAAGCACTACACTGTGCATTATAAGACTCTCGACAAAAAGGCAAATAAGCAAATTGGTACTCTTTTTCTTAGAATGAAAACCAAAGTTACGCTGACGCCAAAGTTTAGTTTCCATACTAAGTACTAAGATTGATATTGTTATCTGTAAACAGTAGACTAGCTCAACTAACAAAAGTGCGTTCTTTAAGCTAAATCTAGTTAAAAACCCTGACATTTATGTGAATGCTCTTATAACTTTTTGTTTTGTTTACTTTGTTACCTTATAAACTTTTAACACAAACATTCACATTATTTTCAATTTCGATCTTGTTAAACCAGTTTTGTAGAAGTTGGGCCACCAAAAAATATTTCCATATTAGTAAGAAACTTTACTTCATAATGGAAAGATTAACTTGGTCTTTCATAAAAAGTAATGACATCCTTAATTAGTACAAACAAAAGCACAATATAGCTCATAAACACAATTAACAGTTGACTACATAAACACAATAAACACAAAAGCACAAGCACCCAATCCTCAAAAACAAAAGAACAATTGACTACTTAAATACAAGCACAAGCATAGGGAATATGCTTCTAAGAAACTGAAGCTATATAAAACATGTGTTATTGGTATAAAAATCATAAATCAATAAAATAGTTTACGTTACATATTGCTAAATAAAATTGTTGATTTAATTATTAGAAGACGCAATATAATAATTAAAAAATAAAAATATTTTTTTTCATATAAACAATTATATATTTTTATTTTTATTAAATAATAATATGTCAACTTACTTGTAAATATATCTTTCCCAAACCTTCCATTCCAAATTTCCTGCAAAAGATCTCACTGATTAGAACAAACAAATAGAGGAAAAAAAAGAATATAGATTCAAACAAAAGACTTAAAGGAAAAGATGAATGTCAATGTCATGAAAAAATACCATTCTGGCAATAGTGTTATTTTCTACGTCTTTCTCATGTATTTCCAGTACGTCTTCACAGATCTAAGTTCACAAGACTGGCGGAGATGAGAAAGCAAGAGAATGGGCGAGATTAGAGGAGAGAGAATCTCGGCTATAGAGGACACAGAATAGGACTGGCTTGGGAGTTAGAAAGGAGAAGACTAGAGTAGTTATAAAACACAGCGAATGAAAACAAAAGTAAATGAGCAGGTAAGATACACTGGGTGCGTTAAATGAAGACAAGTGGCGTAGGCTACAGGAGTGTTTGACAGAAGAGTTTGAATAATGTTGTTGGTGGTGTTTTTGATATACGGATAGGTGAAAAAAGAGTCTTTTGGCTGAATAATGCTGTTTTTAGAGTTTATTTGCGTTATAGGCACTGTTTCAAGTTAATTGAGAATTTGAGGAAAGAGACTGAATTTTGGCAACTGTGTTGCCGAAATTCAATCAAAAAGTTGGAGAGAGAAACAATTTCACTGCTGTCCATTTTCACTTTTGCCTGTGGTGTGCTTAGGTGAGAGGAGTGCCCAAAAAAATATTTTTGCTCCCCTATTTCGGCAATGGCGTTATCGAAATAGGGGGTTTATTGTTTTTTTTTTTTTAGTTTTTATCCTCCTATTTCGGTAATGCCATTACCGAAATAGGAAGGAAAAAACAAAAAAAAAATTTGCCCTCCTTTTTCGGCAATGGCATTGCCGAAATAGGTGAAAAAAAAAAATTTGCAATTGAGAAAAAAATTGTGACATTTGTGACAATGACATTGCCGAAATAGAAAAAAGCAATAAAAATTTTTTTTTTGCAATTGGTTTGTGGTAATATTATTGCCGAAATAGAGGGGAATGACATTGCCACAAACTAATTGCAAAATTTGTTTTTTCCCCTCTATTTCGGCAATGGCATTGCCACAAATGAATTGCAATTTTTTTCCCTCTATTTCGGCAATGGCATTGCCACAAACTAATTGCAAATTTTTTTCCCCTCTATTTCGGCAATGGCATTACCATAAATGAATTGCAATTTTTTTCCTTTTATTTCGGCAATGGCATTGCCACAAACTAATTGCAAATTTTTTTTTCCCTCTATTTCGGTAATGGCATTGCCACAAATGAATTGTAAAATTTTTTTTCCCCTCTATTTTGTCAATGGCATTGCCACAAACTAATTGAAAATTTATTTTTCCCCCTCTATTTCGGCAATGGCATTTCCACAAACTAATTGCAAAATTTATTTTTTTTCCCTCTATTTCGGCAATGGCATTGCCACAAACTAATTGCAAAAAAAAAATTTTCTCTCTATTTTGACAATGGCATTGCCACAAATGAATTGCAAAATTTATTTTTTTTCCCTCTATTTTGGCAATGGCATTGCCATAAATGAATTGCAATTTTTTTCCCTTTATTTCGACAATGGCATTGAACCTAAATCTAATGAAATTGAAATGTGTCCTATCCCTGCTCCCTTTCCCCAAAGGTTGATTCAACCTCAAAAAAAAAAATTGAATCAAAATTTTGAAATCCTTGAAGTGCTTAAGCAAGTTAAAGTGAACATTCCTCTTTTGGATGCCATAAAGCAAATTCCATCATATGCTAAATTTTTGAAAGATTTGTGTACTGTTAAGCGTAAGCTTAATGTACATAAGAAGGCATTTTTGACTGAATAAGTTAGTGCAATCATTCAAAACAATAGACCTCCAAAGTTTAAAGATCCAGGTTGTCTCACTATTTCATGTGTGATTGGTAATTATAAAATAGAGAAAGCTTTGCTTGATCTTGGGGCAAGTGTGAATCTTTTGCCGTATTTAGTGTATGAGCAATTAGGTCTAGGTGAGTTAACACCCACTTCCACAATTTTACAATTTGTCGATCGATCTATGATTGTTCCAAAGGATGTTGTTGAGGATGTTTTGGTTCAAGTGGACAAATTTTATTTTCCTATTGACTTTATTATTTTAGACATGCATCCTATTTCTAATACTAATTCTCAAATAGCTGTGATTTTAGGAGGCCAATTTCTTGCAACTTCTAATGCATTGATAAATTGTAGAAGTGGAGTCTTAAAATTATCTTTTGGGAATATGACCCTTGAGCTTAATATTTTTAATACTTGTAAGCAACCTAAGGATGATGAGGATGTGCATGAAGTTGACTTAATTGAAACACTTATTCAAGAAAGATTCAACAAAACATGTTTTTCAGATCCATTAGAAGCTTGTCTAGTCAATTCATGTGATTTTAATTTTGATGAGAATTCTGAAATTGCATACATTCACTATCTTTTAGAATCTACTCAAGAATTGGAAGCGAACAATTGAAAATTGAAATATGAGGAGTTGCCACCTCATGAGATAAAGTTGTTGCCATCTAGTGAGCAAGTATCAGAATTGGAGTTGAAGCCCTTGCCCGTTGAGCTCAAGTATGTTTTTCTAGGAATGGATGAGACTTTTCCTATGGTAATATTTTCTAAACTTGACTCTTTGCAAGAAGGTAAGTTTTTAAATGTTTTGAGAAAACATAAGAGTGCCATAGGATGGAACATAGTTGACATTAAAGGAATCAGCCCATTGGTTTGTACTCACAAGATTTATTTAGAGGACAATGCTAAACTATCTAGGGAGATTCAATGTAGGTTGAACCCTACAATGAAAGAAGTAGTTAGGACTAAAGTACTTAAATTGTTAGATGTGGGTATCATATACCCTATCGCTGATAGTAAATGGGTAAGTCTTACTCAAGTGGTGCCTAAGAAATCTGGAATAACTATGGTAAAAAGTGAGAATAATGAGTTAATTCCAACTCATGTGATCACAGGTTGGCGCATGTGTATTGATTATAGAAAATTGAATGTAGTCACTAGGAAATATCACTTCCCTTTACCTTTCTTGGATCAAGTTTTAGAGAGAATAGCGGGTCATGAGTACTATTGCTTTTTAGATAGGTATTTTGGGTACTATCAGATTGAAATTGCACTTGAAGATTAAGAGAAAACCACATTTACTTGTCCTTTTGGTACTTTTGCATTTAGGAGGATGCCATTTGGTTTATGTAATGCACTTGCCACTTTTCAAATATGCACGCTAAGTATTTTTAGTGACATGGTAGAGCATTATTTAGAGGTTTTCATGGATGATTTTTCTATGTGCGGTGACTCTTTTGATGAATGCCTTTCTAACTTGCAAAAAGTCTTAACTAGGTGTGAAGAAAAGAATTTACTATTAAATTGGGAAAAGTGTCATTTCATGGTCACAAAAGAGATTGTATTAGGCCACATTGTTTCTTCAAAAGGCATAGAGGTGGATAAAGCAAAAATTGAGTTGATTTCTAATTTACTTATAGCTAAGATTGTTAAAGATGTGAGATCATTCCTAGGACATGCTGGATTTTATAGGAGGTTCATAAAAGACTTTAGTTTCATATCTAGACCTATGTGTAACCTTCTAAAAAATGACTATCCCTTTGAATGGACCCAAGCTTGCCAAGAAGCTTTTGATAAGCTAAAAGGCATGCTTACCACTGCACCGATCATGCAACCACAAATTGGACTTTACCTTGTGAAATTATGTGTGATGCAAGCGATTATGCGATTGGAGCTATTTTAGGGCAAAGAAAAGATAAAAATTGTACTGTCGCATTTTGTATTTTTTTTTCTCTGAGAATAGTGAAATCTCTACAACTCCGTGGACGTAGGCAAATTGTCAAACCACGTAAATATTGTTTTGTGTATGATTATTTTTCTTTGGCGTATATTTTTCTCTATTTTTGCATCTCACAAGTTTAGGAATTTCGTACATATTCCCATCACTAGGTATATTCACTTACCTCACAATATCGAAATCTATGGAACCTTGGAGCACTTCTGAGACTCGAGTATATATCATATCTGGGATTGTACTGTCGATTACGATAGCTTTACTACCTTGGCAGAGAAGAGGACAAAAAGAAAGGTATAAAGTCTTGAAGGAATTTGTGACCTTCATTACCAATAAGATTACAAATCTGCTCTATCAAGGCAGTTCTCTTTCAATCAATGTCGGGATTTCATCAAAGAAACTGACAAGTTGAAGCCAATGCCTATGGTGGTGGCTTTGTATAAGCTAAGTTGCACGAGTACGGATATGGGTATTGGTACGGTACGGGTACGAGTATGAGGATACAACGTTTCTTGAAAAACTTAGGGTACGATACGCCTGGGATACGTGTATTAATTACTTATTAAATATTTTTTTTATATTGTTAATCATCACTACAAAAATCGCTGGTTATAACCACGTTCACAAAAAACGCGGCTATAACTAATCTATAGCCACGTTTTTAAGAAACACAGCTTCAACTACTAACCTATAGCCATGTTTTATAAACACAGCTATAAGTTAGGTCTATAGCTGCATTTTTAGGTGTTTTTAGCCGTGTTTTTTGTGATAGGGCCTATTGCTGCGTTTAGAAAACGTGGCTATAGGTCTTATTGAACATTTTTTTTTTTTTTAAGATGACCTATACCCGCATTTATAAAACACAGCTATAGACTTAACCTATAGCTACGTTTTAAGTCAATAGCTTCTTTTCTAAGTGTTTTTAACCGTGTTTTTTGGATAGGGCCGATTATTGCATTCAAGAAATATGACTATAGGTCCAACCGAATTTTAATAAATAAAAAAAGAAAAACAAAAGAGGACCTATTATGGCGTTTAGAAAGCAGCGCAATAGGTGATTTAAATATACAAAAATAAAAATAAAAATCGCAGATTTAAAACTACAGTTTCAGTTCTCTCTCTCTCTCTCTCTCTCTCTCTCTCTCTCTCTCTCTCTCTCTCTCTCTCTCTCTCTCTAACTCTTCCACACCTTCACCACCGATCTAGCTCTCCCTATTGTCGATCCTCTCACGGTGCCGCCGCTGACGAAGCCCAGGCCTCCATCACTAGCGCCGCCGATCCCACCTAGTATCGTTGTCACCTCCAACAATCTTACAAGCTAGGAGCCTTGATGGGCCTTACCAATACCGACATTTCATAAATTTAGCAAGCGTTTAAGAAACGTGTTTTGCGCTTTTCACGTTTGTGTTTTTTTTTTTAAACCAATGTCTATTTGCACTGTTTATATGACATGAACAGTACATTTAGACTAAAAAACAGTTACTATAATATAAACAGTAATTTTTTATTTTATTTTTATTATTTTTTATTTTTAACAAAATAAATAATATTCAAATGGAACTTAATTAGTTTTGGCTTTCTACTTTACCTATTTTTCGTTTTTTTGCTAAACTTTGCAATTCAGTTTTATTATTAAAAAAAAAAAAATTTCAGTTCTTTTTTATTTTTTGAGAAGGTAAAAAAAAAAATTCAGTCCTATTCGGACTGAGATTCTCACGTGCCTGTCACTCAACGTCTACCTTCTGCAGCCTAAACTTTTAGGCTCTCTTAAGAAGACCGAAGCTTCTTTGAAAATCCTCAATGTCTCTCTCTTAATGTCAGTTTGTCTCTCTCCTTCACCGTTAGTTTCTTTCTTTCCCTAATAAATTTTCTCAAAGTAATGAAAGAAGTAAAAACTAATCTGCTCTCTCTCGTGAGGTCAAGAAATTCCACCAATCGTGACAGATCGGCGTTTTACCATCAGTTTCTTTTTCCATCTCTTGTACAAATTGTTTTCTCCCCGCAGCAATGTCATCTCAACGGAGGCACTTCAATACAGAGTATTGGGTGCCTACAAAATTGACTATGAACCAGCTGGAAATGTACTGTAAAATCCTAACAAGATAAAAGCGATATATTGCATACCATCTAAAGATCTTCTGTTAGAGAAGGTCTCCGGTCTATTCTGACAACCACACAGAAGGTTGGTTTTTGTTTTTTGTTTTTTGTTTTTAAACTTCTCGCATTAATCACATGGTTGCTTGAGATGTCTTTATGTTATTCCATTACTTCTCTGCATTCCTACTGTTTTGGTGTTTTTTCATCCCTTTGTACGGTTCCAAGATTATATGACGAACTTGTTGAGTTGTGTTCGTGCAAATATTGCATGGGACTTGTTGGAAAATATAGCAATAAAGGATAAGTTTTGATTCAACAATAAAGTGTTAGAACAAAAATTTCATAGAGTTTAGAACGAAAACAGTGTTAAAAACACACCCCCACACCAAAGTTATTGACCTTCCCCATTATTGGATCTCTACTATAGGAACCAGTGAAATTAACTAATGTGGGGAACTTCTAAAAGTAGAATTTGATTTACCTTTGCAACCAATAATTTGAATTTTAACTGCCTTCTGGTAAGTTGTGTGAAAGTTTGTTCCAAAAAGTTGAAACTTGAATTTTTGTTATATTGTTAATAAGTAACCTTATAAATCCGAGTTTGATATTTCCCAATGTTATTCGCATTTTTTAATCTTATGTGGTGCTCCTCTATGCTTTTGAATGAAAGAAGGGAGAAAATAGTCTATATTCTTGAAAGTTGAGTTATGCTATATTTGTTTACAGTCTTCCCTGAATGAATTTTATTGCTGTTTTCTTGATATTTTCGTAAGTTCTGTTTCCTGCCAGTGCTCTATCCATTTGCAAGTCGTGGAACGGAGCCCCGAATCATCCTCGACTGAAGCTAAGCTGCCAAATGTTGAAATAGCTGCAAGTGGAAAGCTAAATCTTCTTGGCAGGATGCTTGAGGAGATTAATAAACAATCTTGAAAAGCGCTGATTCACTATGAGGTAAGTACGCAAAATACTGACCAAGTTTTGTTCCTCTCTTCCTTATTCTTCTCCTTTGCTCTATAAGTAACTCTCATCTTCTTAATTGTAGTTTGTACTATGTTATTGATTCATTCTTGATGACTTTTGTTTATCAACACGCTGTCATTTTGCCTGAAGATGTCGAGTGTTCATTTCATCTGCCAAAATCTGAAATGATCAATTCTTTGCTTGAGGAATCAATTTTCTATTTCAAACGGAATTTTGAGTTTTCCATGATATTCAATGACCAGAGTAAAAATATAATGATAATCAGTGCTTATTAATAATGGCTAGTTGAGAACTTGAGGACAATCTGTCCTTTCACAATTGAATATTGTCAAAGCGTCAGATAGAGAATTTGGGCATAGATTTGTTGTGCATTGGTTACTAGTGCTTGGCATGGTGGTGGTTTGGGGCTTTGGTGCGACCGGTTGGTAGGCTTAACTGTTTTGGATTTGTTTAGCAATGAGAGTTGCTTAGAACATTTTGTAAGTGGTTAAGCACCTCTGCAGGAACACTAAGTTCCAATGAACAGAACACAAAGGCTTTTAAACGCTAATTCTCAAAAATTGATTGCAAAAATGAGAGTACAATAGTACTTATTCAATCTGTCCTACATGTCAAACTAACATTGGTTACATCTAATATGAGTAACTAATTTATTAACAAGACTAACTGAGATAAGATAGACTGCCATATAACCAATTAAACTCTTCTGTTTATCCATTTAAAGTCTTCTAGATCAGACTCCTGGAAGGTCGTTGTGTATTTCACTAATTCTAAATGTTTCTTCCAACTGTTCACAGCCCATGGAATAGAACCTCCAGGATTGAGTTTTTCTTGAGTTAATTCAATTCCAAAATTTCCATAATGCTAACCTTTTAATGATCAAATACCACAATTTAAGAAGTTGGCATTTGCCTGGCATGAACTTTTAGACGAATCGCAGTAGATATTATGTAGACTCTGATGAATCAGTTTTGGTAATTTGATTTCAAATATGTGGGCTGGACAATAATTGTTGAATTAGAAATAGGCTTAGCGTGCATTTGGATACTGTTTATTTTGTTGAAAACTAAAAACATTGTAGCAAAATAATTTTTAAATGTGTGAATAGTGTCATGAGATTCATTTTTAATGAAAGTTTTGGTGAAAAAAGAGGTTTGTGGGTCCCGTGAATGATGCACGGGACCTGCTGGAAAGCCCTGAAACGTGCTTCTCAATGAAAAAAAAGAAAAAAAAAAGAAAGCATGAAACGCAGAAACATCCAAACGTGGCCACTAGTACTATCCATGCGTGAATACCCTCTAATTATTTTTCATTTTACTGCATTTGATTTGATGATTTTTTCTCTTGTTAGCTAGTAAAGTACTTATATCAATATACAATGATACGAAGGAGATCAATGGAATATACTGGCTATATGCCTAAAATTCTCCAAAGAGATGAAAAATACAAGGAATCTAAAAAATAACACGTTTTGGAAGGTCTACTCCCATCCAAGGTCCAACAAGACCCAACAAACCAGGAATATGTTCTCTTTTCTCTGTGTTTGGTGTTTGTATGGGATTTGGTCCTTTTGGACAATGTCCAACATATATTTCCTACAGTTATCTAAACATTTTTTATTAACAGGAAATTGGTTGCTCTGGAAGTTGTATTGGAGGAATTTTGGATGACTTCCTGCTTCAAAAGTTTGGTTCAGATTCTTATGAACATGTTGGAAGGGATGTTATTCCTGTTAAAGAGGGTTACTGCTTTGAATAAGTTCAACGTAGAGCATAAGAAGTTTGTTTTTTTATTAAAAAAACATGCTTGTCTTTCAGTCATAAGATTATCTACAGTTAATACTGTACTCATATTTAATAGTGATTGGACCCCTATGAAAAGTTTAAAAGCTCTGGAAAGGATAAAACTTGATTCATCACAGCCTAAGCAGATAAAAATATTTCGTTTATGTTCACCTTTTACCGTGGAGGAAAATATTTTATTCTTTGCAAGGGAAAAAAAAATTGAAAGCTTATGCGGGGGGCAGATCATTTATTTCTTACTTTGAGTGAGCTCAATTGTGACAATACTCCAGTCTCCAGTGCAAGTACTATGTCAGAAAAATCACCTATGAAAGATGTAGAGCAACTTCTTCAGCATCGTGAAGGCATAGGCACAGGCACAATTAACTTGTTTGTAATTTTGAAGGTTCAAGTAGAAGGATCTTACTGTATGAGTTCTCAAATGCCTATTAAGCTGCTTGAAATTTCACCAAAAGATTATGCAGAGCCGTGTAATTATTGGAGTAAATTGTTGAAGGGAAAACATAATCCTGAAGTTGTCTCTGAAAAAGTTATAAAGAAATGCAAGGTTGATATAGGTAGTTCTGTGCCATTTGAACAGGGTTTACATCCTTTCCATATGTTTACATCCTTTCCTCCCATTTGCTGGATCATGGCCATCCCGACTAGTAAGGCCTCATACTCTGTCTCATTGTTCGTGGCGGAGAACCCGAGTCTTAGTGACTTTTCAATCGTGATATTCTCGGGAGAGATTAGAACTAGCCCCACTCCGGACCCCTTGTGGTTCGATGCGCCATCAACATACAGCCTCCACGGCGATACCCGTTCTACAGAGCTTACCCCAACTGAATTTTCATCCATGCGATGATTATTTGCATACTCTCCCAACGGGGTCTCAACAAACTTAGCCAAAAGGTCGGCGATGACCTGGCCCTTTACAGAGGTGCGGGGCATGTACTTGATATCGTAGGCCCCCAACTTAGTCCCCCACTTCGCAATTCTCCCCGTATAATCAGCGCTCCGAAGTAAGGCCTTGAGTGGTAGTTGGGTTAATACAACAACTGTATGCGCCTGAAAGTAATGTGGCAGTTTACGAGTGGCGTGCACCACGGCGAGGACGGCCTTCTCCAACGGTAAGTACCTGATCTCGGCCTCGTGGAGAGACTTGCTAATATAATACACTGGTCTTTGTACCCCATCGTCGACCCTTAGTAGTACCAGGCTGATCGCGTAAGCGGCAACCGCAATGTAAGCAAATAAGACCTCGTCCACTTCAGGTCTGGACATTATCGGCGGCCGAGAGAGATAGTCTTTCAGTTGTTGGAAGGCTGAAGCACATTCCTCGATCCACTTAAAGTCCTTCCACTTATTCAACAGAAGATAGAAGGGTCTGCACCTGTCCGCGGACCGGGCTATGAAACGATTGAGGGCAGCAATCATCCCTGTTAACCTCTGCACTTCTTTGGGATTCCGAGGTGGTTGTAATCTATTGATGGCCTGGATCTGGCTTGGATTCACTTCAATTCCGCGGTGAGTGACCATGTAGCCGAGGAACCTCCCTGAGCCTACCCCAAAGGAACATTTAGAGGCGTTGAGCCGTAATCTATGCCCCCTCAGGATTTCGAAAACGCTCTCGAGATCGGCGATGTGGTCGGACTCCTGCTTGCTCTTGACCACCATATCGTCGATATAGATCTCTATATTCTTGCCCAGCTGAGGCTCGAACATTCTGGTCATCATCCTCTGATACGTCGAACCCGCGTTTTTGAGACCAAATGGCATCACCTTGTAATGGTAATTGCCGACTGGGGTGACAAAAGCCGTCTTCTCCTGGTCCTCCAGGGCTAAAGGGATCTGGTGATAGCCTTGGAAAGCGTCTAAGAAGCTCAACCGGGGGTGTCCCACGGTTGCATCCACCAGTTGATCAATCCGAGGCATGGGGAAAGGATCCTTTGGACAGGCCTTATTTAGATCTGAATAGTCCACGCACACGCGCCACTTGCCGTTCTTTTTCTTAACCACCACGGTGTTGGCTAGCCAGTCGGGGTAGAACACCTCCTTAATAGCCCCAGCCTGCTTAAGCTTATCCACCTCTTCCCTAACAGCATCGGAATGCTCCCTCGAGGAGCGCCGAGGAGGCTGCTTCTTGGGAAGAGCGGATGGATTGACATTCAAGCGGTGGCATATGAAATTTGGATCCACCCCCGGGGCCTCATAGGCATTCCACGCAAATACGTCGATATTGCGCCTCAGGAAGTGCAACAGCTCTTCCCTCTCTTGGGGAGGCAGCTGGGCGCCAATCTGAAAAAACCTCTCCGGGTCCCCACCGATAAGAACTTTCACCAGGTCCTCACACTTCGCTTCCTCGGCCACAACCTCGGACGTCGGGGCCGTTTGCCTTGATTGCTATGGGCCCTCACAGGCCAGGGCCGAGGATCCTGACTCTGGTTGATGCATGATGGCGGCGACCAGACATTGCCTGGCCACGGCTTGGCTCCCAAGCAATTCCTCAACCTGATCGCCGGATGGGTACTTGACCTTGAGGTGAAGGGTGGAGGAAACTGCTCCAAGGGCGTGGAGCCAAGGGCGCGCCATGATGGCTGTGTATGGAGAAAAGGCGTCCACTACAATGAAATCCACTTCTACCACCACCGAGCCAGACTGGACTGGCAATCTGATCAGTCCTCTAGGAACGACCATCCTTCCATCAAAACCGACCAAAGGTGACGTGTAGCTGGTCAAATCCTCCTGCCTGAGATTGAGACCCTTATACAGATCGGGGTACATAATCTCAGCCCCACTGCCCTGGTCCACCAAAACTCTCTTCACATCGTAACCCCCTATCCTAAGGGTTATAACCAATGCATCGTCGTGGGGCTGTATGGTCCCGGCTTTGTCCTCGTCCGAAAAGCTCAGCATTGGTTGAAGACTCAACTTGGCCCTCTTGGGCTCCTGCATGGGGTTCTCAGAATACGTTCCAGCCATCGTCATGACCCTGAAGGGGGATGACCCCGTCCTGCCCGGTGCAGCGAGGATGACGTTGATTGTTCCCAGGGGAGGTCTCGAGGAATTACTGCCTGGAGCCCCTGTGCCGGCCTGGCCTCCCTGGCCACCAGGCTGAAGTAGGAACTGTTTCAACCTGCCTTCTCGGATCAATTGTTGTAGATGGCTCCATAGAGTTCTGCAATCCTCGGTCGTATGTCCAGGTTCTCTATGATACTGGCAATGCAGGCTCTGGTTGCGTTTGGAGGAGTCTCCACTCATCTTGTTCGGCCATCTGAAATATGGCTCGTCCTTAATCTTCTCCAAGACCTGATGCACCGGTACTCGGAACACGGTGTTAACGGTTTGGGCGGCTCTAGACCCTGACTCTCCTCCAAATTCTCGCCGAGGTCGGTTATTACCGTAACGGTCCGACCTGAAATCCCTCCTCTCCTGAGGGATAACCTTACCCTTTCCTCTCTCTTGCATCTGATCTTCCTCAACCCGCTTATATTTGTCAATGCGGTCCATGAGCTGACGGACACTGGCGACCAGCTTTCCTGTCAGGGATCTCCTTAAGCCGTGGTCGGCAGGTAGGCCGACCTTAAAGGTTCTGACAGCCACATCATCGAAATCACCCTCGATCTCGTTGAACATCTCCCAATACCGGTTCGAATAGGTCTTCAAGGTTTCTCCCTCTCTCATGGATAAAGACAGCAAGGAGTCCAAAGGCCGAGGAACCCTGCTGTTCGTAATGAACAGGGATCCAAAAGCTTGGGAGAGCTCCTGGAAAGAGTTGATGGAGCCCGTTCCGAGGCCGTCAAACCACCTCATCACCACGGGGCCCAGACTGGACGGGAATACCTTGCACATCAAGGTCTCGTTGTGAGAATATACCGCCATTTTCTGATTAAAATAACTGATATGCTCAACCGGGTCGGTACGGCCGTCGTAGAGAGCGAACGTGGGTTGGGTGAACCGCTTGGGGAGTTGCCCTGCATCAATCCGGCGTGTGAAGGGAGACTTGGATATCCGAGCGAGTGCCTTGCTCATGGCGTCGTTTGCCAATCCCCTGGAAGACGTGTCTCCTCCTCTGCGCTCTCGGCGATTGTCCTCCTCGTAAGAGAAAGTCTCGCTTGGGGGCGTACGTGACCTGCGCCTGTAGTTGTCATCTTCCTCGCCACTGGAGGAAGGATCAGAACCTGAGGGACTCCTCTTCCTCCGCTCTCGATGCAATTTCCTCTTCAGGCGGTCAATCTGCTTTTGCATGGCCTTAGTACGATCGTCTTGTGAGACATGACTATCGCCCCTAGATTGACCTTCGCCCGAGCAAGTAGTATGCACGCTTCCTTCCTGACTTTCCTGGAGGCGTTCTTCCCTTTGAGACCCCAAAGATTCTGGATGGTGTGGACCTGAACCAGCCATGTTAAAGAATCTAACTATTCTAGTCGATTAGCCCTTCCCACAGACGGCGCCAATTGTAGGGACACGTTTTCGTGATGGTGGGCCCAGAGATACTGGATATCCCACAGAGACCCTAAGCAATGAATTTGTAGAGAGTAGGTTGAGAAGGACTGGGCTAGGAATGATGTAGATCATCAACTGGACGGGACGAGATCATCTACCACGCTCAAACTCTGATGATGGACTTAGAAATATTTGTTGTTTTTGTGGTTTTTGTTCTACGTCCGAGGATAACGCTCTTTCTCTTTTCTTTCTCTTTCCTTTTTCTCTTCGTTCTCTCTTTTTTCCAAAAGTCCTCCACTATTTCTTCCTTCTCCTCTCACTTTTATACCTCTTTTCCCTCTCCGCAGTCCATCCACGTGTGGATTTTCTCCTTTATCTTTGGACACCTGTCCTCCTAACTTTCTCCAAAACCTGCTTCATAAAAACGATGGGACTATCTACCACTGTTCAGATGTCCCCTCTACATCAATGCGGCCAGGAGATTAGCTGTGGTGCATTTAATGCGGTGTTGGCAGCCTTCCTTGATATTTTGGGAGCTTCCTTCTGGTGTGTGCTTCCACAGAACCGTTCCCGCTTGGTGGGGTTCCCCGGGGGGTCCTCCGAGTTGGCAGAGTTTTGAATATCACCTCGGCCTCAATATTCCGAGATGATTCATCCTCGGACGCTACTCTGTCCTCGGCTCGGGCCAGTAGATGCGCTGCGAGAGTTGGTAGGAACTATTGAGCCCATTAACCATGTTGGCCCAGTATCCGCTTCGGCCCATCCCTGCTAGCAGCCCACCGTCCCCACAATATATATATATATATATATATATATGCACAATGTTAGAACAAAATCTAGCAATATTAAGATTAAGAAATTGCAAAATATTATTGTATTGAGCAATAATATATAAATTTCAAAAAATTTAATTTCAATTTAATCATATATTTGAATTTGATAGAAAATTTCAATATACTCTATACTCTTATGAAAATGTAACTAAATTGTACCGAATCAAGTACGGAAATCAATTGGTTCTTTTTTTTTTTTTTTTTCTTTTAAAATTTTTTTTTTTTAAGAGAGAAGTGGGAAGGGAGGGGATGTGTGTAAATGAGCTCCGTATACATATGCTGATGAAGTACATGATTTCCATATGCTCTTGATTTAACCAAAATATGGAAAATTGGAAACTTGTTTGGGATCATTATTCACTGCTGTCTGTGTCAATTAGATGAAATAACCCCAAGTAACGAAGAAAATAAATAAAATCACGCAAGATAAGAGAACAGACCAAATTCCTCAGACTAAGCTCATTGAAGAACTAATTTTCAGAGTGGGCTGGATCAAAAAAGGTGCCTTGCACCTTGTCGAACAAAACTGTAAGAAATTTTCTGATAATAAGCTGAAGGATGACTGATGAGTGTGTGGTTTTAGTGTTGTATAACGTTAGCAAGTGGATACTCGTAATGTTTCAGCCATAAACATTAGTGGATACCATGCCAATTTCGCTTCTTCTTCTTCTTTCTTTATTTTTGCTGTAAAATGTTTTTCGAAATTATTTTCAGTATTTTCCTGTGTTTGATTTGTAAAATTTGGTCAAGCTTGAAAAAGTTTTTGTTAACTGTAAAATTTTGTGAAACATTTAAAAAAAAAAAAAAAGGCTTGATAAAACATTTTTCAAAAAGACATCGTGTCTCTGGCACTCTCATTTGATGGTTTGTGTTTGAAAAATTTTATGTCACACAAAATACTTGAAAATATTTTGATGGAAAACATTTCACAGCGAAACAATGGAGGGTGGTGTGCTTGATACTAATTTGAGAGCACAGCCAAGCCCACCCTTAATCATGCACCTCATGGAAACGTACGGCGGTTTTGAAATGGATTAGGGGGACAAATAGTTGTTAAGCCTACGATGATGTAGGCAATGTCACTTGAACATCAAATTTATATGGTTTTCAGATTTCAAGTCATGTAAGTCACAAATTTATTATAAATAGGGTTGTAAATGAATTGAGTATTAAAAAATCATATTTTTTCATTTGATTTTAGGCAAAATACTATTTTGGTTTTTATATTTTTAGGTTACAGTCAATTTAGTCTCTACATTTTGGTAATAGTCAATTTGGTTTATGTTATTTTTAAATTGCAACAAATTTGGATTGTTCATTTAATTTTAGAGAAAAATATCATTTTGGTTCTTACATTTTTGGGTTACAATTAATTTAGTCTTTACATTTTGGTAGCAGTAAATTTAGTCCATGTTATTTTTAAATTGCAATCAACTTGGTCCATATCGTTAACTTATTAATAGAAAATACATATGTGGCAAACAATTTGCATTGTTGGTGCACACGTAGTTACTACTAATGAGGAAGTAACACTTCTCACATTAAAAAGAAAAAAAAGGGGGGGGGGGGGACTACACATCAAATTTTCACAACCAAAAAATATAATTGAAAAATATTGTAATTTGAAAATCAAACAAAACATTTGAGAATTTGGAGCCACAACGAAATGTTACCCTTAGAGGATAAATGCACCCACAGTCTTCATGCCAACCATCTCTCTTAATTAAAATTTACATTTACAAGGCGTTTGGACAAGTGACGCACATGCTGAGGTTTTGCCTCGAGCCCTGAAACGAGAGACCCAACCCCACGTTCCACCCACACACACCCCCCAAGCTTCCATCGAAAAATGTTAACAAGTCCATATCTCAGTTGTGTAGACTCTAGATATCCCAAAAGCCCAAAATCCATGCCATTTCCCAAGATTATTTATCGAAGGCCCAACTTAGGCACACCCCGTGACCATTGAAGAATCCAGACCTCTCCACTAAATTATCGCAACCCTTCTCGATCTCTCCCAATTTGAACCAAATTTTTCCCGCCACTCCAGATCCTCACACACACACACACACACAGAGTGAAGCTATACCGGTTAGACTTCCATGGCAGTAAAGCCCTAACCTTTCAAAATTCTCTCAAAAATCATCACTTTGAATCATCATCGACATGGTCATGGTCATATCGTAATGGACGCAGACATTTCCCGGTGGATTCTCGAATTCCTAATGCGAAGCACGGCGGTGCCAGACCACGTTATCAAGAAGCTCCTCCAAGTCCTCCCGCTCTCCGCAGCCGCCAAAGACACTCGGTTCAAGAAGGCGGTCCTCCTCCGCACAATCCAGTCCGAGATATCCGACGCAACGGTCACCGAGACGACGCTCCAGGCGCTGGAACTGATCGAAGAGATGGACCGAAACGACGGTGTGGAGATCGGAGAGTCACTGAAGGCGGCGTATTTCGCGGCGGCGGTGGAGTGCACGGTGAAGTACTTGGCTTTGGAGGGAAGCAATGGGAAGTACTTCGAGGCGGTGAAGAGAGTGTGGAGGGGCAGAATCGGTACTTTGGAGAAATCGGGGACGAAGAGCGAGTTGGTTAGGGATAACGCCGAGTTGACTCGGTGGAAGAACGATTTGGAGGCGGCGCTTGGGGATGCCAAAGCGGCGAAGAGGTTGATGAATTTGAATACAAGGGCCGAGGCTCTGCAAAAGCTTAGGGCTTTTTTAGGGGAGGCTTGGGCACTCATGGGCCCTTCCTTTATTGAAGCAGCGGCGGATAAGTGCAATGGAGCCGGTGAATTCGCGGCGGAGCAAGAGGCGGCGGCCCAGATTCCGGAGTTGGCGGTGAATGAAGAGGATAAACTTGCAGCGGGGAAAGGTAAAGTTTCAAACTTTACTATGACTGCACGCTGTGTGTTAATGATTTTGTATTCTCAATGCTCATAATAGAATGAAAATGTTCAAATTCCCCTATATTTCAGTTGTGTTGTGCAATCCAAATGAACTTTACACTGGTCATAGTATGTATGTATTGTAATGCATTGGTGACTAAAATCTAAAAGGTGTTTAAGGAACACCCAGACACAGGACAAAAAGGACAATGAGGCGCGTAGCAAAGAGTAAAGCATATGGTAGCAACTTGCTTTAGTTTGTTATTAGTATAATTCAGTCATTCAAATTAAAAGATTAGCATCTATACTCATCTATTATAGAGTGAAGAAACACTTGCAATTTTTGTTCTAATTGAGCTAGTAATTGTATTAAGAACCTGAATGAGTTTGATTCTTGGTATTTTAATTATAATGCTGAATTTGCGAATTGTTTGGATGGATGATTTGTAGGGTCTGTGTGTTTGATAATTATGAATTGTGAATTTGTGAGTTAATCAATGGATTCAAAGGTTCTCGAACTAATTTGTGTTTGTTTAGTACTGTATGATTGTTCATGTTCATGGGTTGCTTGGGATTGAGTGTATTGGCCACATCTTAGTAGGGATTTGCTACTTTGTGTTGTTGGGTCTGAATGCATATTTGAAGGGCGCATGTGTGAGAGAGATACTGATGAGTTTTGATTGCGAGATAATGAATGTATTTCTATGTTGTGGGTTTAGGTGCTGGTGTTGATTCTGAGGTTTCTGAGTCTGTTTCAGTTTACAGTAGAAGAAACACTGCAAATAAACGAAAGGGTAAAGGGAAGGAAACTGCTGAGCCTTTGAGTTGCCCTCCTGCAGTTAAAATCGGGAATGCTCGGTAAATGTCGTAGTCTTTTCTTGCATTGAGTTCCGCTCTAATCAGTAGTTTAATTAAATTTCATGTTTGAACAACAGTAGAAGTGGAAGGAAGAAATCAGATTGTGAATATTTGGGAAGTTAGACATTATTGGTACTATTTGTTGAGGAGGATGTACTGGGTTTTTTTATATTGTTTATTGGTTGATGGAGTCTAATGGGTTTTTTAGATTTACGAAACAAGTTCTCCCAATTGTGGAATCATGAATCAAACTGGCACAACATTGGCATAACTTCTGTGATTTTAGGGCCCATGAAATCCTTGCAATTTTTCTTATCTTGAACTTCTTTGGTCTTTAGATCATTGATTTCAAACATTTTGGAAAGAATCACGAGGCTCCTGGATGAAAATTCTGCTGATGATACTTATTTGTTACTGGTGTAATATTTCTTCAAATCCATCTTCTTGAGGTGCTTGAGACATGAAATTTTTTGATTTAATGAACATAAATACTTAGAACTTGAAAATTGAAGATTTGTACATCCCCCATAAACTGAATACTCATTAATTCTGATAGTTGTTATGCTTGGATGAAAATTTTAAATACCCAATCCACTACTCTCTTTATTTTGTGTGTGTGTGTGTGTGTGTATACTGTATTAGAGTATTCTAAATTTACTTTTTTCTTGCTTCTTCATCGATGTTCTGTTTTCATTACTGATATACTCTTAGGCCTAATATGGCTGTGATTTTATCTTGTGTCTTTCTTTTGTTGTCCAGCATGTTCTTTAACACTGCCGTGTATGTTACTTGTCTTGAAATTAGGAACAAGATAAACAAAGATGGAGAAAAGAGTCTATCGAAGGCTTATACAGCACCTCCTAAAAAGGTTCGTTTAAATACTTTGTTGGTCTCAAATTTCATGTTATTTTGGCCGGATATTCTGTCTTTACCCTTTCTTTTTGTTTTTAATTCTTAATCTTTGGCTTTGGGCCTGGTTTCTATGATCTCCCTTGTTTACTGCAGTAGTCGAGGTATAGTGAAAGAAACTGTGGCGATAAAATTAAGAAAATAAAAAGTTTAGAGAATCTCGTACGTACAAGATATGTATGTACGATGTACGACATTTTTATATTTCTTTTGCATTAATAGTTCCACAAAGTTTGTACAAAACACGAACATATGAGTGTTGCAGGTGATTTTGCAGAATTTACGAATTTGAAAATTGTTTGGACAAAATTTGTTCCAATTGAAATGCTGATGGTTGTGAATATTGAAAACAGTTTATGAACGGTTATAACTCCTTGCCCATAATATATAAATGATTCTACATCTCGCCTGGAATGCCTTCTTCTTTCAAAACTTTCTCCGAAATACTAAAAATCTTCTGGGTCTTCACCAAAATTTCTATTTTTAGAACTAAATAAATTTGGTTGTATTCTCGGGATTAATTTATAGTAACCTTTTAGCAAATGTTGTGTGGGTGCACACATTGTCTCAGGAAAGCATTTCATTAGGACTCCAAATTATCTAATGTTTTGTTTGATTAATTATTGAATGACTATATTTTTTTATTATATTTTTTAGTATAGAAAACGAGATGTTTATTCCAAAATTTATTTTATGTGAAAAGCATTAATTCTTATTTAGTAGAGGGAGAGTGGCAAAAAATGTGGCAAACAAATGAAAAAATAAAGTTTAGAGAATCTCGGATGCACGAGATTTGTATATAATACGTACGAGAGTATCTAGTTTCTTTTCATAAAAATTAATTTTGGGTTGTACGAATTTCGCACGTACGAGGTTTGTGCGAGAATATGCAGAATCTATGAATTTGACAGTTTTCAAGTCAAAAGTTGTACAAATTGAAATGAAAACTATTGTGAATATTGGAAACAGATTTATTTTTTTATTTATTTTTTTATTTTATGGTTTTAAGAGTTTCCAGTGATATATAAATGATTTTAACTCTCACTTTAAATGTATTTTTCTCTAAAAACATTCTAAGAAACACTACAAAACTACTAAGAGCCTTGTTCAAATTTGCAATTTTTGGAACGTAATAAACTAGGTCATATCCTGGAGATAAATTCACAGTACCTTTTATCATGAGTGCATATATTGTAGCAAATCTTTGTAGCTCCAAATTCTAAAACATTTTGTTTGATTACTGAATCACTATATTTTTTTCTTTATGCAAATATAGTGAGAAACTGCTGTCTACGCCCAAATATATATATATATATATGTTTTAATTTGAGAAATTTTAAATCCTATTTAGTTGAGCGAAAGTGACAAAAACAGTGGCAGTGAAGTAAAAAAAAAATCTTTTAGATAGGAGAGTTGTATTTTTGGATGGTTTTAAGACTTTACCCGTGATATATAAGAACCTGTGGCGATGAAATTAAGAAAATAAAAAATTTAGAGAATCTCGTACGTACAAGATATGTATGTACGATGTACGATATTTTTATATTTCTTTTGCATTAATATTTCCACTTGAATCTCACTTGGCTATTAAAAAGGAAAAGAAAGAGTTAACTGAGCAAGTGGAGGAGAAGCAAAAGGCTGTCAAAAAGATCAAGGAGCGTCGCGATGAGGTCGAGGCTGGTGTTCAGGCCTCTACAAAGGCTTTGTCTTCGCTCTGCCAAAACAATGTAATTTACTACTAACCCTCTCGATTCTATCTTTTTTTTTTTAATATATACACACAATTGTTGAGGTTGCATATTGTGGGGAACAAACCATGGACCAATATTGAGTGGATAGAATGTGTTTTTCGTGTTGTGATTGTATGTAATAAAAGTGGTGTTCATAGGGGTGGGTTCATGAAAGTGTTGTTCTACCTATTACAACTTGTTGCCTCATCAAGTTATGAAAAATTTGTGATTTTTTGTGTCTCTAGCATTGGTCATGTTCGAGACAAGGTCATTTTCTACTTCATTTTTGAATGAATCCATAGGCATCATTCACAATATATCACATCAACAATTGTCAAAAAAGTCGTGATTTTTTTTTTTTTTTTTTTTTTTTTTGTGATTGAACTTATGACACCTTTTGTGCCCTTTAGGAAGGTTAATGATTGAGTTGGAATGTGTCATTTGAGGTAGAGCTCATTGGCAAAGAGATAGTTATTTGTCTCACTTAATAATCTTTATTGTTCAGTTGCTTCCCTCTGATTTAGTTTTTCCTTAAGCTCTTGGTCATATCTACAGGGGATTGTATAACCATCAAGGTGTGTTATGTAGGTTTGGCATATCATGTCGTACTTATTTGTTTGAAATATTGCATTTTCTTATTGAACTCTATTTTGTTTTGAACTTATCAGAATAAGTTATGAGATGCAGATAGATGGGGTACAATTATCTATGAGAGAGAGAGATGGTTCTATAAGTTCTTTGCAAACTCTGCATACAATCATCAATGTGAAAGTACAATTGTCAAAGGGTTGTCTTTCCATCTTAATATGATAGGGAGCCCAATTATGCCAAAATGAACGGAAAGGCTTGCCCTTCAGTCCGTACATGATACAACACATGTGCGCGCACACACACATATATAGGCATTACTTCAATCTGATGCTCGTTTCAGATCCTATTAATTATTGCAATTTGTCCCTAACCAGGGGCCTGCTGACTAAGAAAATACCAAACACATCTAATTGTGCATATGTATAGTTCATAATGGAGTATTGGAGTTCTAGCTTTGACCTCGATGAATACAGAAAATGATGGATTTATTAGTATCATCTGTTAGAATCAGTGCTGATTTATATAAACAATTTTCACTTCTGAGCAGAAAGTGAAATCACTGACATGATATTGAGTTCTTTATTCTTTTGTTGGAAGGAGGAGAAGAAGAAGAAGAAGAAGAAGAAGAGAGAGAAGAGAGAGAGAGGGGGGGGGCTGCCTAGCAAAACACATTAAAATTTGTGCTGTAGTTATGATCACAGAAATTTTGTGTGCTTATTACGAGATGTGCAATTGTATTTGACTTCACCCTTTTTTGTATTTTCTGAGAAATTGACTTCACTGTTTTGGAGTCCTCTAGTGCCTTTGTCCTATAAGAGCTTGGGTTTCAGAGAGCCAAAACTTCCCACAGAGCCTTGAGGAGCCTTGAGGGGTATTGGCACAGGTAGAAGAGGAAGTATCATTGGGTGGAGGGTGGGGTTGTAAGTAGCAACATGCTGAAATTTTATACTGTAGTTGTGATCTCAGAAATTATGGACAATGTGGATACAGTTTCTAGAAGTTTACATTTGGATTTACACCTACTCATCTGTAATGTGCTTGTGCTTTTTCACAGGTTGGTGGTGATAGATGACATCTTGGCTTTAGCAGCTACTACCATGTTTTTGATTGCTCTTTTGACAGAGAGGAGCCAACTTTTGATAATATCTGTCTGCTATCTTTGTGTATAACTCACCAGATGAACTTGGATGGTATAGAGGCTTCTCTTTCCCATGCTTGAACTCGTATGTGCTGTGCATATAAAAACTTTTTGTAATTTTGTTAATACAATCTCTAACTGTTAGTTTCTTGTTTTCTGCTTAGTCTCTGCCATGGATGGATATAGTTTATGGTAGACAGTCTAACAGTATACAAATATACTTTTTATACTTTTTACCCCTAGATTGAGTAGGGAGGATGGGGAAGATTATTTTGGATGGCAGAATATATTTTTTGATATCTTGAATGTCCTGCAATTTATACTTTTTACCCCTAGATTGAGTAGGGGCCGCTATTTGTTGAATGCTAAAGCTTGCTATGTACTATTAAATAATCAAAAGGCTGTGTTTCTTTAAGTTAGACATCTTGTGTTAGTCATTTGTTTATTACATTTTCTTATTGAACTCCAATTAAAAAAAATTCTGACTTTCCAAGTGAAAACATCCAATCCATGTTAACTTCTTTTGATTTATATGATGAAATTACCCATTAGGGTGCAGCCTAGTTGTTGGAGGCTTGGAATGAGCTGTAAAATTAGACATCCTCAATTTGATTCCCACTAAGAGTTCCCCTGAGTTACCTAATACATGGTTCTGGCGGGTGTGATTGTGTATCTGTCGCTAGGGGTGGGTCTAAAGGGACATGCCTTAGTGAGGTGTTTCATCATCATCATGTTATATGTCACTTTGTGACAAAGTGATGTGATACTTGTGACCAATTTAAGTTCTTGGTCATTTTCTTTGGATGATGAACAACTTTGGATGTCACATTGAAATGATTTCATTATTCTTTTCTTTATTGTTATTGTGCTCGTGCCTCTTATTCTAGCAGAGGTGGTTTATGATTTATTCTATACATGTAACCTCTCAATCACAATGGTGGATCCCGCAGGTGAGTGAGGGATTACATTACATGTATAAAAAAAAAATAATATACTTTTTCCGTGCCATTCTTGTGCTATGTAAGCTCGAGGATGTTAATGAGCACAATGGCTTGAGCATTTCAGTGTTATAGACCAATGCGATTTCAATAGATGTTTGTGTTTAACAGTATCTTATAAAAGGGAGTAAAAACTTGGTTTTTTATGGAGAGCATAGTGCAAAAGAGGTATAAACTAACTTGATTTTGTGGTTTCTCTCTCTTCACAATTCACATAGATTTTTCTACGCAAAAAGTCATACCCTCATTGTTTTCTTTTCTTTTTTCGATAATTCACTACGTAACTGACTCTGCACTCGCTCTCAAATAAATTTTTACTATTTTTGTCTCTAAACCCGTGTCCTGTATGCAATTTAATTGTTTACCAGCCTCTCCGCTTTGATCAGAGGCTCTTCTTCATCTGTATATGTATATAGGTAATGAACTTTTGGTTCCCTTATGATATTTATTTTTACTTCATCGTCACTAAAAGTTTCACTAATGAATGGTAGTTCACTAAAAGTTCCAAAGGTTTCACCGGCTTAGAAAGACACTTTCACCTCTCAAAATATCTGGAAATCAAACTTCCATAAAATTAACACTGAGGATAGGCGAAAATAGCCAAATAGCACATTTTTGCAAGTTGTAATCTACCACTTTTTGGATACTTGAGTGTAGTGAAATTGAGTTTTTCATGGAACTCAATTTTCAAAATTCTTGTAAGTACATTTTTTAAAAGAACTCGAGTTTTTGGAACTTGAGTTTCACGGCAAACTTAAGTTTTAAAAAATGTGGTACATCCCTACATACTTCCAAAACAGTGGTATATTGCTAATTTTTTCGGGAAACAGTGGTAGTGGGCCATTTCCGCCCTGGGGATAGGTGATATTTTATAACCAAGCACAGTTTTAATTTGTTTGAAATGAGGATGAAAATATTAAGGAAAATGTAGGTTAAAGAGAAAGTTACAATTTAGCCCTTTTTCACACAATCAGTTCTCTCCCCAACCTACAACGCAGGTTAACACAAATTGTAATGAGAAATTACCCCATTTTCCTTGGATGGCTATAAGGGAGTAGGTAAAAGTTTCTTTATCTGATATTTATTAACCTTCGTGTTTACCAAGAGGAATTAATACTTTTCACATAAATAAAATTTGGAATAAACATCTCATTTTTTATATAAAAAATATAATAAAAAAATATAGTCATTCAATAATTAATCAAACAAAACATTAGCCTAGGCTTCATTCGTTTGGAGTGAAAATAGGGAGGATGAAAAACAAAGGGAGGAAAATAAAATGGAAAATATTGTTTTCCATTGTTCATTTAGGGAAGGAAAATAGGAAGGATGGAAAACTCGAAAGAAAGTTTTCTCTCCGAGCCCACTTTTTTTTTCCTTCCAAATCGGAAAGAAAATCTGGAGAGAAAAGTTCTATAGTAGCATTTTTACAAAAATGCCCTCTTTCCGCCTATTTTTTTTCAACTTTCTCTTTTTTTTTTCTTTTTTTTTTTTCCCAACGTTGCCTGTACTTTTTTTTTTTCTTTTTGTTCAACGTTTTCAGTAACGTTGTTGTTGTTGTTGTTTTTTTTTTTTTTTTTTTTATTCTTTTCAACGTTACTGAAGAGTAACGTTGCTGTTTTTTTTTTTTTTTTTTCAACGCTACTGAAGAGTAACGTGTTTTTTTTTTTTATTATTCTTTTCAACGTTAC
The DNA here is from genome assembly GCA_033629205.1 of Lithocarpus polystachyus. Taxonomy (NCBI): domain Eukaryota; kingdom Viridiplantae; phylum Streptophyta; class Magnoliopsida; order Fagales; family Fagaceae; genus Lithocarpus; species Lithocarpus polystachyus. The sequence continues at coordinate 64,716,312 of CM066167.1, forward strand.
TGAAGAGTAACGTGTTTTTTTTTTTTTTTAATTCTTTTCAACGTTAGTGAACAATACTGCTTTTTTTTTTTTTTTTCTTTTCAACGTGACCTAATCTAATTTTTACATTATAATAATATAAATTTATATTTATGATGTGATAAATTTTATATTATTTAATGATTAGAAATAAATATATTTCTTACATATTATGTAATAAGGGTATAATAGTCAATTTATATAAATTACATTTTCCACCTTCCCTTTTTCTCTCCAACCGAACACAAGAGTTTTTCATCCTCCTACTTTTCCACTCCTCCAACCGAACACACAAGAGGAAAAACTAAATATTTTCTATCCTCCCACTTTTCCATCTTCCCATAATTTTCCATCCTCCCACTTTTCCACTCTTCCAACCGATCGGACAATGTGTACACCCACACAACATTTGCTAAAAGGTTACTATAAATTAACCTCGGGAATGCAACCAAGTTTATTCGGTTCTAAAAATAGAAATTTTGGTGAAGACCCAGATGATTTTTATTATGTCTGAGAAAGTTTTGAAAGAAGAAGACATTCAAGGCAAGATGTAGAATCATTTATATATCATGGGCAAGGAGTTATAAGTTATAACCAGTCCATAAACTGTTTTGAATATTCACAAACATCATCATTTCAATTGGAACAAATTTTGTCCAAACAATTTTCAAATTCTTAAATTCTACAAAACCACTTGCAACACTCATATGTTCGTATTTTGTACAAACTCTGAGGAAATATTAATGCAAAAGAAATATAAAAATATCGTACATCGTACATCGTACATACATATCTTGTACATACGAGATTCTCTAAACTTTTTATTTTCACTTTACCTCTACTAAAGAGAAGGTAACACTTATCACATTAAAAAAAAAAAAAAAAAAAAAAGGAACTACACATCAAATTTTCACTACCAAAAAAATATTTAAAAAAAAAAAAGATAGTGATTTAATAATTAAACCAAACATTTGACAATTTGGAACCACAACGGAACGCTATCCTTAGACACTATATGCACCCGCACAGGAGTTGCAAAAATGTTACTTCAGATTTATCCCTAGGACACAATTATGTTTAATTAAGTTCTAAATACAGCAATTTCGGAGAAGTCCCCTACGATTTTTAGTGTTTCTTAGAAAGTTTTCTAAGAAGTACAGAATGTGAGAGCAAGAATCATTTATATATCACGGGTGAAGAGTTATAACCGTCCAAAAGCTGTTTCAAATATTCACAAATGTTTACATTTCATGTGGAACAAACTTTGTCCAAAAAACTATCAAATTCGTAAATTCTGTTGAATCCCCTACAACACTTGTACGGTCAAGTTTTGTACAAACTCTCAAGAAATATTAATGCAAAAGAAACCTAAAAATCTCGTACGTATTACATACAACTCTCGTACATACAAGCTTCTCTAAACATATTTTTCTAGTTTCATTGCCACAGTTTCTTTCACTTTAGTTCTACTAATGAGGAAGTAACACTTCTCACTTAAAAAAAAAAAACGGGGGGACTACACATCAAATTTTCACAACCAAAAAATATAATTGAAAAATATTGTGATTAATAATCAAACAAAACATTTGAGAATTTGGAGCCACAACGAAACGTTATCCTTAGACAATATATGCACCCACAGAAGAGTTACTAAAATGTTACTACAAATTTATCCCTAGTATACAACCAAGTTTATTAAGTTTTAAATACAAAAATTTTGGAGAAGTCCTAGAGAATTTTTAATTTTCCATTGAAAGTTTTGAAAGAAGAAGATATTGAAAGTGAGAATTACAATCATTTATATATCACGGGTAAAATCTTAAAACCATCCAAAAATACAATTCTCGTATGTAAAAGATCTTTTTTTTTTTTTTTTTTTTTACTTCACTGCCACAGTTTTTGTCACTTTAGCTCAACTAAATAGGATTTAAAATTTCTAAAATTAAAAAATATATATATATATATATATATATATATTTGGGAGTAGACAGCACTTTCTCACTATATTTGCATACAGAAAATAATATAGTGATTCAATAATCAAACAAAATGTTTTAGAATTTAGAGCTACAAAGATATGCTACAATATATGAACTCATGATAAAAGGTAATGCGAATTTATCTCCAGGATATGACCTTGTTTATTATGTTCCAAAAATCGCAATTTTGGACAAGGCTCTTAGGAGTTTTTTAGTGTTACTTAAAAAGTTTTTAAAGAAAAAGAAATTTAAAGTGAGAGTTACAATCATTTATATATCACCGGAAACTCTTAAAACCATAAAATAAAAAATAAATAAATAAACTGTTTCCAATAGTCACAATAGTTTTTAGTTCAATTTGTACAACTTTTGGCTTGAAAACTGTCAAATTCGTAAATTCTGCATATTCTCGCACAATACTCGTACGTGCGAAATTCGTACAACTCAAAATTAATTTTTATGAAAAGAAACTTGATGCTCTCGTACGTATTATATACAAATCTCGTATGTCCGAGATTCTCTAAACTTTATTTTTTCATTTGTTTTCCACATTTTTTGTCACTCTCCCTCTACTAAAGAGGAATTAATGCTTTTCACATAAAATAAATTTTGGAATAAACATCTCGTTTTCTATACTGAAAAATATAATAAAAAAATATAGTCATTCAATAATTAATCAAACAAAACATTTGATAATTTGGAGTCCCAATGAAATGCTTTCCTTAGACAATGTGTGCACCCACACAACATTTACTAAAAGGTGACTATAAATTAATCCCGAGAATACAACCAAGTTTATTAGGTTCTAAAATTAGAAATTTTGGTGAAGACCCAGAGGATTTTTAATATTTCTGAGAGAGTTTTGAAAAAAGAAGACATTCAAGGCGAGATGTAGAATCATTTATATACCATGGGCAAGGAGTTATAACCGTCCATAAACTGTTTTGAATATTCACAAACATCATCATTTCAATTGGAACAACTTTTGTCCAAACAATTTTCAAATTTGTAAATTCTGCAAAACCACCTGTAACACTCATATGTTCATGTTTTGTACAAACTCTGCGGAAATATCAATGCAAAAGAAATATGAACATATCGTACATCGTACATACATATCTTGTACGTATGAGATTCTCTAAACTTTTTATTTTCTTAATTTCATCGCCGCAATTTCTTTCACTTTACCTCTACTAAAGAGGAGGTAACACTTATCACATTTAAAAAATAAAAATAAAAATAAGCACTACACATCAAATTTTCACTACCAAAAAAATATTAAAAAAATGATGGTGATTTATTAAACCAAACATTTGACAATTTGGAACCACAACGGAACGCTATCCTTAGACACTATATGCACCCGCGCAGGAGTTGCTAAAATGTTACTTTAGATTTATCCCTAGGACACAACTATGTTTAACTAAGTTCTAAATACAACAATTTCGGAGAAGTCCCCTACGATTTTTAGTGTTTCTTAGAAAGTTTTCTAAGAAGTACAGAATGAGAGAGCCAGAATCATTTATATATCACGGGTGAAGAGTTATAACCGTCCAAAAGCCGTTTCAAATATTCACAAATGTTTACATTTCACGTGGAACACACTTTGTCCAAAAAACTATCAAATTCGTAAATTCTGCTGAATCCCCTACAACACTCGCACGGTCGAGTTTTGTACAAACTCTTAGAAAATATTGATGCAAAAGAAACCTAAAAATCTCGTACGTATTACATACAACTCTCATACATACAAGCTTCTCTTAACATATTTTTTCTAGTTTCATTGCCACAGTTTCTTTTACTTTAGTTCTACTAATGAGGAAGTAACACTTCTCACATTAAAAAGAAAAAAAAGGGGGGGACTACACATCAAATTTTCACAACCAAAAAATATAATTGAAAAATATTGTAATTTGAAAATCAAACAAAACATTTGAGAATTTGGAGCCACAACGAAATGTTACCCTTAGAGGATATATGCACCCACAGAAGAATTACTAAAATGTTTTAGAATTTGGTGTTACAAAGATATGCTACAATATATGCACTCATGATAAAAGGTACTGCGAAATTATCTCCAGGATATGACCTAGTTTATTAGGTTCCGAAAATTGCAATTTTGGACAAGGCTCGTAGAAGTTTTTTAGTGTTTCTTAGAAAGCTTTTAAAGAAAGAGAAATTTAAAGTGAGAGTTACAATCATTTACATATCACTAAAAACTCTTAAAATCATAAAATAAAAAAATAAAAACTGTTTCTAATATTCACAATAGTTTTCATTTAAATTTGTTTTACGTAAGAAGCGTTTTCATTGATGAGCATGTGAGCAGTTTTTTTTTTTTTTTTTTTTAATTATCGGTAATCGGTGAGAAAACCATTTTCTCCAAGCAAAAGATCTGAATCCGAATCCTAGAGAGTTATTCACCACACACGTCAGTCAAGCCTTTTTTTTTTCTTTTTGGAGTACCGGTAGTGCCTTAAATCTTAAATCGAATCCAAATTTTTTGTCCCACTTTTTTTAATCTACACTATACTCTACCAATAAATATTTACCACGTATTAACGTAATTAATTAAATATTATCATTATTAATTTATTAATATTACTATTATTAATTAATAGTAGTATTTAATTAATTAAGTTAAGACGTAGTAAATATTTATTAATAAAATATAAAGTAAAATATAAAAAGTGAAACAAAAAATTTAGACTCCTTTAAATCATCTTCATTCATTAATACATTCAATCAATCAAAGAATGGAGGCAGCCGGCAGGTACATCATTTCATCAAAATCAACTAATAGATCTGATTCTCAAGTTTAAGTTTAATATCTATCACACCCCGAGTAGGACTTAATTAGAGTACACTATAATATCAAATCTGTATAATAAAATTTCTTGGACGGTGAAACGTCACGGAGGACAGTGATTTTTTTTTTTTTTTTTCGGTAAAACAAAGGACAGTGATTTATTATAGCTTCATATGTCTTTTTTTTTTTTTTTTTGGTAGGTAGGATATGTCTTGTGAGAATAATGATTGATGCAGGGCACAAGTGGGTTTCAGCCCACACTTATGGAATAGCTCATTTAATGAGCTTGTCTCTATAGTCTTCATGCCAACCATCTCTCTTAATTAAAATTTACATTTACAAGGCGTTTGGACAAGTGACGCACATGCCGAGGTTTTGCCTCGAGCCCTGAAACGAGAGACCCAACCTCACGTTCCACCCACACACACAGCCCCAAGCTTCCCTCAATAAAACCCGCGGTATCTTTCACCCCCGTACTTTTTTTTTTTTTGCTTCCCAACACCAATCAGCCCAAACCCACCTCCACGCGCCACTCCACGCTTTTCACGACACGCGCCTGTCGTTTTGCCTGTGGGTTCCATTGGCTATTAGGGGGGAAAAAAAAAGACTCGATTAAATATTGTATGAAAATGCCTTTAGGTCCAGCTGGTCAAGAATTTGGACCAGAACACCATATCGCCGTTTTTGCACAAAAACATGTAAATAACATAAATAGCGGTTCAAGAATCAAATAGAAAATTCTATAGAAGGACAAAAGAGAACTTGGGTAAATTTTGTACGAAAAGAGTTTGTGATTTAGCAGGAATCCTATGTAAACTTGACGTTGCAGGAATATATAAGAATCTGGAGAAACCTAACGATTACGTGCATGCATTCTACAGAAAGGATGCCTATGTGGCTGCATATAAGGAGATGATTACCCCACTGCCTAGCCAAGATGAATGAGTTGCAATCAACCAACTTGCCCCTGTTGCTCTAATTGTGTACAAATCTCTAAGCAGGCCACAAATGAAAAGGAAGAAAGATGCAGATGAGCCAAACAACTCATATAAAGTTTCTAGGTCATATAGACCTATAAAATGTGGGTTTTGCCACAAGGATGGACATAATTCGAGGTGTAAGGCTGGAATAACTGGTGAGACACCATGGCAAAGAAGGCAGAGACTTGAGAGGCAAAAAAAATTTGTAAGTAAAGTAAGAATGTGTTTACTATAACAATTATATTACAAATCTATTTCTGACGTAAGGCAATTATTTTTGTAGGAACAAAGATAGATAAGGAATAAGTACTGACCAACTAAGTCAAGGTGTAACTTCAGTATCTCAGCCAGCTAGTCAGCCAAGCAGGAGGTTTGCAAGGCAGCCACCATAGTTTGCCAACTAGTCAGCTAGCCAATCAGCCACCTTAGTTTGCCAACCAGGCAGCCAGCCAATTAGTCACTTAGGCAACCACCAAGGAGGTTTGCAAGGCAGCCAACCACCCAGGCAGCTAACCAAGCAACCATTCAGCAAGCAAGGCAGTCAACAAGATTAGCAAACAAGAAGGCCAACCAGGCAACCACCATTTAAGCAAGGTAACCACCTAGATTTGCAAACAAGGTAGCCAACCAGCAAGCAAGGCACCCACTTAGACTAGTAAACAATGCAGCCAAGCAAACAACCAGTTAACCATCTTAGAAACACAAAATATCCTCGGACCTTCTCCAAATTGCTATTTTCAGAACATAATGAACTTGGTTCAGTTGGTCGTATCCTGGGGATAAATTTTGGGTCAATACGTTCAGGTGTTGGTATTGTATTTTAAAGTTTTCTATCACAAGTACTCTCTCACTTAAACAATAGTTTTCAGTGTTTAAACATTACACGTATTTTCACACTTTTTTACCTACACGAATTTTCAAAAAATCAAACAATATTACCATCAAGCCTAAGGGGGGTGTTTGGTAAAGTAGTTTGAGTAATATTGTCTATAATTTTTTGAAATACGTATAAGTAAAAAAATTATGAAAATGTATGTAATATATTATTTAAAATGTGAAAATATATGTTTGAGATGGCAGGCCCTAAATACCATATCACACGATTACATACCAATAAAAAAAAAAAACCAAGGGATTAACCTCAATTTTATTTCAACCTACTATTTTTTTTTTTTCTATCTCCAAAAAAAAAAAAAAACTTCAACCGTTCTTTTTATCAAAAAAAAATTGAGACACGTTATTCTATTTACTTCACAGCTACACGTTTATCACATCAGAGAAAACAGAAGAGAGAGAGAGAGAGGGAGAAAGAACGCAGCAGAGAGAGAGAGGACGTTTATCACATCAGAGAAAACAGAAGAGAGAGAGAGAGGGCCGGTGGAGATAAGTGTTGCCGGAAGGATAAAGCTGGAGGAAATCGGCGTTCACCAAGCAGCAGCGCCTCGTCCGCCTCCCCACTACCGCCATTCCTCCTCCCCACCGCCAGACTGGGTCAGATCGGCTTGACTTTTTTTTTTTTCCCTTATTTCCTTGTTCTGATTCAACTTTGCTGTTATAATAAGAAATAAATTTTGTTTTGGGTTTTGATTATGTGAGACGTTTGAGTCTACAAGGGAGAAAGAATTGTTTTTTATTGAGTTTGATTTTTTAAAGGAGAAAAATTCTGATTTTTTAAAGGAGAAAAATTCATTTGGAGTTGCTGTGCTCAAGTCAAGAGAGTGTGTGAGTTGTGACCCTCTCTCTGTTTTATAAATAAATTTATACTATCTGAACTGAGTGTCTTTGTTATTTCTTATTTGTGTGATTCGTGAATTGTGGTCTAACTTTATATAGTTAGTGAAGTGCAGTGAGATAGGCACACCGCACATGAGACAAACAGTTAACTTGTGATTTTGAAAAATGAAAATGTGTGATAATAAAAAGGTTGAAAAACAACAATAATAATAATGATAATAATAATAATAATAAAAAGGTTCTCCTTTACTTTTCAAAATAATAATAATAATATTAATATTAATAATAAAAAGGTTGAAAAATTAGTGATTATCCAAACATCTTACATGGTGGGGTTGGGCGCTCACTTGTGTATTTGTTCTTATTGTCATCATTGCACACTTATGTTTTGATCTCGCATACTCACGATCATGCATATTTCCTTTTGGTCAGTCATGGCTTCCAAGAAAAAAGCTTCGACATCCAAGCCAATTACAAAGGCCAAGGCAGCTACCTCCCGCAGGTCCAAGAGACTAAAGAAGTCTAAAATGTTTTTCGAATCATCTCCGCTGTTGATGGAGCGGGAGGTGAAATTCTCTTCATTTGATGGCAACTCTCTGAATTCCTTTAATCGACAAGGTTGGGAAATTATGTATAAAGATTTCTCTACCCCTAAGACGGCTTGGGTCACGGAATTTTACGAAAACTTCTGCAATCAAAATGAACATTCAGTCAAGACCACTGTTCAAGGTGTCTTGATTCATCTTACTCCTGCCATCATTGGTAAGATCCTTGATCTTCCGCTTCTTAGTGATGTCTCTAGTAGAGAGTCGTATGTAACTAGAAAGGATGATAATCGTGATGAAGTCATGCGATTCTTTACCGGTGGCCGATCACGTACTTGGCCAGAAAAAGCCTCTAGTTTTAAAGCCAGTAACTTTGCGGATCCTATCCATAGGTTAGGTATGAACATCATGAACGCTAACCTGTACCCTACTGCCAACCGGATGGATGTTCCTTTACGTCGGATGCTTTTTCTTTATGATATGTTTAACAACCGACCTATTGATCTTCCACATCACCTCTTTCATGTGATGTGCCATGCATCTGTTAAAAGGGATGAACGTTATGCTCTCCCTTTTCCATCCTTAGTTACCAAGTTGTTGTCGCATAAGGATTTTAATGTTCCCGAGCCTGAATTTTTCAATGCCCCTAAACGTCAAGGACCCATCAGTAAATTGTCTTTGCTATCTAGTATAAGACATGTTCATCAGCCTGCTTCTAATCTAGAGCATCCTGTTCATCAACCTGCTTCTAATGTAGAGCATCCTGCATCTTCCAATCCCATTGATCCTTTTCCTGAGAATGATGCTACGACTACTCCTCAGTCACCTCTCGCAGAACCCTTACTTCAGGCCTTGCGTGCTTTTCAAGATGGGATTCGTCAGGATATGGACAGACGGCTTTGTGCTTTTCAAGATGAGATAAAAAGATGCATGCATGAGATGCATCAGGATATGGATAGAGGTATGCATGCTTTTCAGGATGAGATGCGTCAACAAATTAGTTCTATGGACAGAGGTATGCATGCTTTTCAGGATGAGATGCGTCAACAAATTAGTTCCATGGAGACTAGGATAGCTCCGCAGTCAGATGCATGTAATCGCAGCGCTGAGAAGGATCTTGGTGCTGAGGAGGGTGCTGACCATACTGTTGCTGCTGATACGCTGACTGCTGCTGGAGACAATTTATTGGTTTGTATAGAAAGGAGCTAAAATCTTTTTCTATGAAAAATGTTGAGCTACTGCTTTTAAATTTTTTCTTGTTTGCATAACTTTGTGTGTAGGACAACATGGGGGACCCTCCGCGTCCTTGTTTTCATAGGAAAAAACTTCTCATCCTTGATGTGAATGGATTGCTTCTAGCTTTGTGTCCTAACGACAAGAAAAGGACCTCTGATACAGGTGAAGCTCGACGCTTAAACATGGATTTATACTTTTGTGTTCAATAGCTCAATTCTAACTTTTATTTTTCCCTCCCCAGCTTTTTGGAGGCCTTTTTGTGAAAAATTTATAAGTTTTTGTTTGGAGAAATTTGACGTGGCTGTTTGGTCATCCAGAACCAAGTAATACTCTCTCCTTAAATTAAATTGCCCTTTAAGGGGTATTTTGCTTTTCAAGATGTATGTTCTATAGATTTGTTTATTGAAAAATTCGCTTCATTCTCTTTGTCTCTCCCCTTGTGTCTTGACCATGTTGTTTACTAAAATCTTGTAGGGCAAACTTGGACAAGTTGATAGGGCATCTTAATCTGTCTAAGCATTTGATCTTCTATTGGGTAAGAACATCTTAAATCTTTGTTTTTATTTTTTATTTTCTGTAAATTTCCTTTCGACTTTCATGGGAAAAATTAATTATGGATCTTAGTTTCCAAGTTTAAAGTCTGTCTATATTTGGTACTAAGGTGGCCAAAGATTATTTTTTTTCTTAATTTGATCAGTAATAAAAATTTTATGAAGAAAATTGTGCTATGTTCATTATTGTGAACACATGGTACCTAAAACAGTTACATGCAAATCAGTTAGAAAATCTAACTATTACAAGCGAATCCAATAGAAAAATCTAATAGAGTGCTGGAATTAAAACTGGAAGTACAATGTGTAAAAGTCCAAACCTGAGACCAATCAAAAATTGCCCAGATTAGCAAGGATATCAAATGGTCAGTAGGTTTCACAACATCCTCCGTATGTCTGGGTGTTTTGTTTCCCCCCACACTAATAACATCAGGCGTGCTGGTACCAAATTCCAAACATTCCAGGAATGTTTTCCTAACCAGTTCTGCCAACCAAACAAAAGAGATGCGATGATTACTGACATCACCCACTGAATCTCAAACATTATAAAAACTTCACTCCATAAAGCATGAGCAAACTCGCAATTCAATGAAGCAAAATATGATCTGCCATTTCCCCACAAATGGACACATACAACACTTGTTAAGTGTATGAAACTGACCCAATGCTGCTTCCCACAGAATAAATGACATACTGATGTAGGATAGAGTCTACAATCTAATTTTTGTATTTTATTAATTTTGGTATTTTTATGTAGTTGTCGTTATTTTAGGTTTGGGGTTCTATTTTCTAGTTTTTAAATGCGTTTAAATTTTTTTTGGTCAAATTAGGGTCCTATTATGGTTAGGTATTAATTAGGAATTAGTTAGAATATGTTTTCTTGCTGTTAAGTTTTGCTTCTAGAAATCATCCTTCTGTGCATGTCATGGATTGTGTGATTTTGGCCTTATAAGAGAAGGGGGAGGAGATATTTGAACTACTGACCTCCATTTCAAGAGGCTTTGTTTTCATAGCCAATTATGCTACCCTTGGGGGTTAGTGCATATTATTTATTATTGTTCTATTCATTGGTTTTCTGCAGGATCAACATCACTGTACCAAGACTGATTTCTGTACCCTAGAGTATTCTTCGAAGCCTTTATTTTTGAAGGACCTTCGAAAAGTTTGGGAAAAATATGAAGCTTATAATGCAGCCAATACATTATTGTTGGATGATTCACCATACAAGGCTTTAGTGAATCCGGTTAGCTAATGAACCCTATGTTATATTTTTTGTTATAAGGGGATGATGACCTGTTTTAAGATGCTGGATTATATCCCAATATTGACACTGTTTAATTTTCACCTTGCGTCTTGTCATTATAATATCCCAATATTGACATTGTTTATTTCTTCATTTTTCGTCTTGTCATCATTTTAGCCCAACACAGCGATATTTCCGAAAACATTTCAGTATGGTGATAATACAGATACCTCGCTTGGTAAGCACTCTCAGAGTTGACGGAAAAGCTTGTTCTTCCTTTTCTAGTTTAAATTGTTTTCCCACAATGGCTGATTTTCTCAGCCCCTACAGTGTTCTTTACATTATTGCTGCCAGAAATTGTTATAATGTTGCCTGTTACTGATTGATTTCTTGGTCTCCTACATGCTTTCATGACAGCACCTGAAGGTGATTTGCGCATGTATCTGGAAAAGTTAGCTGTGGCAGAGAATGTTCAAAAATATGTTGAGCAGAATCCGTTTGGTCAACGTGCTATCACCGAGTCGGACCCAAACTGGAAATTTTATAGTAATATTATAAAGGATTGGAGTTGATAATCACCCCTAGACAACCACAACATGATAGACCACGGTGCCGACCCGACCCGGCCGACAGTTCGCCTTGTTGGAATTTGGAGCCATCCTGGTTTGCCCTAAAAAGCTCGTCGAGCTCCAGAGCTACTCCACCTTGATCAAACCAGTGGATCTCTCTCTCATCTCCACCTTGTCCGCATGCTGCAATGGTATCACTCCCGACGCCATCATTTCCGCCCCTACCTTCCTCCAAATCGCCAATCGCGTTTACGACCTCCTCCACGGTATCTCTCTCTCTCTCTCTCTTATAGTCTTTGTTTGGTTGCTCAGAAAATTTTGAATTCTAATTTTACTTTTTGGATGTCATATGATTGACTGAGGTGGAGCTAGCTTTTTGTTTGGTTGGTCAGAAATGTGAGGAAACTGTAGAAATTTATAGAGGATTGTTGTTGGGTTGAGTCTTTTCGATGACTTAACTAGTTCAAAGTTGTTCAATTTGGGTATATATATAATCATTTTCCTTTCCTGCAATTTCTCATCAACCAAACAGAGGGAGAAAAGATTTCTATTGTTTTGTTTTTATTTTTTAATTTTTGGTTTTGTTTTTAAACTAGCCTCAAGTATGCTCATGAAATTTATTAGGCTTACTTGGATGATTTTTTTTTTTTAAATTAATTTTTAATGTGGTTGTGGATTGTGAAAATGTTAGTTTTGGATTGAAATATGTTTGCTTTTTTAGAAAAAGAAGAAAAACATGGTGCTTTTAACCTTTTGCTTTGTTTGTTGCATATTTTATTTTAATTTTTTTAAATATGATTTTTTGTTTGTTTGAATAGGACGGATTTGGGCGGGTCATAATATACTAAGGTTCGATTGTGCAAGGATAAGAGAGGCATTTGCGGAGATTGGTAAGCCCGCACCCGAGCCTAAGGGTACTATCGATTCATTGCAATTGTTGACACAAATTTGGAAGGAGAGCTGGTGACATGAAGGTATCAATCTCTCTATTCTTGATGAAATTGATTAAAAAGCAACATCTTATAAATATTTGCATTAGTTCTCAATCTTGAAAGATTTTTCTAAGCACAAGAAACAAGCAAAAAAAAAAAAAAAAAAAAAAGGATTTAATTCTTGGAATTATTATAGTATCAAAAGAATTAAAGAACTGCAGAGTAGGTGTAGCAATTAGGACAAAATTGGTTAGTGGCAAAAGGAATTCTTTTAATTAAAAATTAGAAAGAGTAGGTGTAGCATTTTTGGATGTGTGTTTTTCAGCTTTATGATGTATCTGTATGGAGTCTTGAGCTATATGATGTTTCCATGAAGGGGTGATCACCAAATTTGATGATTTATCCCCTCTTTATGGTTTTATGTTGTTTTGGAAGATGCTTAAATTTGGATATCAACTTGTTGATTGGCTTAAGGATAATAACCTTTATTTTCAAAAGAAAATAATTATTCTCACCAATCTTTTTCATCTTATAATATGCAGTTTTGAGACCCAGTAATTATTATTTTTATCATGTTGGCCTTAAAATCTGTTGTTGTTGAGGATTCAAAGCAATTCCAAAAAATTTGGGATTAAAGCCTTAAAACTTGTCAGTTTCTATATTATTAGTGGCATCTAAGGCTATCCTTATTTAATTTTTTGTGTGACAGAGACTTTATATGATGACAATTTCATATCTTTGGAGTTGGTGCACCTGGGGAGGTGTATACCAACATTTCTCTCAGCTTTCTTAGCTTTATCAACATCTTAATATGAGTTTCCTTAGTTCATTTATTACTGTTGTTTATACATGATCAGATGGATTTTCAAGTCACGTGAAAGCTTGAGGGTAGTTGTTGTACTATAGGTTTTGACTGATTGAAAAATTTTAAATATTGATATGCTCATATTTTTGTTTTTTTTATTTTTTCCTGCACATTGGATTTTACCATAGTAGGAATAGGAGAGTCCTGATATGCTTTTCTCCATAAAAATATTTCTTGATTAATACATCACAGCCTAAAAAATCTTGCATGCTCAGTCCTACATTCTTTTAATAAATCGGATTTTAGTTAAGTTTGTTTTAATTTCTCTTTCATGGATGAAAGTGAAACCATTATATTAATATTTTTACCCCTTATTGAGTTTGAATCATGATGTTTTACTTAATTGGTTACTTTGAAATTGAGGCATGAAGATATTTTTGGGATCTAGCAGTTTCAACTTGCAACTGCTGCTTGTTATATAATTATAGTCATAAAATATTGGATTTTTTTTTGTTTCTCTTGTTTGTCTAATATGCAAGCGCATTAAGCATTAATGTAAATGTCATCAAGTTCTCCATAATTGAAGTCACCTGATGAGATATGTAATTGTTTTGTAACAACAGCATACCAAATACCATATCTGGAGATAACCCGTATGGAACAGTGATGTATCAAAAAGATTCAGGCAGCATGCAAAAGCTCGTGTTCAGTAAATATGATCCTGCAGAGCTTGATCCCTTGTTCACTCCTGGTACCTTTGTGGATGCATTCTTTTCAATAGATCCATATGACTATCAGCAGAATGCAGGCATTCGGTTGGTGCCAAAAAGATTGATTATCCATTCCAATTGATGAAAGAAGACAATCTCTAATTTGTTCAATAGGACCAGTTGCTCTGTAAATTTGTCATGTTGGACCAAGTAGACTAACGTAAAGAAAGAAAATGTTTTTAATGTTAGGATGGAAAGGATGAGGACCATTAATACTGATGATTGTAAGATATAAATGCAAAATTTGTTCGAATTTTTATGTTATATGTGGCCAACAAATTAATATAAACAGATTTACTTTTCGAAGTTACAGGCAGCGACTATAAATTGTATTTCAACTTGCAAAGAACACGTGCGTATATAATTTATGTTTGCAGTAATGGGATTGGTTCGATGCGTTCTGAAGATTAACACAATAATTTTCAGAAACTTGGAATGAAAAATCACAGTGATAGTTATCTTAAATGCATACCTTTTGTAATGGTTTGAGGGGGAATGAGGTATTTTGGAGTTTTGTTGGTAGAGTTGGCCATTGTATTAAAATTGGACCACTCAAAGAATGGATCAAGGTCCAAACGAGGTCAGACCATGATAATGTCATAATTAATTTAATAATTTAATAAATAAAAAATGGAACAAATTTATAAAATGAGCAGTCATGATTAAAAAAAAAAAAAAAGATATAGAGAAATTAAATAATTTTCAAGTACATTTTCACAACTTTTATATTAAAAAAAATACTACACAAAAAAAGAAAAGGATAATTACACTTAATCCTTCAAATATAAAAAATAATTACTAAACAAGCAAATAATTTTGATTTTTCACATATAATAATGTTAAGTATATTAGTAACAATAAAGATTTATGATTTTAATTATATATTTTATAATGAGACCATTTGATTTTTTTTTTTTTTTAAATATCTAAGTTTATGAAACTTAATCTATTAAGGCTGTGTTTGGCAACATGTAAATTATTTTCCGAATGTAAAATATTTTTAGGAAACCTAAATCATACCCAGGTAAACCTTAATGCAATCTTTTGAAGTATTGAAGGAACTACTTGGTTCTACCTATTTGCCATACCTTGAAATTAACAACATACTCAAAGAGAAAATTACTTGAGTCCCAGCCTTGAGAATAAAGCAATTAAGCATGGCTCTTTTTCATGCAATAAGTTGAATGGCAGCACGAACCATTAAGAGATAGTTCCAACATGTACATAATGACCTACTAATTGACATAAAATAATTAATAAGCTAAAAAAATCATTTAAATTGCAACAGTGGACTCTAATTGGAGAAACTCAATTGCTGCAATGTTGCAGAATGTTAACTTTGTTTCATAAATGCAAATATAACAAAATCTTATGTTTTAGAAATCCATGAAAACAAAATTTATGTCACTTCTAGAATATAAATATGTATTGAATGAATCAGATGAAAACAGCACCACATGGTCTAGTCTCAGCCAGAAAGAAATACATTGCAGCAAATAGAGAATGTTTGAATCACTAGGAAAGCAATTACTGGCTTTCTAAATTGTCTAAGGACATAATGCATGAATCACTGGGAAAAATATATTGCATGCCGTCATTCATTTTACAATCTTATCACTACCTTTCCATTTTCAGTATTCAATTGGGAAAAAAGTTAATTAACACATTAAAAGTTTAACTCAGGTATAAAAGAAGGAAAAAAAAAAAAAAAACAGCAATTACAATTTTTTCTTATGAAATAGTAATTTACTACTCCAAAGTCCAAACACAAATGAAGTCTAGCAAACGAAAACAGGACAAAAACAATGTCAAATTCCTGATATGAACACCACTCTAAGGATCTGTACATTGGGCAAACATCGACCACACAAAGAAATCAAATTTGCTACTAAAGGTAGTTGGCAAACTGAAATGAACATAAGTCATTCTAACCACAATGTCATTTTTTTTTTTTATATTAATTTCAAACCGGGAACAATTAACAAATCACGAGAATTTAAATTTTCATATCATTTCAAATGAATTTATTAAGCACTCAACTAGGAATTGATCAATCTCATTTAGTTGAGCGAAAGTGACAAAAACTGTTGGAGTGAAGTAAAAAAAAAAAAAATCTTTTACATATGAGAGTTGTATATTTGGATGGTTTTTAGACTTTACCCGTGATATATAAAGGATTGTAACTCTCACTTTGAATATCTTCTTTTGTGGGTGCATATATTGTCTAAGGATAACGTTTTGTTGTGGCTCCAAATTCTCAAATGTTTTGTTTGATTATTTAAACACAATATTTTTCAATTATATTTTTTGGTTGTGAAAATTTGATGTGTAGTCCCACCCCAATCCCCCACTTTTTTTTTTTTTTTTTAAATGTGAGAAGTGTTACTTCCTCATTAGTAAAACTAAAGTGAAAGAAACTGTGGCAATGAAACTAGAAAAAATATGTTTTGAGAAGCTTGTACGTACGAGAGTTGTATGTAATACGTACGAGATTTTCAGGTTACTTTTGCATCAATATTTCTTGAGAGTTTGTACAAAAGTCGACTGTACGAGTGTTGCTAGGGATTCGGCAGAATTTATGAATTTGATAGTTTTTTGGAGAAAGTTTGTTCCATGTGAAATGTAAAAATTTGTGAATATTTAAAACAGTTTTTGAACGGTTATAACTCTTCACCCGTGATATATAAATGATTCTGGCTCTCACTTTCTGTACCTCTTAGAAAACTTTCCAAGAAACACTAAAAATTGTGGGGGACTTCTCCGAAATTGCTGTATTTAGAACTTAATTAAACATAGTTGTGTCCTAGGCATAAACCTGAAGTAACATTTCAGCAACTCCTGTGCGGGTGCATATAGTGTGAAAGGATAGCGTTCCGTTGTGGTTGCAAATTGTCAAATGTTTGGTTTAATTATTAAATCACTATCTTTTTTTTTTAATATTTTTTTGGTAGTGAAAATTTGATGTGTAGTTCCTATTTTTTTGTTAAATGTGATAAGTGTTTCCTCTTTAGTAGAGGTAAAGTGAAAAAATAAAAAGTGTAGAGAATCTTGTACGTACAAGATATGTATTTACGATGTACGATATTTTTATATTTCTTTTGCATTAATATTTCCTCAGAGTTTGTGCAAAACACGAACATATGACTGTTGAAGGCAGTTTTGCAGAATTTACGAATTAGAAAATTGTTTGGGCAAAATTTGTTGCAATTGAAATGCTGATGTTTGTGAATATTCAAAACAATTTATGGACAGTTAGAACTCCTTGCCTATGATATATAAATGATTCTACATCTCGCCTTGAATGTCTTCTTCTTTCAAAACTTTCTCAGAAATACTAAAAATCCTCTGGGTCTTCACCAAAATTTCTATTTTTAGAACTGAATAAACTTGGTTGTATTCTAAGGATTAATTTATAGTAACCTTTTAGCAAATGTTGTGTGGGTGCACACATTGTCTAAGGAAAACATTTCATTGGGACTTCAAATTATCTAATGTTTTGTTTGATTAATTATTGAATGACTATATTTTTTTATTATATTTTTCAGTATAGAAAATGAGATGTTTATTCCAAAATTTATTTTATGTGAAAAGCATTAATTCCTCTTTAGTAGAGAGAGAGTTACAAAAAATGTGGCAAACAAATGAAAAAATAAAGTTTAGAGAATGTTTGACGTACGAGATTTGTATATAATACATATGAGGGTATCAAGTTTCTTTTCATAAAAATTAATTTTTGGTTGTACGAATTTCGCACGTACGAGTGTTGTGCGAGTATATGTAGAATTTACGAATTTTACAGTTTTCAAGCCAAAAGTTGTACAAATTGAAATGAAAACTATTGTGAATATTGGAAACAATTTTTATTTTTTATTTTATTTTATTTTATGGTTTTAAGAGTTTCTAGTGATATAAAAACGATTGTAACTCTCACTTTAATTTTCTTTTTCTTTAAAAACTTTCTAGTAAACACTAGGCCTTGTTTGGTTTAAAAAAATGGTCACTCATCACTCATCACTCAATTTTCATCACTCATCATCCATCACTCATCACTCATCACTCATTACTCATCACTCATCACTCTAAAATATTACACCCAAACAATATCATCATTCAATATTTTCACACTATTTGTGGGTCCCATATCTATCATTGGTACAGTTTAGTTTTTTTTTTTTTCAGTACCCAGCTCACCCGAACCAGTGAAAAAAAAAAAAAAGAAAAAAAAAAAGAAGGAAGAACGAAGAAGACCAGATCAGAAGAAAGGAAAAAAAGAAAAAAAAAAAAAAAAAGAAGAAGGAAGAAGACGAACTGGATGAAAAAAAAAAAAAAAAAAAAAAGAAAGAGGAAGAAGACGAACTGGATCAGAAGAAAAGAAAAAGAAAAAAAAGAAACCAGTTCACCAACGAAGAAGAAGAAAAGAAAAAGAAAAAAGAAAAAAAAAAAAAGAAGCTACCAGTCACCAACGAAGAAGAAGAAAAGAAAAAGAAAAAAAAAAAAGAAAAAAAAGCTACCAGACGAACTGGATCAGAAGAAAAAAAAAAAAAAAAAAAAAAACCTCAAAAGTCAAAAAGGATGGCTGAATAGTATAAAGTGATATATTTAATTACAAAAATGCCATTGAGTTATGAGTTATGGAAACTGAAAACAGATAAAAAGTGTTTTCAGTTTTCATAACTCATCACTCAAAAATCAGAGAACTGAGTGATGAAAACTATAACTCAAAACTCATCCAAACAAAACATTTTACAACTGAGTGATGAAAACTGAGTATTGAGCGATGAAAACTGAGTATTGAGTGACGAAAACACTCAAACCAAACATCACCTAAAAAACTCTTAAGAGTGTTGTCCAAAATTGCGATTTTTGGAACGTAATAAACAGGGTCATATCCTGGAGATAAATTCGCAGTACCTTTTATCGTGAGTGCATATATTGTAGCATATCTTTGAAGCTCCATGTAGGGGCAAAGGGCCCAACATCAGATCCTGGGCCGTGGGCCTGTCCGAGGAGACCTACACATTTGAAGACTACACCTCATGAAGCATTTGCCCGGCCTAATCCGATGCCGAGGTGTGAATCCCGTAGGAGAAAGCCTTGTCCGAGGAGACCCTCTGCTCGGACTATTAAAGAGGTGTCCCAGATCAGTGCACCAACCTCAATCTTATCTCTCCCAGAGAATCCCTCGCTCTGTGTTAGCCGTAAAGACAGATGGCGAAAATCAGATGTTAAGCAAAAAGGCTGCTGCCACCGCATTTATGACCCTGTAGCTAACATCATGGCCGCATTAATGAGAAAAGACTCCTGAACAGTGACCTCCTCCTTTACAGCTGCCCCAGGAAGGCTCGAGAGAGGGGCAGATGGGATAAGAATAAACAAAAAGGGCCCATGCAAGAGGGAGGGTATATAAATAGAAGAAAAAAGAACTAAAGAAGGGATCCGGAAGAAAAAAGAGAAGGAGAGAGAGAGAGAGAAAGAAAGAAGAGAAGTTCAAACAATCTTTGTATGAATACTCTCCTCGGACAGTGCAAAAGAGAATATTGTAACACTTGATCATCTTATTAATACACATCTGGTTACTACCATACTTGGGCTTTCAACCCATACGTGTCCAATCCAGTGATCTTTAATCCACTCTCTTTACAAATTCACTGTTAGGATATTAAACACAGTCTGGGCCTCCAGCTATTCTGTTAGCAGGCCCAATCGCAAAAATTTGTGTCCTTACACTCCAAATTCTAAAACATTTTGTTTGATTACTGAATCACTATATTATTTTCTTTATGCAAATACAGTGACAAAGTGCTGTCTACTACCAAATATATATATATATATATTTTTTTTTTATTTGAGAAATTTTCAATCCTATTTAGTTGAGCGAAAGTGACAAAAATTGTGGCAGTGAAGTAAAAAAAAAAAAAAAAAAAAACTTTTACATACGAGAGTTGTATATTTGGATGGTTTTATGACTTTACCCGTGATATATAAATGATTGTAACTCTCACTTTGAATATCTTCTTCTTTCAAAACTTTCAAGGGAAAACTAAAAACTCTTTGGCACATTTCCAAAATTTTTGTATTTAGAACTTAATAAACTTGGTTGTATCCTAGGGATAAATTTGTAGTAACATTTTAGTAACTCTTCTATGGGTGCATATATTGTCTAAGGATAACGTTTTGTTGTGGCTCCAAATTATCAAATGTTTTGTTTGATTATTTAATCACAATATTTTTCAATTATATTTTTTGGTTTTGAAAATTTGATTTGTAGTCCCCCCCCCCCACCCCCGGCTTTTTTTTTTTAAAGAAATGTGAGAAGTGTTCTTCCTCATAAGTAGAACTAAAGTGAAAGAAACTATGGCAATGAAACTAGAAAAAATATGTTTAGAGAAGATTGTATGTACGAGAGTTGTATGTAATACGTACGAGATTTTCAGGTTACTTTTGCATCAATATTTCTTGAGAGCTTGTACAAAATTCGACCGTACGAGTGTTGTTGGGGATTCAGCAGAATTTACGAATTTGATAGTTTTTTAGACAAAGTTTGTTCCACGTGAAATGCAAACATTTGTGAATATTTGAAACAGCTTTCGAACGGTTATAACTCTTCACCCGTGATATATAAATGATTCTGGCTCTCACTTTCTGTACCTCTTTGAAAACTTTCCAAGAAACACTGAATATTGTGGGGGACTTCTCCGAAATTGCTGTATTTAGAACTTAATTAAATATAGTTGTGTCCTAGGCAAAAATCTAAAGTAACATTTTAGCAACTCCTGTGCGGATGCATATAGTGTCAAAGGATAGCATTCCGTTGTGGTTGCAAATTGTCAAATGTTTGGTTTAATTATTAAATCACTATCTTTTTTTTAAATATTTTTTTGGTAGTGAAAATTTGATGTGTAGTTCCTATTTTTTTTTTTAAATGTGATAAGTGTTTCCACCTCTTTAGTAGAGGTAAAGTGAAAGAAACTGTGGCAATGAAATTTATAAAATAAAAAGTTTAGAGAATCTCGTACATACAAGATATGTATGTACGATGTACGATATTTTTATATTTCTTTTGCATTAATATTTCCTTAGAGTTTGTACAAAACAAGAACACATGACTGTTGAAGGTAGTTTTTCAGAATTTACAAATTTGAAAATTGTTTGGACAAAATTTGTTCCAATTGAAATGTTGATGTTTGTGAATATTCAAAATAGTTTTATGGACGGTTATAACTTCTTGCCCATGATATATAAATGATTCTACATCTCGCCTTGAATGTCTTTTTCTTTCAAAACTTTCTCAGAAATACTAAAAATCTTCTGGGCCTTCACCAAAATTTCTATTTTTAGAACCGAATAAACTTGGTTGTATTCTTGGGATTAATTTATAGTAACATTTTAGCAAATGTTGTGTGGGTGCACACATTGTCTAGGGAAAGCATTTCATTGGGACTCCGAATTATCTAATTTTTTGTCTGATTAATTATTGAACGACTATTTTTTTATTATATTTTTCAGTATAGAGAACGAGATGTTTATTACAAAATTTATTTATGTGAAAAGCATTAATTCCTCTTTAGTAGAGGGAGAGTGACAAAAAATATGGCAAACAAATGAAAAAATAAAGTTTAGAGAATCTTGGACATACGCGATTTGTATATAATACGGACGAGAGTATCAAGTTTCTTTCCATAAAAATTAATTTTTTTTTGTACGAATTTCGCACGAATGAGTTTTGTGTGAGAATATGCAGAATTTACGAATTTGACAGTTTTCAGATGATGTTTGTGAATATTCAAAACATTTTATGGATGGTTAAAACTTCCTTCCCATTATATATAAATGATTCTACATCTCGCCTTGAATGTCTTCTTCTTTCATAAATTTTTCAGAAATACTAAAAATCCTCTCGGTCTTCACCAAAATTTCTATCTTTAGAATTGAATAAACTTGGTTGTATTCTCGGGATTAATTTATAGTAACCTTTTAGCAAATGTTGTGTGGGTGCACACATTGTCTAAGGAAAACATTTCATTGGGACTCCAATTTATCTAATGTTTTGTTTGATTAATTATTGAATGACTATATTTTTTTGTTGTATTTTTCAGTATAGAAAACGAGATGATTATTCCAAAATTTATTTTATGTGAAAAGCATTAATTCCTCTTTAGTAGAGAGAGAGTTACAAAAAATGTGGCAAACAAATGATAAAATAAAGTTTAGAGAATGTCGGACGTACGAGATTTGTATATAATACGTACAAGAGTATCAAGTTTCTTTTCATAAAAATTAATTTTTGGTTGTACGAATTTTGCACGTACGAGTGTTGTGCGAGTATATGCAGTTTGACAGTTTTCAAGCCAAAAGTTGTACAAATTGAAATGAAAACTATTGTGAATATTGGAAACAGTTTTTATTTTTATTTTTATTTTATTTTTTGGTTTTTAGAGTTTCCAGTGATATATAAATGATTGTAACTCTCATTCTAAATTTCTTTTTCTTTAAAAACTTTCTAGTAAACACTAAAAAACTCCTAAGAGCATTGTCCAAAATTGAGATTTTTGGAACATAATAAACAGGGTCATATCCTGGAGATAAATTCACAGTACCTTTTATCGTGAGTACAGATATTGTAGCATATCTTTGTAGCTTCAAATTCTAAAACATTTTGTTTGATTACTGAATCACTATATTATTTTCTTTATGCAAATATAGTGACAAAGTGCTGTCTACTACCAAAAATATATATATATTTTTATTTGGGAAATTTTCAATCCTATTTAGTTGAGCGAAAGAGACAAAAACTATGGCAGTGAAGTAAAAAAAAAATCTTTTACATACGTGAGTTGTATATTTGGATGGTTTTAAGACTTTACCCGTGATATATAAATGATTGTAACTCTCACTTTGAATATCTTCTTCTTTCAAAAATTTCAATTGAAAACTAAAAATTCTTTGGCACTTTTCCAAAATTTTTGTTTCTAGAACTTAATAAACTTGGTTGTATCCTAGGGATAAATTTGTAGTAACATTTTAGCAACTATTCTGTGGGTGCATATATTGTCTAAGGATAACGTTTCGTTGTGGCTCCAAATTCTCAAATCTTTTGTTTGATTATTTAATCACAATATTTTTCAATTATATTTTTTGGTTGTGAAAATTTGATGTGTAGTCCCCCACCCCCCCCCCCCCCCCCCCGGCTTTTTTTTTTTTTTATTGTGAGAAGTGTTACTTCCTCATTAGTAGAACTAAAGTGCAAGAAACTATGGCAATGAAACTAGAAAAAATATGTTTATTAGTATCATCACTACACGTCTCACATCACGTTGGGCTCAAAGCTAAAAAAATATGTTTGTTTGATTAATTATTGAATGACTATTTTTTTATTGTATTTTTCAGTATAGAAAATGAGATGTTTATTCCAAAATTTATTTTATGTGAAAAGCATTAATTCCTCTTTAGTAGAGAGAGAGAGAGTTACAAAAAATGTGGCAAACAAATGAAAAAATAAAGTTTAGAGAATGTCGGACGAACAAGATTTGTATATAATACGTACGAGAGTATCAAGTTTCTTTTCATAAAAATTAATTTTTGGTTGTACGAATTTCGCACGTACGAGTGTTGTGCGAGTACACTCAAAATTTACGAATTTGACAGTTTTCAAGCCAAAAGTTGTACAAATTGAAATGAAAACTATTGTGAATATTGGAAACAGTTTTTATTTTTATTTTTATTTTTTATTTTATTTTATGGTTTTAAGAGTTTCCAATGATATATCAAGCTCAAGCTTAATATCAAGCTCAAACTCGAGCTCAAGTCAAGCTTTTTAGCTTGGATTCAAAAAAATTGCAACATTAAATGCTTATATCACCAAAAATCAAGTAAACAAATATATATATATATATACACATATATATATATATATATAAAATATACTCATTTTATCATGCTTCTAACACCCGTGATTAGAATTTGTTCAAGTTACAACTTTACATAATTAAATCCATCCATCATCATTTATTGTATATAGCTTGAGTAATTGTTCAAAATACAATTTTCACATCCACATTTGTCATTCGTATAACTATAATCTTCACAAATCTAAATAAATTAACATTCCAAAACACACACACACACACACACACACACACACACATATATATGAATAAACAAGCTATAAACTAACATTCCAAAACATGTGTAATGTCGTAATAATATGTTTATTTAGTAAACATATATCAAGCTATAAACGAACTTAAGCTCTGCATGTTTTGTATCGAGCCCTATTGTTCACGAGCTTGTTTACAAACAATTTTTTTTGCTTGAGCTCAGCTTGTTTATCAAAAAAGCCTAAAACTAAGGCTCAAGCTTGGCTTATTTGTATACAAATGAACATGAATAAGTTTTTTATCGAACCAAGCCCGAGTTGTTCATGAGCGGCTTGGTTCGTTTACAGCCCTTATGTGTGCCCTAAGGGCACACAATAACTTTTATTTTTGGAAAAAAATCTCTCGACAATTAAAAAAGTATTAACAGCTTTTTCAATTCCTGAAAAAATATTTCCAAAAATGGATGACTAATATCTTAGGGCACATATTAACCGGACCCATCTATAAATCGTATATTCCCATGTAAGCATAATTCTTAAGCATGTAATAAAATTATCAAATAATAATTGATTAGGTCAGAGGTAGTATGACAAATTATACTCTAAACTAAAAATAAATAAAATAGATATGATGGAATACGCTTTAAAGGTTCCCAGTGTAGTGGTTGGCGTGTCAGTATTCTCTTTTTGAAAAAGGGGATCTCAAGTTCAGGGTTCGGTTCTATTCTCTTTAAGTCTATCTCCTTCAAAAAAAAAAAAAAAGAAAAAAAAAAAAAAAGAGCCTTTCCCTTTTTAGAGTCACTGCTGGCGGTTTGTTTTTTTCGAGGTGGGTGTTTTCTCTCTATCCCCCTTTATTCCTTTTTTGTTTTCGCTTTCTTTAACCTGGTCTTTTCCTTTTTAATTTTTTGCTACTTTCTATAGCTTCCTATCATTCCTTTATTAGTTCCTTTCTATGGCATGACATCCTTTCAAGTCAACTGACCCTTGGGTCTTATTCCTAGTGTTTTCTGATCCATTTTGCTTTCCTTTTCTTTCTGGTGTACTCTTTTTTGCCTTACTTTTCCCCCCTGTTTTGTTGGGTTTGCTTTCTATCTCTTTTTCTTCACTCCAATCACTTGTATCATGTTTTGTGTTTTCCACCTTTTCTTTTGCTGTCTTTGTCGTTTACTCTAAGTGTTCTCTCTTTTTATTGGTCCTTGGGTTGGTCCGTTGGCACCTTGCTTCCGGTGCATGTAAGGTGTCATTGTTACTATTGGACCTATGGACAACAATATTAAAGCGAGCGAGTATGGTTGGACGGATATCAGTGATACAAATTATAGTAGCGACATGTCAATAGAGGAGTTGGAATCTGATCTGCTATCAAGCGATGATGAGATACCTTTTGCCAAGCACGGACCCATTATAAGACCTGACCAGGATGATGTTGCTGTCCAAAGGGAAATCTGGAACAGTTGCGCTATTGGCTTCCTTTTGGACTATCAAAAATTCTCAGTGAGTTTCTTTCAAAATATTATTAATGCTGCTTGGAGAGTCAGAGGACCAGTAACTGTGGTGGGTCGTGAATCATACTTATATATTTTGCATTTTGAATATATTGAAGATCTTCAGCATATCTGTAACAAAGGACCATGGACCTTGGAAGGGTCATTACTAGTGTTAGAGAAATGGAGACCTAACCTAGTGCTGAATCGTCTTCGCTTAAATTACATTTCAGTTTGGGTACAATTTCATGGTTTTCCTCTTGAGTACCAATATCCAAAGCTAGCAGAGTACATGGGACAATTGATGGGTATTGTGGAACAAGTTGATTGGGAGGATAGAGTTCCTAGAAATATTAGATTTATGCGGGTTAAGGTCAGGGTGGACCCATGGTTGCCAGTTATTACAGGGTTTAACTTAAGAACAGATGAAGGATCTCACTTTTGGATTCAATGCTGATATGATAGAGTCCACAAATTATGTAATTAGTGTGGATTAATAGGACATACTCGAAGGCAATGTACTCAGTGCATGGATGACACTGAAAGAAGCTTTTACAGACAAAGAATGAGAATTCAAGATCTTCACCAGGTTCAATTTCGGTTTGATACATTACAACCACAGTTTTCAAATGATCTGCGAGCTTTTCATAGGAGAAGATGGACAACACAAACACGTTTGATCATCTAACCCAAACTTTAGGACATGCAGCACCTTTTGACCATTTTCTTGTGTTCCTTGATCCCAGTACACCAAGTCCACCACACTCACCCCAACATTACATACCCATCACCACACAATCACCAGAAAGTCACATGCAAACACCCAACCTAGCTCCCTAAGCCAACATGGCTTCTCAACCAAATCATAATGAATCCATACTTAATGCTGCGATTAATTTCTTAAACCTGAACAATAGGGCAATACCTCCTACACCAGCAAACTCTTTAGCATCAACTAATCCAATCCCTACCAACCCAGAGACAGTTGCTCAAAAGTCTGGACAGATTGCTACAAACACATTTTCCACAAGACCTTTTTGGGTACCACTAGAAAATTCAAATTTGACCTGGGCATGGATTGAAGGGAATGGCCCTTTCATCACCAATGGACAAAGTTGGCACCAAGATTTTGAGGTGATTTGCACCATTAATCTAGCTCGCCAGCTTCCAAAGCTGATACAAACTCGATATATTTGGGTTCAATCAGTCTTGAGCCTCCAAGATTACAATCTTGGATGTTGTGGATCTTAAACTGGAGAATCGAAATCATATACAATTTAATTAGCTATAGTGTCAAATTTCCAAATTGATTACTTTATTCCCAAATGCACTAAATATATCTCTTTCAAAAATTTTCACAACTATTTACATAATCTTATGGTACACAATAAAATTAATATCAATGATAGCGCTAATAAAAGTGAAAGTAATTGTTAAAAAATATTAATATCTCTAAAATTATTCTTTGGAAATAAGCCTAAAATTTTGAAATAGACATGTATTCAGAAAAGATAATTGAAGGTAGAAATTTACTAGCTGAATAGTGTGTAGGTAAGCTTTCATGGCGTCTTGAGGAAACTATTCCATTGTCAAAGAAAATTACAATATAGAGAAGACTTTTGGAATGGTCAAGCCTAAGATTGCTTCAAGAAAATTTAAAGGACTTGGAGGGTCAAACAAAGCTGGTGGGCCTATTTTTAGCATTCGGATATTGTTTTGATGCCATTATTGAATTCTTCTTACAACCAATTGGAGTGTTGTTGAAGCCTGACACAGATCTCATCACATTAGGACAAGTGGTCTATTGGAAAGAACTTTGAGAGTATGATCATTTGCATGTAGGTGAAGTCGTGGCAGCGTTTTGAGCACTTTTAATATGTGCTGTTCTGGCTGTGTTTCTTTTTTATCTGTAATTGTGTTTGTGCACACACTTAAATAAGTCTTAGGTTTGGAACTTTGTAACTGAGTTTAGTAGTGCGTTTTGATGATAATATTTTTTGAAGTGAGTTACATCTTCAATATTTTAAATAGATATTAAAATGGTGATAATCAATTTGAATTTTTTTGTGTGGAAACTGAGCTATGGGTTTGAATTTGTTTAGTGGAAACAAAGCGAGGTGGAGTTTTCAGCTTGCTTCCTTATAATCTTAGCGAAATTGGTGTGGAGAACGCATTGTAGTCAAAGGCGAGCTGGGCGCTCACCTAGGCGCCCGGGCGAGGCGAGGCACCACTAAGGCACCTCAAAGGCTCTAAGGTGAGGTGGCTTTAGTTAGGCGCTCTCCTTTAGAGCCTAGGAGAGCAAGGTGACTGCCTTAAGCCATGAAAAAGGGCTAAGGCGAGAGCCTCAAGTTTTTTTTTTTTTTAATTTTTTTATTTTATAGAAGTTTGTTGTGAAACCTATTTTTAGACTATTAATTTCAAAAGGCCTGTTATAATCTATTGTCAGTTAAATTAATTTACAAATTTGTTTTTTAAGACTTATTGTTATATAGAAGCTTATCGTAAAACGTATTGTTAGAACTAACTAATAGAGCCTAAACCATGTAATCCTATTTTGAAATAATTTGATAGACCTAATTTCTTTATGCTACACATTGAAAAAAACTTAATTATAATATTATAATACACTAGGTACATATGATTTAAATTCTATATGTATAATAAATATATTAAGAATTTGGCGCCTCGCTTTACTCGGGCTAGCGCCTTTTTGTCGCCTCACGCTTTGGGAGATACAAGGCCTTGGCACCTTAAGGTTGCCTTTTGCCTTTGACTACCTTGGAAGTACGTTGAGGTTAGTTATTCATTACATTGTTCATATTGAATTATATGTCTCTTCTTTTTTTCCCTTTTTTTTTTGTTCTCTAAAAATCAGTTTTATATCTATGCTTAGTACAATTGTACCTTATAAATATTTAAATAATTTATATTTCCCCTGTGTATGTTTAATAGTCACAGCAAATATATGGTTGCTATTTTAAATATGCTTTTATGGTTGGAGTTTTAATATCATAGTGTGCAAGTTATATTTTCATTAAAAAAAAAAAAAAGGCTTACTAAAAGAAATAGAATCTTCTGCAATCTGTGCTCATCTCCCACTTCTGTATTTTCAATATATTCTCTATTTGAATGAGTTTTTGGCAGTTGTTTTTTCAACTTCTTGGACATCCTCTGGCATCATGGATATGACAATGAGAGCCCCTCTTCTTCTTTTTTCGTAGCAAGTTCATGTGTTCACTCCCATGGCGATGTTTTGTCATCAAAGTTTCACTAGAAGTCCCGACCTCACACATCTAACACCAGAATTTGTGATGCTTATGGCTTTCATCTTCCGGGAGCTCATCATTGCTACTCTCTTCGGGTGCCTTATTTGCATTTAACAATGCTACCTTGGTCTTTCCTTCATCATTATCACTCTCCTCCTCATCCTCTGATGATTTACTAGAATTTGATAATGCCACCACGGCCTTCCCTTCATCATTGAAGGGAAACATGGAAAATTTACATTTTATATGTATTTTTTTAAAATTATAGTACATTAATATTAGATTCTTAGTATTTTGCACTTATTAACTCATTAGACACAAAGATTAAAAAACTTAAGTAGACACATGGCACATGCTTAAGTGGATAATTATGGTGTAGTCCTCACATAAATTTAGATACACGCAAAATTAGATTATAATTTCAAATTCTAATTCAACTTTCTCTAAGTTTTACCTATTAATATATATATATATATATATAGATAGATTACTTATAAATTTGAATTTTGTTTAGTTATATGATTATGTTTTTTTATGGTTTATTATATTGGATTCCTCGTTTTTTACATTAAATTAACTAATTTGGCACAAAAATTTAAAAATTTAGATTAGATGAGACACGTGGCACAAAATTAAACTTTAATTGAAATTCAATTTTTACACTAAATTAACTTTCTTGGCACAAAATTCTAAAATTTAGATTAGATGAGACTCGTGGCGCAAAATTAGACTCTAATTGAATTTCAGTTTGAAATTTAATTGAATTTTCTCTCTATTTTACCTATTATATATATATATATATATAGATTAGCTAAAATTTAGAGAAAATCCAATTAGACTTTAATTAAATTCTCAATTTTGTGCCACGCGTTCCATTTAATTTTTAATTTGTGCCAAGTGAATTATTAAATGTAAAAACATTGATAATTAATTTGCATATATGCAGACAACTTTCAATGATTTCTTGGAGCAGTCTTAAATGCTAATAATATTTTCTTCAGGGACTATAAAATGGTACTTGTTTCAGATAAAGTAGAGATTCAGGGAATATAACATTGTACTTATTTCAGATAAGTAGGGAGTTTCAGGATTACTCAACCAATGAATTGTATAATCTTAGTACATTTCATAGTACAGTGTCCAATCTGACTATAGAAATCAAACCCAAGGCCTCTTGAGATCCATAAGATCTTGGGTTCGAAACTTCTAGCAAGTATATTGAGGTCATCCCCAAGGGATTTTTTTCCCTGTAATTACCTTGTGTGTGTGTGTGTGTGTGTGTGTGTGTGTGTGTGATGCAGAGGGAATACATACATCTAAGAAAATGGTCAAGTGCTCAAAGAGTTATGGAGAGCCTCATTAGCAATTAATAAATAAAATCATTAATGATTTAAATATTAAAACCTCATAATCAGTCTATTATTTGGAAAGGCATATGCATAAACTGGTGTGTCCAATCAGACAAATCAGTAAGAACATCCTTCACCTAGGAATATTCATACTTTCCATCACAGTTTACACCCTATAACGAATTTGGCAGCTACTTCACATAAGACAAACACCTACAACACTCATACGGTCGAGTTTTGTACAAACTCTCAGGAAATATTGATGCAAAAGAAGCCTGAAAATCTTGTACGTATTACTTACAACTCTCATACATACAAGCTTCACTAAACATATTTTTTCTAGTTTTATTGCCATAGTTTCTTTCACTTTAGTTCTACTAATGAGGAAGTAACACTTCTCACATTTAAAAATAAAAATAAAAAAGGGGGGGGGTACTACACATCAAATTTTCACAACCAAAAAATATAATTGAAAAATATTGTGATTTAATAATCAAACAAAACATTTGAGAATTTGGAGCCACAACGAAACGTTATCTTTAGACAATATATGTACCCACAGAAGAGTTACTAAAATGTTACTACAAATTTATCCCTATGATACAACCAAGTTTATTAAGTTCTAAATGCAAAAATTTTGGAGAAGTCCCAGAGAATTTTTAGTTTTCCATTGAAAGTTTTGAAAGAAGAAGATATTCAAAGTGAGAGTTACAATAATTTATATATCAAGGGTAAAGTCTTAAAACCAGCCAAAAATACAACTCTCCACTGTAAAAGATTTTTTTTTTTTTTACTTCGCTGCCACAATTTTTGTTACTTTCGTTCAACTAAATAGGATTTAAAATTTCTCAAATTAATATATATATATATATATATATATATATTTGGGAGTAGACAACACTTTCTCACTATATTTGCATAAAGAAAATAATATAGTGATTTAGTAATCAAACCAAATCTTTTAGAATTTGGAGCTACAAAGATATGCTACAATATATGCACTCATGATAAAAGGTACTGTGAATTTATCTCCAAGTTATGACCTAGTTTATTACGTTCCAAAAATCGCAATTTTGGACTAGGCTCTTAGGAGTTTTATAGTGTTTCTTAGAAAGTTTTTAGAGAAAAATACATTTAAAGTGAGAGTTACAATCATTTATATATCACTGGAAACTCTTATAACCATAAAATAGAAAAATTAAAAAAAAAAATTGTTTCCAATATTCACAATAATTTTCATTTCAATTTGTACAACTTTTGGCTTTGAAAATTGTCAAATTCGTAAATTCTGCATATTCTTGCACAAATCTCGTACGTCCGAAATTCGTACAACCCAAAATTAATTTTTATGAAAAGAAACTAGAGACTCTCGTACGTATTATATACAAATCTCGTGTGTCTGAGATTCTCTAAACTTTATTTTTTCATTTGTTTGCCATATTTTTTGTCACTAAACAGGAATTAATTCTTTTCACATAAAATAAATTTTGGAACAAACATCAAAAGGCAAGCAAGATTATGTGAGATGTATCACAGAGAGAGCTAGAGAATTTATGGAATCAAGTAGAAAAAGAAAAGAAAAGAAAAAAAAAAGAGAGAGTTGAAAATGAACGAAACAAAAGCTGAGAGATAGAAAGAAAGAGGGAGAAGGAGACCGAGATTGAGAGGGAGAAGGAGATTGAAGTCGAGAGGAAGGGAGGGAGAAAGAGAGATATCAAGAGGGAAAAGCTGCTCCGGAAAACTCAAAAAATAATTCGTTCTTAGCGGCTTAAGGGAGGTATTTCCAGGCGGCTCTGGCCAGTACTGGGCCGCTCTGGCCAAAACTTGGTTGGGTAAGTTCACAAAATTTTTGGATTTTCCGTCTAAGTTTCAGTGTCTCTCTCGATTTGTCTCTCCCTATCGCTCTCCCTCGCTTTGAGGATTTAACGGCAATAGTGGATGGACGGTGAGTTAACGAAGATTGAATTAGAGAGAGGGGGAATCTTTCGCCACTGTCTGACTACCTGAATCGCCACCGGTAACTTGTTTTTCTTTTAAATTATAGATATATTGTGTGTAAAGTCTTGTTTGTTTTAGTGGGTGTGTGAGATTTTACCTTTATACACATTCGTTACTCCATGAACTTTCCAATTGATATGTTTCACTTAACAGACGCCTAGCAAAACATGTTATAGACTTTTAGTACAATAAAATCAACAGGGTATAATTTGTTGATGCGTGTGTTCTATTTTTAGCCTTCTTTTTGGGTATGCACTATCGCGCACCACCTATTTGTTGAATTGCCTGACTGAAAATACATAATTTTCAGCTATGTTTGCTCAAAACCATCTTTAGTTCCACAATCCCATTTGTGTTTTTGGTAGGAAATATGCCTGGTTTATATAAATGCACATAATTGAAATACTCTCAAGCCAAGTCTACAAATATTATAATACGTTAGTCTCCTAGAAATGTTGAAAACTTGACTGTTACAACATCATAAATCTAGATTAGTAAAACAATTCCACTCAATATTTGGAAACTAATTCTATGACCAAAAACTAAATGAATAAATAAAATATGAATTTAGAAGATTGAATTTCAATGCATTTAAAATATTATGGGAAAACATAAATATTATACAACAAAATGAGTATAATAAATAGGTCTTTAAAAACATAAAAATTATTTTAAATGAATTTGCAAAGTATGTGCGCATCACGTGGGATGTTATCTAGTTTGAATTCAATAGGATTGCTTTCATCTTCTCTTGGTAGCCCTTGATTAATGTCCCATAAATTTTTCTCTGTAAACATTTGAGGAAGAGAGACAAGGGGAGTAGAAGTTTCTACATTTTGTAGAATTCTCATTTAGTTTCATTTTTTCTGGCTTCTACATACTTGGCACTAATTTCATTTTGTTTACAAACTGGCGAAGGAAAATCAATGAGCTGGTGAGCCAAAACGTGGACCAATGTTATTTGATTTTTATAAAACCTCCTCCCGTTGATGTTGAGAGCATCTAGACTGTAACACATAATACATTTGTCCCGGCCAAGATAACAATTCATTTCTTTTCCATTCCACATTGCTGTTGCATTTTAAATTATTAATCCTATTTTACATGTTTCTATCTTGGTTTATCAGGACACAGCAACCTGTTTTGTTGGCCGATTATCAGAGGAATATGCTGAATATGTTGATGTAGTTCAACCAGTTCAAGTTGCAGTTTATGCAATGAAATTGGGCTCATCGCTGGTTTTGGCAAGTGTCTTCCAGAAAGATTTGCCGAGTATGGTTGAGCTGGACAATATGGATCTCATTATGGTATTTTTTCTGTTTTATTTTAGATTTATTTTTCTTTTGGATGTTTTAAACATATCATTGGCTGACTTGGAGGGTATTGCAGGGAACTATCTATTCATTCATGAGATTTCCCCATGGATTTCCATCCAAGTTGTTTTCTGTTAACTTGAGCAGCACACAGCCTCAGCTTCTTTCCTATGACAGAGATATTCCCACAATCTTTTCTGCTGCTGATATGACCTTGCTAGAAAAGTTGGTTACATTCTCAAATGGTGTTGCTGTTGATAAGGTGGTCTGCACTTCATTTAATTCTTTCATAATAGATAAACTTGTTTCATTTGATGTCTCCATCATAACGTCTTCTTCTTTGACAGTTCATCTATTTGGAGCATTTCAATTATTTTACTATTATGTAGTATCAAATTGATGTGTTTATGCAATGTATTTGCTTTCCCATTTGGAACAGGTCTCCGTTATGCAACTTAAAGCGTCTCTTCATCAAAATGTTCTTGTCCGTGTTGCACATCATGTAGCTAATGTTCTTGTCTCAGAGTCTATTTTAATTGCAACTAATAGAAAGGAATTTGCTCACACGATTATTATCTGATTATAAAATATATGTTCTGAATGAGCTTTTGCATAAAATATTTAAAGAATTTTCCAATCTTTGGGCGAGCATGAAAATTCAAGCAAAAACCAAAAAGGACTATGATTCTCAGCAGTACAAGTTCAAGCCTCGTGCATTTCAGATTGAGAGGATTATTGAAGTTGATATATCAACACTTGGCAAGTCAATAGGAAATGATAGTTTTTCAGAATGGAAGGCATTGCTTTCTGAAGAAAAGTTGACTACAATGGTAGTATTTTGATAATATTTATATGCAAATTTATGCAAGTATTTGCATATTGTAAATTTATCATATCTTAGTATTTGGTGGTCATAAAATCCTTTCATCCTTTTTAGGAGACTTCTAAGGAACAAGAAGCTTCGGAGGAAGAATGGGATGTAATAGAGGAGTCCATCCTGAACAACATGGTCAACATTCACAATCATTTATTTGGTTCAAATAATCTTGTTGCTGTAAGTTATATTAGAAATTTTGTTTGAGAATACTTAATATATCGGTCAATCTGTGAGATGTCACCTTGTGCTCTTGAATTTTTATTTATTTATTTTTTTTTATAGAAGAAGTATGACTTTCAACAGATATGGTATTTCTTGAAATTATGATTGCAAGTTTTCAGTCCAAAAATAAAAAATAAAAAATAATAGCATAGAAATTTATTCTGTATTTATTTATAACTTGTTTAACAGAATATGATTTTGTATAACTAGTTCATTCCTTTAACTTTTTCACTACAAATTGATGTCTCAGAAGAATGTTTTAGTGGTTTTTGTGTATTGCTAATGTAAAACCGCTGGGAGATATCTTGGTATTAATTGAAGTCAGTGATGTACTTATTTTTCATTGTGGTTGGATATGTCTTGGTACACAAGGTTATGGCTTCAATGCACCCTATTCTTGGGTTTGTGTTTGTGTGTATTAAAAAAGATGCTACATGCTGTCACTAATATATTGTTTGTTCAATTCAGCCTGGAACTTTCCAAATATCTGATGTAGAGAGATTGCTTTCCTTTAATGACTCCTATAGATTGGGAGTAGGGATGATTAAAGGTGATTTAGTTGAATTTTCTAATTTTCTGAATGAATATTTGGTATATTGTGCCATGGAGAGAGCATTCATTACCTTTTCTTCTTTACCCCCAGGTTTTGGAAGTTTATTTTTGTCCAGTTTAGATGCCAAACTTGTGCCAGAGCACTTATTACGTCTTTGTTTGGAGCATGAGCAGACAATTGCATCTCGTCGATCTGCTTGCAAATACAATTTTTACAAGGTTTTGCGAACTTCTTTGGTTGCTTGTTATTGCAGTGTTTTCTTTTTATCTGATCATCTTCTAACTGAATTACCATCCCTTTTTTAGGATTCAAATGCTCCTCTACTGGCTAAAATGGTGAAACTGCTTACTCCTCTTCAACAACTGATTCTTTCCCTCTTGAATGAATGGGAGGATCATCATGGCCTCCAAAGTATCATGGGTGTAATTAAGATGCTCTTGAATATTCCTTTCAGCACCCCATTGGCTAAGGTAGTGGTATGACTATTTTACAGTCTCTTCAGGACTGCTTGATTGATGGCTTTGGATGATGCAAGAAGTGATTAAAGTAGTTTTAGTGGACAGAATAGGTCCAATAACACTAGTGAACCTTTAACCTAGCGTCGCATGTGTCACTTAGTTGCACAGAACACTGAGTATTAAATCTGTGAATTAAATTGATAGATTGTTATTTAATTTATTTGTTAAATTTAATCTTGGATTTCGAAATCTGTCTCATGGAGCCTTAACTTCTGTCTATCTGCATGTCTCTGTTTGTATGAACGAGTTGATTATCCATCAATACTAAACCTTATCCCCTCCAATGAGTGCATAAGTATGTGATTTTTCTTGTTTGCAGGCTCTTTCTGGATTGCAATTTCTACTCCACAGGTCCAGGCATTACATGAAAATGGCTCAAAATTCTCCCTAGCTGGTTAGAACTTGCTTCCACTAAGCACTTTTCCTTGGGTCTTGCTGTTGTTATTAACGTTTTATGGTTTTCTTTAAATGGTTGTAGATCAATTGGAGCCTATTCTTGATCTGATGTCACCATGGAAAAAGTTGGAATTTGGATCTTGGCCTGCCCTGCTTGATGAAGTGCAGGATCAGTATGAGATTAATGCTGTGAAGGTAAGTCATAGTTATTCATATTTGTGAAGACTCAATATAATTGCAGTGCAATTGTTGAGCGTAAAATTTGTTAACCTCTAAAGAGGACGAGGGTAAATAACAGCAGTAAGAGTTAATAGTTAATACTATTCCTTGCCCACAAAAAAGTGTGAATACTTTAGCCATTTAATAATGAGGAAAACTACTGTTGAAGTAAACAATTTTCTTTTCTTTTTTTCCTCTGACTGAATTTAGTTTGTGTACAATCATGGCATAATGAACTATGCTTCAGTGCAATCAAGCAAGTACAGGTTCGCTGATCCTGTTAGAGAAGTCAACAATTTGTAACATCGGAAGATAAACTCCTGTTCTTGTGATTAATTCCAATCTTTAAGCTTTCACACTGTATGCATTAAAACAGCCTATAGAATACTTAAGTGATATAACATAAGCTTGCAGAATGGCTAAAATGTCCTTTTTGTCTTTAATTTTGTCTTTTTACTGTTGCAGTTATGGCGTCCTCTATATACAATTTTTCAACCCAGAGATTCTGTTGATACAGTTGGATATGACCTATCTACCATTCAAAGGCATGTTCTAATTAAGTTTCTAGCCTGACTTCATTTTGAAATTACTATATTAGGTATATGGAATAATTTTGTAATTTACATTTGGGACTTGCAGTTTGGAGGAATTCATTAACACATCCAGCAATGGTGAATTTAGGAAACGTCTTCAACTTCTTTTTGCTTTCCTTGGTCAATTTGAGACTGGTAGATGCTTGAATATTTATTCAAGGTGAGTTGTAAATATTGTGGCTTTGTTGTCTTTCAATTTTTAGATTTAAAGAAAAATCATGTAGGAGATCATTTGACTTTTCCCCAGTACATTTCTGTGAAAGTTAATATGTCATCTCTAAGACTCAAACACTTCGTTTCGTTAGAGGGAATGGGGGAGAAAGTGGAAAAAAAAAGACCCAATTTCCTTTCATTATTTAGAAGGAAAAAGAGGAGAAAGAAAATGTAGAGGGAAAGTTTGTATGGGTCCCACCAATTTTTATTTATTTTATATTTCTCCTCCAAATCCATAAAATGAATTTTATACCCTTGGAAATTCTTTTTAATGTGAAATTACTTTTATATTGTTATAAGTAATTATTAATTTAAAATTTAGGTGGATAAAACAGTAAAATAATCTTTTTTTGGCCAAAATGGCCAAATGCCACAATTTTCAGAAATTTTTAGCAACATAGCACTGTTTTGGAAATAAATGGGAAAGTACCACTTTTTTGGGAACTCGAGTTTCAGAAACTCGAGTTCCTCATTTCTATGCAACACAGTACTCGAGTATACCAAACTCGAGTACCTTTTGTAAAAAACATTATGTTTATGTTTACTTTTATGGTACTTGAGCTCACCAAGCTCGAGTACCTTGTAAGGAACTCGAGTTTAGTAAACTCGAGTTCCTTATAACTTTTTTTTTTTTTTTTGGGATAATCGACAAATAAACATAAACATAAAAATTAGTAGTTTTTTTTTTTATGTTTTTATTTATTTAAATAGAAGCATTGTAAAATATAGAGATCTTTTCCTGTTTTGTTTTTTCTCCTTTCTATTCGTCTTCTTCTACGCTTCTTTTGTTGCTTGGGCTCTGAGCGGTAATATAACTAGATTGTCCAATCCTCTAACCTGCTGTCTGAAATAGAACTTATAAATGTTACTTGAAAATTTTTGCAGGGAGAATTGATGGAGGAAGAGTATAATTCCATGCCGTCAATCAATGAACATACTGAGGCAATAGTTCTGGGTTTGTTGAAGCCCTTAACAGTACTTTTGAACATATCACTGATGCATTGCGGAGATTAGGTTCATCAAGTTCTGGACAAAACCTTCCAGAAGGGTCAGTGGGGAATATTACCTCTTGGGAATTTCTGTTTGACTCATTTGTAGTGGATTCAAGATTGGATCTATTATGTGAAAAGCTTCTCAAAACTATGTTCTATGCGGTAAGTTACTTGCTGCATGCTTTGAATTATTGTCAGGTCTTTCCCATTTGTAGATATATCTAATCTGGTTAATCATCTGATTGGCTGTGCTCAGGAAAAACTCCTGAATCATTCTAGCATTGATATTAGCAGTAATTCCCAAATTGGAGCACAATTTAAGCATCTACATGTCTCTTTGGACAGAATTTTGAACTTTGGCGATGCACTCCTGCAAGATCTTTTAGCTATGTATAGAGCGGTAAGTTCTTTTAGCATTGATATTAGCAGTAATTCCCAAATTGGAGCACAATTTAAGCATCTACATGTCTCTTTGAACATAATTTTGAACTTTGGCAATGCACTCCTGCAAGATCTTTTGGCGATGCACTCCTGTAAGTTCGTTGCCTCTTTGCTCAAAACTTGGCATTTCTTTTAATTTTGTGTGAAGAAATTTTTTTCTTCAAGTGTCATATTGGCCAATTTTTCTGTGCATGTGAAAAACAATAGTACTTGTTTTCTATTGTAAATGAAGATTCAAACAATAGGATGACTCCTTTTTTTTGGTTCGAATTTTACCTGTGCAATTTTAATTTTCTGAATTTTTCGTGGAAGCAAACTTCAAATTTATGAAATACAATAACTAAAAATCTGTATTTTTTCATGCAGGTTTCTATGGTGACCCATGTGCTTGCAAGTGTTTTTGCTTCTTTATTTTCAAAAGGATTTGGCATCTCTGCCGAAGATCAGGTGGATGATGGTACTCGTGATAGATCTGAAGATGCAAATGGAACTGGTATGGGAGAAGGTGCTGGAATGAATGATGTCAGTGATCAGATACCCGATGAAGATCAGCTGATTGGGGCATTGGATAAGGTACAGCATTGAAATATATTTGAGTTTGCGTAACTTGGTATCAATAACTTTTTCTTTCTATTTCATTAATGCTTCAACTGTCTCATTCTTTTCCATTAAATGTTTCTACAGCCAGGTGAAGAGCAAGATGCCTCAAATGAAGTCCCGAATAAGAATGAGAAGGGGATTGAGATGGAACAGGAACTTGTCCCTCTTGCACAGAGCATTAGTGAGGACTCTGCAGAAGATAACAATGATAGAGATACAAGCTCTAGGGAGCTTAGGGCCAAGGAAGATAGTGCTGCTACTACTGATGAACCTGGAGAGCTAAATGCTGATGAACTTGACAAACAAGATGATGAGATTGGAAGTGAGGACAATCTTGCTGACAGAGAGAACATAGAAGACATGAAACTGGACAAAGAAGAAGCATTTGCTGATCCCACAGGGTTAAATCCTGATGAGTCAAATCAGTGTTCTGATGAAGATATGGACACAGATGAAAAGGAGGTTGCAGATTCTGTGGAGGGCACAGATCCTGTGGAGAATGAGGAGTCTGATGAGAAGGGAAACCACGAGGAAGAAAATACAAATGCAACAGATGAAACTATGGGAGAGGCAGAGGCAGAACAAGTGGGTGGAAGTCCTGAAAGGAATGATCCTGGTAGAGATCATGAAGAGAATGTTGAGAAGAATTTAACCAAACCAAGTAATGATATGTTCAAGCCAGGAATTTCTGATCTTATTTCTGATCATGTGCCCAATGCAGAATCTGCAACACAACCAAAAGGTGACTCTCAGGCACCAGATTCAAGAAATATAGCACCACAATCAAACTGCTCTAGCGGCAATGACGCTCAAAATGACTTTGCTCCTTTAAAGGGCTTACCTTCCACTAATACTACTGAAATGGATATTTGAGGTGGCTGACTGATCAAATAGTGGGAGATTCACTGACGATCAACTAAAACAAATGCTTTCCCATGTTTTATTATTTATTTATTTATTTATTTTAATTATAGGCAGCTCCAGTTATAAATCACATAGGCTACGGGGAAAGAAAGATAAAACTTGAATTTTTTTTTTTTTGTTCTTTTAGTAGATAAATTTGCATCTTATGTTATCTTTTTCCTAATAATTAAAAAAAAAAAAAAGTAATTGAGTTTCTCCTAAACTATTTCTTTTTGTTTATATCATCTTCTTCACAACTTAAAATTCCCACTATATATACACACAATTTTTTGATGTTTCATTATTTCTAGCTACTACGTACTTTACAATTATTTACTATATTCTTCATTACTCCATAATATTTGTATTAACTCATTTTTAATATTACTTCATAATATTACATGTTTCATCTTATATTAGAGCCAAATCAGCTTTCAATAATTGATATTAGAGAGATGTTTAAACTTGAACATGTTAACATTTTATTTAAAACTATCTCGTGCATCGCACGGGTTTGCGACTAGTTATATATATATATATGTGTGTATATATATATATATATATATATATGTATATATATTAATCTTACTCCTTATACAAGATGGATGGTTTATATTAAAAAGGAAAATTGCTAAGAACTTAATATGAAAATTTATTAGACATCAAAAAAAATATGAAAATTTATTAATTTCTCTCC
Source organism: Lithocarpus polystachyus (assembly GCA_033629205.1). Lineage (NCBI taxonomy): Eukaryota > Viridiplantae > Streptophyta > Magnoliopsida > Fagales > Fagaceae > Lithocarpus > Lithocarpus polystachyus. The sequence continues at coordinate 64,757,213 of CM066167.1, forward strand.
CTTAAATAACACAAGTTACTTTTCTACTTGTTTTTGGACATATCTTAGTTTTTTTTTTTTTTCTTTTTTCTTTTTTTGAATTTTGTACATTTTATATTATCCTAAGAAATTCCTGATTTTGCCCGTGCAGCGTGGATATGTCTTTCTTATCCTTTTTTTTAGACTTTTGGGGGCTAAAGCCTACCTGTTTCTGTTCACTAGTTGCACCATTGCCCAAAAGTCTTTCGAGTTTTTAACCATTTGACTATGCCGTCAGGCATCCTGTTAATATATGTTTTGTTAGTAAAAACACAATAATAATGAAAATAACATAAAAAAAAAAATTGAATATTACTTTTTAATATTATTAAGTTGAAGAGAAAATACACAACACTTAATGCAAGTGCAAGTTTATTAATTAAGCTTTGTAGAATCCCATAAAAAAAAAATATTAAGCTTTGTAGAAGGAAGTAGATGATGGAGTGAGATCAGGTGCAATATTCCTAGGTGTTGCACCTTATACGATTGAGATTGATAGCTCCAAAAAAGCAACTTTCATTCTCAGTCGTGGATTAAAAGTGACTAAGAAAAAAGTTATAAAAAAAGTAAAAAGTAGTAGTAAAAAGTAAAAAATAGAAGTAGTCCCTCCGAAACCATATTTTATGCCATAATTTAAAAATTTTAAAAAATAGTCCTTCCGGAACCATAATTTTATTTTTTTTTTGATAAGAAATACTTGAGTTTTATTAGAGAATCATGCAAAAGTGATTACATCCCGAGCTAAGGCGTGCTCGATAGGAGATGGATTATCCTCAATCCAGGTGACAAAAGTTTCTAAACCTTTGGCATAATGTGCCAAGGTGTGAGCCGGTGTATTTCCTTGTCGTCGAACATGCGAGAGTTTGACTGATCTGAAGTCTTGGAGCCGTGCAAGACATGAGTGGACGACGTTCGTAATAGCTGCAGAAGGCGTGGTGGCCCCGGAGAGTGCACCGTACAGTACTTCCGAGTCGCATTCAAAGACCACATTCCGAAGGCCGATGTCCCATGCAAAGTCAATAGCTTCTTCCATTGCCTTAGCTTCTACCTCCAGCGGACCAAGTGGCACCCATAGATTCTTGCTCAGAGCTGCAACGGTTTGTCCTGTATGGTCCCTAGCAATGACTCCGACACCAATAGCCTGAAGAGAGCAAAAGACGGCACCGTCGACGTTCACCTTGTACCAGGGGCTCTGTGGCGGAACCCATGAGGTATTTGTGGCAGCAGTATGGACTGTGAGCTTGTGGTTTGCGAGTTGGTATTCCTCTATCAACTTGGTTGCCATCTGGAGAATGAGCGCGCTGGATTGCTGTGACCCACCTGTTCGGGCTGTGTTCCGATTCTTCCATAGACTCCATGCTACAGTGACAATGAGTCCTAGTGCCTTTCCTCCAACATGTTGGTGGAAAATAAGATGCCACAGTAAGTCTAGGAAATTATCAAGCATTGGGCCGTGGCTGTGGATAGGTAGGCCCAACTTAAGCCAAACGTCTTGTGCTATCTTGCAGGCCCATAATGCATGGCCACAAGTTTCCACTGCATTGCCACAGGCGTCACAGGTGGGATCCTCCAGTATTTTTCTTTTCTGCAAGTTGGACTTCGTTGGAAGTAAATCTTTGCATGCACGCCATGCAAAGGATCAGATTTTATTGGGGACGTTCAAGCGCCACAGGGCTTTCCAAAACATGCGATTGTGTTGGTCGTACGATGGACCACCAGAGGATCCATGTGGGTTGCGTGAAAGGGAGAGGGCAACTTTATAGGCTGAGTTCACTGTAAAGGCGTGTACGCCCAAATAATACGGTCCGGTGGGCGGCGGATGCTCAGTGGAGTACTTAGGATTGCTTGGGCACCATGTGGTAGGAATATTTCTTTAATGAAGGCTATGAAGCCAATCCTCCAATTTCCAGTATCATGATCAATGAGAGTGCTTACATATGCATCCCCTGGAAAAGCATGTTAGGGGTAGGTGATGCAGAAAGTAGAGCTAGTGGGTAGCCATTTATCAGTCCAAATTCTGATGGAATTTCCATTGCCAACCTGCCATCGACAGTGGCGACTCCAGGAATTTTGTCCAAGGTGTTCCTATTCCACTTTAAAAAAATTTCGGGTCATTTCAATCAGTTTGGAGATGTTTTGGTAAATACCAGCCGAAATTCAAGATTTGGCTAGCATGAAGTTTGTTCTTAAAAAAAAACAAATATTCTTAAAACCAAAACAAATTTGCATTCAAACACCAAAAAACCTCAAAAGGAAAAAAAAAAAAAATGAACAAAGGTAACTGTACAATAAACTATAAGTTCATTTGAAATATTAATAAAATTATTAATTATTGTTGTTTGGTTGTTTCATAAATTTGTTTTCTTTTATAAACTATAATTTGTTGTATTGTTATTTCATTAATTATTAAATTATTAATTGTTGTTTAGCCTAACATAATTTAATTTGTTTGTCTTTTATAATATAATAGTTAATTAAATTATTAATTATTGATGTTTAGTTGCTTCATTAATTTTTTTACAAACTACTAGTAGTCTAGCACACACCCCACTGTGCATTAGCTCACACTAGCACATACCCCACTGTGCATTAGATTTTAGTTCAAAATTTATTTGCCATAAAAATTTTGAGGGTGTTCCTGATATTGCTTGAGGGTGTTCCTATTTTTTTTTTTTTAAGGATAAACAAATAAAAAAAAATTAAATTCTTATACATTAAAAAAAAAAAAAATTCAAGTCAGGGTGTTCCTAGGAACACCCTGAACAATGAGTGGCGTCGCCACTGGCCATCGATAGCCTTGCTTGACTACCCCTTGGGCAGCCATGATGCTTCTCCACGCATATGATGGCTTTGTCCCCAGTTCAGCTTGAAGGAAATCAGTTTTAGGAAAATACCGAGCTTTGAAGACTCTATGGACTAGTGATGAAGTATTTGTTTGTAGGCACCAACCTTGCTTGGCGAGGAGAGCAAGGTTGAAAGCCTTTAGGTCTCGAAATCCCAAGCTGCCCTCAAACTTGGGTATACAAATTTTGTCCCAGCTGGTCCAAGCTGTCTTGTTACTACCATTGTTTTGTCCCCACCAAAAACTTCTGACCATACTCGTTAATTCGTCACATAAAGCATGTGGAAGTTTAAACACACTCATCGTATATGTTGGGATTGCTTGAACCACAGCCTTTATGAGAATCTCCTTTCCTGCATGAGACAACATTTTTTCCTTCCAACCTGAAAGCAAGTTGTTTAATTTTTCCTTTAAAGCTTGGAAAGTGTTGCGCTTTGATTTCCCTACTAAGGATGGTAGCCCCAAGTAGGTTTCATGTTACCGAATCACTTCAGCCCCAAAACGATTTTTGATAGCATCCTAGGTATCTTGGGAGGTGTTTCGGCTAAAAAATAAGGAGGTCTTCTATGATGATTCATAAATGTCCAAGATTTCCTCAAGTGTGGAACATTCTTCAATAGTGGCTTTGCAGAAAATGAGGCTATCATCTGCAAAAAAGAGGTGAGTTATTTTTGGGCCCCGTGAACATGTAGCTACACCATTCAAAAGTCCCAACTCCACTGATTTCCTGATTAAAGTTGATAAGCCTTCTGCACAGAAAAGAAATAAAAAAGGGGAGAGGGGGGACCCCCTGACGCAAACCCCTAGAGGGGGTAATGTGCCCTCGGGGTTGCCCATTGATAATAATAGAGTCTGTGACAGTGCTAATACATCTCATCATAAGTCTCACCCATGTATCATGGAAACCCATTTTATGCATTATTTTTTCCAAGCATCCCCATTCTACTCTATCAAAGGTTTTACTCATATCAAGCTTCAAGGCCATTTCCCCGACTTTACCATTATTCTTTTGGTGGATGTGGTGCATGGTCTCAAAGGCAACTAGGATATTATCAGTGATAAGGTGGTCAGACATGAAGGCACTTTGGTTTTCACTAATAATTTTTGGGAGGAAACGTTTAAGGCGGTTGGCGAGGACCTTTGAGGCTAAGTGGGATATGACATTGCTAAGACTGATGGGTCGGTATTGGGTGATTTTTGTTGGATTTTTTATTTTTGGTATAAGCACAACATGAGTCTCATTAAAATTTGGGGGAGTGATGCCATGATTAAGGAAATCCAAGACAGTTTTTGTAACACATTCACCAACTAAAGACCAAAAGTGCTGATAAAAGAAAAGGGGCATACCATCGGGGCCAGGGGATTTCTTGGGATGCATTTGTTTCAATGCTCTGTAAACTTTATCAACTTTGAATTCCTGAGTGAGAAAATCATTCATTTTAGTGGTCACCACAGGCTCCATGACTTCTATTAGACTGGTTGAATCTGTTTGCCCTTGTGAGCGGAAGATGTCTGTGAAGTAGTTGACAATTATACTTTCTATCTACTGCTCATTATCCTGCCGAACCCCAACAGAGTCACAGATGCCCCGAATCGCATTACGCTGCTTGCGGTTGGTGGCTTTGGTGTGGAAAAAGCTCGTGTTGCGGTCTCCATCAGTGAGCTAAAAATTACGCGAGCGTTGTTTCCACATGGTACTCTCAGCGTCAAGCCAAGCATTCAGTGCATTTCGAGCTTCCCTGACCTCACAGTCCACTTCCATGCTATTGGGTTGTTGCTCCAACAGTTGTAGTTTACGTTGCAGCTGTTCTATTTTTCGCCCCACATGGCCATACTCGATTTTGTTCCAAGTCTGTAGTCTTGCACTGCAACTCTTAAGGCAATTTGTAATAGGGAAGCCTTCTGTTTTATAAAGACCCTCCTGCCACGATTCTTGAACCACTTCAGAACAGCGGGGGTCCCTCAGCCACATCTCTTCGTACAAGAACGTGATTGGCGCTCGGCGGTGAACCAGGCGTTGCGGACCGGGGCTGCGGTGCAAACCGTGAAGAAGGCGGAAGCCGGTTCGAACAAGAAGGTGGCTCTAGTTGTGAACGCGAAGAAGCTTGACGAGGCGGCTGAGTCGACGACGTTGCACCGGGTCTCAACGGAGGTGAAGCAGCTGATACAGATGGCGGCTCGGGTTTCATGACTTTTCTTCTTTTTTTCATCTGGGTTTCACTTGTTTGGATTTGGGTTTGTGTTTGGATTTGGGTTTTTTGGGTTTTCTGTAGTTGGATTGCAGGTTTTCTGAAGATGGATTACTGGGTTTGTTTTTGTATTTTTGGGTTTGTGTTTGTTGTTTGTGTTTAGTTGACAAGAAAAATCAATTATTGGGTTTGTGTTTGGTTGACAAGGAAGTTGCTGGATTTGTGTTTCTAGGTTTGTGTTTGTTGTTTGTGTTTGGTTGACAAGGATGTTGCTGGGTTTGTGTTTGTGTTTCTAGGTTTGTGATTTTTGAATTTTAATTTTGTGTTCTTAGATTTGGGTTTGTGTTCTTGTTCAAGACATACTTAGATCTCAGTTAATGCAATTTTTTGTTTTTATTTTTGTTTTTAATTTTTTTATTTAGTTAAAATTAATAATTTTTTTTGAATTTAAATGCTAACGTGGCATTTTTTAATGCCAAAATAAATTTTATTATTATTATTTTAATAATTCCATCTGCCACGTAGAACTCTGCCGTTAGGGCATTGACGGAAAAAACTAAAACGAGACACGTTTTTCAGGATAGGGACTAAAAGCAGTGAAAAAAAAAAAAGTTAGGGACCAAAGTGAGAATCGCGTGAAAATATAGGGACGAAAATGAGTTTTACGACTTTTTCATTTTAGAGATATATCTGCCTTCATTTTATTTATTTATTTTTTTTTTTACTTCTTGGGTTTTGTTTTTTCTATTCCCATCATTCAGAGCATTTTTATCAAAAATTCTAAAATTTTTAGCATTTAAAACTTCAAAAATTTACTTTATTTATTATATCATCCCACTTTAAAATACATTAAACACCAAAACTTCTATATTTATTACTATTTCATTTAAATAATATAAACTGCTCATCAAAATAATAATAAAATAACTTAACCCAAACAACCAACCAACCACCTTACTAACATAAAAATAAAAAACGATTTTTTTTTTTACAATTCACGCTAGAATGAGCTTGTATAAGCTTGTATTAATACAATCATACTGTACAAGTATGCCAAAAATTTTATAATTTGAAAGCTTTAATAAAGTTACCTTTTCGTATTTTGATGCTAAAATTTAACATGTGCCAACATCATTAATTGGAATGCTCATTAATTGGAATGCTCATAGCATGATGGGAATAGAATTATTAGTAAGTATGAAGACTTGGGTTTTGTAAGATTTGATGTGGGTTCACACTTCACAGTCTGCCCCAGCTATCAGGAATTAATTAATAAATAATAGATGGTATTGTATGACAGCGCGGATCTTGTTCTAACCGGTTCCCTGTGGGTGACGCACATGTTGGATTTTGGACCCAAAAGTACTGCGTAAAGAGAAGCCTAGGAAAATCGGCTTTGGAACAGAAAAGGCCTATCATGCTATATGGCAGAGACTAGAGAGAGAGAGAGAAGAATTTTTCACTTTCAAAAAAAAGAAAAAAAAGGCGCCACATTCTCATTAAAGTCCTAACCGTTGGATTTTATTTCTCAAATTATATTATTTATATATTTATTTACTAAAATAAGCGGATTGGGATTTGCATCGTGTACATAGGGGAAAAAAATTAATGATACTGTTTTGTTAGAGAATTTTTTGTTTTTGTTTTTTTTGTAGAGATGTATTATTTTAACAGTAAAAAGAAAAGAAATGGAAAGCTACTGTGTCTTGGGATTGGGAAATTTACTGGTTCCCACCGAAGGGTCATGTCACTATCTATGTGTTAGTATAGGATTCTTGACTCTACAGGGCTAGGACAGGCCTTGGGTCACATGACTCTATGACTCTGATGCCAGCCAAAATGTATGTTTCGGCTTTTTGGTTATCTGATCCAATATCGGGTTTTGTAAGGTCAGCTTTATTTTTTACTTTTTGAATTATCCGTCTAATTATACTTTATAAAATCATTAAATATTTACCGTAACCAAATTAGCCTATCTTTGGGGTCAGGTATGTGGTTGGGCTGAGTGCTTAAGCTCAGGCGAACACCACTGTATCATTTGTTTCAACTTTCAAACTATCTGTTCGGACCCGTTTGGTACACTTATTAAAATAATAATTTTTTATTTTTTAAAAAATACTTGTAAGTAAAAAAGTGTATAAAATACGTGTAATTTTGTTTAAAAATTAAAAATATATTTTAAATATATATTCTAAACACTCTTAATTGCTTACTAGCCTCTGAGCACGCGCTCACGCGCGTGCTCAGAGGCTCTTTTATTTTTGGAGTAAGGGTTAATTTAGAGCATTTATTATAATTTGAGATTACTACATTTTTTTCGATCACAAAAAAACCTAGGGGTGTGATGAAAAATTATTTCTCCACACATGATTTTTCATCACACCCCTAGGTTTTTTTGTGATCGAAAAAATGTAGTAATCTCAAATTATAATAAATGCTCTAAATTAACCCTTACCCCAAAAATAGAAGAGCCTCTGAGCACGCGCTCACGCACGTGCTCAGAGGCTAGTATTCCGTAATTATTATCCATGTTTACCCTTTTTTTTTATGCAATAATGAAGGTGGTTTTGCAGAATTTACAAATTTGAAAATTGTTTAGACAAAATTTGTTCCAATTGAAATGCGGATGTTTGTGAATATTCAAAACAGTTTATGGACGGTTATAACTCCTTGCTTATGATATATAAATGATTCTATATCTTGCCTTGAATGTCTTCTTCTTTCAAAACTTACTCAGAAATACTAAAAATCCTCTGGGTCTTCACCAAAATTTCTATTTTTAGAATTGAATAAACTTGGTTGTATTCTCGGGATTAATTTATAGTAACCTTTTAGCAAATGTTGTCTAAGGAAAGCATTTCATTGGGACTCCAAATTATCTAATGTTTTGTTTGATTAATTATTGAATGACTATATTTTTTTATTATATTTTTCAGCATAGAAAACGAGATGTTTATTACAAAATTTATTTTATGTGAAAAGCATTAATTCCTCTTTACTAGAGGGAGAGTTACAAGAAATGTGGCAAACAAATGAAAAAATAAAGTTTAGAGAATGTCGGAAGTACGAGATTTGTATATAATACGTACGAGAGTAGCAAGTTTCTTTTCATAAAAATTAATTTTTGGTTGTACGAATGTCGCACGTACGAGTGTTGTGCGAGTATATGCAATATTTACGAATGTGACAGTTTTCAAGCCAAAAGTTGTATAAATTGAAATGAAAACTATTGTGAATATTGGAAATAGTTTTTATTTTTATTTTATTTTATGGTTTTAAGAGTTTCTGGTGATATATAAATTATTGTAACTCTCACTTTAAATTTCTTTTTCTTTAAAAACTTTCTAGGAAATACTAAAAAACTCCTAAGAGCGTTGTCCAAAATTGTGATTTTTGGACCGTAATAAAAAGGTCATATCCTGAAGATAAATTCGCAGTACCTTTTATCATGAGTGCATATATTGTAGCATATATTTGTAGCTCCAAATTCTAAAACATTTTGTTTGATTTCTGAATCACTATATTATTTTCTTTATGCAAATATAGTGACAAAGTGCTGTCTACTACCATATATATATATATATATGTATTTTTTTTTTAATTTGAGAAATTTTCAATCCTATTTAGATGAGTGAAAGTGACAAAAACTGTGGCAGTGAAGTAAAAAAAAAAAAAAAAAAAAACTTTTACATAGGAGAGTTGTATATTTGGATGGTTTTCAGACTTTACCTGCGATATATAAATGATTGTAACTTTCACTTTGAATATCTTCTTCTGTGGGTGCATATATTATCTAAGGATAACGTTTTGTTGTGGCTCCAAATGCTCAAATGTTTTGCTTGATTATTTAAACACGATATTTTTCAATTATATTTTTTGGTTGTGAAAATTTGATGTGTAATCCCCGCCTCCCCCCCCCCCCCCCGCTTTTTTTTTTTTTTTTTTAATGTGAGAAGTGTTACTTCCTCATTAGTAGAACTAAAGTGAAAGAAACTGTGGCAATGAAAGTAGAAAAAATATGTTTAGAGAAGCTTGTATGTATGAGAGTTGTATGTAATACGTACGAGATTTTCAGGTTACTTTTGCATCAATATTTCTTGAGAGTTTGTACAAAACTCGACTGTACGAGTATTGTAGGGGATTCGGCAGAATTTACGAATTTGATAGTTTTTTGGACAAAGTTTGTTCCACGTGAAATGTAAACATTTGTGAATATTTAAAACAGCTTTTGAACGGTTATAACTCTTCACCCATGATATATAAATGATTCTGGCTCTCACTTTCTGTACCTTTTAGAAAACTTTCCAAGAAACACTAAAAATTGTAGGGGACTTCTCCGAAATTGCTAGATTTAGAACTTAATTAAACATAGTCGTGTCCTAGGCAAAAATCTGAAGTAACATTTTAGCAACTCCTATACGGGTGCATATAGTGTCAAAGGATAGCGTTCCGTTGTGGTTGCAAATTGTCAAATGTTTGGTTTAATTATTAAATCACTATCTTTTTTATATATATTTTTTTGGTAGTGAAAATTTGATGCGTAGTTCCTTTTTTTTTTTTTTTTTTAATGTTATAACTGTTTCCTCCTCTTTAGTAGAGGTAAAGTGAAAGAAACTGTGGCGATGAAATTAAGAAAATAAAAAGTTTAGAGAATCTCGTACGTACAAGATATGTATTTACGATGTACGATATTTTTATATTTCTTTTGCATTAATATTTCCTCAGAGTTTGTACAAAACACCAACATATGACTATTGAAGGTGGTTTTGCAGAATTTACGAATTTGAAAATTGTTTAGACAAAATTTGTTCCAATTGAAATGCGGATGTTTGTGAATATTCAAAACATTTTATGGACGGTTATAACTCCTTGCCCATGATATATAAATGATTCTACATCTCGCCTTGAATGTCTTCTTCTTTCAAAACTTTCTCAGAAATACTAAAAATCCTCTTGGTCTTCACCAAAATTTCTATTTTTAGAACTGAATAAACTTGGTTGTATTCTTGGGATTAATTTGTAGTAACCTTTTAGCAAATGTTGTGTGGGTGCACACATTGTCTAAGGAAAGCATTTCATTGGGACTCCAAATTGTCTAATGTTTTGTTTGATTAATCATTGAATGACTATATTTTTTTATTATATTTTTCAGTATAGAAAACGAGATGTTTATTCCAAAATTTATTTTATGTTAAAAGCATTAATTCCTCTTTAGTAGAGGGAGAGTGACAAAAAATATGGCAAACAAATGAAAAAATAAAGTTTAGAGAATCTCAGATGTACGAGATTTGTATATGATAGGGATAAAACACCTGCTGGACGCTGACAACAAGCTGACGGAGGGAGGCGACGGAAGAGTCACCTTGACGAGACGAGGCTTAAGGAAGGTGACAGGGGTAATGAACGACGGGTTGAGACTGGAAGCACCAAGGCGTGTCTTGCCATATACGCTTTCATGAGGGGAAGAATCTTGTTGCATACGCTTATGCTTGAGCGGGTGACTTGCCCAACACGCTTCCTCAGAAAGAGATGTCTTGCCCAACACGCTTGTTGCCCAAGAGACATCTTGCGCTCCACGCTAACCAAGGGTAATTCCGGCAAAGTGATATCTTCCCAAGCACGCCGCGGTTAAGGCTCTATACTACTACTATAAATACCCTCAAGCCCTCGCAAATGAAGGTACGCATGATTCTACCCGACTTTGGCACTCTAGAGGTTTGAACAATACTAACTTAACCATCGGAAGGTCGTTGGCCGGTACCACGCCGGTACTCTTCTTTGAGGTTCTTTTCACTTGTGCAGGTTTGCTCGGATTACGTGAAAGCCCTGTTAGGAATGGCAACGGGTTAGGTTCGGGCTGGGTTTCTTTATGCCCGAACCCGACCCGCGGGTCTACCCTAAAAACCCGAACCCACCCCGTTTAATAAACGGGTTTTTTTCTACGCCCCAAACCCGCCCCGTCGGGCTCCACGGGCCCCGCGGGCCCCGCCCAGCCCACATCACTTCACGTGGCCCAATCTAAAAAAAAAAAATTGCCTGAAGCCCTAAACGGCTAAACCTCCACAAAACTAGATCAAAAATCCCAAAAAAAAAAAAAAACCCAAGATCGTGTTCATCTATCTAGATCAGAATCACAAACACAGATTCACAAAATCACAAACACAAACTCAGATTTAAGAGAGGACATTAACCCAAAAAAAAAAAAAAAAGAACCCAAACAAAGAAATGGAGAACTCGGTCACCAAGGCTCTATCTCTGATCTCGAACTCCTGCTCAGCCTCTCTCTATCTCAGACCACCAAGATCTATGATGATTGGCGGTGGTTTCAGCCATCAATGTCACGGCCTAAACCTCGCACATCTCTCGCCGATCTAACTTCTGCACTCCTCCTTGGCAAATAGCAACCAAAACGTGATGAGAGTGAAGGTAAGGGTAGGTCCGTGAGTGAATGAGAGTGAGGATGAGGCCATGAGGGTGATTGGTTGAGATCGTGTGGCTTGGCTTGAGAGAAAATGAGGTGAGAGCACTAAGAGACATTAGAGATTCAGAGAGGGAGAGGCGGCTGGAGCTTAAGAAAGGTTCAGAGAAATGAAAATAGGGTTAGGAACTCAGGGATGACTGTAAGTGAAATATATATATATGTGGGCATTTTAGTAATTTTATTTTAAGTTTAAACGGGTCGGGCCGGGTCCGGGTTCGGGCCGGGTTTTTTTCAAAACCCGGACCCGACCCGAACCTGCCTCGGGTTTTTTGTTTTGAACCCATACCCAACCCTATTTTTAATCGGACCGGGTAAAATCCGACCCATTAGGGTCGGGCCGGACCGGATACCCACGGGTCGGGCTTGGATTGCCATCCCTAAGCCCTGTAGCTTACTGAGCAGATTCTTGACATCATCAGTATATAAACGAGAGTATCAAGTTTCTTTTCATAAAAATTAATTTTGGGTTGTACGAATTTCGCCCGTACGAGTGTTGTGCAAGAATATGCAGAATTTACAAATTTGACAGTTTTCAAGCCAAAAGTTGTACAAATTGAAATGAAAAATATTGTGAATATTGGAAATAGTTTGCTATTTTTTTTTTTTTAATGGTTTTAAGAGTTTCCAGTGATATATCAAGCTCAAGCTTAATATCAAGCTCAAACTCGAGCTCAAGTCAAGCTTTTTAGCTTGGGATTCAAAAAAATTGCAACATCAAATGCTTATATCTCCAAAAATCAAGTAAACAAACACATATATATATATATATATATATGTATGTAAAATATACTCATTCTATCATGCTTCTAACACCCATGATTAGAATTTGTTCAAGTTACAACTTTACATAATTAAATCCATCCATCATCATTTTTTGTATATAGCTTGAGTAATTGTTCAAAATAAAATTTTCACATCCACATTTTTCAATCGTATAACTATAATCTTCACAAATCTAAATAAATTAACATTCCAAAACACACACACACACACATATGAATAAACAAGCTATAAACTAACATTCCAAAACATGTGTAATGTCATAATAATATGTTTATTTAGTAAACATATATCAAGCTAAAAACGAACTTAAGCTCGGCATGTTTTGTATCGAGCCCTATTGTTCATGAGCTGGTTTACAAACAATTTTTTTTGCTTGAGCTCAGCTTGTTTATCAAACAAGCCTAAAACTAAGGCTCAAGCTTGGCTTATTTGTATACAAATGAACATGAATAAGCTTTTTATTGAACCAAGCCCGAGTTATTCATGAGCGGCTTGGTTCGTTTACAGCCCTTATGTGTGCCCTAAGGGCACACAATAATTTTTATTTTTGGAAAAAAAAAATCTCTCTAGAATTAAAAAAGTACTAACAGCTTTTTCAATTCCTGAAAAAATATTACCAAAAATGGATGACTTATGCCTTAGGGCACATATTAACTGGACCCATCTATAAATGGTATATTCCCATGTAAGCATAATTCTTAAAAAAGTAATAAGATTATCAAATAATAATAGATTAGGTCAGAGGTATTATGACAAATTATACTCTAAACTAAAAATAAATAAAATAGATATGATGGGATACACTTTAAAGGTTCTCAGTGTAGTGGTTGGTGTGTCAGTATTCTCTTTTTAAAAGAGGGGATCCCAAGTTCAGGGTTCGGTTCTATTCTCTTTAAGTCTATCTCCTTCAAAAAAAGAAAAAAGAGCCTTTCTCATTTCAGAGTCACCGCCGGCGGTTTGTTTTTTTCGAGTTGGGTGTTTTCTCCCTATCCCCCTTTATTCCTTTTTTGTTTTCGCTTTCTTTAACCTGGTCTTTTCCTTTTTAATTTTTTGCTACTTTCTATAGCTTCCCATCATTCCTTTATTAGTTCCTTTCTATGGCATGACATCCTTTCAAGTTAACTGACCCTTGGGTCTTACTCCTAGTGTTTTCTGATCTATTTTGCTATTAGCCTAAGAAACCTTTGAAATGTCTCTTTCTCAACCTTGAAGAATGCGTAATTTCTTCGTTGAACTCAAATGGGATATGATTTACAACTTTCTATGAAGAGAAAATAATTAAAATACTTTGGATGTGGGTTCCTAGAAAAACAAAACTAGAGTGGAAAGAGGAAAAAAAAAGGCCCACAAGGCTCCTTCAGATTCATGGCAACAAGCCATGGTTGATCCAGTAGACTACACAGAATCAAACCATACCCACTATAAAAGAACATCAAAGCAAAGAGAAAGATGAGGAAAAACACTTAGCATTTAAGATCTACACAGTATCAGGAAAAATAAACAAGAAACACTAGCCTAGGTCGAGGACCTTGAGAAAAAATCGGGTCTTTTTTCCAAAATAACAATAAAAGCTCAACAATATAGTTAGTAAGCAAACGTTTGAAACAAATTTGGATTCTAACAATTCGAGTTCAGAGGACTCGATTTTGGGGTCGAAAATCGAGTGCTACGAACTCGGTTTTCCCATTACGCCTTGTGCTGAGCTGGACAAGTGTGTCCAGGTGGTTTAGAAATCGAGTGCAGTGCACTCGGTTTTTGTTCATAGAAACCGAGTCCAGAGAACTCGATTTCTGTTCATAGAAACCGAGTCCAGAGCACTCGATTTCCAAGCCCTCCCACTCACGTGATCTTCTGACGTTGCGCTGCCTGACGTGACTACACAACTGACTCAATGGAAATCGAGTTCAGTGCACTCGATTTCCATGAACAGAAACCGAGTGCGCTGCACTCGATTTCCAAGCCCTCCCACTCACGTGACTCTTCTGACGTTCCGCTGCCCTGACGTGATGGATGTGATTACACAACTGACTCAATGGAAATCGAGTTCAGTAAACTCGATTTTCTTACATGGGTCCCACCTGGGACCTCTTTTCCCCCTTGTCCGTCTCACGCCTCCTCTTTTTGCTCTCACAGCTTCTCTTCAGCTCTCACATCCTTAGCTCTCAGAGAACTCACTCAACTCTCACTTCTTTTCAGCTCATAAACACATTACTCACTCCGCTCTCACTTCTTTTTAACTCACAAACACACTCACTCACTCACAACTTTCCCACCTTCTCACACAACACACATCCCAGACAACAATCTCCTTAACAACACTCATTTAAAGGTAATATTTTTTACAATATTGTTATTATTTGCTAAGTTTTTTTTTAAAGAAAAAATTTGAATATTACGAATTTTTTTATTTTATTTTGTTAGTGTAATGTGATTAACTTATTTGTTAGCATGTTGTGATTAGTATATTTGTTAGTATATTGTGATTATTTTCCATTTTTTAAAATTAATATTATGGTTAATTATTGGAAATATTTAGTACTAAATATTGTTCTAATGTTATTACAACATATTGGGAATTTTTTTTTTGTTAGTGTAAATATTGTGATTATTGGTAATGTTTTTACAATATTGTAATTATTTGCTAGGTTTTTATTAAGGAAAAATTTAGAACATATTAGGAAATTTTTTGTTTTTTTTTTTTTGAGTAGTGATTAATTTATTTGTTAGTATAATGTGATTAATTTATTTGTTAGTATAATGTGATTAATTTATTTGTTAACATATTGTGATTAGTATATTGTGATTATTTGCCATTTTTTAAATTAATATTATGATTAATTATTGGGAATATTTAGTACTAAATATTGTGATTGATGTTATTACAACATATTGGGAATATATGTTTTTTTTTTTTTTTGTTAGTGTAAATATTGTGATTAAATTATTTGCTAAGTTTTTTTAAAAGATTAATATTGTGATTAATTTTGTTATTACAACATATGAGAATATTTGTTATTTTTTTTTTGTTTGTTAGTGTAAATATTGTGATTAATAATATGCTAGGTTTTAAAGCTAAAAAATTAATAATTATTGTGATCAATTGTTAGGAATATTTAGTACTTTTAGGTCTTTTATCATGGGTATGAAATGAATTATGAGTTTAATAATGAAGATAGTATTTGTAGTTTTTTTAGCATAAATTATTTCAAAATATATTTGTTTATGATTTGTAACAGAGGTTTCAATAGATAACTGGTTGGTATAATACTTTTATTGACATACATCAATTTGAATGGGTTTTGAAAGTCATGCCCCTAGAATGATTTGGAATTTTAAAAGAATATGAAATTGGTAATAACTATTTTTGTACATGCAAATTTGGTTAAGGTTAGTATTGTTGGCTTTTCATACGTAAAGTTTTGTGATTGATGTTGATTGAGAATTATAAATTTGTCACTGATACAATTGCACTTGATGATCTATATAGGTTGACAATGATCTATATAAATATTTACTACGGTGGACCCCTTAGCAATGCCGACCCTTATGCCGGAGTCCCATTTCAAGGTCCGGGTATCCAGTGCTACTATATGATGATACGCCGTAAGCTAAAGACCCTGAATGAATTGAAAATAAAAATTATGGAAGAGCTGCAAGTGAACCCTGCTTTGCATGACATGCATATTACTTTCCGTTGTCCACATGAAGTCCTCAATCAATGCATTAATTACAGATATACGCCGATAAAAGAAGACAAACATGTGAAGATCATGTTTAACATGATGGAGAAATGGGCACAAGTAGCAAATATTGAGTTGTACGTCACTTTAGAGCCACGTGCGGAAGTCAGCATAGAGGAAATTATACAAACAACTACATCTCTACAAGTTGCAGTCCTAGATAATCACAATAACATTACATTGGGAGGCTATACACCCCCTTTTCAAGAGACACCAACAACAATTGAGAGTGAACCTAGCAATAGATATGAAGATCAATTTTGTACACATCGAGGTGAATCCTCTACACTTCCAGTTGTTGAAGACGAAGACTGTTTTGGGGAAGATCTTGACGATAGAGATGAGTATGAAGAGAGGATTGAGCGAGACGACTTTGACAGGGGTGTTGATGACCATGAAATTACTCCCAATCCTCATGTTGATGATATGGCTGAATGTGATGAAGATGATGCGGACGCTGCTATTACAGTGCAGCATGTTACAAATATGCCCCCTGTTTATGAACCTCATGCCTCATCATTTTATGCAAATACTTGGGAAAATATGGTTGATCCTGAAGTTGTTCAACAAGAATTTGCTTCTTCTTGGAATGCGGACATGAATTTTGCAAAAGGGTTGATTTTTGCGAATAAAGAGGCGGTGAAACGTGCATTAATAATTTATGCTGCAAAGGGTAACAACAACTTTATCACTGATAGGTCGACCAAAAGTAGATTGTCTGTGAAATGCATGAATGAGTCATGCCAGTGGTACGTTGGGGCAGCCCTAAAGCCAGAACTTGGACTATGGATGGTCACATCTTATAAGGGTCCTCACAGTTGTATGTCCCTTGGCATGGCCCGTGATGGTAGAATGATGGATTGTAATTTTCTTGCAGCAGAATTTGTTCCATTGTTGCAAAAAAAGCACACGGCAACAATTTTTCACCTCGGAGATTTCATTACAGCGAGGTATGAACATAAGCTTTCTTACTATAAGATATGGGATGCGAAACAAAAGGCTATTGCAAAGATATTCGGGGATTGGGAAGAGTCTTACCAAAGGTTGAGAAAGTTATTGTTGGCATACTCGGATCAAGAAATTGGCACTCGGTTTTGGTATCACACCATACGCAATGAGGTGTCCGGTGACACAATATTGCGCTATGTATTTTGGGCTTTCGCTCCATGCATTGAAGGATTCAAACATTGTAAGCTAGTGATCAGTATTGATGGGACCCATTTGTATGGTAAATATCGAGGGGTGTTGTTGATTGCAATGGCCACCGATGCCAACAACAAGGTTTTGCCTCTCGCCTTTGCTGTTGTGGACAAAGAATCAGGGCCTAGTTGGAGCTGGTTTTTAACATGCCTCAGGAATTCATTGGAATATATGATAGTAGATAAAGACATCTGTGTAATTTCTGACCGACATAAGGGTATTCAAAACGGAATTGCAAATTGGCGTAGAGATGATGATGGACGAGTACGAGTAATTCATAGATATTGCCTTCGACACGTTGCCAGCAACTTCAACACGCATTTTCAAGACGCCACTTTAAAGTCATTGGCCTTGCAAGCGGGGTATGCTACTCAGGAAGCTAAATTTGAGTTATACATGCAACCTATCAAGGAAGCTGAGATCGAGGCCCTTAGGAAGAAACTGAGAACCGGGCGGCAGGAAAGTGAACCCGACTCATCCATCATGCCATACACATATCTAATGAAAGAGGATCTAGACATGTGGACCCAACTACATGATGGTGGATACCGTTATGGGGCTATGACAACCCAAACTGACGAACAACACGTTCCGATGTATGTTTCTCTACTAACCAGAAACATACAAGCGGCACTCTCGCCGTCCACACGTCCCTTCCTGCGACACAGAACGCAGGTAGGTGGCCTAATTCAGCTTCATACGGTTGCCACATCACCTGAAATAGCCAAATAAAAGGGCAGCACATTATGCAATGTTCCATTATTTTCGACTATAGCTATTTTACAGTTATAAAAGTATACAATATTCGTAAACAATAGAAAAAAACAATTTGGGTACCTGGTTTGGATGCATAGAATCTATGAGCTGACGGTATCGGACCAGACAGATTTCCGAGGGGCTATTTTTCGTGCTCACGACCCACACGGTCCTACAAAGAAGAAAGAGGGAGTCAATACTTGGAATTGAGAATTTGAAGTAATCAACAACAATAAATGATGGGCAATCGTAAATTTAACATTACATACCACTGAGTTTATACCAACAAATGATTATCTAAACATATGAATAACGGTGGAGCTAGAAATTAATATCACTTGTATTATACATCAATCATAATATATGACCTCAATGGTTGTAAAACGATATATAAAAAAAAAAAAAAAAATCCTATTAATTTTCAAAATTTGAGGAATATCAAGGTTAAAAATATATTTTCTATGTCTAACAATGTGTCATGTAGTTTAAAATTATGGATCTATTTCCAATAGAGAAAATCGGTCAAGGAAGAGACTTACTTAATGGACAATGGAGAAGGTGCAAATGGTGGGCCATATGCATCATCTGGTGGGAGGTTCATCCTTGGGCACAAAAAAGGGAATCTAATCCATGCCCAATATTGAACCAGTAGCAAGGCCCCACCAATCTGACTAGCACCTCTGTCGGTTGCCTCGCATAACTCTCTGTACAACCATGCAAGGCAAGCGCTCCCCCAACTGTACCGAGGTGGATTGTTTAGATCCCTCAACATTTGCAACCACATCGTATGCACCCTATCGCCAGACTTATCGGCGAAAATCGTGTCCCCCAAGAGTGCTAGAATATAACACCGTGCATACTGATGCACAACCACCTCTGCTGCACCATCGGGCAACCCTTGGTCAACTTTTTGAAGTAGCCTCTTGATTTGGATCCTTTGTCCTTTAAGCACCACATTATTAGTAGTTATTCCAAGCATATCCCGACATTCAGCAGCCCATGTCAAGTCCGTTGTTCCAACCATTGCCTCACCATCGATTGGAATCCCCAAAAGAACCTCCACATCTTGTAATGTGATCGTTGTCTCACCATGTGGCAGGTAGAAGGTGTGGGTTTCAGGCCGCCATCTCTCAACAAAAGCCGTGATCAGGTTATGATCAATCTCTCTAGATGGGGTCCTATGCAGCCCCTCTAATCCAACTCTCTTGACAATGTCAAGGACGCGATCATCCACCATCGGGGGTCGTTTTCTGAACTCGTCATTACGACCACGGCATGTCAATTTCCCCGGATCCTGCACATGATAGAACCATGGTGATGAGCAATATGCCATAACCTTTGTATATATGATTATAGCTATTGATCCTAAAAAAAAAAATAAAGCAGTGGGACTAGAAGAGAAACTTAGAATTTTAGAAATGGAAAAAAAAAAAAAAAAAATTCAACAGTGTAAAAGGATAAGAAGAGAGTACTCAAAGGTGGTCGGTTTTAATTTTACCTTGCCTTCCCAAACAGCGCATGCTCGATGTTCTTTTATGAACCTTAATACCAAACCCTCCATGGGACCAGGACCGAACTCATCAGGGATCTCAGCAGCAACGGCAGCCATACTGCATTAAACATAATAAAAAATAAAATGAATAAACCAAATAATGCAAAACACTAACATATACTCGAAATTGCCACTTCATATATCTGTACACATTATAGGCCACTTCATATATCTGTACACATTACAGGTTAGACCTATCACACTTGATTGAAGAAAGGTGAACATGTAGCAAGAATTTCAATAAAATAAAATAAAAACTCTCACTACATAGCCTAAGGTATTTTTCAAAAATGCAGGTACACTCATGTACAATGGTCACTTCAGGCCTTGAAGCATTTGCACATGTTGAACTCATCCTAAGAAGCACAGTGACCACAAAGGATGCTAATTTCCAACATAGCAGAAGCTCTCAATGCCTAGAACAACTGACCAAGGTTTTGGAAGCTCAAGGTGAAATCTAACAGATTTCTCCTCTTTTTTTCTTTTTCTTTTTTCTCCTTTTTTGGGGTAAGTAAATCTAAGACTACAGATTTCAAAGTGCATAATTTATATTATCACTTCAACTTCTTCCAAAGGACATTTAGCACCCATCTTCCAAGACATTAATCTCATGTAAAAGGAAAGAGTGGAATTTAATTGCTCATACGGATGAAACAGAGAATCCAATAATACCCAAATAAACATATTCAACAAACAATCTAATTAAACAGAAACATGTAAAAAAAAAAAATTTATGTTGATCTCCTAAGCATATTGACGAGGGGTA
The DNA here is from genome assembly GCA_033629205.1 of Lithocarpus polystachyus. Taxonomy (NCBI): domain Eukaryota; kingdom Viridiplantae; phylum Streptophyta; class Magnoliopsida; order Fagales; family Fagaceae; genus Lithocarpus; species Lithocarpus polystachyus. The sequence goes on from CM066167.1 coordinate 64,777,540, forward strand.
CCTACCTTCAGATTGAGGTTGAGCAGTGGCGCGGCACGAGGTTCAGGAGAGTGAGGGTTTGAAGAGCGCGAGGGTTTGAAGAGTGATGTGAGGGTTTGAAGAGTGAAGAGGGTTTGAAGAAGAGTGATGAGGGTTGAGCAGTTGGCGCGAGGGTTGAAGATTGGTTTGAATTTGAAGAGATCGGTTTTTTGAGGGCTTGTGTTGTTGACCGTGTGTTTTGAGTTGTTTGAGTTGGTGATGAAGATGTGTGTGAGGACTCGGAGTGGCGCGAGGTTTGAAGATGGAGATCAGTTTGAATTTGTGAGGACTGTGTGAGGACTCGGAGTGATGAAGTGTGAGGCGTCTGAGCTTGTGTTTGAGTTGTTTGAGTGGGTATGAGAGAAATGTGTTTGAGTTGTTTGAGTGGGTATGAGAGAAATGAGTGATTTAAGTGTGTTGGCTGAAACCGGGCTCGGTACTATGAACAGAAACCGAGTACGAAGGTCTCGATTTTTATGAAGAGAAAACGAGTCCATTAAACTCGATTTCCGTTATCAAATGGTAGAAAAATCGAGTTCAGTAGGCTCGATTTCCTTGAGTCAGTGACGTCAGAGCAGCGCAACGGCACGTGAGTTGGGAGGACAAGGAAATCGAGTCCAGTTCACTCGGTTTCTGTTCAAAGAAGTCGAGTGCACTAAACTCGATTTTTATGAACAGAATCCGAGTGCCTTGCACTCGATTTCGATGCCACGTGGACAACTTCTCCAGCTCAGCTCAGCGCGTAACAGGAAAACCGAGTTCGTAGAACTCGATTTCTGAACCCAAAATCGAGTCCTCTGGACTCGAATTGTTAGAAAGCAAATTTGTTTGAAACGTTTGCTTACTAACTATATTGTTGGGCTTATAGGGTTATTTTGAAAAAAAATCCAAAAAATCGGGTAAAACTCGATGGGTCATTTTCAAATAACAATAACTCTCTTGATTTTGGTAAAAAATATTCAAAATTTGTGTTAAAATTCAAGCCCAATATTTCTACTTTTTAAAACATTCAGCCCGCATCTATTAATTCCTTACGATTCAATGGATATTGTTGAAAATGTGACCAAAGGTCTTTTTTTGGCACAATTTCAAAGCGATTAAAATTTGTGTTCAAATTCAACCCCATAATGTTTACTTTCACATTTAGCCCGTGTCTAATAATTCCTACACCTACTTCATAGGTCTGTTGGTTTTTCATGTTCACACTTGATCATTTATTTTATATATTCAGGGAGGATACATCAGTTGGAAATATGTTGCTGTGAAGAAAAGTTTTGAGATGGTTATGTTGGCAGTAAGTCAAAAGTGGCCTGTTCTTCTATATGGTCCTGCTGGCGCTGGGAAATCTGCTCTTATTCACAAGTTGGCCCAGGATAGTAGGAACCAAGTTATGTCCTTTCTTTTCTTCCCCATTGTACTTGCAGTCGGTTCATTTGGACTTCTGTTTTACCTTTTGGATTTATTTCATTAGATATAATTATTTTTGGAAGTGAATTATCATTTTATGCTGCTTATATCGTTGTATGGAAATAGATCTAAATATTGTAAAAGAAAGTGTCTCACATTGGCTGTGTGAGCTTGTTCATGGGGGTATGTTCTAGTTCGGCTTCTTCACCTATTAGCTTGTGCTTTTGGGTTGGATGCTCTACTATGTAATTAAAGTTTGGTTTTCCTTAGACTCGTAGTGCTTAGCCCATTTGTTTATGTCTGGTTCAGTGGGTTAGTTGTGAGCATCTTTGGTACTGTTTTACCTCAAGTCTGTTCGGTTTAGTTCAGCCTGTTTAGTTTTGTTGGATTTGTTTTTCCCTATAGGAGAGGGGACAATAAAAAAAGGCTCCAAATTATTATGACCAAACTCCTCCAGAACTAAAAATGATTCTATTACCATTGTTGTATGACTGGATAGCTTCTTTAACTGGCCTTTTTTTATTTCCTAATATGGTGGAATTTCTTGATTGCTGTAGTTTTTACCTGGTTGTTGTTTGCTACCCAGGCATACACCTTGTATGCTTGGGTACATAATTTTCATTTTCTTTAAATAAAACTCTTACTTTTATAAAAAGGAAATGTGTATTGCACGTCACTTAATGCACGCATAGTACACACTCCCCAAAAACAAGGGAAATCGTGACTTCAAGTGACGATTTCAAACTTCGAAATCGTGACTTGAAGTCACGATTTCCCTTGTTTTGGGGTGTGTACTATTTATGCAAGTGTGTGTGTACAATAGACACTCCCTAAAAACTTGTAAAAAATAAAAAGAAGAGTCCTTCATTGGGTTTGATGCTCTAGTAAATATGGTTCCAGAAGCCCAGTACTTGAATTTGAAGCACTCAGAATTTAATGTGTGTGCTAGAATAATGAGACTGAATTTCTCTAAACTTATTTCTGTAGGAAGTCATTTAGTAGGTTTATGTTGGCTATTCCTGGCTAAGTAATTTCTTATCATTCAGCATTCTTTATGTTGTTTCTTATAAATTTAGATTTTTATATAGTGGTGTATATCAAATTTTATATCCTGTAATATGTCAACATTGTTTGTTTCAATGTTTTAGAAAAGCAGTAGGGAATACCTATAAAAAAAAAAAAAAAAAAAAAAAGCAGTAGGGAATCAATATAAACTTCTCAATAAAAACTGTTGAGGGGAGATTTCAATATTGAATTGTGAGTCACAATAACAGGTCACATGTAGTGTGGATGTTATGTATTTGGCAATGGCGAAACGATTGCTGACAAGAAACAGTATGCATGTGATTTTGTTTTCATATTGTATTTTTAGTTGGTAATTTTGTTTTGATATTGTATAAAACATAATTTGACAAAGAAATGATTAAAAATGCATGAAAATTCTTTACCTGTTGTATGTTGATATTATATTTTAGGCAAAATTACACTTTTCCACTCTGAACTATGCCCCATTTTACACTTTGCCCTTGAACTATAGACATGCATGATTGATCCCAGAAAGTTATTACTCTTTTCAATGTCCCCATTGCTGTTTATTTTGGTATCAAGTACGGTGGAACTAAGTATTATAATACCAATTTACCTCTCTCAAAAACAGGTGATAGAGTGATAAATTGGTATTTTAATGCTAAATTCCTTTAGCTTAACAACAAAAGAAATGGCAGGGGTTTAAGTGTTAAGAAAGTTTTCGATTTGGGGGGTTGATCATGCATTTTGATTGTTTAGGGGGCAAAGGGTAAATGGGGTATAGTTTAGGGTGGAAAAGTGTAAATTTCCCTAGTTTTAATGGATAGTATTAGTCCTGAAGAAGATTTACATCCATAATCTTTTATGATTTTAAGAAATTTCATTCTACATTACCTAATTGTTAATTAGCTTATCTGTTTCAATATTAGATACAAAAAAAAGTGCTTGCACACAAACAAGTATAATTCTTCCTTCTTTATTTTCGAAATTTGTTGGCTGTTTGCCTTTGTGTACTTCTTTGTACTTAGTTATGGCTTTCTTATGGCCTTTTCAATATATATTTTATTACTTATTCAAAAGAGGAAAAACCTCTAAAACCTCTCTGTTGCTCTCTGTTCCACAGTTTTGTCTATTCACATGGATGATCAAATTGATGGTAAAACCTTAATGGGAAGTTATGTTTGTACAGAGCAACCCGGTGAATTTAGGTGGCAGCCCGGGTCACTTACTTAGGTTTGTTTTCTTTACAAAGAATTCATTTAAACATACTTAGGTTTGTAACCTCAAAATTTCTTTTCTACAGGCTGTTCAGAATGGATTTTGGGTAGTATTTGAGGATGTTGACAAAGCACCATCTGATGTGCAATCCATCATACTACCTTTGCTGGAAGGTGCAAAATTATTTTCAAATGGGCATGGGGAGGTAACTACTTGTCTTTTGCTTAAAAAAGGTCCTTTAGGGCTGTCCTTAATCTGAGATGGTAACCCCCAATGCTACATAACTGTGTTTGAATCAAACTTAGTGTTGCCAAAGTAGCATGTATGCCACTCAACTCTTTCAATGGTAATTTTAATTGTTATCTACTAGGAGTTGTTTACGTGTGAGTATATTATATACTATAATTTTTTATTTTGCTTGTTAATTTAATCTTCATAATTGCAATATATTTTTCTCACAAGTAACCTAAGTAGTGCAAGTCACAATAAATAGGGAAATAATTAGGGTACAAAAGTCACAATTATCATGTATGCTTGGGCAAGTTACCTATACCCCCCCCCCCCCCCCCAACCACCCAAAAAAAAAAAAAAAATAGAGAAGAGAAAGATAGGCTTCTGAGGATGGTGTCTGCTTCAATAATTGATTTGTCATTTTTTCCTTTTGCTTTATTCACAAATTTATAAAACATGAATTGTTTTATAATCCCATAGTCTAATGTACTTCGCTTTTAGCTTAATTGAATTTATAAAACATATGTAGTGCCTTAATGTTGAAGCATTGTTCTTACATTTGCAGGAAATAATGGTGGCAGAAAGTTTTTGACTATTTTCCACAATTTCAACTTCTAGATTTGATATATCACGCAGTTCAGAAGGTGTGTTACTCTTTGCAATTCTTGGACTTTGTGTACGTCTCCAATTTTTATTATGACTAGTTCCCATTGGATACGGTATTTGGTAAGTGTGGAATCCTTCTATGGAACAAATTTGGGCTGCATAGAAGGTTTTTGGAATTATTGTAAAATTCTTACAAGATATTTTTTGGGTTTTTGTAGAATTGCCTCTATAACTGCTCTCAAATCCTTTATGCAAAGATTCTTCAATTGACCATATTTTGTGTTATTCATCAGTTCATTGCAATATTTTTCTTATGACTTATTACCACTGGATATGGGATCTGGTAAGATAGTAATCCTTTTATTGAACAGATTTGGGCTGCATAGAGGCTTTTTGGAATTATTGTAAAATTCTTGCAAGTCGTTTTTTTGGTTTCTGTAGAACTACCTCTATAACTGCTCTCAAATTCTTTATGCAAATATTTCTTCAATGGACCATATTTCATGATACTTGTCAGTTCATTGCAATATTTTTCTTCTTTCCCAACTCAATTTTTTGCAAATGCAGATCTAGTACATCACTCTTACTTTTCACTTCCCCCCCCCCCCCCCCCCCTTTCTATCCAACTTGTACAGGCTTCTTCTTGTTGAGACTTAGAACAAATTATGGAAATTGTCTCTGTGTACTTGTGGTAGGCTTTGGGTTAAGAGGATTTGTGAATTTATGGTTTAGAACCTTTAGAAAGAAGGGTTAAGTTTGAAGAATGACTAGGGTTTTTTATAGGGAAGAGCAAATAATTGATTTAGGGTTGCAAAGAGTTTACAGGAGTTAATATTGTATGTCCATAGTTTGTGAACAGTACTCAGAAGGCCGGGATATCAAAGAGAAAGACAGGGATGCTGCACACACAGCACAGGCTTTGGACTGTAGATCGTTCTGTCTTTTTTGGTCTTTCTTCTCTTGGCTATTACCAATCACTGGGTCTATTGCAAAGGTCTTGGTTTGTGCAATCAAAGCTTTCTTTGCCTTATGAAAGGGTTCCATGCCCCCCCACCCCCTGCTACTATACTGATAGTTGGTTCAGGTTGTGCCTATGGCCCTCCCTTTCGGATCCTTGCCTTCTTATCTGGTGTGAGGCAACAAATGGAAACCCAATAGCACGCGCAAGGAACTATCTTTAAGGAAGAGTAAGCACCAAGACATGGGGCTGAACCTGGGAGGCAGTAAAGAGAGAAAAAGAAGAAGAAAAGAGCAATAAGGCCAATGTGGCTCAATTCTCAATTCTCGCAATATTTTATTGATCAACTTCCCTTTGTTTGAGTATAATAACACACCTATGTATAAAACCCTATGCCCAAAACTATGACCTAGACCCAACAATTACTGAGTTACTAAAATACCATTGACTTTAAAAACCAAATAAAATAAAAAAACACCTAATTAATTATCAAGGACACTTATTCTTGGGCTCAACCTTTGTCTTTCAAAGTGGATATTGTTCCTCCAACCACACTATGATTATACCATTATTTTGGTTTTCCCAGTTCCATGTTAATTACTGTAAACCCAATCTGTTGCTTTGACAAATGGGGTGGTGAGGGATGATGAAGAGTTCATTGTGGGTGCAGGGCAGGGGTATATATATATATATATATATATATATGTTGTTAAGCAGGGCTGGGATAAATGTAGTCTTCTCTTAGTTATGGAACAGGAATACTAATGGCTGTTTGATTGGCATGGTGGGAATGGGTTTGAAGAAATTCACCTAACCTTGCCTGTTGCCTTCCAATGTAAATCAATCTTTTCCCCCCTTTATAGTATTTTAATCTTTATAGTGCCTATTGTGTTTATTATTAATATTATATAAATGTACAAAAAAAAAAAATTGTGTTGTTCATATGAATTAGAAGATATTTTTCTTTGGAAGTAGGTGGAAAACTTGGTGTTTTTTGGAGGAAAAGTGATGATTGTGCCTCCAAGTAAGGAAGACTTGCAAAATATAATAAAAGCCTGGGTTTGACAAGTTTGAAGTAAGGAACTAAATGGGCATAAGAGTATTGCTCCAGCAAGGAACTATCTCCAGCTCTTCGAAATCGGTTTACAGAGATATGGGTTCCCCTTGTTGGTGACCTAAATGAGCTTAAGAGTATTGCTCTGCAGAGGTAGATAAGTTTGAAGTACATGTTTGCGGAAGATAATGCATTTAATGAACACTTTTTTGGTCAGAGTTTCTTAATAGTTTTTTTGTGCAGATTTTCCAACCCAAAACTATCGCACATTGTAGATGCTATGCTAAGTTTTTGGGAAGTACGTTCTTTTGCAACTCCTCATTTCTTCTTTATCTATGATTTCTTTTTCCTATAGAGTAATGTACTCTTGGGTGTTACTGTATAGAGTGTTATTTGACAATGCTGATTACTGGTTCACCATTTTGCCCCTATCAATTCTAAAAATTATAAATATCTCAAGTGTGATTACACATTCTTCCTTAGCTTTTTTTGGGTGGAAAGCTAATAAGAGGGCAGCTGCTTTCACTTTCTAGAAGTTCTCCCTTAACATACACAGGGTGCCATCATTACAACTGATCGTTGGGCATATTAAGACCATGTACAATATATTTGAGTTCAACTTTTTCTATGAGATTTTGTTTCATCTTTGGTCATATTCTCTGTCAAATCCTAGTTTGCCTCTGTTGACGTACGTTTAGAGTTTCTCTTGAGTATATGCTGCCTCCAACTTGGGCAAAACAGATTTCTCTGAATTGGTGTATGAATGGCAGCCATTGTTTCATGTCATTGACTCATCATAAATTTTCCTCTCATTAGTTAATTTGTGCCAAGTTTCTCTCAGGGGAGCAACTTTTGTTTTCTTTGTAGTTGACAAGTTTTAAAATATTGAATGATGAATTTCATCCTTTCCTAATATTTCACTCTTTTGGGACAAGTGATGGTTTATTATGGTAACAAAGCAGGTGGTCTTGAGGTTCAAACTTTTTCTTCATTCTAACCCCCATTTAAGTTTTCAAAATTACACATTGGGTCCTAGACATTGGAGGGGAGTTTGGGCCTACATGTGAAGGGGAATGCTAGAGTAAGGGTTGATTCATTGAACTCAAAATTTCTTACTACTATACCCTTTGGTAATTTCTGAGTAACTCATTGATGCAGCCACCCTCTATCCTTAGGCCAGCCAACCAACACCCCCCCCCCCCCCCCCTACCATTAGGACTGACAATCAGCCACCCTCTACAAGCCAAACAGCCAGCCAAACCTTCTGATCTCTTAGGGCAGCCAGCAGCCCCTTATTTTGACTTCTCATATCTGCCATGTGTCCTTTTTAATTACAGCTTTGACTTATGTAACTATTAGCTACGTTATTTCCTAATAGTTAAAGATTATAAATAGGCTAGCTATGTAAGAGTACAATCAGTTTTTGATGTGAATATAATTTAGTTTCAGACCTGGACGGAAACTTGTTTCTCTAGTTTCTCTGTAATTCCAGCTTTAATTCTTAATTTTAATGCAATTCTAGTTCAAGTTCTTAATCAATTGATCTTGATTCCCATCACTCATGCACTCCATGGGACTTGAACCCAAGGTCTCATTCACCCTGTCATTCTTGTGGGGGTTGGAATTGCCATTAGTATTTGCAAATAGTAAAATAAAAGGAATTTTTGTATTTTGGTCTCAGACGAAAGATGTGAGCTCATCATAGCAATAATCTTCCTCTCTTAGTTGCAAGAATGTCAGAAGTTTAAAACACCATGAGTTGAGTTTTTCAAAGATTTTTTGTTTTGTGGTTTTGGTCATTTGTTGCCTGTCCTGTGATTATTTATTCTTGGCTTGTGGCTGTGGCTGATTGGTGACTATCTAGTATATTAAACTACTAAATGCTAATATATATATATATATATATATATATTGGCAGCTAGTTCTGGAATAATACTTGTAGTCTCAAATCTCAATTTCTAACTTTATGTTTTAATATCTGTGCTATACAGTGGTTCAACCAGTTTCACCCTGGGCGGATGCTTACTGTTAGAGATCTTCTCTCTTGGGTTGCTTTTATTAACATGACAGAGAGGAGTTTAGGGCCTAAATTTGCATTTCTCCATGGGGCATTTCTTGTGTTGCTTGATGGACTAAGTTTAGGTACATTCTTGCTTTGTTATGGTAGTACCTGTCCTTGTAGTTTCTATTCTTTAATAGTGAATAACTGCATATTTCTTTTCAAAACAGTTTGGCTAAGCATTTATTTTTACCATTTCTTATTGATGTTAGGAAATTATTTTGTTTGGTCTCAAGTGGTAAGTCATTTTTTGCTATCTTATGTCCATATATTTTTTATGTTTGTTCAGGGACTGGTATTTCTAAAAAGGATGCTGTAGAGTTGAGGCAAAGATTCTTGCATTTTCTATTAGAAAAGCTAGCGGGGTGTTTTCTTTTATGCGCTTGTTTTGTTACTTCTTGGTATATGCATTGTGTACTTTTTTTTTTTTAAGAATAAAATGAAATTCTGTAATGCTTAAATGGTGCATCACTTTTATATTTTTATTTTTTCTTGTCTTCATATATAAACTATTAGTTTCAGTTGTGAGCTGACTTATGGAGTGTTTATTACTACAATGTAATGAAGTCTACTATAAAAAATAAAAAAATAAAAATTCCTTGATAAGCATTACATGTTATATACCATGCAATAAAAGTTGGCATTTACATGCCATACTTGGGCCATATGGCTTAACTTAAATATTACATATCATATGTGATGCATTATAAGTATATTCCAATTATTAATATAGTTCTCTATAAATGAAACTCTTTTGCCAAAGTTTTAAGAAGTTTATAAAACCTAGTTTAAAAAAAAAAAAAATTTATTGCCAGAAATTTCTAGAAATTTTAATAAAGTTCCACTATATTATTTGACCTTTAACCAACATTTTTTGCTTTAGTAATAAGATATAGGCATTACGTGTCCTACTTGTGTTATTTGTCTCAATGATAAGTGTTAGGCACTGTATGATGTGCTTTTGTCACGTGACACAATATAAATACTTTACATAGTTTTATCTAGCTAAAGCTCTATTACCAAAGTTTCAAGAAATTTCATTTTATCTAACCTAATCTTACCAAAGTTTAAAGAAATTACATAGAATTTTCATTATTTATTTTAATTATTTAGTTATCTATTATAATTTTTTGTTTTGATAAAGCCTTGGTCTTAAACAATGTGCTTTTACCAAGTATAAGATACAAAAATATTAACAATCAAGCAATCCCAAACAATGTGTTTCATTATTTTTTTTCTTTGTATTTGTTTGTAATTCTTTAGGCTACTTTATGCCCTTTTGCATGAAGTGGTCTCTTTTCTATAAACTTTTCATACATATATATGGGAAAAAAAAAAAAATCAAAGAACTTACTCTTTAGTATGTCTTTGAGGAGGTGCAGATTTTTTGTGAGACATTTGGTTGTCTTGCTTGTGTGTATAATATGTGAGGATGTCAAATTCTATTTCCTTTTCCTTAGGTTTTACTTTTCGCTTTTCTCATTAGGAGTATACTCATGTATGCTATGTGTGAACTTCATTCTCATGACATTAACGTCTTGTATTACTATTTAATCAATTTCACTTCTATTCTTATATTACTATTTTCATTGGCAGATGAAATAAACTTATTCATAGTATACGATAATATTGATACTTTGTTAGTGTTTGAGGAAATCAAATGTTTGTGGCGATTGTGAGCATGAATGATACCTTTTTGATAAGTAATAAAGTCTTACTAATATCAAAAACTCAAATCACCTAAGTATAAAGGGAGTATACAAGCGAAGTTTATTCACTCAGTCATGCAGATTGCATAGATTTATCAAATCACTAACCGAATATGGAGGATGACAACGTAAAATAAACATCCAATCCAATAAAGTTCTAAAGAAAAATATTAGTTTCCCAAGGCTGGACATGCTTCTTGTCAGTTCTTGTCTTTTATCTGATGACAAAAATTTCTTCATGTTCTCAGATTGTGTACCGCTTTGATCCTGGGAAATTTATGAAGTTAAAACATGATTGCAAAGAATATTTCGAAAAATGTGATGGGCTTTTTAATGTATTACACCTTTGGAGGTTATGGTGAGTAATATTGAAGCCATGGGCTTACCACAAATTGTTGATCAAGTGTGCAACTGGCAAGTACAAATAATTATGCATGATTAGATAGTTGGCAATGTATTTTGTATGATAACAATTCATTTCTTTTCCATTCCACATTGCTGTTGCATTTTAAATCATCATTCCTATTTCACATGTTTCTATCTTGGTTTATCAAGACACAGCAACCTGTTTTGTTGGCCGATTATCAGAGGAATATGCTGAATATGTTGATGTAGTTCAACCAGTTCAAGTTGCAGTTTATGAAATGAAATTGGGCTCATCGCTGGTTTTGGCAAGTGTCTTCCAGAAAGATTTGCTAAGTATGGTTGAGCTGGACGATATGGATCTCTTATGGTATTTTTTTTGCTTTATTTTAGATTTATTTTTTCTTTTGGATGTTTTAAACATATCATTGGATGACTTGGAGGGTATTGCAGGGAACTATCCATTCATTCATGAGATTTCCCCGTGGATTTCCATCCAAGTTGATTTTTGTTAACTTGAGCAGCACACAGCCTCAGCTTCTTTCCTATGACATAGATATTCCCACAATCTTTTCTGCTGCTGATATGACCATGCTAGAAAATTTGGTTACATTCCCAAATGGTGTTGCTGTTGATAACGTGGTCTGCACTTCATTTAATTCTTTCTTAATAGATAAACTTGTTTCATTTGATGTATCTTTCATAACGTCTTCTTCTTTGACAATTCATCTATTTGGAGCATTTCATTTATTTTACTATTATGTAGTATCAAATTGATGTGTTTATGCAATGTATTTGCTTTCCCATTTGGAATAGGTCTCCATTATGCAACTTAAAGCGTCTCTTCATCAAAATGTTCTTATCCGTGTTGCACATCATGTAGCTAATGCTCAATTGATGGATAAAGATTCCTTTAAGGTCAAAGTCTATTTTAATTGCAACTAATAGAAAGGAATTTGCTCACACGATTATTATCTGATTATAAAATATATGTTTTGAATCAGCTTTTGCATAAAACATTTAAAGAATTTTCCAATCTTTGGGTGAGCATGAAAATTCAAGCAAAAACCAAAAAGGAGTATGATTCTCAGCAGTACAAGTTCAAGCCTCGTGCATTTCAGATTGAGAGGATTATTGAAGTTGATATATCAACACTTGGCAAGTCAATGGGAAATGATAGTTTTTCATAATGGAAGGCATTGCTTTCTGAGAGAAGTTGACTACAATGGTAGTACTTTCATAATATTTATATGCAAATTTATGCAAGTATTTTCATATTGTAAATTTATCATATTTTAGTATTTGGTGGTCATAAAATCCTCTCATCCTTTTTAGGAGACTTCTAAGGAACAAGAAGCTTCAGAGGAAGAATGGGATGTAATGGAGAAGTCCATCTTGAACAACATGGTCGACATTCACAATCATTTATTTGGTTCAAATAATCTTGTTGCTGTAAGTTATATTAGAAATTTTGTTTGAGAATACTTAATATATCTTTCAATCTGCAAGATGTCACCTTGTGCTCCTGAATTTTTATTTATTTATTTATTTATTTTTTATAGAAGAAGTATGAATTTCAACAGATATGGTATTTCTTGAAATTATGATTGCAAGTTTTGAGTCCAAAAATAAAAAATAATAGCATAGAAATTTATTCTGTATTTATTTATAACTTTTTTAACAGAATATGATTTTGTATAACTAGTTCATTCCTTTAACTTTTTCACTACAAATTGATGTCTCAGAAGAATGTTTTAGTGGTTTTTGTGTATTGCTAATGTAAAACCGCTGGGAGATAGGTTGGTATTAATTGAAGTCGGTGATGTATTTATTTTTCATTGTGGTTGGATATGTCTTGGTACACAAGGTTATGGCTTCAATGCACCCTATTCTTGGGTTTGTGTTTGTGTGTATTAAAAAAGATGCTACGTGCTGTCACTAATATATTTTTTGTTCAAATCAGCCTGGAACTTTCCAAATATCTGATGCAGAGAGATTGCTTTCCTTTATTGACTCCTATAGATTGGGAGTAGGGATGATTAAAGGTGATTTAGTTGAATTTTCTAATTTTCTGAATGAATATTTGGTATATTATGCCATGGAGAGAGCATTCATTACCTTTTCTTCTTTACCCCCAGGTTTTGGAAGTTTATTTTTGTCCAGTTTAGATGCTAAACTTGTGCCAGAGCACTTAATATGTCTTTATTTAGAGCATGAGCAGACAATTGCATCTCATAGATCTGCTTGCAAATACAATTTTTACAAGGTTTTGCGAAATTCTTTGGTTGCTTGTTATTGCAATGTTTTGTTTTTATCTGATCATCTTCTAACTGAATTACCATCCCTTTTTTAGGATTCAAATGCTCCTCTAATGGCTAAAATGGTGAAACTGCTTACTCCTCTGCAACATCAGATTCTTTCCCTCTTGAATGAATGGGAGGATCATCATGGCCTCCAAAGTATCATGGGTGTAATTAAGATGCTCTTGAATATTCCTTTCAGGACCCCATTGGCTAAGGTAGTGATATGACTATTTTACAGTCTCTTCAGGACTGCTTGATTGATGGCTTTGGATGATGCTAGAAGTGATTAAAGTAGTTTTAGTGGACAGAATAGGTCCAATAACACTAGTGAACCTTTAACCTAGCATCGCATGTGTCACTTAGTTGCATAGAACACTGAGTATTAAATCTGTGAATTAAATTGATAGATTGTTATTTAATTTATTTGTTAAATTTAATCTTGGATTTTGAAATCCCTCTCATGGAGCCTTAACTTCTATCTATTTGCATGTCTGTGTTTGTATGAACGAGTTGATTATCCATCAATACTAAACCTTATCCCCTCCAATGAGTGCATAAGTATGTGATTTTTCTTGTTTGCAGGCTCTTTTTGGATTGCAATTTCTACTTCACAGGGTCCAGGCATTACATGAATATGGCTCAAAATTCCCCCTATCTGGTTAGAACTTGCTTCCACTAAGCACTTTTCCTTGGGTCTTGCTGTTGTTATTAACATTTTATGGTTTTCTTTAAATGGTTATAGATCAATTGTAGCCTATTCTTGATCTGATGTCATCATGGAAAAAGTTGGAATTTGGATCTTGGCCTGCCCTGCTTGATGAAGTGCAGGATCAGTATGAGATTAATGCTGAGAAGGTAAGTCATAGTTATTCATATTTGTGAAGACTCAATATAATTGCAGTGCAATTGTTGAGCGTAAAATTTGTTAACCTGTAAAATTTGTTAACCTCTAAAGAGGACGAGGGTAAATAACAGCAGTCAGAGTTAATAGTTAATACTATTCCTTGCCCACAAAAAAGTGTGAATACTTTAGCCATTTAATAATGAGGAAAACTACTGTTGAAGTAAACAATTTTCTTTCGTTTTTTCCTCTGAGTAAATTTAGTTTGTGTACAATCATGGCATAATGAACTATGCTTCAGTGCAATCAAGCAAGTACAGGTTCGCTGATCCTGTTAGAGAAGTCAACAATTTGTAACATCGGAAGATAAACTCCTGTTCTTGTGATTAATTCCAATCTTTAAGCTTTCACAGTGTATGAATTAAAACAGCTTATAGAATAATACTTAAGTGATATAACATAAGCTTGCAGAAAGCCATATTTGCCAAATCTTTAAGCTTACAATTGGGACTTGCAGTTTGGAGGAATTCATTAACACATCCAGCATTGGTGAATTTAGGAAATGTCTTCAACTTCTTTTTGCTTTCCGTGGTCAATTTGAGATTGGTAGATGCCTGAATATTTATTCAAGGTGAGTTGTAAATAATGTGGCTTTGTTGTCTTTCAATTTTTAGATTTAAAGAAAAATCATGTAGGAGATCATCTGACTTTTCCCCAATACATTTCTGTGAAAGTTAATATGTCATCTCTAAGACTCAAAACACTTCGTTTCGTTTGAGGGAATGGGGGAGAAAGTGGAAAAAAAAAAAGACCCAATTTCCTTTTATTATTTAGAAGGAAAAAGAGGAGAAAGAAAATGTAGAGGGAAAGTTTGTATGGATCCCACCAATTTTTATTTATTTTTTATTTCTCCTCCAAATCCATAAAATGAATTTTATACCCGTGGAAAATCTTTTTAATGTGAAATTACTTTTATTTTTTTTGATAAGTAAGAATGATATATATACCAAAAGGCTACTCTATGCATGAAGAACATAGAGCAAACCTAGAAAAAAACAAGAATAGGAAAATAGAGAAAAACAAAAAGAAAACCAAACAACAGAAAAATTACACAAGAGAAAGGGAGCAAAGAAAATAAGGGAGGGGATCACTAGTCATGAGTCTCCACGCCCGAGACCAATCAAAAATAAACATGGCACCTTGAAATGCCTATGGCAGCAGAAGGTAAGTTTTCAGTCTGGAATGTGGCTCGGCAAGTTTGTTATAATTTTTCCCGATATTTTGTTTCACCTTTCTCTTAAGCTTAAGATATAAAAATTTTTCTCTGCAGGAACTCTTTGATGGTTTATGTGCCATGCTGAATGAAGCATCGCTAGTGCTAAGAATATTTGAAGATACCCATTTGAACACTTGTCATGGTGTCAAAGCTGCAGCAAATTGGGTTCTTACTTTCATTGGAAAATTTGTTCCTGATTTTCACAAATCTAAGGTGCAATATTATTGTTCCTCATTGTGTTTTTCTTTGAAGACAGTATTTCTTGGACAATGTTGATGATAATTCTGTAACAGGAAGCATTGGATTATTACCTTCTTGGCCAAAACAGATCTACAGCAACACTAGCTGGTACCTCACACTGTTATGTTATTACAAAACAAATGGAACAGTTGGTGTCTCAAAACTTCCAGGCCATAAAGAAGTTTGAGAAGCATATCTTAGCTTTCCAAAAGCAAGATATGGATTCAAGCTCAGTTATAGAAGCTTTGTTCAGTCATTTTGAAGTGGTGTTTAGAAAGGTATCTTTTCCTGTTTTGTTTTTTCTTCTTTCTATTCGTCTTCTTCTAAGCTTCTTTTGTTGCTTGGGCTCTGAGCGGGAATATAACTAGATTGTCGAATCTTCTAACTTGCTGTCTGAAATAGAACTTATAAATGTTACTTGAAACTTTTGCAGGGAGAATAGATGGAGGAAGAGTATAATTCCATGCCGTCAATCAATGAACATACTGAGGGCAATAGTTCTGGGTTTGTAGAAGCCCTTAACAGTACTTTTAAACATATCACTGATGCATTGCGGAGATTAGGTTCATCAAATTCTGGACAAAACCTTCTAGAAGAGTCAGTAGGGAATATTACCTCTTGGGAATTTCTGTTTGACTCATTTGTAGTGGATTTAAGATTGGATCTATTATGTGAAAAGCTTCTCAAAACTATGTTCTATGCGTTAAGTTACTTGCTGCATGCTTTGAATTATTGTCAGGCCTTTCCCATTTGTAGATATATCTATTTGGTTAATCATCTGATTGGCTATGCTCAGGAAAAACTCCTAAATCATTCTAGCATTGATATTAGCAGAAATTCCCAAATTGGAGCACAATTTAAGCATCTACATGTCTCTTTGAACATGCCACGTCTAGTTGCCATGCATAAATCCTTAAGAGTCATTGAGCCATATGCTTAGGTTAATGATAATACAAAGATCTATCATAATCATGACTTTTTTATTTTTTTTAGGTAATAATAATCATGAGTTTCTCACACAAAATATTTTATGTATCAGTCATTAAAATTTCAACATGTCTTTTCAAATTTGCATCACATAAAATAATTTCTAAAACCAAAAATAAAATATGATTTTTCTTCATTGCACAATGTTACCATTTAATCAATCATATTGTTAACACAAACGGTAAAATAAAGCCATGTGCGCGCACACATGCGCACAGCCTTGTCTCGATTTTGTTAGGCTTATGCTTGCAACCACTTTAATTCCCTATTTGGTCAAAAGCCTACGCTCTTGCAACTAAAAGACTAAAACCATCTCATGCAATTTTAAGTTGCCATTATTATTTTTAACAAAGACAAGAATTCTCATCTTTGAACTCACTAAATTGGGGGCCTCTCCCCTATTTCTAAGGAACTGCACTGATGTATAGTCCCAAAAGAAAGCCTTGTGAATCTTTGTCTTCCTTTCATGTGCATAGGATCTGGTCTTTAATTCAATGTTTAGAATGAGTTCTGCATGATCGATCATCAATTCCATTTTGTTTTATCTCTTAAAACATGTTATCATTGTAGGATATCAAAAGGGAAAAAAAAAATTCACATTTTATGTAAGACACACGAAGAGAAAAATAAAATTAAAGAACAAATGCTACTATTTAAAATGTATCCCAACAAGACCCTTATTAGATGGGTGATATGTGATATGTAATATGCAATAGTCACCAACCCCCCCCCCCCCCCCCCCCCTCTTAACTTATTATCAACAGAGACTTCTAGACCCATTAGACAGGTATACCAAAAATCTAGTAGACAGAGGAAAAAGACATTTAACACAACTGAGCAGTATATCCTTGTTTACACATTGCATTGGCAAGTATGGCAAACAAAATTAAATGCTTAAATCATTTCTGTGAATACATTGAAACCAAATTGCAAATCATCGAAATATACTAATAATACAATGGTGTAGCCACAAAAGGAGATTAACATAAAACAACTACAGGCCATTTTGACATAATAAACTAATTCAGTACTAAGAAACTATACACCATCAAAGAGTTTTGTTGAATCTTTTCTTTTGGGGAATTAATGTCTGTTACTCATTTAGAACTCATCACCAACCATGATTGAATGAGGTCTTGCAAGAATTTAAGAACTATAAGTACATTATTTTATAAGTAATAAATGATTATAATAAAGAAATTTTGAAATGAGGACAAACAATTCCAAGTACACATGCTATGCACTAAACTATCATCTCAATATAATAGAGAGTGACCACAACCTTGACAAGCCATTTATCCTGAAGACAAACCCACTAAGGTAATCAATACGCAAGTATGATCAAATTCAAGTATATATAAAGAACAAAATGAAAAATCATAAAAAGAACAAATAAAAACATGAGAAGCATCCTACCGATTTTCTGTTTTTCCTTAGTATGTAACTACACCTTTGGTGGCTTTGTCGAGCAAAACTAGACTCTCGACATAAGAACCAAAAAAAGTATCAAAATATCCATTAATTTCAAGATTCTTAATATTTTGGCTATCTGGATTCCACGAGACGAACCCTCCTCCAATTTTTAGTAATATAACCTCACCATTCCTCCTAAAGCCAACTTGGTATGGATCGTGACCTAGACATTGATGGGAGAATTTGGTCCACGACGATGCAACACCATACTCTTTCATCACCCATATATTGGTCTGATCAATTCCTAAGCTTGATTGAAACCCAGCAATGGAATTTCCATATACAGAAACAAGAGTCCACATCATCTTCCCTGGAAGTTCCGGCAGCAGAATTTGGCGGAAGACCTCATCCCCCAAATCGAACACCAAAACAAACTGTTTTTTATCATTAGTGACAGCAATCCAATGCAGTGCCCCATTGGCAAATGCCGGCGGCCTGCGACTAATTATAGCGCATATAGGAGGCAGAGAAGCAGAAGCAGAAGCACTAAGCATTCTCCATTCACCAGTGGAGAGTGAGTAAACCTCGACCACCGGTGGAGACTTTCCAAAGTCCAAATGACTACAGAATATGAAGTGAATCCTGACCACTTTATAATCGTTAGTTTTTGGGTCAAATCCAAACCCAAAAGACACTTGGAACCAACCGAGTGTATTGAAGGTGATGCGGGGAATAGGAAATTGTAGAAGCTTTCTCACACAAGGGTTCCAGAGAAATAATTTGTTAGAGAAATTGGGTAAACCATCGGAAAGGCAGATCAGGCCGTTACAAGTACCGACGACATTGTGATGGGGTTGTTGAAAGTGTGGACCAGGGAAAGGGGAATCAAAGCTGGCGTATTCAGTGAAATCAAGATCGTCTTCTTTATGCAATGTGTAGACTCGTTTATCATTCCGTGAGAGCCTTAAGAGGAGGAGGTTGTTTTTGTTTTTGTTGTAGGAGTGGTGGAAATGGGTGGAAATGAAAGTAGGGTTTTGGATTAGGGATTTCCAGGCTTTTGAGACAGAGATACAGATGATTATGGATTTGATAGGTAGGAAAGTGAAAATATGGGTAAGAATCTCATCAGGTAAATATCCCCACCGAATTGACTTCTTGCTGTCTGACATTGCCCCCGATTTCAAATATAGAGATCTGAGAACCGACGAAGGAAAGAGAAGCGAAGCTTGTGCTCTTGTAGACTGTAGAGTGTCTGCGGAGTGGAGGAAATAACAAGTTTTATTTATTGGCTAGTTTACGCTTGTGGAGTGTCTGTGGAGTGGAGGAAATAACAAGGCTTTATTGGCTAGTTTTTTTTTTTTTTCGTTTATAGACTGGAATACAATATATTGACTATTGAGAATAAATTATACCCTCATCTAAAGGCTTGAAAATCCATTTCTCCTTCTTTATGGAGGAGAAGATGCCATTAGGTCCAAAAACAATTCCATTTTTTTTTTTTGGTAGGGGTGAGGGTTTGTTAACATAACTTTGTAATTTCTGGTGTTGTTGTCTTTTGCTCTTATTGTATTGTCTTGTATTGTTTGTAATGATTGACTCTGATTCTTATCTTACCTATCCAAAAAAAAAAAAAAAGTAAGTACTCTAATGAAGTTAATATATTTTGGATGCTTTTAGATCGTGGTCTAGGAGAATTATTGAGAATATTTGTAGTCAATACAAAATCAAAATAGAGGTGAGTTCTCACGAATCTTCTATCTATTAGCTCTCAATTCTTCTTTTAATATTCAAGGGCATTGATACTGTTTCCTTTGTCATTGTTTGATGTGTATAATGGAAACCAATGTTAAAAACACATCACCTTTTAGTGAACCTATATACATATGCATAACCATACTAACAGGGATGGACCTACAGTAGGGCAGAGGGGGGCCATGCCCCCCCCCCCCCCCCCAAAAAAAAAAAAAAAAACGGGTATACAAAAAATTAAGATTTGCCTTAAATATATATATTTATTTATTTATTTGTCTCTCCTCCTCTAAAATATTTAGATATTGACCTACAAGAAAAGAAAGAAAGAAAATAAAATTCATTCCCCTTTAACTACAAAAAAAAAAAGGACTAAACAAAAATCACTCACAAAATAAGAAACACTTATTTTGTATGTTATACTTTGTTGATGTGTTTTATAATATGAAATGTTTAAGAAATACTTATTTTGTATGTAGTATTTTGTTGAATATGAAATAGATGTTAATTTTTATTTTCATAATTTTTTTTTTTTTTTGGTTTTAAGCTTTAGCCCCCCCAAGTACGAATCCTAGTTCCGTCCCTAACCATATATACATATATACACATACACATGCACACACGTCTATGAATATAATTTATTTATAATACCTTTTTAACTAATATTTTATCTTTTTTTGATACATTTGCTTTGAGGTAATTGAGTTCATTAAAAATTTGGTAGTGATTCTGGACCTACGCTAGTAAGGAGCGCTTTCATGATTCAATGGCTTAGTGGAGGTCTTTGTAGTCATTTGCTGACTTTCAGTGGAGAGTAATTTTTCTGTTAGAACTTTCACATGATATTGTTGTCATTAGGTGACGTGATTTCTAAGCAATTATCCATTGTTATGGCTTGAAACCTCATGGTTCTAAGGCTATACCAGCATCAACATGGTGCCAAAGAATGCTTCATTAAACAGTCTTGGAGAACTATCACACCTTAGAAAATGAATTAAAGTTTTGGGATTTTCCCCTAAACTTACGATCTCCTTTGACAGACCTTCCCCAATCCTATCTCAGTGTCTGCCCAAAATATGTGATTAAAATGTAGTACACATTAGTTTACAAGTGCCTTTGACCTATGGCTTGGTCTGGGTAATTATAAAGGTTTTCTATAATGAGAAAACATTAGGTCTAGAGCTGGCATAAAACTAGTGTTTTACGCCAGTCAATCAGACCACGCCACGTCAGAAAACAAAAGCTCCCAGCAATAATCCCTCTCCAAATAGTCAAAACCTCTCACGCCAGAAAACAGAAAAACCCCAAACCTCTCACGCCATTCCTCTGGTTCCTTCACTCCGAACCTCCACCACCGCCACAGCCTGATTGCCGGAGCAGAACGAAGAAAGAAAACCAGCTCTCATGCCATTCCTCTGCATCCTTCACGCCTTCACCTCTGCTTCCTTCACGCCTCCACCACCGCCACTAAATAGTACAGCTCGCTTAAACCCCAAATCAGAACCAGAACGAGTTAGGCAAAAATTTCTGGTTTCCTTCCTCAACTTCCTCTTGCCCAAATCTCCACCACACCACACACCGAAGCATACTGCCACACAAGTCACCGGATTCGTTGCTAGAGCTTGTAAACATGCTGGAGCCACTGTGAGCATGGTGTTGCAATGCAAAGGTTTGTTTGGTTTCGATGTGTTTGATTTGAGGAAAATCTTCTATGTGTCCGGAAAGTATGAATGTGAGCTCTCTCAATTAAGTAAATTTGCATGATTGCTGCTATTAGTTAATCTAAGCTTTGATGATTTGGTTTCAAAACCGGAAATTTGAATGTGAGCTCTCTCATATCTTGTATTGTTCTAATGAAAGATGCTCTGTTGGGTTTTGACATAATCTGGGGTTTGTTTGGTTTTTGAATTAGGGATGTTTGATTGGGGTTTGTTTGGTTTTTGAATTATTTTGGTTTTTCTGTTTTCTGATTGCTTTTTGATTGCTGTACGTATAGGGTACTGCAAAAACTTCAGTTGTTTATTTGCTGCTGGAGATGTACAGGTAATCCTCTCCAGAGTTAGCTTTTTTATTTCTTCAGTTTTCAATTGGTCCTGGACCTGTCAAGACTCTGGTCCAAATGTTGCAACAGTTCAACTAGTGGTCATCTTATTGGTTCAGAAATTGTATTGATTATATATGTTATGTCTATTAATTATTACTTGTTGGATTTATAAAGAATTGGGATACATTCAAGGAAATTCTGAGAACTAGTTGGGGAAAATCTTGTATGAATGGAAGTGATGCATGTTACAATCTTTGTCATCTAATTAGTTTCTTGGCATGTCCCATTTAAAGAGGAAAGAGATAGTGCAAGAAATTAGGTTGTAGCCTTCTGTTACATTTGTATTCATAGCCTGTTAATGTACTTATATTTCAGACTATCCACTAAAAGGATTAGGACATTAAGCATATATGTGGGCTAGTAGCATTCTTCAAGTGGCACAGGAGAGATGGTATCACAGTTTCTTTAATTTTTTTAAAATTTATCTTGGTAACGAAAAAACTGAGTAATATAATTAAGATAAAATTTAAAGTGCATGAGAGCCACTATACATATGCCTACTAACCTTGCTAGGATAGTATAAGTTACACCTATAAACCTATTGTATAAAAGTACAAGGCAGTGTGGTACTTAATAGTATGGGCCTACTTGATATATTCCAACAATCAACTTGAACTCAAGATGGGTTAAGAGATACCGAGTTTGGATGTATAATTGCAAAAGCAGCCTAATGGAAGTGAGTTAGTAAAATATTGGTGAGCTGACCAAGAGAAGCAATTGAGTGAATCTGTAGAGTGTCCTAAAGGATATGATGATGACAGGCAAAATGATAAGTTATTATTGTTGTGCAATAAAATTGCGGATTCAAAATAAAGACATAGATAAATCAACAAGCATACACACAAAAAGTACAAGAATTTATGTGGTTCGGCATATTGCCTACATCCACAAGGGGGTGACAAGGAGAAAGTTCTGCTAAGATATTAGGGAACTATAATAGTGGTGCAAAGACTCTCTCAACAAACTTGAAGCTTAGATACACTCAAAGATCTTTCTTACACATAACTAGAGAAACACTATTTTGTGCCATGACACAGCACTCTTTCACACAAAACAAACATGACAAGTGGATTGATTTATGTCGTGACTTTCACACATACTTCTTAGAACAATGAGAGGTTGAATATAATATGGACTGCTTTTGCAAGTTGAATTTAATCGTAATTTGACTGACTTGACTGCTTCACTGTATGAAGGGCAGAGTCGAGTTTGTTACTTATTGTATGATAGGATTGCTGAATTGTTTCCTATATATATTTCTTTCAATTTTTCAATTTGTGTTTCCTTTTTTTTTTTTTAAACCTTGACTTAAAACCTTGATTGAATTGTTTCCTTTTTTTTTTTTTCTTGGATTTGTATTTCTTTCAATTTTGCTTCTTACAGGTGCCTTTCCGACAAGTTTGCTTACTGTGGTTATTGAATTCTCCGCTGTCAACTTTAGCCTCCAGGACACAGCTGGTATCATTTACTTAATAGCTATTAAAATATTTTCAGTTTCAAATATAATTTACTCCTACTTGTGATGTCAATTTTCTCCTACTTGTAATGTCAATTTGCTCTCTATATGTACCAAAGTGCAAATAAGGATGTACTTGGAGCTATTTTATGTAATAAAGTTTATTGAGTGGAGCTATATGTACCAATGTACCAATGTACTATGAGCTATTTGATAGCTGTTTTATGTACTTGGAGCTATATGTACCAATGTCAATTTTCTCCTATTGTCAATGATAATTGTAATATTAGCGTAAAATTTTCCAATTAAATTTTAATTTTGTAATAGAACAAGTTTCCCAAATTGGGCAAGTTTAGTATTGTAATAGCACAAATTTTAAATTTATTCTTAATTGTTGCTTATGAATTTTTCTTCTCTTTGTTTTTTATAGGTCATATTGAAATATAAAATTACTTGAATTGAAAATATGAGTGTAAACAACAAAGAACCTGAAACAATCTCACTTTGTGATATGGTGGATGACTTAGTACATGATGAGTCAGAAACAAACGAAGATCAAAATAATGTAGACTTGTCATTGGATGATTCAAATCAACCTTTTGCATGCAATAGGCATTCAGAACCACATCTTGATATGGAATTTGACAGCTTAGAGGCTGCTCGTGCATATTATAATGCATATGCAAGGCGAAAGGGTTTTAGTATACGAGTAAATCATACTCAAAAGAATAAAGATGGAATAAGGGTTGGAATTGAATATGTTTGTTCGAAGGAAGGATTTCGTCATCAATGTAATGAAGACAATGAAAGAACAGGTCCATAGCGTGCAGAAATAAGAGTGGGATGCAAAGCAATGATAGGTTTAAAGAAAGTTTATGATACATGGATTGTATGTAAGTTTGTGGAGGGTCATAATCATGAGCTTCTTACCCCTAAAAGTACAAGTTTGCTTCGTGGGCATACGTACGAGATTTTCAGTCTTCTTTTGCATCAATATTTCCTGAGAGTTTGTACAAAACTCGACCGTACGAGTGTTGTAGGGGATTCAACAGAATTTACAAATTTGATAGTTTTTTTGGACAAAGTTCTTTCCACGTGAAATGTAAACATTTGTGAATATTTGAAACAGCTTTTGGACGGTTATAACTCTTCAACGTGATATATAAATGATTCTAGCTCTCACATTTTGTACCTCTTAGAAAACTTTCTAAGGAACACTAAAAATCGTAGGGCACTTCTCCGAAATTGCTGTATTTAGAACTTAATTAAACATAGTTGTGTCCTAGGGATAAATCTGAAGTAACATTTTAGCAACTCTTATGCGGGAGCATATAGTGTCTAAGGATAGCATTCCGTTGTCATTCCAAATTGTCAAATGTTTGGTTTAATTATTAAATCACTATCTTTTTTTTAATATTTTTTTGGTAGTGAAAATTTGATGTGTAGTTCCAATTTTTTTTTATTTAAATGTGATAAGTGTTTCCTCCTCTTTAGTAGAGGTAAAATTGAAGAAACTGTGGCGATGAAATTATGAAAATAAAAAGTTTAGAGAATCTCATACGTACAAGATATGTGTGTACGATGTGTACGATATTTTTATATTTCTTTTGCATTAATATTTCCACAGATTTTGTACAAAACACGAACATATGAGTGTTGCCAGTGGTTTTGCATAATTTATGAATTTGAAAATTGTTTGGACAGAATTTGTTCCAATTGAAATGCTGATGTTTGTGAATATTGAAAACAGTTTATGGACGGTTATAACTCCTTGCCCATGATAAATGATTCTACATCTCGCCTTGAATGTCTTCTTCTTTCAAAACTTTCTCTGAAATACTAAAAATCCTCTGGGTCTTCACCAAAATTTCTATTTTTAGATTCGAATAAATTTAGTTGTATTCTCAGGATTAATTTATAGTAACCTTTTAGCAAATGTTGTATGGGTGCACACATTGGCTAATGAAAGCATTACATTGGGACTCCAAATTATCTAATGTTTTGTTTGATTAATTTTTGAATGACTATATTTTTTTATTATATTTTTCAGTATAGAAAACGAGATGTTTATTCCAAAATTTTTTTTTATGTTAAAAGCATTAATTCCTATTTAGTAGAGGGAGAGTGACAAAAAATGGGGCAAAGAAATGAAAAAATAAAGTTTAGAGAATCTCGGACGGACGATATTTGTATATAATATGTACGAGTGTATCTAGTTTCTTTTCATAAAAATTAATTTTGGCTTGTACGAATTTCGCACGTACGAATTTTGTGCGATAATATGCAGAATTTTCGAATTTGACTGTTTTCAAACCAAAAGTTGTACAAATTGAAATAAACACTATTGTGAATATTGGAAATAGTTTTTATGTTTTATTTTATTTTATGGTTTTAAGAGTTTCCAATGATTTATAAATGACTGTAACTCCCACTTTAAATTTATTTTTCTTTAAACACTTTCCAAGAAACACTAAAAAACTCCTAAGAGCCTTGTCCAAAATTGTGATTTTTGGAACGTAATAAACTAGGTCATATCCTGGAGTTAAATTGACAGCACCTTTTATCATGAGTTCATATACTGTAGCATATCTTTGTAGCTCCAAATTCTAAAACATTTTGTCTGATTACTAAATCACAATATTTTTTTCTTTATGCAAATATAGTGAGAAACTGCTGTCTACTCCCAAATATATATATATATATATATATATTTTTTTTTTTTTTAATTAGAGAAAGTTTAAATCCTATTTAGTTGAGCGAAAATGACAAAAACTGCGGCAGCGAAGTAAAAAAAAAAATCTTTTACATACGACAGTTGTATTTTTGGATGGTTTTAAGACTTTACGCATGATATATAAATGATTGTAACTCTCACTTTGAATATCTTCTTCTTTCAAAACTTCCAATGGAAACCTAAAAATTCTCTGGGACTTCTCCAAAATTTTTGTATTTAGAACTTAATAAACTTGGTTGTATCCTAGGGATAAATTGTAGTAACATTTTAGTAACTCTTCTGTGGGTGCATATATTGTCTAAGGATAACGTTTCGTTGTGGCTCCAAATTCTCAAATATTTTGTTTGATTATTAAATCACAATATTTTTCAATTATATTTTTTGGTTGTGAAAATTTGATGTGTAGTCCCCCCCCCCCCCTTTTTTTATTTTTATTTTTAAATGTGAGAAGTGTTACTTCCTCATTAGTAGAACTAAAGTGAAAGAAATTGTGGCAATGAAACTAGAAAAAATATGTTTAGAGAAGCTTGTATGTATGATAGTTGTATGTAATACATATGAGATTTTCAGGCTTCTTTTGCATCAATATTTCTTGAGAGTTTGTACAAAACTTGACTGTACGAGTGTTGTAAGGGATTCAGCAGAATTTACGAATTTGATAGTTTTTTTGGACAAAGTTTGTTCCACGTGAAATGTAAACACTTGTGAATATCTGAAACAGCTTTTGGACGGTTATAACTCTTCACCCGTGATATATAAATGATTCTAGCTCTCACATTCTGTACCTCTTTGAAAACTTTCTAAGAAACACTAAAACTCGTTGGGGACTTCTCCGAAATTGCTGTATTTAGAACTTAATTAAACATAGTTGTGTCCTAGGGATAAATCTGAAGTAACATTTTAGCAACACCAGTGCGGGTGTATATAGTGTCTAAGGATAGCATTTCGTTGTGGTTCCAAATTGTCAAATGTTTGGTTTAATTATTAAATCACATCTTTTTTTAATATTTCTTTGGTAGAGAAAATTTGATGTGTAGTTCCTATTTTTTTTTTTTTTTTAATTTGATAAGTGTTACCTCCTCTTTAGTAGAGGTAAAGTGAAAGAAACTGTGGCGATGAAATTAAGAAAATAAAAAGTTTAGAGAATCTCGTACGTACAAGATATGTATGTGTGATATACGATATTTTTATGTTTCTTTTGCATTAATATTTCCACATAGTTTATACAAAACACAAACATATGAGTGTTGCAGGTGGTTTTGCTTAATTTACGAATTTGAAAATTATTTGGACAAAATTTGTTCCAATTGAAATGCTGATGGTTGTGAATATTGAAAGCAGTTTATGGATGATCATAACTCCTTGCCCATGATATATAAATGATTCTGCATCTCGCCTTGAATGTCTTCTTCTGTCAAAACTTTCTCCGAAAAACTAAAAATCCTCTAGGTCTTCACCAAAATTTCTATTTTTAGAACCGAATAAACTTGGTCGTATTCTCGGGATTAATTTATAGTAACCTTTTAGCAAATGTTGTGTGGGTGCACACATTGTCTCAGGAAAGCATTTCATTGGGACTCCAAATTATCTAATGTTTTGTTTGATTAATTATTGAATGACTATATTTTTTTATTATATGTTTCAGTATAGAAAACGAGATGTTTGTTCCAAAATTTATTTTATGTGAAAAGAATTAATTCCTGCTTAGTGATAAAAAATATGGCAAACAAATGAAAAAATAAGGTTTAGAGAATCTCGGACGCACAAGATTTGTATATAATACGTACGAGAGTCTCTAGTTTCTTTTCATAAAAATTAATTTTGGGTTGTACGAATTTCACACGTACGAGATTTGTGCGAGAATATGCAGAATTTATGAATTTGACCGTTTTCAAAGCCAAAAGTTGTACAAATTGAAATGAAAACTATTGTGAATATTGGAAACAGTTTTATTTTTTTTTTTAATTTTTCTATTTTATGGTTTTAAGAGTTTCCAGTGATATATAAATGATTGTAACTCTCACTTTAAATGTATTTTTCTCTAAAAACTTTCTAAGAAACACTAAAAAACTCCTAAGAGCCTAGTCCAAAATTGCGATTTTTTGAACGTAATAAACTAGGTCATAACTTGGAGATAAATTCACAGTACCTTTTATCATGAGTGCATATATTGTAGCATATCTTTGTAGCTCCAAATTCTAAAAGATTTGGTTTGATTACTAAATCACTATATTATTTTCTTTATGCAAATATAGTGAGAAAGTGTTGTCTACTCCCAAATATATATATATATATATATTTTTTTTTTTTTTTAATTTGAGAAATTTTAAATCCTATTTAGTTGAGCGAAAGTGACAAAAACTGTGGCAGCGAAGTAAAAAAAAAATCTTTTACAGTGGAGAGTTGTATTTTTGGCTGGTTTTAAGACTTTACCGGTGATATATAAATGATTGTGACTCTCACTTTGAATATCTTCTTCTTTCAAAACTTTCAATGGAAAACTAAAAATTCTCTGGGACTTCTCCAAAATTTTTGCATTTAGAACATAATAAACTTGGTTGTATCCTAGGGATAAATTTGTAGTAACATTTTAGTAACTCTTCTGTGGGTACATATATTGTCTAAGGATAACGTTTCATTGTGGCTCCAAATTCTCAAATGTTTTGTTTGATTATTAAATCACAATATTTTTCAATTATATTTTTTGGTTGTGAAAATTTGGTGTTAGTACCCCCCACCCTTTTTTTATTTTTATTTTTAAATGTGAAAAGTGTTACTTCCTCATTAGTAGAACTAACGTGAAAGAAACTGTGGCAATGAAACTAGAAAAAATATGTTTAGTGAAGCTTGTATGTATGAGAGTTGTAAGTAATACGTACAAGATTTTCAGGCTTCTTTTGCATCAATATTTCCTGAGAGTTTGTACAAAACTCGACCGTACGAGTGTCGTAGGGGATTCAGAGGAATTTACGAATTTGATAGTTTTTTGGACAAAGTTTGTTCCACGTGAAATGTAAACATTTGTCAATATTTAAAATAGCTTTTGGACAATTATAACTCTTCACCCGTGATATGAAAATGATTCTGGCTCTCACATTCTGTACTTCTTAGAAAACTTTCTAAGAAACACTAAAAATCGTAGGGGACTTCTCCGAAATTGCTGTATTTAGAACTTAATTAAATATAGTTGTGTCCTAGGGATAAATATGAAGTAACATTTTAGCAACTCCTGTCTAGGTGCATATAGAGTCTCAGGATAGCGTTTTGTTGTGGTTCCAAATTGTCAAATGTTTGGTTTAATTATTAAATCACTATCTTTTTTTTATATTTTTTTGGTAGTGAAAATTTGATGTGTAGTTCCCTTTTTTTTTAAATGTGATAAGTGTTACCTCCTCCTTAGTAGAGGTAAAGTGAAAGAAACTGTGGTGATGAAATTAAAAAGTTTAGAGAATCTCGTACATACAAGATATGTATGTACGATGTATGATATTTTTATATTTCTTTTGCATTAATATTTCCTCAGAGTTTGTGCAAAACACGAACATATGAGTGTTGCTGGTGGTTTTGCAGAATTTACAAATTTGAAAATTGTTTGGACAAAATTTGTTCCAATTGAAATGATGATGTTTGTGAATATTTAAAACAGTTTATGGACGGTTATAACTCCTTGCCCATGGTATGTAAATTATTCTACATCTTGCATTGAATGTCTTCTTCTTTCAAAACTTTCTCAGAAATACTAAAAATCCTCTAGGTCTTCACCAAAATTTCTATTTTAAAAACCGAATAAACTTGGTTGTATTCTCAGAATTAATTTATAGTAACGTTTTAGCTAATGTTGTGTAGGTGCACACATTGTCTAAGGAAAGCATTTCATTGGGACTCCAAGTTATCTAATGTTTTGTTTGATTAATTATTGAATGACTATATTTTTTTATTATATTTTTCAGTATAGAAAAACGAGATTCTCTAAACTACGAGATTCTCCAAACGAGATTCTCCAAGTTATCTAATATCTTGTACGTACGAGATTCTCTAAACTTTTTATTTTCTTAATTTCATCGCCACATTTTCTTTCACTTTACCTCTTCTAAAGAGGAGGAAACACTTATCACATTTAAAAAAAAAAAAATAGGAACAACGCATCAAATTTTCACTACCAAAAAAAATATATATATATATATAGTGATTTAATAATTAGACCAAACATTTGACAATTTGCAACCACAACGGAACGCTATCACATTTAATTAGTGTTTCTTGGAACGCTATCACAAATGTTTACATTTCACGTGGAACAAACTTTGTCCAAAAAACTATCAAATTCGTAAATTCTGCCGAATCCCCTACAACACTCGTACGGTCGAGTTTTGTACAAACTCTCAAGAAATATTGATGCAAAAGTAACCTGAAAATTTAGTACGTATTACATACAACTCTCGTACATACAAGCTTCTCTAAACATATTTTTTCTAGTTTCATTGCCACAGTTTCTTTCACTTTAGTTCTACTAATGAGGAAGTAACACTTCTCACATTTAAAAAAAAAAAAAAAAAAAAAAAAAAAAAAAAAAAGAGAGTGGGGGGGGGTGTGGGACTACACATCAAATTTTCACAACCAAAAAATATAATTGAAAAATATTGTGATTAAATAATCAAACAAAACATTTGAGAATTTGGAGCCACAACGAAACTTTATCCTTAGACAATATATGCACCCACAGAAGAGTTACTAGAATGTTACTACAAATTTATCCCTAGGATACAACCAAGTTTATTAAGTTCTAAATACAAAAATTTTGGAAAAGTCCCAGAGAATTTTTAGTTTTCCATTGAAAGTTTTGAAAGAAGAAGATATTCAAAGTGAGAGTTACAATCATTTATATATCACGGGTAAAGTCTTAAAACCATCCAAATATACAACTCTCGTATGTAAATGATTTTTTTTTTTTTTACTTCACTGGCATAGTTTTTGTCACTTTAGCTCAACTAAATAGGATTGAAAATTTCTCAAATTAAAAAAAAAAAAAATATATATATATATATATATATATCTGTGTGTGTGTGTGTGTGTGTGTGTGGAGTCATGGGCCCAAATCATGCAATTCGATCTTGGGCTTTGGCCGAGAGCGTGGGGCTTTAGCCGAGATCGTGAGTATTCCAAGTCTGAGGAAGAATATCTTCTCGGATAAGCTAAACACAGATCAGCTATGGATCCTAGTGATTAAAGTGACCTTCCAAGAAGCTCTAGTAATAGGGACGTGTGTCACAAATGTACAAGAAGGATAGGAACTCAAAAATATCTAGGAGAAAGCTGCTAATACCGCATTTATGTGGACAGGACCCCTGAACAGTGCTACCTCGATTACCGCCACTCACAGAACACCAGAGAGGGTGTCTGATGGGACAGGGATTCAAGTATAGGCTTGAATGATCAACAAGGGGAAGGCCCAAATTGTTTGAAAGGGACTATATAACAAGAGAAACCCACCATGGAGAGGGAAGAAAGGAACGAAGATAGCACGGTAGCAATCTCAAGAACTCCTGTAACCATTCTCATTCAACATTTACTAGAACAAAACTCCTCGGATTGTGCCGAAGACAAACTTTCTTTGGTAAACTCGGTTCATCTCTATTTGATTGTCATGAAATCCATATTAACTGTTATCCATGTACAAATGCCTTGCTCTTCGACCCACTCTCTACAAATTTAATGTATTGGGCACACTGGGCCAAGATTCCATATAGTTTGGGATTGGTTTAAATATCGTGTCCCTACAATATATATATATATATATATATATATATTTGGTAGTAGACAGCACTTTCTCACTATATTTGCATAAGGAAAATAATATAGTGATTCAGTAATCAAACAAAATGTTTTAGAATTTGGATCTATAAGGTACTGTGAATTTATCTCCAGGATATGACCATGTTTATTACGTTCCAAAAATCGCAATTTTGGACAAGGCTCTTAGGAGTTTTTTAGTGTTTCTTAGAAAGCTTTTAAAGAAAAAGA
Source organism: Lithocarpus polystachyus (assembly GCA_033629205.1). Lineage (NCBI taxonomy): Eukaryota > Viridiplantae > Streptophyta > Magnoliopsida > Fagales > Fagaceae > Lithocarpus > Lithocarpus polystachyus. The sequence goes on from CM066167.1 coordinate 64,809,313, forward strand.
AATTTAAAGTGAGAGTTACAATCATTTATATATCACTGGAAACTCTAAAAACCATAAAATAAAAAAATAAAATAAAATAAACCATGTTTCCAATATTCGCAATAGTTTTCATTTCAATATGTACAACTTTTGGCTTGAAAACTATCAAATTCGTAAATTCTGTATATTCTCGCACAACACTAGTACGTGCGAAATTCGTACAACCAAAAATTAATTTTAATGAAAAGTAACTTGATACTCTCGTACGTATTATATACAAATCTCGTACGTCCAAGATTCTCAAAGCTTTATTTTTTCATTTGTTTGCCACATTTTTTGTCACTCTCCCTCTACTAAAGAGGAATTAATGCTTTTAACATAAAATAAATTTTGGAATAAACATCACGTTTTCTATATTGAAAAATATAATAAAAAAATATAGTCAAAAATCTCGTACGTATTACATACAACTCTCGTACGTATTACATACAACTCTCGTACATACAAGCTTCTCTAAACATATTTTTTCTAGTTTCATTGCCATAGTTTCTTTCACTTTAGTTCTACTAATGAGGAAGTAACACTTCTTACATTAAAAAAAAAAAAAGAGGGGGGGGGGGGACTACACATCAAATTTTCACAACCAAAAAATATAATTGAAAAATATTGTGATTTAATAATCAAACAAAACGTTTGAGAATTTGGAGCCACAACGAAACTTAATCCTTAGACAAAATATGCACCCACAGAAGAGTTACTAAAATGTTACTACAAATTTATCCCTAGGTTACAACCAAGTTTATTAAGTTCTAAATGCAAAAATTTTGGAAAAGTCCCGGAGAATTTTTCTTTTTTTATTTTTACTTCACTGCAACAGTTTTTGTCACTTTAGCTCAACGAAATAGGAATTAAAATTTCTCAAATTAAAAAAAAAAAATATATATATATATATTTGGGAGTACACAGCAATTTCTCACTATATTTGCATAAAGAAAATAATATAGTGATTTAGTAATCAAACAAAAAGTTTTAGAATTTGGAGCTACAAAGATATGCTACAATATATGCACTCATGATAAAAGGTATTGTGAATTTATCTCCTAGATATGACCATGTTCATTACGTTCCAAAAATCGTAATTTTGGACAAGGCTCTTAGGAGTTTTTTATTGTTTCTTAGAAAGTTTTTAAAGAAAAAGAAATTTAAAGTGAGAGTTACAGTGATTTATATATCACTGGAAACTCTTAAAACCATAAAATAAAATAAAAACTGTCAAATTCGTAAGTATATTCGCGCACAACACTTGTATGTGCGAAATTCGTACAACCAAAAATTAATTTTAATAAAAAGTAACTTGATACTCTCGTACGTATTATATACAAATCTCGTACGTCCGAGATTCTCAAAACATTATTTTTTTCATTTGTTTGCCACATTTTTTGTCACTCTCCCTCTACTAAAGAGGAATTAATGCTTTTAACATAAAATAAAGTTTGGAATAAACATCTCGTTTTCTACATTGAAAAATATAATAAAAAAATATAGTCATTCAACATTTAATCAAATGAAACATTAGATAATTTGGAGTTCCAATGAAATGCTTTCCTTATACAATGTGTGCGCCCACACAACATTTGCTAAAAAGGTTACTATAAATTAATCCCGAGAATACAACCAAGTTTATTCGGTTCTAAAAATAGAAATTTTGGTGAAGACCCAGAGGGTTTTTAGTAATTCTGAGAAAGTTTTGAAAGAAGAAGACATTTAAGGCGAGATGTAGAATCATTTATTAATCATGGGCAAGGACTTATAACTGTCCATAGACTGTTTTGAATAATCACAAACATCAGCATTTCAATTGGAACAAATTTTGTCCAAATAATTTTCAAATTGGTAAATTCTGCAAAACCACCTGCAACAGTCATACGTTCGTGTTTTGTACAAACTCTGAGGAAATATTAATGCAAAAGAAATATAAAAATATCGTACATCATACATACATATCTTGTACGTACGAGATTCTCTAAACTTTTTATTTTCTTAATTTCATCGCCACAGTTTCTTTCACTTTACCTCTACAAAAGAGGAGGAAACACTTATCACATTTAAAAAAATAAATAAATAAATAGGAACTACACATCAAATTTCCACTATTAAAAAAATATTAAAAGATAGTGATTTAATAATTAAACCAAACATTTGACAATTTGGAACCACAATGGAACATTATCCTTAGACACTATATGCACCCGCACAGGAGTTGCTAAAATGTTGCTTTAGATTTATCCCTAGGACACAACTATGCTTAATTAAGTTCTAAATACAGCAATTTCGGAGAAGTCCCCAACGATTTGACAACTATCGTACATCGTACATACATATCTTGTGATTTAATAATCAAACAAAACATTTGAGAATTTGGAGCCACAACGAAACATTATCCTTAGTCAATATATGCACCCACAGAAGAGTTACTAAAATGTTACTACAAATTTATCCCTAGGATACAACCAAGTTTATTAAGTTCTAAATACAAAAATTTTGGAGAAGTCCTAGAGAATTTTCAGTTTTCCATTGAAAGTTTTGAAAGAAGAAGATATTCAAAGTGAGAGTTACAATCATTTATATATCACGGGTAAAGTCTTAAAACCATCCAAAAATACAACTCTCCTATGTAAAAGTTTTTTTTTTTTTTACTTCGCTGCCACTGTTTTTGTCACTTTCACTCAACTAAATAGGATTTAAAATTTCTCAAATTAAAATTGTATGTATATATTTGGGAGTAGATAGCACTTTCTCACTATATTTGCATAAAGAAAATAATATAGTGATTCAGTAATCAAACAAAATGTTTTAGAATTTGGAGCTGCAAAGATTTGCTACAATACATGCACTCATGATAAAAGGTACTATGAATTTATCTCCAAGATATGACCTAATTTATTACCTTCCAAAAATCACAATTTTGGACAAGGCTCTTACGAGTTTTTTAGTGTTTCTTAGAAAGTTTTTAGAGAAAAATACATTTAAAGTGAGAGTTACAATCATTTATATATCACTGGAAACTCTTAAAATTAAAAAAAAAATAAAAATAAAAATAAAAAACTGTTTCCAATATTCACAATAGTTTTCATTTCAATTTGTACAACTTTTGGCCTGAAAACTGTCAAATTCGTAAATTCTGCATATTCTCGCACAAATCTCGTACGTGTGAAATTTGTACAACCCAAAATTAATTTTTACGAAAAGAAACTAGATACTCTCGTACGTATTATATACAAATCTCGTGCATCCGAGATTCTCTAAACTTTATTTTTTCATTTGTTTGCCACATTTTTGTCACTCTCCCTCTACTAAATAGGAATTAATGCTTTTCACATGAAATAAATTTTGGAGTCCCAATGAAATGCTTTCCTGAGACAATGTGTGCACCCACACAACATTTGCTAAAAGGTTACTATAAATTAATCTCAAGAATATAACCAAGTTTATTCGGTTCTAAAAATAGAAATTTTGGTGAAGTCCCAGAGGATTTTTAGTATGTTGGAGAAATTTTTGAAAGAAGAAGACATTCAAGGCGAGATGTAGAATCATTTATATATCATGGGCAAGGAGTTATGACCGTCCATAAACTGTTTTGAATATTCACAAACATCAGCATTTCAATTGGAACAAATTTTGCCCAAACAATTTTCAAATTCGTAAATTATGCAAAACCACCTGCAACACTCATATGTTCGTGTTTTGTACAAACTCTGTGGAAATATTAATGCCTAAGAAATATAAAAATATCGTTCATTGTACATACATATCTTGTACGTACGAGATTCTCTAAACTTTTTACTTTCTTAATTTCATCGCCATAGTTTCTTTCACTTTACCTCTACTAAAGAGGAGGTAACACTTATCACATTTAAAAAAAAAAAAAAAAAGGAACTACACATCAAAATTTCACTACCAAAAAAATATTAAAAAAAGATAGTGATTTAATAATTAAACCAAATATTTGACAATTTGGAACCACAACGGAATGCTACCCTTAGAAACTATATGCACCTAAACAGGAGTTACTAAAATGTTACTTCAGATTTATCCCTAGGACACAACTATGTTTAATTATGTTCTAAATACAGCAATTTCGGAGAAGTCCCCAACGATTTTTTGTGTTTCTAAGTAAGTTTTCTAAGAAGTACATATTGTGAGAGCTAGAATCATTTACATATCATGGGTGAAGAGTTACTACTTTCCAAAAGCTATTTCAAATATTGACAAATATTTACATTTCACGTGGAACAAACTTTGTCCAAAAAACTATCAAATTCATAAATTCTGTTGAATCCTCTACAACACTCGTACGATCGACTTTTGTACAAACTCTCAGGAAATATTGCTGCAAAAGAAGCCTGAAAATCTCGTATGTATTACATACAACTCTCGTACATACGAGCTTCTCTAAACATATTTTTTCAAGTTTCATTGCCACAGTTTCTTTCACTTTGTTCTACTATTGAGGAAGTAACACTTCTCACATTAAAAAATAAAAATAAAAATAAAAGGGGGGGCGGGGAGGGGGGGGACTACACATCAAATTTTCACAACCAAAAAATATAATTGAAAAATTTTGTGATTTAATAATCAAACAAAACATTTGAGAATTTTGAGCCACAACGAAACGTTATCCTTAGACAATATATGCACCCACAGAAGAGATACAAAAATGTAACAACAAATTTATCCCTAGGATACAACCAAGTTTATTAAGTTCTAAATACAAAAATTTTGAAGAAGTCCCAGAGAATTTTTACTTTTCCATTGAAAGTTTTGAAAGAAGAAGATATTCAAAGTGAGAGTTACAATCATTTATATATCACGGGTAAAGTCTTAAAACCATCCAAAAATACAACTCTCGTATGTAAAAGATTTTTTTTTTTTACTTCGCTGCCACAGTTTTTGTCACTTTCGCTCCACTAAATAGGATTTAAAATCTCTCAAATTAAAAAAAAAAAAAAAAAATATATATATATATATATATTTGGGAGTAGACAGCACTTTCTTACGATATTTGCAGAAAGAAAATAATGTAGTGATTTAGTAATCAAGCAAAACGTTTTAGAATTTGGAGCTGCAAAGATATGCTACAATATATGCACTCATGATAAAAGGTACTGTGAATTTATCTCCAGGATATGACCTAGTTTATTACGTTCCAAAAATCGCAATTTTGGACAAGGCTTTTAGGAGGTTTTTAGTGTTTCTTAGAAAGTTTTTAAAGAAAAATATATTTAAAGTGCGAGTTACAATCATTTATATATCACTGGAAACTATTAAAACCATAAAACAAAAAAATAAAAACTATTTCCAATATTCACAATAGTTTTCATTTCAATTTGTAGAACTTTTGGCTTCGAAACTGTCAAATTCGTAAATTCTGCATATTCTCGCACAAAACTCGTACGTGCGAAATTTGTACAACCCAAAATTAATTTTTATGAAAAGAAACTATATACTCTCGTACTTATTATATACAAATCCCATACGTCCGAGATTCTCTAAACTTTATTTTTTTCATTTGTTTGCCACATTTTTTTGTCACTCTCCCTCTACTATAGAGGAATTAATGCTCTTCACATAAAATCAATTTTGGAATAAACATCTCGTTTTCTATATTGAAAAATATAGTCATTCAATAATTAATCAAACAAAACATTAGATAATTTGGAGTCCCAATGAAATGCTTTCCTTAGACAATGTGTGCACCCACACAACATTTGCTAAAAGGTTACTGTGGTGGCATACTTTTATCAGACCTCGGCAAGTCTTTAGAGAGCATGGCCGAGGAGACTTAAGCATCCCACATCGAAGAGTGGGGGAAGTTCTCTTCGATGTGGGACGCTTAAGTCTCCTCAGCCATGCTCTCTAAAGACTTGCCGAGGTCTGATAAAAGTATGCCACCACAGTTATTATAAATTAATCCCGAGAATATAACCAAGTTTATTCGGTTCTAAAAATAGAAATTTTGGTCAAGACCCAAAGGATTTGTAGTATTTCAGAGAAAGTTTTGAATGAAGAAGACATTTAAGGCGAGATGTAGAATCATATATGTATCATGGGCAATGAGTTATAACCGCCCATAAACTGTTTTGAATATTCACAAACATCAACATTTCAATTGGAACAAATTTTGTCCGAACAATTTTCAAATTCGTAAATTCTGCAAAACCACCTGCAACACTCATATGTTTGTGTTTTGTACAAACTCTGTGGAAATATTAATGTAAAAGAAATATAAAAATATCGTACATCATACATACATGTCTTGTACGTACAAGATTCTTTAAACTTTTTATTTTCTTAATTTCATCGTCACAGTTTCTTTCACTTTACCTCTACTAAAGAGGAGGAAACACTTATCACATTAAAAAAAAAAAAAAAATTGGAACTACACATCAAATTTTCACTACCAAAATATGAAAGCGGCCTAAACTCTAAAGTTCCTAGAAAACTAATTAAATATAAAAAAATTATATAACACTAAATATAGAGCATAAAATTAATTTGAAGAAAATTTATAAATCTACATTTATTTATTCTCGACAAAAATTTCCGAAGGTCAAGAAGAATAAATGAAAATAATGAATGCAATTTACACATAAAAACTACTATAAAATACAAAATAAATAAATTTAAGTTTATATTTTTAATTGCTTAAGAGAGTGTGTTGTGTGTAGTATAACTTACCCCACTCACTCTTAAAAGATATACATAAAAACTTATTTTCGAGAATTTTGTCAAATAAATAATGTCATTGTCCTATGTTTTTTTCAAGGATCCATGTACTTTATCCGATGGGGTTTGGTTGGGCCCAACTTGGTTTGTTTTGAAGACAAGCTGAGCCCTTCGCCAGCCCACACCATATAAAGGCAAAGGAAATCCCAAGTTTCGTCTAAAGAGAAAAACCTTGCTTTAGATATATGCAACGAGCTCTCTTACAATGGGTGGGCCTATCCATTGTGAGTGGCGTGTTGCATGCATCCCTAATAGGAAATGTTGTCTTTGAATTTTTAATGTGAGTTCTCTTACCTTTGTCTGTGTCCAATTAGCTCTAATCCATTCTCCAATCAATGCAAACTTTTACTCAATCGACCTAAAATTTCATAACCTAATATTATTGTCACCGTTATTAACACCACTTAAAATTTTAAAAATTCTGTAAAAAAAAAAATTTAAATAAAATAATAATAAAAAAGTGGGAGAGGGACATTATAAAAAATATCATTTATCACTAGACTATCACTTGGAAGTTTTGGATCCTCTTATAAGTGTTCATTTAAAGGCCATGATTTAATGTAAAAATAATATAAGTATTTAGATTTTGCTAACTCATTAACTCTAGTCTAGTTTATTTATTCTACTTTAAATCGTGACGTTTAAATGAAGAGTAAGTTTAGTGTCACAAACTTTTTCACAACTTTGCTACATGTCTTTCGTGAATAGTGAAAATAAAATAGTAAGTCCATGATTTAACTACTCATAAGTCGCTATGTAGCAAAGTTGTGAAAAAATTTGTGACAACAGACTTACTCTTAAACGAATTCTATCCATTTCAATTGAAAGGATCTAGATCAAAGTGTTAAGTTGAAGGATCCATATTCTCACGGGATACCCGACCCAACTTCTTTGTGACGCCTTCAATACCGGTCAACCCATTGACGACGACGTTTCAAAGTGATTAACACGTTAAAGGCTTAAAGCCAACAGCAACAGAATTAAATAATAACAATTAAAAAAAAAAAAAAAAGAGGAAGTTTCAGACTTGAGAGCGCAACAGAGTCGCGTACCAAAAATATGACCAATACCATTGTCCCAATCCCAACGAAATCAACAATGCGAATTCTCTCTCTCACTAGATAGATCTCCTCATTCCTCACTCCCTCAGATCCCATTTCTAAACCAAAAAATCCAAAATGGGAACTACACATCAAATTTTCACTACCAAAATATGAAAGCGGTCTAAACTCTAAAGTTCCTAGAAAACTAATTAAATAAAAAAAAATTATATAACACTAAATATAGAGCATAAAATTAATTTGAAGAAAATTTATAAATTTACATTTATTTATTCTCTACAAAAATTTCCAAAGGTCAAGAAGAATAAATGAAAATAAGGAATGCAATTTACACATAAAAACTATTATAAAATACAAAATAAATAAATCTGAGTTTATATTTTTAATTGCCTAAAAGAGTGTGTTGTGTGTAGTATAATTTGCTCTATTCTCTCTTAAAAGTTACACATAAAAACTTATTTTCGAGAATTTAGTCAAATAAATAATGTCATTGTCCTAGTGTTTTTTTCAAGGATCCAAGTACTTTATCCGAGGGGTTTGGTTGGGCCCGTTCTTCTTAATTTGGCCCAACTTGCTTTGTTTGAAGACAAGCTGAGCCCTTCGCCAGCCCACACCATATAAAGGCAAAGGAATTGTTTTGATTTGTTTTGAAGACAAGCTGAGGGGGTTTGGTTGGGCCCGTTCTTCTTAATTCAGCCCAACTTGCTTTGTTTTGAAGACAAGCTGAGCCCTTCGCCAGCCCACACCATATAAAGGCAAGGGAATCGCCCTACCTTCGTCTAAAGAGAAAGACCCTTCCTGTTACTGCCGCTGCTCATTTCCGATCCCATGGGTAAACACTCTCTCTCTCTCTCTGCGAAACCTAATTTACTTCCATTTTCATTTTGTATTTTCTGTTACATGTTTGTCTTCCATTGCTGGGTTTGATGGGTTGATCGGTTTAATCTAAGATCTTTTTCATGTTCTTCCAAAACGGTTTTGGTTTCACTGATTTTTTGGGTTTGCTGGGAAGAACATGAAGAACACGAACATGTTCTTCCAAAAAAAAATGATGAAAAGAAAAGGAACAGTCTGTTTGCATTGGGCGTTTGGCGTTTGCGTTTGCTGCGTTTTCCTTTCTTTTTTTTTCTTTCTTTTTTTTTTTTTTTTTTACTCAGCGTGTTGTGCACTGTTCACGGTCATGAACAGTGATTTTAGGCCAGTGAACAGTGCAAAACACTGTAGTAACAGAAAAAAAATTATTTTTTTTTATTTTATTTTTTTGTAGTTTTCAATTCTCAGCGTTTCTTTATTTTACTGTAGTGTGGGTCCCAGTTTTTTTAAACCACAAACGTTAAACGCAACGGTTCTTTTCAGGAATTAATCACACACACGCCCGGAGCGCACTTCTTCCACGTCCTCCATTAATCTCACTGAGAAATCCAACCACCACATTTACTCGCCCCTAATCCTACTCCCAACCACCATATTTACTCGCCCATGCTATAAATTGCCTTCACCCTCCTCTGGCTGCATTACGTATGAAGCTGGAGCTGGCAGGCACTTCGTCCTCAGTCATTCAAACATATTCATCATCCTCCTCCAACTCATTTCCCGCTTTTGCACTTAAGGTAAAGGTCTAAACTGTTACTTGCTTCCCTGCAATTAATTTTTAATTGTGATATTTAGTGCTGTGTATGTCCTCTTAGATGGCACATGGTAAAGGTCGTGATGATACTAAATTATGGCCTGCGGCACTAGAAAAGCAACTCATTATTATTTTGATGCTAGAAGAAACTAAGGGGAACATTCTTAATGGCCAAATGAAGCACAACTGTTGGTCAGATGTCGTAGACCAGTTTAACCATCATACCAATAAACCATATAGCCACCAGCAAATAAAGAAAAAATTTAAATGGCTTAAGAAGAGATACAATGCGTTTTCCCAACTAATGGGTACACCCGGGATAGAATTTGACCGCCCTACCAACACTGTCAGAGGTCCCAAGTCGGCGTGGTTAGAAGCAGAGTCGGTGAGTGTTATACATTTAATTAATTTCCACTTCATTCTTTAAATTCTTCATGTAAGCAGTGTCTCTAATCCATAGCATATCTTTTATGTTTCTAGTGGAACCGTAAATGCAAGGAATTTCGGAACAAGGGGCTAGAGCATTTCGACATGCTAGTACAGCTCTTTAAAACTGGCACCGCATCCTCTGCGCAACCCGACAGTCCAGATGATGTGGACGAGATTCCCCACCCAGATATGGGGCAAGGCAGCAACCGAAAAGGGAAGCTGCCCGTCCGTTCAAACACATCTACGAAAAAGAAGAGAAAAGCCATTGATTCCATCATAGAGACGGAATTTTCTAAAAAAAGGCACAATGAAGACAGAACCGTCGAATCTCCTGATCCGTACTCAATTTCTAAGGCCATGGAAATTGTGAACTCCATGTTTGGCGGCCCTCTTGGTAGGAGCACCCTGTTCAAGTTCCTTCTTATGTTAAAAACGCCTACATTGAGGGAGACTTTCATCACGTTGCAAGCGGATATGCGAGAAGCCTTTATCGAGTATTGTTGTGGATCAAATTAAACTTTTAATGTGTTAATTAACTTTTTTCCCAATTGGATACTGAAAATGGAAAGGCAGTGATGAGATTGTAAAATGAATGACGGCATGCAATATATTTTTCCCAGTGATTCATGCATTATGTCCTTAGACAATTTAGAAAGCCAGTAATTGCTTTTCTATTGATTCAAACATTCTCTATTTGCTGCAATGTATTTCTTTCTGGCTGAGACTAGACCACGTGGTGCTGTTTTCATCTGATTCATTCAATACATTTTTATATTCTAGAAGTGACATAAATTTTGTTTTCATGGATTTCTAAAACATAAGATTTTGTTATATTTGCATTTATGGAACAAAGTTAACATTCTGCAACATTGCAGCAATTGAGTTTCTCCAATTAGAGTCCACTGTTGCAATTTAAATGATTTTTTTAGCTTATTAATTATTTTATGTCAATTAGTAGGTCATTATGTACATGTTGGAACTATCTCTTAATGGTTTGTGCTGCCATTCAACTTATTGCATGAAAAAGAGCCATGCTTAATTGCTTTATTCTCAAGGCTGGGACTCAAGTAATTTTCTCTTCGAGTATGTTGTTAATTTCAAGGTATGGCATATAGGTAGAACCAAGTAGTTCCTTCAATACTTCAAAAGATTGCATTAAGGTTTACCTGGGTATGATTTAGGTTTTGAGTATTAATTTATTCTTTTATATTAAATTTTTTATTTTATTTTGTGTTTTTATTTTCGGAGGCAATTTCACATTTTTAATACTGTTTCCTTTGTGTTTGTTCATGTGGGTCTGCTTCAAATTCTGGAATTGAGGTCAAAGATTGCATTAAGGTTTACCTGGGTATGATTTAGGTTTTGAGTATTAATTAATTAATTTTATATTATAATTTTTGTTGGATTATGTTGATTTTAATGTTTTTTTTAGTTTATTTTTGGTTGATTGTTATGTTCTGCCTGCATGCATTAGTAGTTAAAAGGCATGTTTGGGTTCTCTATTTCCCTGTTTGGCTAGTGAGAAATTGTGGGAAAATTTTAAAGTTGGTACCTTTTAATATTGTTTTTTTTTGGGGGGGGGGGGCTTTGAGATAGTATTCTCAATAGAGTCAACAAGGATGTGATGGTAAATAATAAAATCTTGATTTTGTGTTTCTGTTAAATAGTTAAGTTGTGTTGGGGTTAATAACAGAGTTTTTTGAACCGAGGTTCTTTGAAGATCAGCTTGGATCCTTGAGAATCTGGAATCTGAGTATTGCCTGAGTGAGTCATAAAGAGTTTGTAAATGCAATGTCTGGTTATGAATATTGAATATGATATCCTCGTTCTTTGCAATATTTTGTTTTATGGTTATCTGGCGAAATTTTTCTGGGCTGTTTGCTAGTCTAAAAGGATAGGCAATGTGGCACCGTATGGTGCTCATGTGCATGTGTCAATTTGCAACTAGTTAACACTTGTGCATGTGTCAATATGCAATCAATTCTTGCTTGTGCGTGCAAGCATGTGTATTTTTGTATGTTCATTACTTCTACTGCACAGCTGCTTGTTTAACATTTACTTGCTGCATAAGTTGTGGAGAAGAACCTGAGGCATGGTTCTTGATTGTATGATAACAGTCATGATTTTGAACTTGTCTTGATTCTTAACAAGTAAAGCATCCAATTTTTCTTGGTAAACTTATCAGATAGGCTGCTACAGATTTACAAAAAAAAAAAAAAAAAAAAATCTTTTCTTCATTATATACTATAATTTTTCTTTGTGATATGTTGAGCTTATGTTGGCATGCATTGTGTCATAGTTTCTAGAAAAGAGGAAGTGGGTTCTTTATAATATGAACTCATCTTTATTGGATTCATGATATGTGTTGAAGTATTAAGGTCTTCAAGTATTTGATTCTTCGTCTTTGTATAGGAGTTTCTTTAAGAGGACGAGGATGGAAATGTGGATCTGTTTTTGTTGATGGAATATTTCCAGTACTGAGTCCCATTGCCCAGTAAATTATGGACTTTTCCCTGAATGACCTTGATCATTAGGGCTTATGTGTTGTTTTACTTCAGGTTTGGTTTTGTTTGTTGTAGCAACTTTTTACCTTGATTTCTCTAAACAATTATTAAGTGATGTGTACTTTATCTATCAGTGGATCTTATAAGTTTTTTTTTTTTTTTTTTTTTGGGTGTGTGTGGCTAAGACTAGTGTCCAGGGCTGTTTGTGCACCTGACTAGGTGTGTGAGACAGGAGATTACACATGCTTGGTAATTTTATCAGGAGAAATACCCTTGGTAGTAGCCTCAAAATGCTGGCTAGGAGACTTGAACCACCAGGAGGTTCTATTTATATGTATTATGGTGTTTCATACCACATGTTTGCTTTTTTGTTTTAAAGAGCCTTTCATGTAATTCATTGCATAACCCGTCTTTGGAGCCTGCTACTAACCTTGATAGGTTCTTGGACTGCACCAAGCCTTTGGTCCTGGTACAGTATCTCTCTGAGGTACATCTCTTATTTTATCTTTCGTCTTTTGTGCTTTTCATTAGTTGTAGTTTTTGGAGCCTGCTACTAACACAATTTTTTGGTTGGTGTTTCTATAAATTTCTACAGCTGTTGCTTTGGTTCCAACAATCTGCTTACCAAACAATTCATCCTTTTTAATTTTTTTTTCCTTGTGTCACATTCTTATTTATACATAAATGCTTTGTATTCTACTTTTATAGATCCATTATGCTTAGAGCTTTCACAGGCCTTCTCCCTGACATTCCAACTGGCCGTGCTACATTCTGTGATTATCATGATGCTGTAGCTTCTCAGTCTTATTTGTGAATTTGGACAGTTTGAGTAGTTTTTATTATTTTGGTTACTATCACAGAAGTCATTCTTATCTCAGTTTTCGTTTACTCATACTTTGTTTGGCTTGTTACGGCGTATGTACTTAATACTTTTTATTTCATCTATGTGCAAGTTCCCAAGTCTTGGTTGGGAGACCATTGAAATGCTTATCGTTCTTTGGTTTTGATTTCTGGAAATTGTTAACAGAGAAATACTATCTTCTTAATTGCATGGCAGCATTAAGTATGATAAGATCTACATGGACAGGTTACACATTTTAATAGAGAAATTCAGGTGTATTGTACCCTGATTTAGTTGTAATCTCACAAATGAAACTCCATGCAAAGTGAGACAACAAAAATGAGCCCTCATTCAATTCTGTGTCTTGTGCATGGGTTTAGATTTTGTTGTTTCACATTTTGTATGCAAAAAATGGCATGAATAAGGGAATTTTTACTGAAATTTACAAATTTTAAAATGCAAATTAATTTGATATCAATCATATATAAAATGTTCGTATGTGGTCTGTTTGTGTATTTGGTAGTTATTTTGGACTTTGGTTATCTCTTGGTTTTTGACTTTCGCAAATGCAAACTTGCACAACTTCACATTTTTTTCTCCAAAGGTACAGATTTTGCTTCTTTTTCGTGATTGGATTTAATTTTATAGGTTTGTTCAATTTAAGTTTATTGGATTTTTGCACATGTTATTTTAGCTTCACTTCGTTTATGTGTATGTTACTTTAGCTTCATTGTCTTATTTCAACATATCCAAATCATGTGTGTTTGCTTTTTGTTTCAATTTCTATTTATTTTTTATTTTTCATTTTGAGTTTTATGTGGTAGTCAATGTGCTATTTGGAATTATAGTGTATGGGCATCTACATCATCTCTCTTTGGTCTTCTTGAATCTTTGGTGTCCTTAACCTTCAATCTCCCTCTATTTTTCATTTCTATGTTTCAGTGTCACTCCTGAACAATCAAGCATCCAGCCTACAACAATCCAAGACTTCATCATCCTCGCTCTTCTCCACTAATCGATTACACAGGTATGATTTGTAGTCTTTCAATAAATATTACTCTGAGTTTGTGCACGGGTTTCTGTCTAATGATATCATTTATGGGTTTTGGTATGAGATTGGGAGATGGGAGGCAGAGGAGCAGATGATAAAAGCAGAATTAGTTGTGGTTTTGGTATTCTTTTCTCTCTACAAATTTCTAATTTGATTTTGGATTCATCCCTATGAAATTTCCGGCCTGAATTCATCCATCATAGCTGCTCAAGGGCATTGGGTCATGGAAACTTCAAGTTTGCTCAATTTTTAACCTTAAACACAAGATTCACATTACATTTGATATGTTTATTTGCTCAGAACCATCGTGGTTTTGATTTCTGTCAAATAGCAAGCATTATGGTTTTCAATTTCCCTAACAGCATCCTTTGTGCTTTAATCTTAAAAGACTGGATCATGATTACTCTGTTCTGCACATGCTTGTTTCATTGGTGGATATGGAGTTCAAGAAAGGTAAGTGATTTAATTTCTTTCATATTCATTATAGGCTGAAATTTTCTGATCATGCATTTTGTTTTGTATAATTTTTGCGTGGTGTTAGTTTTTTGGCACCAACAGTACAATGTCCCATAAAAAAAAATGGGACTGGATGTTTTTGGTTTCCCACTTCAAGAGGTAGTGTTTTGTATAATTGGAAAAGAAGTGTTGACAACTTTTTGTAAAGAAATAAAAATTTTCCTTTAATAGTATAAATCTTCCTGGCCAAAAAAAAAAAAAAAAAAAGATGTGTGTGAGCATCAAGTAATGGCTATGAACTTTCAAAATTAAAGAGAAACTTATTAATTTGATTAAGAGGACTTCGGCAATATTATTATGCTGAAAACTTATGTTGCATACAAAATCTCATAAGGCAAAATTTTATCAACCATGGCCAAATTTTCAATTTTTACTATTTTAAAAAACAAATCCCCACACACACGCACGTATATGTAAAAGGAACGGCCTTGCAGACTTTGCCACCGCCAGATAGGTCTTTCTCTCAAACCAGTAAAGTTTTTAAATTTTGTTTTATAAACTCAACGGTTAGCTATATACACTTATCCAAAAAAAAAAAAAAAAAACTTAATGGTTAGGTATGGTATTTCAAATAACTTGATTTAGATTTGGGGTTACGTTTGGTTGTTTTTTCTTATGAATGATTACCAGAAATTGATGGGGTTTTGATAATTTCAATTATTGGGCGCATTGCTCTCACATTCTTATTTCAATAATTTAATCAAAACTCCTTGTCCTAACCGTGTCCTTTTGCGAGAATATAACCAGGTGTGCTATTCATAATTCACCATCTGTTGTCTCTCTCTCTCTCTTTAGGTTATGGAATTTTTTTTTTGTGGTTGAGATTTTCTTTCCTAATCTTCTTCTTCTGTTCTGTTTAGAATTGGTTTTCTTTTGAGTATTTGTTTTAGTCTTCATATTTATATTGACAACTTCTGCATTGCCAACATTTATGTTGAAGCAGTGTAAGAAATCAAAAACAGAAATTATGTGGAGGTATTACTTTGAGTGCATCCATTTTTGGGTTGAAATTCCTACTTATTGTTGGATATTGTATATGGCAGATGAAGTGCATCTATTTTTGGTGAAAAATCAATGCTGAAGCCAATGTCTTTAGAGAGTAAAGCATGTTGGAGAAAAGAAATCAAATTGCTTTTATCTGAAAAAAAATCATTTTCTCTTGCAACCTGTGTGATTTTGATAATGTTAATTTCCTCTCAAATGTTTTTTTCCTTTCATGATTTGATCGATAATGGTAACTCAACTAAGAAGTGATATACTTGATCAGTCTGTTTGAAATTTCCCATTCTCCAAAATATTTCTCTTATGGTTTTATATTTCAGCAAGTGATCTAGTTACAGGCTCCCACTCCATGCTTAAGTGATCTTATGTTGTCACCCTCTCTTGATTGGTTCATGTGATGTTTTTAAATTTGAATTAAAAGTTCTTATGCTTGATGCAAAGTGTTTTGCTCTGTCATCTATTGTTTCAAGTTTACTGCCTGATATGTGTAATTATCATAGGGAGCAAAACATGATCTCCCCTCCTTGATTTTTCCAGGCACATACCTCATTTTAAATGAATCATAATAAACGAAGTCATCTCCTTGGTTTTTCCGGGCACATACCTCATTTTAAATGAACCATAATAAACAAAGTCATCTCGGCGATTCTTCCCATAGTACTTTGTTGCCAATATTAAAACCATACAAAGAGATTATGTTTTTAATTCCAAGTCCCTTCATTATTTTTTATGTTTGCAGGTATTATGTGAAGCATATCAAGTTTCAAGTGATCCACAGCGAAGAGATGCTTATTATTGAGATTGGAAAAAATTACATATTAAGGTATGTTTTCACTCACATGTTTCATTTTCATGTCTGTGACCAAATTTTCTAATACCTCATTTATAGATGTTAATTTTGATCAGTATCAGCATTTTAGATGTTTTCATACGTGATTTCTATGTCATTTCCCTTGCTAACAGAATATTTACTTGCTTATACAAATTTTCATGGATAAAAGTTCTATCAATCTGGACAAACCCTAACCATGGCAGAATAGGTTTCATCAGATCTCATATCTCTTTCCCCTTTATGCGTATTATGATTCCAAGGCTTTTTTATTCTGCTTCTAAAATCGCCGTTTATGTACATTGCAGATGGAGAAGGCATTCTTGATGCAGCCCAAGATTTCCTCAGGTAAGATCTCATGCTATATCCCAGATCCTTTATTTTCTTTGAAAATGTGTGATGTTGTAGAGTTAGATTTAAGATTTGGATTTGTTTCTTTTGATTTCTGATGTTTCCTTATGTAAACATTTGGAGTTTGTGTAATTAGCAGGAAAGCTGTTTAGTTACTTGAAAGTGGTTAAGAGGAAAAGTATTAGAGATCTGAATTTCGAACTTCTTAGATTAAGACATCATGATTTTTTTGGAGGTGAGGTTTGCTTCTACTAAATTTGGTCATCTTGGTTGCTTCCTTCGTTCCAAACCTATGCTATAATTTGGTTGGTGGTTTTGGTATGTGGCCCTATTTATAGGTTCCAAAGGTTAATATTTGCTATGTTAACTTTTTGAAATTTAGTAATTTTGTGGTTAATTGCTTGTTTATTTTGTTGTTGTTTGCTTACGTCTTTAAGGTTTTGCTCTCAGGAAGTTTTGTAGGGTAAGTGTCTGACCTATGTTTATATCAAACATGTTGGTGAAATTCTGCTTATTTACATTTAAGTAACATTATTTTCGGTATAATTGGCCCTTTGAGGAAAGTCACAATGACATCTAAGCTCTAATGCTGAAAAGAATGTATAGACTCCTAGTTGAATTCTGGCTTGCCTTAAAAATTTGGGGTTGCAAATCAATTTTTTTCATCTATGTTGTCTTTTCTCTCTTCTCTTTGTTAGGGTTAGGGTTTTTGATTTGATTCTCATCATTTTTTTGTTTGTTTTTTTGTTTCCGTTCATCACCGAGCCCAAGAACTGAAGGCGAATCGGGTGAGTCAACTTCACTTTTCCATGATTTTTTTGTTTTCTTTTTGGAAGCAATTTTTTTTTTCACATTTTTAATGCTGTTTCCTTTGTGTTTGTTCATGTGGGTCTGCTTCAAATTCTAGAATTGAGGCCAAAGATTGCATTAAGGTTTACCTGGGTATGAGTATTAATTTAGGTTTTGAGTATTATTTTTTTTTTTATTAAAATTTTTGTTGGATAATGTTGATTTTAATTTTTTTTGCTTTTTTTGGTTGATTGTTATGTTCTGTTTGCATGCATTCTACAAGTGAGAAAATGTGCGGCTAGTGAGAAAATGGGTAAAAATTTTAATGTTTGGGTTCTCTATTTCCCTGTTTGGCTAGTGGGAAATTTTAAACTTGGCAAGATATTAGAAAATAGAAATAAAAATGTTAAATGAAATACTGTAACTTACCCTCTTCACTTGCCTTGTCAATGGAGTTTCGTGGAAATGCGTGTTATGTTTAAACAACGAAAGCTGTTATTCAAATAACGGTACCAAACAGACCTTAAATGTATTATTTTTTATCAACTTAAGTTTTTTGGAAGATGATTTTATAAATAAATAAATAAAAGAAAAAAAAAAGAATTGGGAAAATAGCAAACTAATTATTTAGTAATGGCACGGTTCAACATTTTTCACAATTAATGAAGTTATCCACTATAAGTAAAGATGTGCATTGGTTGGATTTGAAGGTCTTTTCAACCAAATTCGACAAGATCAAGGGAAAAAAAATTTCAACCCATCACATATGTAAAAAACCAACCCAACTGGTTAGGTTAGTTTGGATCAATGTGTTGTATTTACATGTTTCATACCTAGAAAGGTTTTTATCAACCATTTAAGCACTATATATTTTTCAATAAATTATTTCAATTCACATGATTTTTTTTTGAAAACAAATGATACAATTCACCTAATTAATAAAACTAATAAATATATTAAAATGAACTTACATATTTATGGGTCGAACTGGTAAAAAAAAAAAAAAAATCAACTTAGACCCAACCTAACTCAAGGCTAACAAAACGTTAGAACCCGATTTAACCCACCAACTCACGAAAAACCAAGCCAAATCATGTTGAGTTAGGTTTGATTAGTTTTGTTTGATTGGTGGGTTAGATTAACACTGTAAATGGTTAGTGGTGGGTCCATGTAATTGGATAATTTTTTTTTTAAAGTGGATTTTGGGGGTATTATAATATTTAATTTATTACTTTTTGAAATCTCATTATTTAATTTATCACTTGTAAAATTATATGATTTAATTTCTTACATTCCTAAATCATAGGCTTAATATTTAATTTTCTATAAAAAAAATTATGTGAAAAATATAGATATAATTTTTAAAATGATTTTTTTTTACACATTTATTTAACGATATAAAATTTCCAAGTTTAAGCAACCACCGTGAGTCCACGATGACTAAAAGCACCCACAAATATAGGCCCAAGCCTAACAATTACTTGGACCTTTTCATTTTTGTGAGGTTCTGCATAAGACTGGGCTAAACTTACTAGTCCAATTATTATATTTTACTACATGAATACCCACCCACACCAGAGAGCACCGCCAGTGTTAAAGCTTGTGCGTGCATCCTAGCAACAAAGAAGGCACACAATTTTTATTAGTATCTTACACAAACACACACGAACTTAGAACTTAAAAAACAGTTTGATACAATATATGAGGCCTATGTACGTACCTGGCATGAATAAGCCTTAGGCTTGGCTTGAGGGGAGATCTTGTACGTGAATTATAAGCTAGTGATGCTCCAATTCCTGACGCCCACAGTGACCCTATAGTAACCATTTCATGATAATGAGGATACTGATAATTCACAAAATTATTCTGATGTTTCAATTACCACAATTTATACTATACATAGAACTTACATGTTAGGGTCTTAGTATTTTTACTACATAGATTTAAGAAAGAAAGAAAGAAGAAGAAGAAGAAGAAGAAGAAGAAGAAAGGATCATATTAATTGAGAAAGAGGGTTTACTATACTGACCAATGGAGGTGAGCTTGTTCTTGGAGACCCAGGTTTGAATTGCTTCCATTTTCTTGTTTTACAAAGTATATTCAGTAGTGTACTAGTGAATGAATCAGTGGGGTGGAGGTGATTGGCTTAATGCATGGGAAGGTAGGTATTTATAAGTGGTCTATGTTGAAAAATGTGCGTTCGTGTTTAGTGTAGCCCATTGTTTTACTTTGTTCTCTCTTTTCCCTGAACCACTCTTGGTCTTGGAGCTTAAACTAGAGGCTTTCATATCCGGTTTTGTTTTATATTGATTCTTGCTTTGCTAACCTGTGTGACTTGTCTAATACTGTGTGACTTGTTTTATATTGATTCTTGCTTTGCTAAGCTGCCTCGGGTTCTTTCTCTGATTTAATGCAGCTGATTCAGGAAAAACCCCACACAGTTCCGTTGTTCAGCATCACAGCGTGGTCTCTATGGCACCACAGAAATAAAGCTCGCCTCCAGGAACCTTCTTTGCTGCAAGCTGAAATTGCTGGTTTCGCATGAGAATATCTTCGAAGCTTCAAGATCCAGGATTCACAAAAAGCCACTTCACGGGCAGCAGACATCGCTCTCAAAAGCTTTGGCATCCTCCACCTCAGGAGTGTTTCAAGACCAATTATGACGGGGCAATGTTCGATGAATCAGATAAAGCTGGCCTTGGCATCGTCGTCTGAAATTCTGAGGGCCAAGTTATGGTTGCTCTGTCCGAAAAAATCAAGAAACCACCTTCGGTTGTGGCTCTGGAGTTACTGGCAGCAAGAAGAGCAGCAGTCTTGGTTTCTGAAGCGGGATTCCAGCAATCTTGTTTTGAGGGTGATTCGGAGGTTGTAGTAAAGTCTCTACGTGGTAGTGGCTTGGAAAAATCTGCTGTTGGTCATATTTTAAAAGACACTCTGTCTATTGTTAGCTTGTTACAAAGCTATTCTTTCTCTCATGTCAATAGGTAAGGCAATGCAGTCACACACGCCTTAACTCAAAGAGCAAGACTTCCTTTCCTTTACGAGTCTGTCTCACTAGATTTAGATGCTGTTACTTTGGCTGACTTAAAGCCCCTTGATTAATGTTATGAAAGTTATTTCCTTCTCAAAAAAAAAAAAAAAAAAAAAAAAACTTTCACCAGGTACTATTGCCCTTGGTAAAGTGGATTTTCATCAGAAAAATGCTGATTTCTTCCATTCCTTTTTATTAAAGTAGTTGTCTACTTTTGATGATCTACTTTTATTGAGTTAGCTAATAATACTTGAACAATGTCATCCTTCTCAATAAAATAAAATAAAATAGAACAAAGTCAGAAAACAATGTGTCATATATTTTAGAAAATAGTAATAATATCTCCTCAAAAATCTAAACTTTCGGGCAAGCAAATTAAGAGTAACAACGTAATAGTAGTTTGTTCAATATTCATCGGGGAAAAAAAAAAAAAAAAGAACCTTTAACTTATTTCAATTTTCTAGTATTACAAGTTGAGTACTGTTTACTTTGATGCAATTTTATATTCTTGAGAGTTTTTTAAGGTAATAGAACAGTCTTCGGGCACAAAATTTGTGTCATAGATTATGATGCTCTTAATTAGTGGTATAAAATTTGTGTCATGGACTCTCTCTTTAACAAAAGTATGGGATCCGCAGATGTGCACGTGTATCAGCATGATCAAGGAGCTACATTGTATTATTGTAAACAAGGAAAAAAATATAATAAAAAAAAACTGCCGACGAATTCTATTTAGCCGTTGGATTTTATGGGTAAATGTGAAGATAACCGACATAATAGAGCTGTAAGTTTTTTCAATAAAGAAAGACATTTTATTCATTCATATTACATTTTGACCAATATATGTAACCATTTTTCTACAAGAACAATGGTTGTCACAATTTCATAGATTATGAATAGTAAAGTACCACTTTTACTCGATCACTAAAGTTGCGTTCCTTTCTTTTACTAAAGTTAGGAGTATTAGAGAATCTTGCTAAAGTTATAAAATATATTGAGCAGTATTATTTAATATTTACTATTTAGGCACTATTTAGAAAGTTGGAGTATTATGCTAAAGTGCTAATTAATCTGAGCTAGATGTAAACAACTTGATTTGTAATAATTAAAAATAAAGAAAGAGGCAAAAGGAGAAACAAATGTCAATTCATGTCAACCAAATAGGTGCATGAAGAGCCATTTTAGGGAGCCCAACTTGTTTCATTGAACAGTAAGATTGCCCTCTTGATAGTTGATATTGTATTATTGCTATTTGAGGAGCATGGTACAATGATGATTTATATAGTTTTGTGAGAAACAAGGGGTACTAATAATGGTTTTTACTCTCAAGAGTCATGTACTGCTTATATTTTTCAATTTTAAAAAAACAAAAAACAAATGTAGGATTTGTCGTCTTATGGCCTCTTCCATTTGCTCAAGAATATCTAACTTTTCTTGAACCCATTAACGCCAAAAAACTATTTGTTAACGATTTGAATTTTGACCTTGTGGAAATTGAAATAATTAGCTAAGGCCAGGAGGCAAGAGTATCTGCTCTTAGTGTAGCAGTGTATATTGCCAATGATGAACAGCATCCAAAAGAGTCAGGGACCTTGAATTACTATACTAGATGTGATTCTTATCCCACCACGTTTTGGATCATATCATAAATACATATTTTTTGGGATATTACGTAAAGTAATAATGAAAGCTCAAAGTTAAAATAAAAGCAAACATAAAATAGATAACTTGGAGACACAATATCATTTTTCTTAAACAATATTTCCCTCCCACACTATTGTTGTTAAAGGGTTTTCGCAAATTTGTCCCTAAGATACAACCAAGATGTTGGGTTCTACCGATAGCAATTCTGGAGAATGATCACAAGATTTCTTATGTTTCTTTTTAACTTACTATTTTTCAAGTGAACATAAGCCTCTATTTATACTCATAGGGTTATATTCATCAAAAGACACGTATGGAGAGTTAACGTATTTCACAAAACCGTTAATGAGGCTTGAAACCTCTTCAACCTTTCTGAATAGTCACCTGAAAATTCTGCAGAAAATCATGTTTTACGACTTTCAATCGGTCGAAAGTTCCTCTCGATCGATCGAGTAATCTTTTCAATCGATCGAACAGGAATTGAATAGCGATTGATTCATTTAGAGGCTCTAGGATTATTTTCTTACCATTTCGATCGATCAAGCCAAAGTTTCGACCGATTGAAAATGCTGTATTTTGAATTTTCATTTAGAAAATCCCAGAACTTGAATTTTCACTTTATGAAACAATATTCTCCAAACTCAAACATCATTATTACAACCTATCCATGTATATACCTATATATACAACAATATTTATTAGGCCATGATTGTAGAAAAGGTCTTGATCAAAGTTGAATATGATTATGACACAGGCACACATCCATTTCTTAAGGCTCCGTTCGTTTGGAGTGAAAACAGGGAGGATGGAAAATAAAGGGAGAAAAATAGGATAGAAAATGCTTTTCTTTTTTTTTTTCTTCTTCCAAATCGGAAGGAAAATCTAGAGAGAAAAGTTCTATAAAACCTTTTTGTAATTATTTTCCAGGATAAGATATTTTGCAAGTCTATCCTCAATGAGTTTGCTGTCAAGATGAAACTGAAGCAGCCTACTTACAATAATGTTGAGCAAGAACAAGAAGGGTCCCTTCCAGTTTTCAAGTCTACTTTGGTTTTCAATGGTTTTTATTGTACTGGTGAACTTGGTAGAAACAAGAAAGAAGCTGAACAATTGGCAGCACGTGCATTTATTATCCCTGTTTTGGGTATCTTTTTTCTCTTTGATTATTATAAAGTTGTCTTTAAACTATGCACGCTTTGTGTGTTCTAAACTTTGTGTGGCTACTAATTAAGAATATAATGCAGGTAAAAATGAGTCGGGAACGGTTCTTTCTGAGATAATCAAGTGTAAAGGCAAACTCTATGCTGAATTGCATAAACTGAAGGATACAAGCCATGAGAATATCAATACTGTACCCCAGGCTGTTGGAGTTAGCATAGGACAAAGTTCTAGGCAAGTTAGCCATGAACTCATTGTATCAAAACCTGAACCATCTCAAGCAGTGAATTTGCCAATTGAATTTGTGCCTGCTGTGTTACTAGAGACTTCAGATGTAGGTCCAAGTTCCTTGAAGAAGCGCCACAAGAATAAGAAGAAACCTAACAAGAAATTGCGGTCCGACACTCCGTATGTTTTAGTCTCTCTCTTTCCATGTTTGGCATGATTCTTGTCTTATTTTGGCTACTTCGATCTAGTGGAATACTTTATCAAGAATTTCTCTTGAATCACCTCTGTCTCTTTCCAGTTTTTATGTTTTTATTTTAATTTTTTTATTTTATGGTTTTAAGAGTTTCCAATGATTTATAAATGATTTTAACTCTAACTTTAAATTTATTTTTCTTTAAAAACTTTCCAAGAAACACTAAAAATCTCCTAAGAGCCTTGTCCAAAATTGTGATTTTTGGAACGTAATAAACTAGGTCATATCTTGGAGTTAAATTCACAACACCTTTTGTCATGAGTGCAGATATTGTAGCATATCTTTGTAACTCCAAATTCTAAAACATTTTGTTTGATTACTGAAACAATATATTTTTTTTCTTTATGCAAATATCGTGAGAAACTGTTGTCAACTCTCAAATATATATATATATATATATATATGTTTTAATTTGAGAAATTTTAAATCCTATTTAGTTGAGCGAAAGTGACAAAAACTGTGGCAGCGAAGTAAAAAAAAAAAAATCTTTTACATACGAGAGTTATATTTTTGGATGGTTTTAAGACTTTACCCATGATACATAAATGATTGTAACTCTCACATTGAATATCTTCTTCTTTCAAAACTTTCAACGGAAAACTAAAATTTCTCAGGGACTTCTCCAAAACTTTTGTATCTAGAACTTAATAAACTTGGTTGTATCCTAGAGATAAATTTGTAGTAACATTTTGGTAACTCTTTTGTGGGTGCATATATTGTCTAAGGATAACGTTTCGTTGTGGCTCCAAATTCTCAAATGTTTTGTTTGATTATTAAATCACAGGATTTTTCAATTATATTTTGTGGTTGAGAAAATTTGATGTGTAGTCCCCCCCCCCCTCCCCCTTTTTTTATTTTTATTTTTAAATGTGAGAAGTGTTACTTCCTCATTAGTAGAACTAAAGTGAAAGAAACTACAGCAATGAAACTAGAAAAAATATGTTTAGAGAAGCTTGTATGTACGTTAGTTGTATGTAATACGTACAAGATTTTCAGGCTTCTTTTGCATCAATATTTCCTGAGAGTTTGTACAAAACTCGACCGTACGAGTGTTGTAGGGGATTCAGCAGAATTTACGAATTTGGCAATTTTTTGGGACAAAGTTTGTTCCACGTGAAATGTAAACATTTGTGAATATTTGAAATAGCTTTTGGACGATTATTACTCTTCACCCGTGATATATAAATGATTCTAGCTCTCACATTCTGTACCTCTTAGAAAACTTTCTAAGAAATACTAAAAATCGTAGGGGACTTCTTCGAAATTGCTGTATTTAGAACTTAATTAAACATAGTTGTGTCCTAGGGATAAATCTGAAGTAACATTTTAGCAACTCCTGTGCAGGTGCATATAGTGTCAAAGGATAGCGTTCCATTGTGGTTCCAAATTGTCAAATGTTTGGTTTAATTATTAAATCACTATCTTTTTTTTAATATTTTTATGGTAGTGAAAATTTGATGTGTAGTTCCTTTTTTTTTTTTTTTTTTAAATGTGATAAGTGTTTCCTCCTCTTTAGTAGAGGTAAAGTGAAAGAAACTGTGGCGTTGAAAATAAGAAAATAAAAAGTTTAGAGAATCTCGTACGTACAAGATATGTATGTACGATGTACGATATTTTTATATTTCTTTT
This sequence comes from Lithocarpus polystachyus, assembly GCA_033629205.1. Classification (NCBI taxonomy): domain Eukaryota; kingdom Viridiplantae; phylum Streptophyta; class Magnoliopsida; order Fagales; family Fagaceae; genus Lithocarpus; species Lithocarpus polystachyus. The sequence continues at coordinate 64,835,021 of CM066167.1, forward strand.
GCATTAATATTTCCACAGAGTTTCTACAAAACACGAACATATGAGTGTTGCAGGTGGTTTTGCAGAATTTACGAATTTGAAAATTGTTTGGACAAAATTTGTTCCAATTGAAATGCTGATGTTTGTGAATATTGAAAACAGTCTATGGACGGTTATAACTCCTTGCCCATGATAAATGATTCTACATCTTACCTTGAATGTCTTCTTCTTCCAAAACTTTCTCCGAAATACTATAAATCCTCTAGGTCTTCACCAAAATTTCTATTTTAGATCCGAGTAAATTTGGTTGTATTCTCGGGATTAACTTATAGTAACCTTTTAGCAAATGTTGTATGGGTGCACACATTGTCTAAGGAAAGCATTTCATTGGGACTCCAAATTATCTAATGTTTTGGTTGATTAATTATTGAATGACTATATTTTTTTATTATATTTTTCAGTATAGAAAACGAGATGTTTGTTCCAAAATTTATTTTATGTCAAAAGCATTAATTTTTGTTTAGTAGAGGCTGACAAAAAATGGGGCAAACAAATGAAAAAATAAAGTTTAGAGAATCTCGAACGTATGATATTTGTATATAATACGTACGAGAGTATCTAGTTTCTTTTCAAAAAAATTAATTTTGGGTTGTACGAAATTCGCACGTACGAATTTTGTGCGATAATATGCAGAATTTTCGAATTTGACAATTTTCAAGCCAAAAGTTGTACAAATTAAAATGAACACTATTGTGAATATTGGAAATAGTTTTTATGTTTTTATTTTTATTTTTTTATATGGTTTTAAGAGTTTCAAATGATTTATAAATGATTGTAACTCTAACATTAAATTTATTTTTCTTTAAAAACTTTCCAAGACACACTAAAAAACTCCTATATATATATGAGAAAGTGTTGTCTACTACCAAATATATATATATATATATATATATTGTAGGGACACGATATTCAGACCAATTCCAAACTGTATGGAATCTTGGCCCAGTGTGCCCAATACAATAAATTTGTAGAGAGTGGGTCGAAGAGCTAGGCATTTGTACATGGATAACAGTTAATATGGATTTCATGACAATCAAATAGAGATGAACGGAGTTTACCAAAGAAAGTTTGTCCTCGGCACAATCCGAGGAGTTTTGTTCTAGTAAATGTTGAATGAGAATGGTTACAGGAGTTCTTGAGATTGCTACCGTGCTTTCTCCTTTCCTTTCTTCCCTCTCCATGGTGGGTTTCTCCTGTTATATAGTCCCTTTCCAACAATTTCGGCCTTCCCCTTCTCGCACAAATCTCGTACGTGCGAAATTCGTACAACCCAAAATTAATTTTTATGAAAAGAAACTAGAGACTCTCGTACGTATTATATACAAATCTCGTGCGTCCGAGATTCTCTAAACCTTATTTTTTCATTTGTTTGCCATATTTTTTGTCACTAAACATGAATTAATTCTTTTCACATAAAATAAATTTTGGAACAAACATCTCGTTTTCTATACTGAAACATATAATAAAAAAATATAGTCATTCAATAATTAATCAAACAAAACATTAGATAATTTGGAGTCCCAATGAAATGCTTTCCTGAGACAATGTGTGCACCCACACAACATTTGCTAAAAGGTTACTATAAATTAATCCCGAGAATACAACCAAGTTTATTCGGTTCTAAAAATAGAAATTTTGGTGAAGAACTAGAGGATTTTTAGTTTTTCGGAGAAAGTTTTGACAGAAGAAGACATTCAAGGCGAGATGTAGAATCATTTATATATCATGGGCAAGGAGTTATGATCATCCATAAACTGCTTTCAATATTCACAACCATCAGCATTTCAATTGGAACAAATTTTGTCCAAATAATTTTCAAATTCGTAAATTATGCAAAACCACCTGCAACACTCATATGTTCGTGTTTTGTACAAACTATGTCGAAATATTAATGCGAAAGAAATATAAAAATATCGTATATCACACATACATATCTTGTACGTACGAGATTCTCTAAACTTTTTATTTTCTTAATTTCATCGCCACAGTTTCTTTCACTTTACCTCTACTAAAGAGGAGGTAACACTTATCAAATTTAAAAAAAAAAAAAAAAAAAAAAAAAAGGAATTACACATCAAATTTTCACTACCAAAAAAATATTAAAAAAAGATGTTAGACAATATATGCACCCACAGAAGAGTTACTAAAATGTTACTACACTTTATCCCTAGGATACAACCAAGTTTATTAAGTTCTAAATACAAAATTTTTGGAGAAGTCCCAGAAAATTTTTAGGTTTCTATTGGAAGTTTTGAAAGAAGAAGATATTCAAAGTGAGAGTTACAATCATTTATATATCACGGGTAAAGTCTTAAAACCAGCCAAAAATACAACTCTCCACTATAAAAGATTTTTTTTTTACTTCGCTGCCACAGTTTTTGTCACTTTCGCTCAACTAAATAGGATTTAAAATTTCTCAAATTAAAAAAAAAAAAAAATATATATATATATATATATATATATGGGAGCAGACAACACTTTCTCACTATATTTGCATAAAGAAAATAATATAGTGATTTAGTAATCAAACCAAATCTTTTAGAATTTGGAGCTACAAAGATATGCTACAATATATGCACTCATGATAAAAGGTACTGTGAATTTATCTCCAAGTTATGACCTAGTTTATTACGTTCCAAAAATCGCAATTTTGGACTAGGCTCTTAGGAGTTTTTTAGTGTTTCTTAGAAAGTTCTTAGAGAAAAATACATTTAAAGTGAGAGTTACAATCATTTATATATCACTGGAAACTTTTATAACCATAAAATAGAAAAATTAAAAAAAAAAAAAAAACTGTTTCCAATATTCACAATAATTTTCATTTCAATTTGTACAACTTTTGGCTTTGAAAACTGTCAAATTCGTAAATTTTGCATATTCTCGCACAAATCTCGTACGTGCGAAATTCGTACAACCCAAAATTAATTTTTATGAAAAGAAACTAGAGACTCTCGTACGTATTATATACAAATCTCGTGCGTCCGAGATTCTCTAAACCTTATTTTTTCATTTGTTTGCCATATTTTTTGTCACTAAACATGAATTAATTCTTTTCACATAAAATAAATTTTGGAACAAACATCTCGTTTTCTATACTGAAACATATAATAAAAAAATATAGTCATTCAATAATTAATCAAACAAAACATTAGATAATTTGGAGTCCCAATGAAATGCTTTCCTGAGACAAAGTGTGCACCCACACAACATTTGCTAAAAGGTTACTATAAATTAATCCCGAGAATACAACCAAGTTTATTCGGTTCTAAAAATAGAAATTTTGGTGAAGAACTAGAGGATTTTTAGTTTTTCGGAGAAAGTTTTGACAGAAGAAGACATTCAAGGCGAGATGTAGAATCATTTATATATCATGGGCAAGGAGTTATGATCATCCATAAACTGCTTTCAATATTCACAACCATCAGCATTTCAATTGGAACAAATTTTGTCCAAATAATTTTCAAATTCGTAAATTATGCAAAACCACCTGCAACACTCATATGTTCGTGTTTTGTACAAACTATGTCAAAATATTAATGCGAAAGAAATATAAAAATATCGTATATCACACATACATATCTTGTACGTACGAGATTCTCTAAACTTTTTATTTTCTTAATTTCATCGCCACAGTTTCTTTCACTTTACCTCTACTAAATAGGAGGTAACACTTATCAAATTTTTTAAAAAAAAAAAAAAAGGAATTACACATCAAATTTTCACTACCAAAAAAATATTAAAAAAAGATGTTAGACAATATATGCACCCACAGAAGAGTTACTAAAATGTTACTACACTTTATCCCTAGGATACAACCAAGTTTATTAAGTTCTAAATACAAAATTTTTGGAGAAGTCCCAGAAAATTTTTAGGTTTCTATTGGAAGTTTTGAAAGAAGAAGATATTCAAAGTGAGAGTTACAATCATTTATATATCACGGGTAAAGTCTTAAAACCAGCCAAAAATACAACTCTCCACTATAAAAGATTTTTTTTTTACTTCGCTGCCACAGTTTTTGTCACTTTCGCTCAACTAAATAGGATTTAAAATTTCTCAAATTAAAAAAAAAAAATATATATATATATATATATATGGGAGCAGACAACACTTTCTCACTATATTTGCATAAAGAAAATAATATAGTGATTTAGTAATCAAACCAAATCTTTTAGAATTTGGAGCTACAAAGATATGCTACAATATATGCACTCATGATAAAAGGTACTGTGAATTTATCTCCAAGTTATGACCTAGTTTATTACGTTCCAAAAATCGCAATTTTGGACTAGGCTCTTAGGAGTTTTTTAGTGTTTCTTAGAAAGTTCTTAGAGAAAAATACATTTAAAGTGAGAGTTACAATCATTTATATATCACTGGAAACTTTTATAACCATAAAATAGAAAAATTAAAAAAAAAAAAAAAAACTGTTTCCAATATTCACAATAATTTTCATTTCAATTTGTACAACTTTTGGCTTTGAAAACTGTCAAATTCGTAAATTTTGCATATTCTCGCACAAATCTCGTACGTGCGAAATTCGTACAACCCAAAATTAATTTTTATGAAAAGAAACTAGAGACTCTCGTACGTATTATATACAAATCTCGTGCGTCCGAGATTCTCTAAACCTTATTTTTTCATTTGTTTGCCATATTTTTTGTCACTAAACATGAATTAATTCTTTTCACATAAAATAAATTTTGGAACAAACATCTCGTTTTCTATACTGAAACATATAATAAAAAAATATAGTCATTCAATAATTAATCAAACAAAACATTAGATAATTTGGAGTCCCAATGAAATGCTTTCCTGAGACAAAGTGTGCACCCACACAACATTTGCTAAAAGGTTACTATAAATTAATCCCGAGAATACAACCAAGTTTATTCGGTTCTAAAAATAGAAATTTTGGTGAAGAACTAGAGGATTTTTAGTTTTTCGGAGAAAGTTTTGACAGAAGAAGACATTCAAGGCGAGATGTAGAATCATTTATATATCATGGGCAAGGAGTTATGATCATCCATAAACTGCTTTCAATATTCACAACCATCAGCATTTCAATTGGAACAAATTTTGTCCAAATAATTTTCAAATTCGTAAATTATGCAAAACCACCTGCAACACTCATATGTTCGTGTTTTGTACAAACTATGTCAAAATATTAATGCGAAAGAAATATAAAAATATCGTATATCACACATACATATCTTGTACGTACGAGATTCTCTAAACTTTTTATTTTCTTAATTTCATCGCCACAGTTTCTTTCACTTTACCTCTACTAAATAGGAGGTAACACTTATCAAATTTTAAAAAAAAAAAAAAAAAAGGAATTACACATCAAATTTTCACTACCAAAAAAATATTAAAAAAAGATGTTAGACAATATATGCACCCACAGAAGAGTTACTAAAATGTTACTACACTTTATCCCTAGGATACAACCAAGTTTATTAAGTTCTAAATACAAAATTTTTGGAGAAGTCCCAGAAAATTTTTAGGTTTCTATTGGAAGTTTTGAAAGAAGAAGATATTCAAAGTGAGAGTTACAATCATTTATATATCACGGGTAAAGTCTTAAAACCAGCCAAAAATACAACTCTCCACTATAAAAGATTTTTTTTTTACTTCGCTGCCACAGTTTTTGTCACTTTCGCTCAACTAAATAGGATTTAAAATTTCTCAAATTAAAAAAAAAAAATATATATATATATATATATATATATGGGAGCAGACAACACTTTCTCACTATATTTGCATAAAGAAAATAATATAGTGATTTAGTAATCAAACCAAATCTTTTAGAATTTGGAGCTACAAAGATATGCTACAATATATGCACTCATGATAAAAGGTACTGTGAATTTATCTCCAAGTTATGACCTAGTTTATTACGTTCCAAAAATCGCAATTTTGGACTAGGCTCTTAGGAGTTTTTTAGTGTTTCTTAGAAAGTTCTTAGAGAAAAATACATTTAAAGTGAGAGTTACAATCATTTATATATCACTGGAAACTTTTATAACCATAAAATAGAAAAATTAAAAAAAAAAAAAAACTGTTTCCAATATTCACAATAATTTTCATTTCAATTTGTACAACTTTTGGCTTTGAAAACTGTCAAATTCGTAAATTTTGCATATTCTCGCACAAATCTCGTACGTGCGAAATTCGTACAACCCAAAATTAATTTTTATGAAAAGAAACTAGAGACTCTCGTACGTATTATATACAAATCTCGTGCGTCCGAGATTCTCTAAACCTTATTTTTTCATTTGTTTGCCATATTTTTTGTCACTAAACATGAATTAATTCTTTTCACATAAAATAAATTTTGGAACAAACATCTCGTTTTCTATACTGAAACATATAATAAAAAAATATAGTCATTCAATAATTAATCAAACAAAACATTAGATAATTTGGAGTCCCAATGAAATGCTTTCCTGAGACAATGTGTGCACCCACACAACATTTGCTAAAAGGTTACTATAAATTAATCCCGAGAATACAACCAAGTTTATTCGGTTCTAAAAATAGAAATTTTGGTGAAGAACTAGAGGATTTTTAGTTTTTCGGAGAAAGTTTTGACAGAAGAAGACATTCAAGGCGAGATGTAGAATCATTTATATATCATGGGCAAGGAGTTATGATCATCCATAAACTGCTTTCAATATTCACAACCATCAGCATTTCAATTGGAACAAATTTTGTCCAAATAATTTTCAAATTCGTAAATTATGCAAAACCACCTGCAACACTCATATGTTCGTGTTTTGTACAAACTATGTCAAAATATTAATGCGAAAGAAATATAAAAATATCGTATATCACACATACATATCTTGTACGTACGAGATTCTCTAAACTTTTTATTTTCTTAATTTCATCGCCACAGTTTCTTTCACTTTACCTCTACTAAATAGGAGGTAACACTTATCAAATTTTTAAAAAAAAAAAAAAAGGAATTACACATCAAATTTTCACTACCAAAAAAATATTAAAAAAAGATGTGATTTAATAATTAAACCAAACATTTGACAATTTGGAACCACAACGAAATGCTATCCTTAGACACTATATACACCCGCACTGGAGTTGCTAAAATGTTACTTCAGATTTATCCCTAGGACACAACTATGTTTAATTAAGTTCTAAATACAGCAATTTCGGAGAAGTCCCCTACGAGTTTTAGTGTTTCTTAGAAAGTTTCCTAAGAGGTACAGAATGTGAGAGCTAGAATCATTTATATATCACGGGTGAAGAGTTATAACCGTCCAAAAGCTGTTTCAGATATTCACAAATGTTTACATTTCATGTGGAACAAACTTTGTCCAAAAAAACTATCAAATTCATAAATTCTGCTGAATCCCCTACAACACTCGTACAGTCGAGTTTTGTACAAACTCTCAAGAAATATTGATGCAAAAGAAGCCTGAAAATCTCATATGTATTACATACAACTATCGTACATACAAGCTTCTCTAAACATATTTTTTCTAGTTTCATTGCCACAGTTTCTTTCACTTTAGTTCTACAAATGAGGAAGTAACACTTCTCACATTTAAAAATAAAAAAAAATAAAAAAAGGGGGGGGGGGCTACACATCAAATTTTCACAACCAAAAAATATAATTGAAAAATATTGTGATTTAATAATTAAACAAAATATAATTGAAACTATTATATAACTTCTTAAAAACTATTATATAATATTGTTGTATTGTATACTAAATTGTATTTAGAATACTATTTTAAATTATTGTTTATTTTTTATTCGCCCCCGTTACAATTTCCTAGCTCCACCACTATTACCCCTTTAAAAAATAGCGGACCTTTGCGATGAGATCAAGTCAAAAATTCACGTCTTTTCATGTTTTGAATACTAGTATTTAAAAAGAAAAAAAAGGTATGATGAAGATAACTCAATTTTTGTATTGTTCAATAAAGAATTTAATTAAGGAACGAAAAAAGATTCAAAGGCCTGGTCTATATGCCTTCAGCAAAAAGATAAAACCGCTATGATTATATCAGATAAGGATAGGCCTCCAAGATGAAACCATATTGGCCCAACATGGGTAAATTTCAAAAGTCTTTCCGAAGTGGATTGTAAAAATGGTGTGGGGTCCAAATAGTTTAAAACCTTTAGCCTAGAATTCATCCTTCATACTCAAAATGCATTCACATATAATTTTCTTTTATTTTTTAATAAAAATTTTTGGGCAAGTTTGTTTTGAAAACATAGATCGGTAGAAAAGTGTCCTATTTTATAAGTATTTTAAGTGGAGTTAGAGATATATTTTTACCGAGTTGTCCTCAAGTTTTTTTCTAATTAAACATAAGTTTTAGACATATTTTTTAATCATATAAATGTCCAATTTAAAGAAGAGAATCTTATATATATATATATATATATATATGCACAGGGTTAGAACAAAATCTAGCAATATTAAGATTAATAAATTGCAAAATATTATTGTATTGAGCAATAAAATATAAATTTCAAAAAAATTAATTTCAATTTAATCATATATTTGAATTTGATATAAAATTTTAATATACTCTATACCCTTATGAAAATGTAACTAAATTGTACCGAATCAAGTAAGGAAATCAATTGCCAACCACATGGACCCACAATAGCTTAAAACTGTAATTATTTTTGTAAAAAAAGAAAAAAAAATTATAGTTATTTTTGCTAAAATTTATGTGAAAAACAACTTATTAGAATTCTGGTATTCTTGTTTGAGTTTAATTACTTTGACAACAATTAAAAGCAAAACAATTGTGTGCTTAAGTTTGTGGAAATAATTATATATTTGCCAATTATTTTAAGAAATGCCTGCATATTCTTAACTATATTAATCCTAACAATTTACCTTCCTCTATTTTCAACTTATTTAATATAATTGAAATTAATTCCCAAAATACTATATCGCATGATGATTATTATGCATGAGAAACAAAAAGACAAATTCTTATTTAAATTACAAAATTAACTTATAGTGTACCCTTGCATCACAGAAAATAATGAGTAATTTTATTAATTGATTTAACTAGAACCTACCTGAATTAGATTTTTTAGTACTTGAACTAGATTTTTTTGTACTCAACGCAAGTGAAATTATTTTTTTAATTAATGAATAAACACATGCATACACAAGGGAAAAAGGAATGGAGTTGTAATACAAAGGTATTACGAATTCAAAAATTAAATAATGCTATGTAATCACGCACATGTAGCTCCAAGATAGAAGAAATGAAAATAAAAATTGAAACACATTACACATGCATACATTCAGCTCCATCAAATCTAGAGAGTAGGTTATTATGGCCACCACTGACCAACAAGAACAAGCTCAGAGGGAGAGATTGAGTGCAAATACTGGGTACCTAATGTACTGTTCTGGAACTAGGAGAATAATCATTGAGTTTGAGAACCCAAATATAAAACTATTAAATGCCGAGAACCCCGTAACGCCAATTCTTCCAAATTTTTTTCAAAGCGATGGCTGTCCCCCTTGTGTGTGCATTGACTCTGAATTCACCTCCTCTCTATCCCCAGCCCCACCCCTTCCAAAAATCACCCCCACAACAACAATCACTTCATTCCAAATACACCCTAAAAGTAAACATTCTAGAAATAACATGAAAATATTTTCATCCAATCCACACAAACTAAAAATACAAATGACATCACAAATTAAGTAAAAAATGTATAATGGTGTACGAGACAATTAATGACACAAACATAGCTAATTTCAAACCAAGTCAGATAAAAATTTATAACATAACCAAATGTGAAAATAAACAAACTCCGGGTAAGGCCAACAGCAGATACATCGCAAAAGAACAAAATTGCTGTTTCCACTACTCGGACGGTGGCACCACACTGCATTACAAAAAAGGCCAAATGAAGTTAGCTGTTTCCTTCATAAATAAACGTAATTAGTCAAAGAAGAACAATCACTTAATAATGGCTACATAATATGCAGACAATGTTAGCCCTGGCAAGTTCTTCAGACAAGTGAAACACATATCCAAATAGCAAAATAGACAATTACACAAATGCCAGCACAAATACAGCAAGAAGAGATTCAAATATTGCTTAATATTTCTAAACATTATCCAATAAGTTACTCAGCATCGACATTTAATTGGGGAATCAACAACCATTATAACATATCAATATCCAAGAAAATGCCCATATGAAGGCAAATAGCAAAGCTATTTCAATATGGTTAAAGATATCGATGAGAAAAAAAATGCAAATATCTAAAATAAGAATAGTCATAAGAAATTGACTGAACCCAGAAAAACATAGTTCAAACTGGAGTTGGGTAATTGGAAATTTTGAACAAAAAAAGACTATTCACGATGACTTCAATAGCAGGAGAATTCCTCTTTTTTGATTAATCATAATTTCCAAAATAAAAAACAAAGCACCTACAACAGTGCCACCATGAATTGGAAATGTAAAGCAACAGAACACATAAAAAAGAAGTAAAATAAGACAAAGCAAACACCTTTTTACACTGTCATCACCCAGATCCTCAAGAATTCAAAATAAAGTCTGGTCGCATATCCTCGTGCAACGTGATGAACATTTCCCTCACTAATGGATCTCGTAACTTAGGAAGGAACTTCAGCAGGGTGCTCTTACTAACAGGCCCGCCAAACATACTATTCACAATTTCGGTGGCCTTAGACACCGAGTACTTCTCAGAAGATTCAATTGTTATATCCTCGCTGCGCGTTTTTTTCCACGATTCCATCTCTGTAATGGCCTCTATGGCTTTCCTTTTTTCGCCGGTTGATGTGTTTGAACGGACGGGCAGCTTCCCTTTTCGGTTGCTGCCTTGCCCCATATCAGGGTGGGAAATCTCGTCCACCTCATCTGGACTGTCGGATTGCGCAGAGGATGCGGTGTCCGTTTTAAAAAGCTGTTCGAGCCAGTCGAAATGATCAAGTGCTTTGCTCCGAAATTCTTTACATTTACGGTTCCTCTAGAAACAAACAAGATATGCTATGGATTAGAGACACTGCTTACATGAAGAATTTAAAGAATGAAGTGGAAATTAATTAAATGTATAACACTCACCGACTCTGCTTCTTTCCAAGCCGACTCGGGACCTCTGACAGTGTTGGTAGGGCGGTCAAATTCTATCCCTGGTGTCCCAATAAGTTGGGAAAACGCATTGTATCTCTTCTTAAGTCTTTTGAATTTTTCCTTTATTTGCTGGTGGGTATATGGGTTTTTTTCATAAAGTTTGTTAAACTCTTCTACGACAACTGACAAACAGCCGCGCTTCATTCGTCCATTAACAATGTTCTCCTTACTTTCTTCTAGCAGCAAAATAAGAATAAGTTGCTTTTCTTTTGCCGCAGGCCATAACTTAGTATCATCACGACCTTTACCATCTGCCATCTAAGAGGACATACACAGCACTAAATATCACAATTAAAAATTAATTGCAGGGAAGCAAGTAACAGTTTAGACCAGTGGCGGAGTCAGAATTTGAGTGTAGGGGGGGCAAGATTAAAAACATAAGATTAGAAGCAAAATTTATCAAAGATATCTCAAGTTCAAATACCACTCTTCTCATTGTAAACTATGAATTATACCAAACAATAGTTTATAAATAGGACTTACTGAGCGTTTTTTTTTTTTTTTTTTTTTTTTGTTCATAAAAATATTAAGACTTTATGTAATGAAAATAAAAATTAAAAACATTGCTAGTTTAATAAAACTTGGATATAACACTCATAACATCTTCAACCGACTAAGCTCTCAATTGATGGAATCTTGGCCGTAGATGACTTTGGCTAAAACCAAGGGAATTACCTTTGAATATGAAGCTAATACATAAGATTTAGAGGGTTAGAGCATATCTTGCAAGCTAGCAGGGGTATCCCCTAACTTCACTTTACATTCAATGCTTTTAATAACTAGGGATGCCAACTTGAAAGCACCCCTGTTACACTGCTTTGAAACAGAGTGTTTGTCAATTTCTAAAACTATGCAGCAATAGCAAAGTCTCAGGAAACAATGGATTAGTCAACAAGAGTCCCAGGAAACAATGGATTAGACCTTTACCTTAGGTGCAAAAGCGGGAAATGAGTTGGAGGAGGATGATGAATATGTTTGAATGACTGAGGACGAAGTGCCTGCCTGCTCCAGCTCCAGCTCCAGCTTCAGCTTCATACGTAATGCAGCCAGAGGAGGGTGAAGGCAATTTATAGCATGGGCGAGTAAATATGGTGGTTGGGAGTAGGATTAGGGGCGAGTAAATGTGGTGGTTGGAGAGGTGATTAATTCCTGAAACGCTGCGTTTAGCGTTTGTGTTTAAAATGAGATCGGAAATGAGCAGTGGCGCAGTAACGGGAAGGTTTTTCTCTTTAGACGAAGCTTGGGATTTCCTTTGCCTTTATATGGTGTGGGCTGGCGAAGGGCTCAACTTGTCTTCAAAACAAACCAAGTTGGGCCGAATTAAGAAGAACGGGCCCAACCAAACCCCCTCGGATAAATTACATGGATCCTTGAAAAAAACATAGGACAATGACATTATTTATTTGACAAAATTCTCAAAAATAAGTTTTTATGTATAACTTTTAAGAGAGAGCGGGCTAAGTTATACTACACAAAACACACTCTCTTAAGCAATTAAAAATATAAACTTAAATTTATTTATTTTGTATTTTATAGTAGTTTTTATGTGTAAATTGCATTCATTATTTTCATTTATTCTTCTTGACCTTTGGAAATTTTTGTCGAGAATAAATAAATGTAGATTTATAAATTTTCTTCAAATTAATTTTATGCTCTATATTTAGTGTTATATAATTTTTTTTTATATTTAATTAGTTTTCTAGGAACTTTAGAGTTTAGACCGCTTTCATATTTTGGTAGTGAAAATTTGATGTGTAGTTCCAATTTTTTTTTTTTTTTTTTTTTTTTAAATGTGATAAGTGTTTCCTCCTCTTTAGTAGAGGTAAAGTGAAAGAAACTGCGGCGATGAAATTAAGAAAATAAAAAGTTTAGAGAATCTTGTACGTACAAGATATGTACGATGTACGATATTTTTATATTTCTTTTGCTTTAATATTTCCACAGAGTTTGTACAAAACACAAACATATGAGTGTTGCAGGTGGTTTTGCAGAATTTACGAATTTGAAAACTGTTTGGACAAAATTTGTTCCAATTGTAATGTTGATGTTTGTGAATATTCAAAACAGTTTATGGGCGGTTATAACTCATTGCCCATGATATATAAATGATTCTACATCTCGCCTTAAATGTCTTCTTCATTCAAAACTTTCTCCGAAATACTAAAAATCCTTTGGGTCTTGACCAAAATTTCTATTTTTAGAACCGAATAAACTTGGTTATATTCTTGGGATTAATTTATAGTAACTGTGGTGGCATACTTTTATCAGACCTCGGCAAGTCTTTAGAGAGCATCGCCGAGGAGACTTAAGCGTCCCACATCGAAGAAAACTTCCCCCACTTTCAAAATTATAAGCTATGAAGCGAAGGAAGTAGTGTACCATTAGTTGGATACTGTGGTGGCATACTTTTATCAGACCTCGCTAAGTCTTTAGAGAGCATGGCCGAGGAGACTTAAGCGTCCCACATCGAAGAGAACTTCCCCCACTTTCAATCTTATAAGCTATGAAGCGAAGAAAGTAGTGTACCATTAAAGTACTCTTCGATGTGGGATGCTTAAGTCTCCTCGGCCATGCTCTCTAAAGACTTGCTGAGGTCTGATAAAAGTATGCCACCACAGTAACCTTTTAGCAAATGTTGTGTGGGTGCACACATTGTCTAAGGAAAGCATTTCATTGGGACTCCAAATTATCTAATGTTTTGTTTGATTAATTATTGAATGACTATACTTTTCAATATAGAAAACGAGATGTTTATTCCAAAATTGATTTTATGTGAAGAGCATTAATTCCTCTATAGTAGAGGGAGAGTGACAAAAAATGTGGCAAACAAATGAAAAAAATAAATTTTAGAGAATCTCGGACGTACGGGATTTGTATATAATAAGTACGAGAGTATATAGTTTCTTTTCATAAAATTTAATTTTGGGTTGTACAAATTTCGCACGTACGAGTTTTGTGCGAGAATATGCAGAATTTACGAATTTGACAGTTTCGAAGCCAAAAGTTCTACAAATTGAAATGAAAACTATTGTGAATATTGGAAATAGTTTTTATTTTTTTTGTTTTATGGTTTTAACAGTTTCCAATGATATATAAATGATTGTAACTCGCACTTTAAATATATTTTTCTTTAAAAACTTTCTAAGAAACACTAAAAACCTCCTAAGAGCCTTGTCCAAAATTGCGATTTTTGGAACGTAATAAACTAGGTCATATCCTGGAGATAAATTCACAGTACCTTTTATCATGAGTGCATATATTGTAGCATATCTTTGCAGCTCCAAATTCTAAAACATTTTGTTCGATTACTGAATCACTACATTATTTTCTTTTTGCAAATATAGTAAGAAAGTGTTGTCTACTCCCAAATATATATATATATATATATTTTTTTTTTTTTTTTTTAATTTGAGAAATTTTAAATCCTATTTAGTTGAGCGAAAGTGACAAAAACTGTGGCAGCAAAGTAAAAAAAAAAAATCTTTTACATACGAGAGTTGTATTTTTGGATGGTTTTAAGACTTTACCCGTGATATATAAATCATTGTAACTCTCACTTTGAATATCTTCTTCTTTCAAAACTTTCAATGGAAAACTAAAAATTCTCTGAGACTTCTTCAAAATTTTTGTATTTAGAACTTAATAAACTTGGTTGTATCCTAGGGATAAATTTGTTGTTACATTTTAGTATCTCTTGTGTGGGTGCATATATTGTCTAAGGATAACGTTTCGTTGTGGCTCAAAATTCTCAAATGTTTTGTTTGATTATTAAATCACAATATTTTTCAATTATATTTTTTGGTCGTGAAAATTTGATGTGTAGTCCCCCCCCCCCCTTTTTTATTTTTATTTTTTAATGTGAGAAGTGTTAGTTCCTCATTAGTAGAACAAAGTGAAAGAAACTGTGCCAATGAAACTTGAAAAAATATGTTTAGAGAAGCTTGTATGTACGAGAGTTGTATGTAATACATACGAGATTTTCAGGCTTCTTTTGCAACAATATTTCCTGAGAGTTTGTACAAAAGTCGACCGCACGAGTGTTGTAGGGGATTCAACAGAATTTATGAATTTGATAGTTTTTTGGACAAAGTTTGTTCCACGTGAAATGTAAACATTTGTCAATATTTGAAATAGCTTTTGGAAAGTAGAAACTCTTCACCCGTGATATGTAAATGATTCTAGCTCTCACATTATGTACTTCTTAGAAAACTTACTAAGAAACACAAAAAATCGTAGGGGACTTCTCCGAAATTGCTATATTTAGAACATAATTAAACATAGTTGTGTCCTAGGGATAAATCTGAAGTAACATTTTAGCAACTCCTGTCTGGGTGCATATAGTTTCTAAGGGTAGTGTTCCGTTGTGGTTCCAAATTGTCAAATATTTGGTTTAATTATTAAGTCACTATCTTTTTTTAATATTTTTTTGGTAGTGAAATTTTGATGTGCAGTTCTTTTTTTTTTTTTTTTTTTTTAAACGTGATAAGTGTTACCTCCTCTTTAGTAGAGGTAAAGTGAAAGAAACTGTGGCGATGAAATTAAGAAAATAAAAAGTTTAGAGAATCTCGCACGTACAAGATATGTATGACAATGTACGATATTTTTATATTTCTTAGGCATTAATATTTCCACAGAGTTTGTACAAAACACGAACATATAAGTGTTGCAGGTGGTTTGCAAAATTTACGAATTTGAAAATTGTTTGGACAAAATTTGTTCCAATTGAAATGCTGATGTTTGTGAATATTCAAAACAGTTTATGGACGGTCATAACTCCTTGCCCATGATATATAAATGATTCTACATCTCGCCTTGAATATCTTCTTCTTTCAAAACTTTCTCCAAAATACTAAAAATCATCTGGGTCTTTACCAAAATTTTTATTTTTAGAACCGAATAAACTTGGTTGTATTCTCGGGATTAATTTATGGTAACCTTTTAGCAAATGTTGTGTGGGTGCACACATTGTCTTAGGAAAGCATTTCATTGGGACTCCAAATTATCTAATGTTTTGTTTGATTAATTATTGAATGACTATTATTTTTTATTATATTTTTCAGTGTAGAAAATGAGATGTTTATTCCAAAATTTATTTTATGTGAAAAGCATTAATTCCTGTTTAGTAGAGGGAGAGTGACAAAAAATGTGGCAAACAAATGAAAAAATAAAGTTTAGAGAATCTCGGATGCATGAGATTTGTATATAATATGTACGAGAGTATCTAGTTTCTTTTCATAAAAATTAATTTTGGGTTGTACGAATTTCGCATGTACGAGGTTTGTGCGAGAATATGCAGAATTTACGAATTTGACAGTTTTTAGGCCAAAAGTTGTACAAATTGAAATGAAAACTATTGTGAATATTGGAAACAGTTTTATTTTTTTATTTTTTTATTTTATAGTTTTAAGAGTTTCCAGTGATATATAAATGATTGTAACTCTCACTTTAAATGTATTTTTCTCTAAAAACTTTCTAAGAAACACTAAAAAACTCGTAAGAGCCTTGTCCAAAATTGCGATTTTTGAAAGGTAATAAACTAGGTCATATCTTGGAGATAAATTCACAGTACCTTTTATCATGAGTGCATGTATTGTAGCATATCTTTGCAGCTCCAAATTCTAAAACATCTTGTTTGATTACTGAACCACTATATTATTTTCTTTATGCAAATATAGTGAGAAAGTGCTATCTACTCCCAAATATATACATATATATATATATATATTTTTTTTTTTTAAATTTGAGAAATTTTAAATCCTATTTAGTTGAGTGAAAGTGACAAAAACAGTGGCAGCGAAGTAAAAAAAAAAAAAAAAAAAAATCTTTTACATAGGAGAGCTGTATTTTTGGATGGTTTTAAGACTTTACCCGTGATATATAAATGATTGTAACTCTCACTTTGAATATCTTCTTCTTTCAAAACTTTCAATGGAAAACTGAAAATTCTCTGGGACTTCTCCAAAATTTTTGTATTTAGAACTTAATAAACTTGGTTGTATCCTAGGGATAAATTTGTAGTAACATTTTAGTAACTCTTCTCTGGGTGCATATATTATCTAAGGATAACGTTTCGTTGTGGCTCCAAATTCTCAAATGTTTTGTTTGATTATTAAATCACAATATTTTTCAATTATATTTTTTGGTTGTGAAAATTTGATGTGTACTCCCCCCCCCCCCCTTTTTTTATTTTTATTTTTAAATGTGAGAAGTGTTACTTCCTCATTGGTAGAACTAAAGTGAAAGAAACTGTGGCAATGAAACTAGAAAAAATATGTTTAGAGAAGCTTGTATGTACGATAGTTGTATGTAATACGTACGAGATTTTCAGGCTTCTTTTGCATCAATATTTCCTGAGAGTTTGTACAAAACTCGACCATACGTGTGTTGTAGGGGATTCAGCAGAATTTTCGAATTTGATAGTTTTTTGGACAAGGTTTGTTCCACGTGAAATGTAAACATTTGTCAATATTTGAAATAGCTTTTAGACAGTTATAACTCTTCACCCGTGATATGTAAATGATTATGGCTCTCACATTCTGTACTTCTTAGAACACTTTCTAAGAAACACTAAAAATCGTAGGGGACTTCTACGAAATTGCTGTATTTAGAACTTAATTAAACATAGTTGTGTCCTAGGGATAAATTTGAAGTAACATTTTAGCAACTCCTGTCCGGGTGCATATAGTGTCTAAGGATAGCGTTCCGTTGTGGTTCTAAATTGTCAAATGTTTGGTTTAATTATTAAATCACTATCTTTTTTTTAATATTTTTTTGGTAGTGAAAATTTGATGTGTAGTTCCTATTTTTGTTTTAAATGTGATAAGTGTTACCCCCTTTTTTTTAGAGGTAAAGTGAAAGAAACTGTGGCGATGAAATTATGAAAATAAAAAGTTTAGAGAATCTCGTATGTACAAGATATGTATGTACGAAGTATAATATTTTTATATTTCTTTTGCATTAATATTTCCTCAGAGTTTGTACAAAACACGAACATATGAGTGTTGCAGGTGGTTTTGCAGAATTTACGAATTTGAAAATTGTTGGGACAAAATTTTTTCCAATTGAAATGATAATGTTTGTGAATATTTAAAACATTTTATGGACGGTTATAACTCCTTGCCCATGATATGTAAATGATTCTACATCTTGCATTGATTGTCTTCTTCTTTCAAAACTTTTTCAGAAATACTAAAATTCCTCTGGGCCTTCACCAAAATTTCTATTTTAAAAACCGAATAAACTTGGTTGTATTCTCAGGATTAACTTATAGTAACGTTTTAGCAAATGTTGTATGGGTGCACACATTGTCTAAGGAAAGCATTTCATTGGGACTCCAAGTTAACTAATGTTTTGTTTGATTAATTATTGAATGACTATATTTTTTTAGTATAGAAAAACGAGATGTTTTTTCCAAAACTTATTTTATGTTGAAAGCATTAATTCCTCTTTAGTGGAGGGAGAGTGGCAAAAAATGTGGTGAACAAATGAAAAAAATAAAGTTTAGAAAATCTCGGACGTACGAGATTTGTATATAATACGTACAAGAGTATCTAGTTTCTTTTCTTGAAAATTAATTTTGGGTTGTACGAATTTCGCACGTACAAGTGTTGTGCTAGAATATGCAGAATTTACGAATGTGACAGTTTTCAAGCCAAAAGTTGTACAAATTGAAATGAAAACTATTGTGAATGTTGGAAACAGTTTTTTTTCTTTTTTTTTTTGGGTTTAAGAGTTTCTAGTGATTTATAAATGATTGTAACTCTCACTTTAAATTTCTTTTTCTTTAAAAACTTTCTAAGAAACACTAAAAAACTCCTAAGAGCCTTGTCCAAAATTGCGATTTTTGGAACATAATAAACTAGGTCATATCCGGGAGATAAATTCACAGTACCTTTTATCATGAGTGCATATATTGTAGCATATCTTTGTAGCTCCAAATTCTAAAACATTTTGTTTGATTACTGAATCACTTTATTATTTTCTTTATGCAAATATAGTGAGAAAGTGCTATCTACTCCCAAATGTATATATTTTTTTTTAATTTGAGAAATTTTAAATCCTATTTATTTGAGCTAAAGTGACAAAAACTGTGGCAATGAAGTAAAAAAAAAAAAAAAAATCTTTTACATACGAGAGTTGTATTTTTGGATGGTTTTAAGACTTTACCCGTGATATATAAATGATTGTAACACTCACTTTGAATATTTTCTTCTTTGAAAACTTTCAATGGAAAACTAAAAATTCTCTGGGACTTCTCCAAAATTTTTGTATTTAGAACTTAATAAACTTGGTTGTATCCTAGGGATAAATTTGTGGTAACATTTTAGTAACTCTTCTGTGGGTGCATATATTGTCTAAGGATAACGTTTTGTTGTGGCTCAACATTCTCAAATGTTTTGTTTGATTATTAAATCACAATATTTTTCAATTATATTTTTTGGTTGTGAAAATTTGATGCGTAGTTCCCTTTTTTTTTTTTTTTTTTTTTTTTAAATTTGAGAAGTGTTACTTCCTCATTAGTAGAACTAAAGTGAAAGAAACTGTGGCAATGAAACTAGAAAAAATATGTTTAGAGAAGCTTGTATGTACGAGAGTTGTATGTAATACATACGAGATTTTCATGTTTCTTTTGCATCAATATTTCCTGAGAGTTTGTACAAAACTCGACCGTACGAGTGTTGTAGGGGATTCAGCAGAATTTACGAATTTGATAGTCTTTTGGACAAAGTTTGTTCCACGTGAAATGTAAACATTTGTGAATATTTGAAGCAGCTTTTGGACGGTTATAACTCTTCACTCGTGATATATAAATAATTCTAGGTTTCACATTCTGTACTTTTTAGAAAACTTTCTAAGAAACACTAAAAATCGTAGGGACTTGTCCAAAATTGCTGTATTTAGAACTTTATTAAACATAGTTGTGTCCTAGGGATAAATCTAAAGTAACATTTTAGCAACTCTTGTGCGGGTGCGTACAGTGTCTAAGGATAGTGTTCCGTTGTGGTTCCAAATTGTCAAATGTTTGGTTTAATTATTAAATCACTGTCTTTTTTTTAATATTTTTTTGGTAGTGAAAATTTGATGTGTAGTTCCTATATATATATATATATATATATTAAACGTGATAAGTGTTACCTCCTCTTTAGTAGAGGTAAAGTGAAAGAAACTGTGGCGATGAAGTTATGAAAATAAAAAGTTTAGAGAATCTCGTACGTACAAGATATGTATGTACGATGTACTATATTTTTATATTTCTTTTGTATTAATATTTCCTCAAAGTTTGTACAAAACACGAACATATGAGTGTTGCGCGGGTGGTTTTGCAGAATTTACTCTCGGACATACGAGATTAGTATATAATACGTACGAGAGTATCTAGTTTTTTTTCATAAAAATTAATTTTGGGTTGTATGAATTTCGCCCGTGCGAGTATTCTGCGAGAATATGCAAAACTTACGAATTTGACAGTTTTTAGGCCAAAAGTTGTACTAATTGAAATGAAAATTACTGTGAATATTGGAAAAAAATTTTTAATTTTTAATTTTTTTTTTTAATTTTATGGTTTTAAGAGTTTCCAGTGATATATCGAGCTCAAGCTTAATATCAAGCTCAAACTCGAGCTCTAGTCAAGGTTTTTAGCTTGGGATTCAAAAAAATTGCATCATCAAATGCTTATATCACCAAAAATCAAGTAAACAAATATATATATATATATATATATAAATATATATAAAAGAATTTGTTCAAGTTACAACTTTACATAATTAAATCCATCCATCATCATTTATTGTATATAGCTTGAGTAATTGTTCAAAATACAATTTTCACATCCACATTTGTCATTCATATAACTATAATCTTCACAAATCTAAATAAGTTAACATTCCAAAACACACACACACACACACACACACACACACATATATATATGAATAAACAAGCTATAGATTAACATTCCAAAACATGTGTAATGTCATAATAATATGTTTATTTAGTAATCATATATCAACCTATAAACGAACTTAAGCTAGGCATGTTTTCTATCAAGCCCTATTGTTCACGAGCTTGTTTATAAACATTTTTTTTTTTTTTTTGCTTGAGCTCAACTTGTTTATCAAACAAGCCTAAAACTAAGGCTCAAGCTTGGCTTATTTGTAAACAAATGAACATGAATGAGCTTTTTATCGAATCGAGCCCGAGTTGTTCATGAACGGCTTGGTTCGTTTACAGCCTTTATGTGTGCCCTAAGGGCACATAATAATTTTTATTTTTGGAAAAAAATTTCTCGAGAATTAAAAAAGTATTAACAGCTTTTTCAATTCCTAAAAAAATATTTCCAAAAATGGATGACTTACGCCTTAAAGCACATAATAACCGGACCCATCTATAAATGGTATATTCTCATGTAAGCATAATTCTTAAACAAATAATAAAATTATCAAATAATAATAGATTAGGTCAGAGGTAGTATGACAAATTATACTCTAAACGAAAAATAAATAATATAGATATGATGGAATACGCGTTAAAGGTTCTCAGTGTAGTGGTTGGCGTGTCAGTATTCTCTTTTTGAAAGAGGGGATCCCAGGTTCAACGTTCGGTTCTATTCTCTTTAAGTCTATCACCTTCAAAAAAAGAAAAAAAAGAAAAAAGAAGAGCCTTTCTCTTTTCTGTGTCACCGCCTGCGGTTTGTTTTTTTCGAGTTGGGTGTTTTCTCCCTATCCCCCTTTATTCCTTTTTTGTTTTCGCTTTCTTTAACCTGGTCTTTTCCTTTTTAATTTTTTGCTACTTTCTATAGATTCCCATCATTCCTTTATTAGTTCCTTTCTATGGCATGACATCCTTTCAAGTCAACTGACCCTTGGGTCCTACTCCTAGTGTTTTCTGATCTATTTTGCTTTCCTTTTCTTTCTGGTGTTACTCTTTTTTTGCCTTACTTTTCCCCCCTGTTTTGTTGGGTTTGCTTTCTGTCTCTTTTTCTTCACTCCAATCACGTGTATCATGTTCTCTGTTTTCCTCCTTTTCTTTTGTTGTCTTTGTCGTTTACTCAAGTGTTCTCTCTTTTTATTGGTTCTTGGGTTGGTCCATTGGCACCTTGCTCCCAGTGCATGCAAGGTGTCACTGTTACTACTGGACCTATGGACAACAATATTGAAGCCAGTGAGTATGGTTGGACGGATAGTAGTGATACAAATTATAGTAGCGACATGTCAATAAAGGAGTTAGAATTTGATCTGCTATCAAGCGATGACGAGATACCTTTTGCCACGCATGGACCCATCATAAGACCTAACCAAGATGATGTTGCTGTCCAAAGGGAGTTCTGGAATAGGTGCGCTATTGGCTTCCTTTTGGACTATTGAAAATTCTAGGTGAGTTTCTTTCAAAATATTATTAATGCTGCTCGGAGACTCAGAGGACAAGTAACTGTGGTGGGTCGTGAATCATACTTATATATTTTGCATTTTGAATATATTGAAGATCTTCAGCATATCAGTAACGAAGAACCATGGGCCTTGGAAGGGCCTTTGCTAGTGTTCGAGAAATGGAGACCTAACCTAGTACTGAAGACCCAGAGGATTTTTAGTATTTCTGACAAAGTTTTGAAAGAAGAAGACATTCAAGGCGAGATGTAGAATCATTTATATATCATGGGCAAAAAGTTATAACCATATTAATTAACAAATCCGTTTTTGGAAAATTTTATCGTGAATTAAAAAAATTCTCAAAATTTTTTCAATTCACGACAAAACTTTTTCCAAAAATGGTATATAATTGTGTGTCCCTAAGGTACACGTTAATAATAGCGGACTGTGGGAAATATCAAATATCCTATTCACTGTTTTCAACGTTGAATTTAGTTGCAAATATCATATATGTATATATATGCACCAATTCCGAGATTCAACAAAAGGACAAATTGAGCGTGTGGACCATAGAACATGGTAGAGTCTACTGGAGAGCGACAAAAAATGTGGCAAACAAATGAAAAAATAAAGTTTAGAGAATCTCGGACGTACGAGATTTGTATATAATACGTATGAGAGTATCAAGTTTCTTTTCGTAAAAATAAATTTTTGGTTGTACGAATTTCGCACGTTCGAGTGTTGTGCAAGAATATGCAAAATTTACGAATTTGACAATTTTCAAGCCAAAAGTTGTACAAATTTGAATGAAAACGATTGTGAATATTGGAAACAGTTTTTATTTTATTTTATGGTTTTAAGAGTTTCCAGTGATATATAAATGATTGTAACTCTCACTTTAAATTTCTTTTTCTTTATAAACTTAATAAGAAACACTAAAAAACTCCTAAGAGCCTTGTCCAAAATTGCGATTTTTGGAACGTAATAAACTAGGTCATATCCTGGAGATAAATTCGCAGTACCTTTTATCATGAGTGCATATATTGTAGCATATCTTTGTAGCTTCAAATTCTAAAACATTTTTTTTTATTAATGAATTACTATATTATTTTCTTTATGCAAATATAGTGAGAAAGTACTGTCTACTCCCAAATATATATATAATTATATTTTTTTTTTTTAATTTGAGAAATTTTAAATCCTATTTAGTTGAGCTAAAGCGACAAAAACTTAAAAAAAAAAAATCTTTTACATACAAGAGTTGTATTTTTCGGATGGTTTTAAGACTTTACCCCTTATATATAAATGATTGTAACTCTGACTTTGAATATCTTCTTTTTTCAAAACTTTCAATGGAAAACTAAAAATTCTCTAGGACTTTTCCAAATTTTTTGCATTTAGAACTTAATAAACTTGGTTGTATCCTAGGGATAAATTTGTAGTAACATTTTAGTAACTCTTCTGTGGGTGCATATATTGTCTAAGGATTAAGTTTCGTTGTGGCTCCAAATTCTCAAACGTTTTGTTTGATTATTAAATCACAATATATTTCAATTATATTTTTTGGTTGTGAAAATTTGATGTGTAGTCCCCCCCTCCTCCCCACCCCCCCCCCCTTTTTTTTTTAATGTGAGAAGTGTTACTTCCTCATTAGTAGAACTAAAGTGAAAGAAACTGTGGCAATGAAACTAGAAAAAATATGTTTAGAGAAGCTTGTATGTACGAGAGTTGTATGTAATACGTACGAGATTTTCAGGCTTCTTTTGCATCAATATTTCCTGAGAGTTTGTACAAAACTCGACCGTACGAGTGTTGTAGGGGATTCAATAGAATTTACGAATTTGATAGTTTTTTGGAAAAAGTTTGTTCCACATGAAATGTAAACATTTGTGAATATTTGAAACAGCTTTTGGACAGTTATAGCTCTTCACCTGTGATATGTAAATGATTATAGCTCTCACATTCTGTACTTCTTAGAAAACTTTCTAAGAAACACTAAAAATCGTTGGGGACTTCTCCGAAATTGCTGTATTTAGAACTTAATTAAACATAGTTGTGTCCTAGGGATAAATCTAAAGTAACATTTTAGCAACTCTTGTGCGGGTGCATATAGTGTCTAAGGATAACGTTCCATTGTGGTTCCAAATTGTCAAATGTTTGGTTTACTTATTAAATCACTATCTTTCTTTTAATATTTTTTTAATAGTGGAAATTTGATGTGTAGTTCCTATTTATTTATTTATTTTTTAAATGTGATAAGTGTTTCCTCCTCTTTAGTAGAGGTAAAGTGAAAGAAATTGTGGCGATGAAATTAAGAAAATAAAAAGTTTAGAGAATCTTGTACATACAAGATATGTATGTACGATGTACGATATTTTTATATTTCTTTTGCGTTAATATTTCCTCAGAGTTTGTACAAAACACGAATGTATGACTGTTGCAGGTGGTTTTGCAAAATTTACGAATTTGAAAATTGTTTGGACAAAATTTGTTCCAATTGAAATGCTGATGTTTGTGATTATTCAAAACAGTTTATGGATGGTTATAACTCCTTGCCCATGATAGATAAATGATTCTACATCTTGCCCTGAATGTCTTCTTCTTTCAAAACCTTCTCAGAATTACTAAAAACACTCTGGGTCTTCACCAAAATTTCTATTTTAGAACCAAATAAACTTGGTTGTATTCTCGGGATTAATTTATAGTAACCATTTTAGCAAATGTTGTGTGGGCGCACACATTGTATAAGGAAAGCATTTCGTTGGAACTCCAAATTATCTAATGTTTTGTTTGATTAAATATTGAATGACTATATTTTTTTATTATATTTTTCAATATAGAAAACGAGATGTTTATTCCAAACTTTATTTTATGTTAAAAGCATTAATTCCTCTTTAGTAGAGGGAGAGTGACAAAAAATGTGGCAAACAAATGAAAAAATAAAGTTTTGAGAATCTCAGACGTACGAGATTTGTATATAATACGTACGAGAGTATCAAGTTACTTTTCATTAAAATTAATTTTTGGTTGTACGAATTTCGTACGTATGAGTGTTGTGCGCGAATATACAGAATTTACGAATTTGACAGTTTTTATTTATTTTTTATTATTTTATTTTATGGTTTTAAGAGTTTCCAGTGATATATAAATCATTGTAACTCTCACTTTAAATTTCTTTTTCTTTAAAAACTTTCTAAGAAACACTAAAAAACTCCTAAAAGCCTCGTCCAAAATTGCGATTTTTGGAACGTAATAAACAAGGTCATATCCTGGAGATAAATTCGCAGTACCTTTTATCATGAGTGCATATATTGTAGCATATCTATGTAGCTCCAAATTCTAAAACATTTTGTTTGATTACTGAATCACTATATTATTTTCTTTATGCGAATATAGTGAGAAAGTGCTGTCTACTCCCAAATATATATATATATATATATTTTTTTTTTTTAATTTGAGAAATTTTAAATCCTATTTAGTTGAGCTAAAGTGACAAAAACTGTTGTAGTGAAGTAAAAAAAAAAAAAATCTTTTACACACGAGAGTTGTATTTTTGGATGGTTTTAAGACTTTACCTGTGATATTTAAATGATTGTAACTCTCACTTTGAATATCTTCTTCTTTCAAAACTTTCAATGGAAAACTAAAAATTCTCTGGGACTTTTCCAAATTTTTTGCATTTAGAACTTAATAAACTTGGTTGTATCCTAGGGATAAATTTGTAGTAACATTTTAGTAACTCTTCTGCGGATGCATATATTGTCTAAGGATTAAATTTCGTTGTGGCTCCAAATTCTCAAACGTTTTTTTTAATTATTAAATCACAATATATTTCAATTATATTTTTTGGTTGTGAAAATTTGATGTGTAGTCCCCCCCCCCCTTTTTTTTTAATGTGAGAAGTGTTACTTCCTCATTAGTAGAACTAAAGTGAAAGAAACTGTGGCAATGAAACTAGAAAAAATATGTTTAGAGAAGCTTGTATGTACGAGAGTTGTATGTAATACGTACGAGATTTTCAAGCTTCTTTTGCGTCAATATTTCCTGAGAGCTTGTACAAAACTCGACCGTACGAGTGTTGTAGGGGATTCAGTAGAATTTACGAATTTGATAATTTTTTGGACAAAGTTTGTTCCACGTGAAATGTAAACATTTGTGAATATTTGAAACAACTTTTGGACAGTTATAGCTCTTCACCCGTGATATGTAAATGATTCTAGCTCTCACATTTTGTACTTCTTAGAAAACTTTCTAAGAAACACTAAAAATCGTTGGGGACTTCTCCGAAATTGCTGTATTTAGAACTTAATTCAGCATAGTTGTGTCCTAGGGATAAATCTAAAGCAACATTTTAGCAACTCCTGTGCGGGTGCATATAGTGTCTAAGGATAACGTTCCATTGTGGTTCCAAATTGTCAAATGTTTGGTTTAATTATTAAATCACTATCTTTCTTTTAATATTTTTTTAATAGTGGAAATTTGATGTGTAGTTCCTATTTATTTATTTATTTATTTTTTAAATGTGATAAGTGTTTCCTCCTCTTTAGTAGAGGTAAAGTGAAAGAAATTGTGGCGATGAAATTAAGAAAATAAAAAGTTTAGAGAATCTCGTACGTACAAGATATGTATGTACGATGTACGATATTTTTATATTTCTTTTGCATTAATATTTCCTCAGAGTTTGTACAAAACACGAACGTATGACTGTTGCAGGTGGTTTTGCAGAATTTACGAATTTGAAAATTGTTTGGACAAAATTTGTTCCAATTGAAATGCTGATGTTTGTGATTATTCAAAACAGTTTATGGACGGTTATAACTCCTTGCCCATGATAGATAAATGATTCTACATCTCGCCTTGAATGTCTTCTTCTTTCAAAACTTTCTCAGAATTACTAAAAACCCTCTGGGTCTTCACCAAAATTTCTATTTTTAGAACCGAATAAACTTGGTTGTATTCTCATGATTAATTTATGGTAACCTTTTTAGCAAATGTTGTGTGGGCGCACGCATTGTATAAGGAAAGCATTTCATTGGAACTCCAAATTATCTAATGTTTTGTTTGATTAAATATTGAATGACTATATTTTTTTATTATATTTTTCAATATAGAAAACGAGATGTTTATTCCAAAATTTATTTTATGTTAAAAGCATTAATTCCTCTTTAGTAGAGGAAGAGTGACAAAAAATGTGGCAAACAAATGAAAAAATAAAGTTTTGAGAATCTCGGACGTACGAGATTTGTATATAATACGTACGAGAGTATCAAGTTACTTTTCATTAAAATTAATTTTTGGTTGTACGAATTTCGCACGTACGAGTGTTGTGCGAGAATATACAGAATTTACGAATTTGATAGTTTTCAAGCCAAAAGTTGTACAAATTGAAATGAAAACTATTGTGAATATTGGAAACAGTGTTTATTTTTATTTTTTTTATGGTTTTAAGAGTTTCCAGTGATATATAAATGATTGTAACTCTCACTTTAAATTTCTTTTTCTTTAAAAACTTTCTAAGAAACACTAAAAAACTCCTAAGAGCCTTGTCCAAAATTGTGATTTTTGGAACATAATAAACAAGGTCATATCCTGGAGATAAATTCACAGTACCTTGTAGATCCAAATTCTAAAACATTTTGTTTGATTACTGAATCACTGTATTATTTTCTTTATGCAAATATAGTGAGAAAGTGCTGTCTACTACCAAATATATATATATATATATATTATTGGGACACGATATTCAAACCAATCCCAAACTGTATGGAATCTTGGCCC
This sequence comes from Lithocarpus polystachyus, assembly GCA_033629205.1. Lineage (NCBI taxonomy): Eukaryota > Viridiplantae > Streptophyta > Magnoliopsida > Fagales > Fagaceae > Lithocarpus > Lithocarpus polystachyus. Next base: position 64,863,373 of record CM066167.1, read on the forward strand.
AGTGTGCCCAATACAATAAATTTGTAGAGAGTGGGTCGAAGAGCTAGGCATTTGTACATGGATAACAGTTAATATGGATTTCATGACAATCAAATAGAGATGAACCGAGTTTACCAAAGAAAGTTTGTCCTTAGCACAATTCGAGGAGTTTTGTTCTAGTAAATGTTGAATGAGAATGGTTACATGAGTTCTTGAGATTGCTACTGTGCTTTCTCCATTCCTTTCTTCCCTCTCCATGGTGGGTTTCTCCTGTTATCACAGAGAGAGCTAGAGAATTTATGGAATCAAGTAGAAAAAGAAAAGAAAAGAAAAAAAAACGAGAGAGTTGAAAATGAGAGAGCTGGAGAAAGAAAGAGAGGGGGAGGTTCTGGAATCAACTCAATCAAGTGGAAATAAAGGAAAAAAAAAAAAAAAAAAAAGGAGTGGACGGAATCCTATGGGAATACGTGTGCGGTGGACAAAATGCAAGAGAAAAAAAAAAAGAAAAAAAAAAGAAAAGAAAAGGAAACGTGTGGATGAAAGAAAGGCAAAGAATAAGAAATCACAATTTAAAAATATTATTACAATATTTTCACAATAAATTTTAAGTAATTGGCTAATATTGGTGAGTAAAAATATAATTTTAGTGGTGGGTTCAAATTAGAATTAGTAACAACTTTCATATAAGATTTTGTTATGATTCTTGTGAAAGTATTGCAAAAAATATTGTGAATGTAACACTTTTTGTTAAAAAATATAATTATTGAGAATGAATAGAAAAAGAAAAAATAAAGATTAAAAAAGAATAAATTTGATTAAAAATAAAGATTAAAAAAATAGGTATGCAAAAGGTAAATGTCACTGTTGATTGTCCTAACAATACAAAAATTTGCTTAACTTGCTGGAGATGCTCTTATATATACATTGTCCTTTTTGGTAATTTGCAACTCAAATCGCTACTTTTATAAGTTCTAACTAAATACTCAGTTACCACCGTGTAAGGGGCAAGGATCGGGATTCAAGTCTCTAAGAAGAAGCTTCACACATATTTACACTTGGACTAGGTAAGACTAGAATTCTATCCTGTAAAAAAAAAAAAAAAACTCAAAAAAAAAGCCCAACTTAAAAATGCTGAACCAATCTCGCCCAAAACTTAAAACAAAAACAAAAGAACGAAACAAAAGCTGAGAGATAGAAAGAAAGAGGGAGAAGGAGACCGAGATTGAGAGGGAGAAGGAGATTGAAGTCGAGAGGAAGGGAGGGAGAAAGAGAGATATCAAGAGGGAAAAGCTGCTCCGGAAAACTCAAAAAATAATTCGTTCTTAGCGGCTTAAGGGAGGTATTTCCAGGCGGCTCTGGCCAGTACTGGGCCGCTCTGGCCAAAACTTGGTTGGGTAAGTTCACAAAATTTTTGGATTTTCCGTCTAAGTTTCAGTGTCTCTCTCGATTTGTCTCTCCCTATCGCTCTCCCTCGCTTTGAGGATTTAACGGCAATAGTGGATGGACGGTGAGTTAACGAAGATTGAATTAGAGAGAGGGGGAATCTTTCGCCACTGTCTGACTACCTGAATCGCCACCGGTAACTTGTTTTTCTTTTAAATTATAGATATATTGTGTGTAAAGTCTTGTTTGTTTTAGTGGGTGTGTGAGATTTTACCTTTATACACATTCGTTACTCCATGAACTTTCCAATTGATATGTTTCACTTAACAGACGCCTAGCAAAACATGTTTTAGACTTTTAGTACAATAAAATCAACAGGGTATAATTTGTTGATGCGTGTGTTCTATTTTTAGCCTTCTTTTTGGGTATGCACTATCGCGCACCACCTATTTGTTGAATTGCCTGACTGAAAATACATAATTTTCAGCTATGTTTGCTCAAAACCATCTTTAGTTCCACAATCCCATTTGTGTTTTTGGTAGGAAATATGCCTGGTTTATATAAATGCACATAATTGAAATACTCTCAAGCCAAGTCTACAAATATTATAATACGTTAGTCTCCTAGAAATGTTGAAAACTTGACTGTTACAACATCATAAATCTAGATTAGTAAAACAATTCCACTCAATATTTGGAAACTAATTCTATGACCAAAAACTAAATGAATAAATAAAATATGAATTTAGAAGATTGAATTTCAATGCATTTAAAATATTATGGGAAAACATAAATATTATACAACAAAATGAGTATAATAAATAGGTCTTTAAAAACATAAAAATTATTTTAAATGAATTTGCAAAGTATGTGCGCATCACGTGGGATGTTATCTAGTTTGAATTCAATAGGATTGCTTTCATCTTCTCTTGGTAGCCCTTGATTAATGTCCCATAAATTTTTCTCTGTAAACATTTGAGGAAGAGAGACAAGGGGAGTAGAAGTTTCTACATTTTGTAGAATTCTCATTTAGTTTCATTTTTTCTGGCTTCTACTGCCATTGATACTTGGCACTAATTTCATTTTGTTTACAAACTGGCGAAGGAAAATCAATGAGCTGGTGAGCCAAAACGTGGACCAATGTTATTTGATTTTTATAAAACCTCCTCCCGTTGATGTTGAGAGCATCTAGACTGTAACACATAATACATTTGTCCCGGCCAAGATAACAATTCATTTCTTTTCCATTCCACATTGCTGTTGCATTTTAAATTATTAATCCTATTTTACATGTTTCTATCTTGGTTTATCAGGACACAGCAACCTGTTTTGTTGGCCGATTATCAGAGGAATATGCTGAATATGTTGATGTAGTTCAACCAGTTCAAGTTGCAGTTTATGCAATGAAATTGGGCTCATCGCTGGTTTTGGCAAGTGTCTTCCAGAAAGATTTGCCGAGTATGGTTGAGCTGGACAATATGGATCTCATTATGGTATTTTTTCTGTTTTATTTTAGATTTATTTTTCTTTTGGATGTTTTAAACATATCATTGGCTGACTTGGAGGGTATTGCAGGGAACTATCTATTCATTCATGAGATTTCCCCGTGGATTTCCATCCAAGTTGATTTCTGTTAACTTGAGCAGCACACAGCCTCAGCTTCTTTCCTATGACAGAGATATTCCCACAATCTTTTCTGCTGCTGATATGACCTTGCTAGAAAAGTTGGTTACATTCTCAAATGGTGTTGCTGTTGATAAGGTGGTCTGCACTTCATTTAATTCTTTCTTAATAGATAAACTTGTTTCATTTGATGTCTCCATCATAACGTCTTCTTCTTTGACAGTTCATCTATTTGGAGCATTTCATTTATTTTACTATTATGTAGTATCAAATTGAGGTGTTTATGCAATGTATTTGCTTTCCCATTTGGAACAGGTCTCCGTTATGCAACTTAAAGCGTCTCTTCATCAAAATGTTCTTGTCCCTGTTGCACATCATGTAGCTAATGCTCAATTGATGGATAAAGATTTCTTTGAGGTTAGAGTCTATTTTAATTGCAACTAATAGAAAGGAATTTGCTCACACGATTATTATCTGATTATAAAATATATGTTCTGAATGAGCTTTTGCATAAAATATTTAAAGAATTTTCCAAACTTTGGGTGAGCATGAAAATTCAAGCAAAAACCAAAAAGGACTATGATTCTCACCAGTACAAGTTCAAGCCTCGTGCGTTTCAGATTGAGAGGATTATTGAAGTTGATATATCAACACTTGGCAAGTCAATGAAAAATGACAGTTTTTCTGAATGGAAGGCATTGCTTTCTGAAGAAAAGTTGACTACAATGGTAGTACTTTCATAATATTTATATGCAAATTTATGCAAGTATTTGCATATTGTAAATTTATCTTTATTTTAGTATTTGGTGGTCATAAAATCCTTTCATCCTTTTTAGGAGACTTCACATTTTAATGCTGTTTCCTTTGTGTTTGTTCATGTGGGTCTGCTTCAAATTCTGGAATTGAGGCCAAAGATTGCATTAAGGTTTACCTGGGTATGAGTATCAATTTAGGTTTTGAGTATTATTTATTTATTTGTTTTTTATATTAAAATTTTGTTGGATTATGTTGATTTAAAATTTTTTTTTTGGGCTAATTGTTATGTTCTGCTTGCATGCATTAGTAGTTAATACAAGTGAGAAAATGTGGGAACATTTTAATGTTTGGGTTCTCTATTTCCCTGTTTGGCTGGTGGGAAAATGTTGGAAAATTTTAAACTTGGCAAGATATTGGAAAATAGAAATGAAAATGTTAAATGAAATACTGTAACTTAGCCTTAACTTGTCTTGTCTGGGGAAGAAAAGATATTTCCAGAAATAAATATCTTGATGATATGCCAACACCTTATGCTATGAACGTCTCATCCTCCTCTCCCCCTCATACACACTCACAGTATCTGTATAAATTTTGTGCATACATATGTATGTTCATCCACAAAGACGGTCGGAAAAGCACCCACACAAACACACACTGATGCAGAGAGCACAAAGAAAATTGTTTCAAAATTAATTATTTTTATACTTTCTTCCAGATCTCATTCTTGAATTGGGGTTTTAATGTTGTTGGGAACTTTATGTGATGTAATTGGTCAGTTTTGGCTCCAAATTGAACTACCCATTTATTATGCTGGGGCTCCTGGTCCTTGATACTGTGATATGGTTTGCTTTCCTGATTTTTATAATTTTGTTCCTAATTGTTGAGATTATGCTGGTATTGTTTTCATTAAAGTGAAACGGGTTTCACATTTTATAAGAGCAATTCGGGTGTATTGTTCCCTGATTTAGTTGTAATCTTACAAATGAAACTCCATGCAAAGTGAGACAACAAAAATGAGCCCTCATTCAGTTCTGATGTCACTTATTGCTGTTTTGAGTGTCTTTGACCATTTATAACATCTGCTTATGTATGAATGTAAATGATGTCCTTGAGAAAATTTTTAACTTTTTTTTTCTTCGTCATTTTAGGTTGTGGACTTCAGCACTATTCATGGACCAAATTACCTTGTTATTTCTGCAAAAGCAAGGCAAGAATTCTTGTCTGCAATTCAGGAGGCTATGTACATGGTGTTTTCTAATCCTGCAGAGAGAAGATATGTTACTCAACAAGCAATGAAGTTTCACCATATATGGGGTAAGCTACCCTCCATTTGACTGTTTACACTATGCACATTTCACATTAAGACTTACACTTTCAAAATTGTTATTAGGATTTAATTTCAATCCAGGTTGAGATTATGAGAGAATCGGGAAATGTAGATTTCTCTGAATATTTTTGTGCTAGAAAAAATATATTTGAGTTTAAATGACTTGACAATCAATTGAATCGCTTAATTGTCAGATTCATTCAATACATTTTTATATTCTAGAAGTGACATAAATTTTGTTTTCATGGATTTCTAAAACATAAGATTTTGTTATATTTGCATTTATGGAACAAAGTTAACATTCTGCAACATTGCAGCAATTGAGTTTCTCCAATTAGAGTCCACTGTTGCAATTTAAATGATTTTTTTAGCTTATTAATTATTTTATGTCAATTAGTAGGTCATTATGTACATGTTGGAACTATCTCTTAATGGTTTGTGCTGCCATTCAACTTATTGCATGAAAAAGAGCCATGCTTAATTGCTTTATTCTCAAGGCTGGGACTCAAGTAATTTTCTCTTTGAGTATGTTGTTAATTTCAAGGTATGGCATATAGGTAGAACCAAGTAGTTCCTTCAATACTTCAAAAGATTGCATTAATGTTTACCTGGGTATGATTTAGGTTTTGAGTATTAATTTATTCTTTTATATTAAATTTTTTATTTTTATTTTATGTGTTTTTATTTTCGGAGGCAATTTCACATTTTTAATACTGTTTCCTTTGTGTTTGTTCATGTGGGTCTGCTTCAAATTCTGGAATTGAGGTCAAAGATTGCATTGAGGTTTACCTGGGTATGATTTAGGTTTTGAGCATTAATTAATTAATTTTATATTATAATTTTTGTTGGATTATGTTGATTTTAATGTTTTTTTTAGTTTATTTTTGGTTGATTGTTATGTTCTGCCTGCATGCATTAGTAGTTAAAAGGCATGTTTGGGTTCTCTATTTCCCTGTTTGGCTAGTGAGAAATTGTGGGAAAATTTTACAGTTGGTACCTTTTAATATTGTTTTTTTTTTTGGGGGGGGGGGGGGGGGGGCGCTTTGAGATAGTATTCTCAATAGAGTCAACAAGGATGTGATGGTAAATAACAAAATCTTGATTTTGTGTTTCTGTTAAATAGTTAAGTTATGTTGGGGTTAATAACAGAGTTTTTTGAACTGAGGTTCTTTGAAGATCAGCTTGGATTCTAAGAGAATCTGGAATCTGAGTATTGCCTGAGTGAGTCATAAAGAGTTCGTAAATGCAATGTCTGGTTATGAATATTGAATATGATATCCTCGTTCTTTGCAATATTTTGTTTTATGGTTATCTGGCGAAATTTTTCTGGGCTGTTTGCTAGTCTAAAAGGATAGGCAATGTGGCACCGTATGGTGCTCATGTGCATGTGTCGATTTGCAACTAGTTAACACTTGTGCATGTGTCAATATGCAATCAATTCTTGCTTGTGCGTGCTAGCATGTGTATTTTTGTATGTTCATTACTTCTACTGCACGGCTGCTTGTTTAACATTTACTTGCTGCATAAGTTGTGGAGAAGAACCTGAGGCATGGTTCTTGATTGTATGATAACAGTCATGATTTTGAACTTGTCTTGATTCTTAACAAGTGAAGCATCCAATTTATCTTGGTAAACTTATCAGATAGGCTGCTACAGATTTACAAACAAAAAAAAAAAAAAAAAATCTTTTCTTCATTATATACTATAATTTTTCTTTGTGATATGTTGAGCTTATGTTGGCATGCATTGTGTCATAGTTTCTAGCAAAGAGGAAGTGGGTTCTTTATTATATGAACTCATCTTTATTGGATTCATGATATGTGTTGAAGTATTAAGGTCTTCAAGTATTTGATTCTTCGTCTTTGTATAGGAGTTTCTTTAAGAGGTCGAGGATGGAAATGTGGATCTGTTTTTGTTGATGGAATATTTCCAGTACTGAGTCCCATTGCCCAGTAAATTATGGACTTTTCCCTGAATGACCTTGATCATTAGGGCTTATGTGTTGTTTTACTTCAGGTTTGGTTTTTTTTGTTGTAGCAGCTTTTTACCTTGATTTCTCTAAACAATTATTAAGTGATGTGTACTTTATCTATCAGTGGATCTTATAAGTTTTTTTTTTTTTTTTTTTGGGTGTGTGTGGCTAAGACGAGTGGCCAGGGCTGTTTGTGCACCTGACTAGGTGTGTGAGACAGGAGATTACACACGCTTGGTAATTTTATCGGGAGAAATGCCCTTGGTAGTAGCCCCAAAATGCTGGCTAGGAGACTTGAACCACCAGGAGGTTCTATTTATATGTATTATGGTGTTTCATACCACATGTTTGCTTTTTTGTTTTAAAGAGCCTTTCATGTAATTCATTGCATAACCCGTCTTTGGAGCCTGCTACTAACCTTGATAGGTTCTTGGACTGCACCAAGCCTTTGGTCCTGGTACAGTATCTCTCTTAGGTACATCTCTTATTTTATCCTTCGTCTTTTGTGCTTTTCATTAGTTGTAGTTTTTGGAGCCTGCTACTAACACAATTTTTTGGTTGGTGTTTCTATAAATTTCTACAGCTGTTGCTTTGGTTCCAACAATCTGCTTACCAAACAATTCATCCTTTTAAAATTTTTTTTCCTTGTGTCACATTCTTATTTATACATAAATGCTTTGTATTCTACTTTTATAGATCCATTCTGTTTAGAGCTTTCACAGGCCTTCTCCCTGACATTCCAACTGGCTGTGCTACATTCTGTGATTATCATGATGCTGTAGCTTCTCAGTCTTATTTGTGAATTTGGACAGTTTGAGTAGTTTTTATTATTTAGGTTACTATCACAGAAGTCATTCTTACCTCAGTTTTCTTTTACTCATACTTTGTTTGGCTTGTTACAGCGTATGTACTTAATACTTTTTATTTCATTTTATGTGCAAGTTCCCAAGTCTTGATTGGGAGACCATTGAAATGCTTATCGTTCTTTGGTTTTGATTTCTGGAAATTGTTAACAGAGAAATACTATCTTCTTAATTGCATGGCAGCATTAAGTATGATAAGATCTACATGGACAGGTTACACATTTTAATAGAGAAATTCAGGTGTATTGTACCCTGATTTAGTTGTAATCTCACAAATGAAACTCCATGCAAAGTGAGACAACAAAAATGAGCCCTCATTCAATTCTGTGTCTTGTGCATGGGTTTAGATTTTGTTGTTTCACGTTTTGTATGCAAAAAATGGCATGAATAAGGGAATTTTTACTGAAATTTACAAATTTTAAAATGCAAATTAATTTGATCTCAATCATATATAAAATGTTCGTATGTGGTCTGTTTGTGTATTTGGTAGTTATTTTGGACTTTGGTTATCTCTTGGTCCATGACTCTTGAAGCAGTACATGGCTCTCTTGAGACAGTACATGACTCTTGGTCCATAGAAGCAGCACATGACTCTTGAGAGTAAAAACCATTATTAGTACCCCCTTGTTTCTCACAAAACTATATAAATCATCATTGTACCATGCTCCTTAAATAGCAATAATGCAATATCAACTATCAAGAGGGGCGATCTTACTATCAAGAGGGCGATCTTACTGTTCAATGAAACAAGTTGGGCTCCCTAAAATGGCTCTTCATGCACCTATTTGGTTGACATGAATGACATTTGTTTCTCCTTTTGCCGCTTTCTTTATTTTTATTTTTAATTATTACAAATCAAGTTGTTTACATCTAGCTCAGATTAATTAATTAGCACTTTAGCATAATACTCCAACTTTGTAAATAGTGCCTAAATAGTAAATATTAAATAAAACTGCTCAATATACTATATAACTTTAGCACGATTTTCTAATACTCCTAACTTTAGTAAAAGAAAGGAACGCAACTTTAGTGATCGAGTAAAAGTGGTACTTTACTATTCATAATCTATGAAGTTGTGACAACCATTATTCTGGTAGAAAAATGGTTACATATATTGGTCAAAATGTAATATGAATGAATAAAATGTCTTTCTTTATTGAAAAAACTTACAGCTTCCTTTTGTTTCTCTCTTTTTTTTGGGGTTACGTTTTTTTCATATGTTGTCTTTGGGTTTGAATTAGTTTTCTCCCTGCACAATATAGTCAGAATTGTTTTTGAAGTATTTGGTTTTAATTAAATTTTTTTCCTTCAGTAAATTGACCTATAAAAGTATTGTGTCTTATTTTTCTTAAAGTCTAGAACTTCACTTTTTAACTCCATTGTACCTTTTCCTTTCTCTTGGTATTTTAAAAGTTTATATGTTTTCATTAAAGATAAAAGTCTATGTTACAAAAAAAAAAAAAAATATATATATATATATATATATATAACGAAAGCAGTAGATGAAGAAGAAATTAGTATGCATGTATTTATATATTTTCTTTGTGTCAGTGAATGGGTAACATTTAGTCAATGGGATTTGCATCTGAATTTGACGTGGTAGCTGTTCCTAATTGGTAGACTCTCTTTTGAGTCCAGATTGTTCGATTAAAATTCCCAAGGGACCAAAACAAATTTTTGTTACTTGCCAAAACTTGCAAATCATCGAATCCTGTTTCTTAAGATATGTGGATTAGTTTTGCCAATTGAATAGTGGTTAATAGTATTACTATTATATTTGTACTCCAAGTGATTTTATGGACTTTTTAAGAGAGAATATCTATCTTCTGCCGCCTAAAAGTTTAGGCTGCAGAAGATATGGATATTGAGTGACAAGAGAGAAAGATAATGAGAAAATTTATTTGAAAGAGAAAGAAACCGATGGTGAATGAGAGAGAAACTGATGTTAAGAGAGAGATGAGAATTTTCAAAGAAGCTTGTCAAAGAAAGTTCGGCCTTTTCAAGAGAGAATCTGCAGCCTAAAATATCTTCTGCATCCTAAAAGTTTAGGCTGCAGAAAATATGAATATTGAGTGACAACAGAGATTAAGAGAGAGAAAAAGAGAGAGATGAGTTTTTTCAAAGAAGCTTGTCAAAGAAGGTTCGGCCTTTTCAAAAGAGAACATCTACCTTCTGCAGCCTAAAATATCTTCTGCATCCTAAAAGTTTTAGGCTGCAGAAGATATGGATATTGAGTGACAAGAGAAAAAGATAATGAGAAAATTTATTAGGGAAAGAAAGAAACTGACAGTGAATGAGAGAGAAACTGACGTTAAGACAGAGAGAAATGAGGTTTTTCATAGCAGCTTGTCAAATAAAGTTCGGCCTTTTCAAGAGAGAGTATCTATCTTCTGCAGCCTAAAATATCTTCTGTATCCTAAAAGGGTGCAGAAGATAGATATTGAGTAACAAGCACATGTGAGAATCTTAGTTCTGACTGAATTTTGTTTTTTGTTTTTTTAATAATAGAAGTGAATTGTAAAGTTTCGCATAAAACGAAAAATAGATAAAGTAGCGAGCCAAAACTAACTAAATTTATTGAAGGAATAGAAAAAGACAACAGAAGGGGGAGGAATTAAAATCAGGTGCAAGGAAAAGGCTACAAAAGATGAAGAAATTGAGATTAAATGCAATTATACCATTCAATTATGGCATTTTCTTCATAAATTTTTTTTATATTTTTAAATTTTCTTCCCAATTTTTCTTTATATTTTTTATTTTTTTATTTAATAGTTTATATTTAAATTGATAGTTGCAAACAGTTGCACCTTATCTCAATCTTTGTGGTTGAAAATTCAGAGACTTGAGAATTCATTAGACGCACACTTTCTACAAATACGCTATAGTTGATTATTGCAGCTACTGCTACAACTACACTACACTGTTAAGGTCTATAAATTTCACATAAAGCTGCTCTTCTCTTCAATAAGCAAATCTGATAAGCATATTCAGCTTTCACATCTAACAAGATTCACAAGAGCATAAGAGAACCTTTCAGCTTATTTTTTTTTTCTTTTGGGATGGCTCGGGAGGCAATTACTTTAATCTCAGCCATTGAATTGATCAAACCGACACTTCAATATTTAGAAACATAGCCGAGCTCAGTACTGTGGTCCATGTGGGGGCATAAATGTTATGGGACTTTGGTCCAAACTAGTTGCTCGGATTTCAGTGTGGCTTTCAATCTGTCTGCCCGTTCCAAGCAAAGAGATAAGCCAATGGCAATATTTAAAAACAACGTCACGGATCTGTCCCCAAAAAATTTAATTTTAATTTCTCTTTTTTTTTATATAAATTTTTTTATAATAATTTATTAATTAATGTGCGACTTTCTTACATTTTTATTTACTTTCCTTACTGTATGAAAATGATAAATTAGAAATTTAATTATGCTATGTGCTTGTGCCAAAAAGCTTTCCTCTTACCCTAAAAAAGAAGGAGAAGAAACTTTCCTCTTCAATTTTTCTAAATGCATAACATATCCCTCATTGTCATGATTATTATTTGGCAACTCTAAAGTATACTCTTTCTCTCGTACAGGGACTCCACCTATCATGGGACCCATCCAATTGGAGCTCGGTAATAATAAAAAGATACCTCTTAACTTTAACTTTAAGACGGAGTTAAAATAGAGGTGTTTGGTTTGTATTTTCTAAAGACTATTTGTAATTTTTAAATACATTATATATATTTTCACACGAATTTTCACAAATATATTCAAATAACAACTTTCAGTTTTTAAAGAATTTTATATTCATTTTCGCACCACTATATACGCTACCTACATGTTTTCATGCAAAAACGGGAAAATTGCGTTCCAGTCAAAATTCTTGACCAAGCATAATTGGTGGCATTTTTGTACAAAATTTTCCAGTGTTTTTTCGTCCTATTCATTTTAAAGAATTTTATATTTTTTTCCAACACCACTATATACGCTACCAGCATGTTTTCATGCAAAGACAGCTATGTTGCGTTCCTGTCAAAATTCTTAACCATGCGGAATTGTTGGCATTTTTGTACAAAATTTTCCATACTTTTTTTTTTTTTTGCCTTTTTCTTTTTATATAATTTAACATTTTGACTTGGCCCTTGACGGAGGTACGTGGCATATATTTGATGTCGAAAACCCCCAGAATCGTCACCCACTTAGCAATTCTCCCTGTATAGTCAGCACTCCAAAGTACTGACCTGAGTGGGAGCTGCATCAAAACGACAACCGTGTGTGCTTGGAAAGTAGTGGGGGAGCTTTCGTGTAGCATGAACCACAACTAAGATGGCTTTCTCTAGCGGTAAGTAGTGAACCTCAACTTCGTGCAATGATTTGCTTATGTAATAAACTGGTCGCTATATGCCATCATTCATCCGTATTTATACTAGGCTTACTGCATGCGGTGCCACGGCGATGTAAACGAACAAGACCTCATTAGCCTCAGGGCTTGACATGATCGGCGGTCGAGATAGATATTCCTTGAGCTGTTGGAAGGCCAAAGCACATTCCTCAGTCCACTCAAATCCTTTTCATTTGTTCGTTAGTAGGAAGAATGGTCTGCATCTATCCACCGACCGAGAAATGAAATGGTTTAGAGCGGCAATCATCCCCATGAGCTTTTAGACCTCTTAAGAATTCTGAGGTGGTTATAGACTGTTGATAGCTCTAATCTGGTCGGGACTAATTTCAATCCCCTTGTGGGTTACCATGTACCCCAGAAACTTCCCTGATCCTGCCCCGAATGAACACTTGGAGGTGTTGAGGCATAACTTATGTTTCCTCAGAATTTCAAAGACGTCTCTAAGGTCCCCTACGTGCTTGGACACCTTCTTGCTCTTTACCACCATGTCGTCTATATATACTTCTATGTTCTTTCCCAATCATGGTTCGAACATCCTGGTCATCTTCCTTTGGTAAGTGGAACCTGCGTTCTTCAACCCGAAAGGCATCACTTTATAGTGGTAGTTTCCAATGGGTGTGACAAAAGCGGTCTTCTCCTGATCTTCTAGGGCTAACGGGATCTAGTGATACCCTTGGAAGGCGCCTAAGAAGCTCATCTGAGGATGGCCCGCGGTCGCATCCACTAGTTGGTCTATCCGAGGCATGGGAAAAGGATCTTTTGGACAAGCTTTATTCAGGTTTGTGAAGTCTACACAGACTCGCCACTTTCCGCTCTTCTTCTTGACCACGACTGTGTTGGCCAACCACTCGAGATAGAAAAATTCCTTGATAGCCCCTGCTTTCTTGAGCTTTGTCACCTCGTCCTTTACAGCGTCGACGTGCTCTTTGGACGGGCGCCGAGGTGGTTGCTTTTTGGGAGTAATGGATGGGTTAACATTTAGGTAGTGACAAATGAAACTTGGATCAACCCCTGGGGCCTCATAAGCGTCCCATGCAAATACGTCCAGATTTTCCCTGAGAAACTCAGTTAATTCCTCCTTCTCCTGAAGAGGTAGCTAAGAGCTAATTCGGAAGAATCTTTCAGAGTCATCACCGATAACCACGTTCTCTAAATCCTCACATCTTGCTCCCTCAGCAAGAGCCCCAACAGGTGATCCCGAGTCCTGTGATTGCTATAATCCTTTTTGGGCAGAGGTTGAAAGCTCTGCTTCAAGCCGAAGGGAAATGGCCGCCACCAAACACTGCCTTGCCGTGGTCTGACACTCGACGATTTCCATGACCTGCCCTCCTGAAGGAAATTTTACCTTCTAGTGCAGAGTGAAGGCGACGGCCCCTAACGTATAAAGCCAGGGTCTAGCGATGATGGTCGTGTAGGGGTAAGTTTCCACCACGATAAAGTCTACTTCCACTACCTCTGGGCTCGTCTGCACAGGTAACCTAATCTAGCCTTTTGGGATGACCATCTTCCCGTTAAAGCTCACTAGGGGGGAGATATAGGGTGTTAGATCCTCAGGCCTGAGGCCCAGCCCCTTATAGAGGTCGGGGTACATAATTTTGGCGCCACTACCATCGTCCACCATCACCCTCTTCATGTCATACCCTCCGATTCTAAGTGTCACCACCAAAGCGTCATTGTGAGGCTGTATGGTTCCGATCTTGTCTTCCTCCGAAAAACTCAATATTGGCGGGCTGTCCACCTTGGCCCTCTTCTGATTCGAACCACTATCCTCGGTCGACAACCGGACCACAAACATCACCCTGGATGGGTAGGAGTCGGTCCTTCCCGGGGCTGCAAAGATGACGTTTATCGTGCCTATGGGGGGTCTTGTGGCTGCATCGGCTCGAGGCTGGCCCTGCACACCACTAGCATGATGCAGGAGGTGTCCCAGTCTCCCCTCTCGGACAAGCCGATCCAGGTGGCTCCACAAGTTTTTGCAATCCTCTGTGGTGTGCCCTGGTTCCTGATGATATCGGCAATATAGGTTCCTATTGCGCTTCATGGGGTCTCCCGCCATCTTAGGTGGCCACTTGAAAAATGGTTCATGCTTGATCTTTTCTAGGACTTGGTGCATTAGCTCTCGGAACACGGTATGAACTGCCTGCACATTGGCAGGTCCAAGCTGGCCGGAAAACTCTCTCCTCAGCCGACTATCATTGTACCGGTCCGACCTGAAATCCCTTCGCTCGAGGGGGATAACTTTAGCCTTTCCCTTCCCCTGCAGCTGGTCCCCCTCGACCCTCTTGTACTTATCAATCCGGTCCATGAGCTGGCGTACGCTGGTAACTGGCTTGCCTGTGAGGGATTTCCTTAATCCGTGCTTGGCTAGGAGGCCGAGCTTGAAAGTACCGATAGCAACATCATTGAGCTCCCCGTCTATTTCATTAAACATCTCCTAGTATCTGTCTGAGTAGGCTTTCAAGGTTTCCCCTTCTCGTATGGACAGGGACAGCAGTGAGCCTAAGGGGCATGGGACTCTACTACACGTGATGAAACGGGAGCCAAATACCCTGGTCAATTCTTGGAAGGAGTCTATGGACCCGGCCTTCAGACCATCGAACCACCTCATCCCCACGGGTCCTAGGCTAGATGGGAAAACTTTGCACATTAGAGCCTCGTTCCTGGAATGGACCACCATCCTCTGGTTGAAGTAGCTGACATGCTCCACGGGGTCCATTCGACCATTATAAATGGTGAATGCGGGTTGGTGGAAACGCCGTGGAAGCCTCGCTGCCTCAACCTTACGCGTGAAAGGCGACTTGGAAATCTGGTACAATGCTTTACTCATGGCGTCGTTTCCCATGCCTCTATCAGACGAGCTCTCGTGCTTATGCCTGTGATGGTACTCCTCTTCATTAGTCATCGTCCTTTGTTTATAGTCATCGTCCCCCTCGTCTCTAGAGGAGCTGTTAGAGCTGGAAGAGTCTTGCCTCCGCCGTGCGTTGCGTAACTTCCTTTTTAGCTCATCGATTTGCAACTGTAAGACCCTGTTATCGTTGGACCTTCGGGAGGCATGGCTCTTCATTCGAGGGCGGCTTCTGCCCGTATGCATGGTATGTACACTTGCCTCACAATCTCTCTCACGTTCAAGGTTTAGGAAACCGTCCTGTTGTTGAGACTCCACAAATTCTGCTTGACGTGGATTTGACCTCACCATAGTTGTCCCTTACACTCACTATTCTACGAAGCTTTCCCCATAGACGACGCCAATTGTGGAGGGATAGGGTTCGAATTCTTGGCCCAATGAAGTGTATGGGCTCAAGCCCAAGAAGCCCGAACAATAAATTTGTAGAAAAGTGAGTTGGAAAGCTGGGTCGTAGTAAGTTGAGTAATGGACCAGTATTGTTATGGCAACAACAAAAGGAAAATTATAAACGTTCCCTGAAGAAAAGTGTCCTCGGCAAAGTCTGAGAAGATTGATTCTTTCTCTATCGACTTTAAAGTCTTGTTACAAATCTCACTTTCCATTCCTCCTCCTGTTACTCAGGGGTCTCTTACATTATATACCCCCTCTAGATGATCCTGAGCCTCCACTTGTTGGCCATCCAAGTCATCACTTGAGTACCTATCTCATCAGACACACCTTCTGGCTTCCTATGAGTTGTAGTAGCCAAGACAACACTGTTCAGGGGTCTTCTCCACATAAATGCAGCCAGAAAAGTAGCTGTGGCATATTAAATGTGGAGGTAGTAGCTTTTCCTTAGGTACCTCCTATTTTCCGCTTCTTGTTGTGCTTGAGGTGTACGTATTTGCTACTGAAACTTTTTAGAAGCTCGCTTTGGCTCATGGGATCCGGATCTGGCCCATGCCCAATCTGTCCGAGAAAGCATTGCTCCTCGAACAGGGCCTAAGGCCCAACACCAGATTTGGGCCCTGGCCCCTACAATTATATATTTGTATTATTTTTAATAATAGTGTATTATATTTATTATATGTTATATCTTCATCAATTTTTACAATATTATATAAAAAATGATTATTACAATAATTTTATCAATTTTTAAGTCCATCTATATTTGACAATAATTTTAGAGTCATGTTAAAGAGTGCTTTTCGAGTATTAGTTAACAATCTACTTTAAAAATATTTTGATACTACTATTATAAAAAATGAAAAAAATTATCAAAATATTAATTGTATTTTTTTCTTTTCTCATAAAAATTTACTTTAAAAGATCATTAACTAATGTCCTAAAAAAAAAATGGTATCTCCTATATATGACCAGAAGGAAAATAAAGTAGTTTTGCTTTTGTTTTTGCTTTTAAAGACAACTTTAATATCTAGCCCACCACGTGTGGGACTTGTAGCACACTACAATCTCAAATCTGTATAATAAAATTTCTTGGACAGCGAGAATCTCCGCCACGGAACATACATAATATTAGAAAGTTGAAAAATGTGATTCTTTTAAGTGCCATTAATACGATATTCAGAATTACCTTCCGAATTAGAATATCAAACTGTCACGTAATATCATCTGTACAAGAGAAATGTCAAGTTGCAAAAATAAAAACATTATCAAAAGCAATTTTAAATCTCAACTATTTACAATTTTGATATTGCTTCAGAAACTCGCTACGATAAAGGGCAGGCCTCCTCCCCTAACTGTCTCTCAAGACTGGACTCTAAGTCACTGTCTGATTCATTTGACCAAGTGGAGACAGCTGTGGAAGTAACAATCCCTTGCCTCCTAGAGAAGAGAAGCTTTAAGTAAGTATGTCGCAGGAGTAGCAAACTAGTCTCAACTTCTTCAAAACTCAATAGTATAAATACCAATCCCTTGCCCCTAGGTCCCTTTGCCCCTAGGTCCTACCAACCATGAATTACGACCGGAATACAATTTTGGCTTTTTTGCTCAAAAATTTGAAGATGACATATATACTAGTTCGAGAAAGAAACGGGAAAATATTTTGCAAAAAATAAAAAAAAAAAGTCAAATTTAGTACAACAATACCCTCGACTGCTACCAGCCAAGAATTTTGTCGGAAAAAAATGTCGGTGTTTTTGCATAAAAACTTGTAAATAGATTATTTATTAGAGATCCAAGATACAAATTCAAAAATCTTTTGCAAGAAAAAAAAAAATCCGTTAAATTTTGTTCAAGAAAGCCTCCAGGTAGAATTTTGATAGGAATACAATGTTGGTATTTTTGTACAAATACTAGTAGATAGCTTATTTAGAGGTCCCAGAAACAAATAGAAAAATCTTTTCCAAAAAAAAAAAACATGTTCAAAAATGCCCCAACCCCTGCTGGCCAATAATTTTTTTGGAATATAATGCTGGCATCTTTAAGCAAAAAATCTTTTCCATGAAAAAAAAAAACTCGATTAAATTTTGTTTCAAAATGCCCATAGGTCCTACTGGCCAAAAATTTTAATCGGAATACAATGTCGCTGTTTTTACACAAAAACTTGTAAATATAGATATATAAGTTCGAAAAACAAACAGAAAAATTAATTGCAAGAAAAATAAAAACAGATAAATTTTGTTCCATAATTTAGAAAAGGGACCGTTATAAGCAATTAAGAGTGTTTAGTACGTTTATTCAAACATATATTTTTAATTTTTAAACAATATTATATATATTTTTATATATTTTTTTATTTAAAAATATTTTTAAAAAAATTAAAAATTATTATTTAAACAAATGTATCAAACAAGTCCCCAGATAATTGAAAAGCTGAAACAAATGATACGGTAGTGTTTACCTGAGCTAAGTACTCAGCCCAAGCACATGCCTGACCCCAAAGATTTTATAAAGTATAGTTAGAAGGATAATTCAAAAAGTAAAAAATAAAGCTGACCTCAAAATTTGCTTACAAAACCCGATATTGGATCAGATAACCAAAAAGCCGAAACATACATTTTGGCTGGTATCAGAGTCATAGAGTCATGTGACCCAAGGCCTGTCTAGCCCTGTAGAGTCAGAATCCTATACTAACATATAGATAGTGACATGACCCTTCGGTGGGAGCCAGTAGATTTCCCAATTCCAGGACACAGTAACTTTCCATTTCTTCTCTTTTTACTGTTAAAATAATACATCTCTAAAAAAAACAAAAACAAAAAATTCTCTAACAAAACAGTATTATTAATTTTTTTCCCCTACATACACGTCGGCAAACCCTAATCCGCTTATTTTAGTTAATAAATATATAAATAATATAATTTGAGAAATAAAATCCAACGGTTAGGACTTTAAGGAGAATGTGGTACTTTTTTTTTTTTTTTTTTTTTGAAGTGAAAGATTCCTCTCTCTCTTTCTCTCTCTCTCTCTCTATATGCTGTATAGCATGATAGGCCTTTTCTGTTCCAAAGCCGATTTTCCTAGGCACCTCCTTATCAGTACGTTTGGGTCCAAAACCCAACATGTGCGTCACCCACAGAGAGCTGGTGAGAACAAGATCCGCGTGTGAACCCACATCAAATCTTACAAAACCCAAGTCTTCGTACTTTACCAAGAGCATCACCAATGGGCGTATCATATGTCAAATGCGAAACACATTTGGCATATGAGCTCAAAAAATGCTCAACAGCCGGCAGGTCAAAGGTAAAATATTAAAAAAAAAATTTAAAATTTTACTACAGTACTGTCTCAAACATAAAAAAAAACGAATTTTTTCTCTTTCTGCTCTCTCTGCTGAGAGAAAAGACTGTATAATCTCAATTATCTTCATCAGGATAATATTCTTTCCCCTCAAATAACAAGGTTATTAGTAGGTTTGTGGGGTTTTTTTTTTTTCAGGGGTGGGGAAACACTTATCTCTTGTCTTTCTATACAGTCTTTTCTAATTGTATCCAATATTCTCGTACGTTTTCTTTCCCAACTGTTAAATGTAGAATATTATATTGGTAACGCGATGTGTTATACCATGTTGTATATGCTAGAGTGGATGCGGAAGGGGAAGCATGGAATGAGAACATCAAGAACACGAGGGTTACGTGGTTCAGCTTTGTCGGCCTACATCCACGGAGGAATCCCTTAAGGGCTACATCTTTATTGTATAAGAGTGTAGTACAAAAAACCTGTGTTACAATGAACCCTAACATGAGTATATATAGGCAACTAAACCCTAGACTACTAATACAAGTAGGAGTGGGCTTGGGCCTATTACATTGGGCCAATACGTTTAATATATATCTCTAACACCCTCCCTCAAACTCAAGGCGGAATCTTGATGAAGGCTTGAGGTTGGATAAGCATGAGAAGATCACTTGGAGATGCTTTGAAGAATGCCTTTGAAGAAACCACAATGAAGAATATGCCAATTGACCAATTTTGGAGTTTCAAATGAAGAAACGGAGTCCAAAATCGGAATCTATGCGAAAAACTGAGCAAGATAAGCCATTTTCAGGAATTTTGACTTCTGGTCAAAGTCAACGCAAAAGTCAAAGTCAACGAAAGTCAACGAGTACTGGTCAAAGTCAACGGTCAGGCTCACGGGTCAGATCCGGGTTCTCCGGGTCGGGTCGGTCCGGGTCAACGGTCAGCTAGGTGACGTGGTGCTGACGAGGCGACACTGCTGACGTGGCTAGCTGACGTGTATGATGACGTGTCTAGGGCTGACGTGGCTTTTGCTTGCGTGGCTGCTGACGTGGAGTGATGACGTCATCAGATGACGTCAGATGACATCGCAGCGGTTTTCCGGCGCGTGCGAGCAGATGCCAGAAATCCTAAAGGCGCGTGAGGGCGCGTGTAGGGTCAGATTGTGACCGGACTCTCAGGTTTTGTAGATCGGTTAACAAGGGGGCCGTTTTGGCGGCGCGTGTACCAAGAGACGATCTGGAACTCAGGATCTGAGGCGGCGCGTGGGAGATGTCCCGGAGCAAACTACGGCGCGTGGAGGCGCGTGGCAGTTCGTTGGCTGACCGGATTTCTGGGTTATGGTCGCGGGAGGTCTTGGAGCACGTCTGTGGTGTTGGTTTCATCAGGCGAAGCTTTGATTTGCGCAGATCTAAGATTGATGTCACGGGTTTGCTTGAGTTTGTGAATTTTGGACACTGCACTGAGCCTAGGTGGCTGCGAGATGCCGTGGAGTCTAGATCCAGCAGACAAACATGTGTGACTTCTGATGATGGTGTGCACATGAGAATCTTCTTTGCTGTGTAGAGATGTTTATTTGATGCCAAGAACGAAGTTTGGCTCTGATACCATGTTAAATGTAGAATATTATATTGGTAACGCGATGTGTTATACCATGTTGTATATGCTAGAGTGGATGCGGAAGGGGAAGCATGGAATGAGAACATCAAGAACACGAGGGTTACGTGGTTCAGCTTTGTCGGCCTACATCCACGGAGGAATCCCTTAAGGGCTACATCTTTATTGTATAAGAGTGTAGTACAAAAAACCTGTGTTACAATGAACCCTAACATGAGTATATATAGGCAACTAAACCCTAGACTACTAATACAAGTAGGAGTGGGCTTGGGCCTATTACATTGGGCCAATACGTTTAATATATATCTCTAACACCAACGATGGAAGACGTGCTTGAGGATTGGAAGAAACTCTCCTTAACAGAAGCTGAAGGAGCAAAAGTAAGTCTTAAGAAATCCAAAAATTTGAAATGCTAAGGATTATGTTTTAGTAGCAAAATTTTTAACCAAGAGAGCTCTGAACGTAGAAGCCATTGGCAGAACGTTTAAACCCCTGTGGAGGTCAAGGGGTGAATTTACAATCAGGGAGGCCGAGGATCATGTCCTACTATTCGTCTTCGAGCAAGAGAATGATGCTGAAAGAGTTCTAGCCTCAGAACCGTGGGTGTTTGACAAACATCTAGTCCTCTTCAAGCGGTTTGATTTCTCTGTCCATACAAGAAACACGAAGCCATTCTATATCCAGCTTTGCGGTATCAACCAAAACCAAAACATCATAAATAGAAGCTAAATGATGCTTCTTGAAATTACTAAATAGTATTTCTTGCAGATCATGAACAGCTGTGTAAACTTTCTCCGGTAAGTAATTAATCATCTTAGAAGACTCGAGCCTACAATTTCTAGCAATGTCACCATACTTCTCAATTATGGCAAGAAAAGTTAAAGCACAGAGCACTCACACAATATGAACCAACTTGTTCAAGAGTGTTATTTACCGAGCTTGTTGCATTAGAGCTAATGTCATAGAAGGTACTTGTCATGTGAAAAAGTGATGAAGCCAAACTCTTACAGCTCACACGATCTGGGCTGTATGTACCATTCCTTTCCTTCATTATCTCCTTCAAGAGCGATGTCCAGGGAAACTACAGCTGAATCTCGGACATCTTGTTCTGAAGGCAAGATGGTTAAAATGGTAGCACCATCGGCACCGGCACCATCGGCAGTTTCCTCAGGAATGTGTCTCAAATGTTTTTTCCAGGGCATCTTTAACAAGTTGGTTCATATTGTGTGAGTGGTGAGTGTGCTCCAACTTCTCTAGCCATAATTGAGAAGTATGGTGACATTGCTAGAAATTGTAGGCTCGAGTTTTTTAAGATGGTTAATTACTTACCGGAGAAAGTTTACACAGCTGTTCACGATCTGCAGGAAATACTATTTAGTAATCTTTAGAAGCATCATCTAGCTTTCTGTTAATGATGTTTTGGCTGATACCGCAAAGTTGGATGTAGAATGGTTTCGTGCTCATCGTCATGAAATTAGGGAGATTATTGTGGTTAACATTCCTTGCTACAAAGATCTGAAAACTGATTTAGCAAATTCTACTGAATTGCTCAAATTAAAGAAGACATCTCTTGATAATAAAAAGGTTGAAGTTGCAAGCTGAATTACGAATGCTGGAGAGTGAGATTGAAAATGAGGAGTGTCAGTTGCAACGCATTACAAAAACAGTGGGGGAACTAAAGAAGGAGAAACGCGAAGTTCAATCCAAATTGCAACAATACCATTGCAGGTCTACTAGACACGGGTTGCTGAAGAAGTAGCTAGGAACGCGAAGGTTGATCATGGAAAACTTAATTTAAGTTTATTTTTTAAAGAAAAGATGAAGTTGATACTGAAAAGAATGCTCCTATGGCCTTGTTCTAAACTTTTGCATACTTGGCTAGTTTCTATTATGTCAAACTAGCTGCAGACTATATGCAATCTATGTATTAAATCATTCACCTTTTATGTATTATTAGTAGCAGGCTCATGCTATTGCATGAAAATAAATAATTTTATTTTAGTTATGATATAATATATAATTTTTGTTATAAATTTTTTGAAAAATAATTTTGCATTTAGTTATCTCAATAAATAGTCTTTTGGCTTAATATTGTCATTTTGTAAGTTTATTTGCGTTATATGTACTATTCAAAGTTATTAGAAATTTTGAGGAGAGTGTAAATTTTGGCAACACAGTTGTCGAAATTAAAAAAGTCTGGGCTGAATTTCGGCAATGTCATTACCGAAATTTTTCTGCCCAAATTTGCTCTGCCCATTGTGTGCGTGTGCTCAAGAGTGAGAGGGTGTCCAAAATAATTTCTTTGCCCCCTTATTTTGGCAATGGCATTGCCGAAACAGGGGGCAACCTTTTTTTTTTTTTTTTTTTTTTCCCCTTATTTCGGCAATGCCATTGCCGAAATAGGGGGCTAAAAACAAAAAATTTTGGCGCCCTTATTTCGGCAATGCCATTTTTGAAATAGGAGAGAAAAAATTAAAAAAAAAATTTGCAAAAATAAAAAAAATTTGCAATTAGTTTGTGGCAATGCTATTGCCGAAGTAGAGGGGAGAAAATATATTTTGCAATTAGTTTGTGGCAATAAAAATTGCAATTCATTTGTGGCAATACCATTACCAAAATAGAGGGGAAAAATAATACTTTAAAATGTATACTTTTTATGTAGTGCACATAACGCAAATAAACATTAAAAATAGCAATATTTAGCCAAAAGACTATTACATTTTCTTAATTTTGGTTGAGACATTGACACCTTTTTTTTTTCATTTGGAGTTAAACTAAAAGTGACAATATTTCATATTTTAAAATTGTCACTATATATATATATATATATTTATATTTTGTTTATTCTAAGGGAAAAAAGGGGGGGGGGGGGGGGAGGGAAATGTCATTGCCAAAATAGGGGGCAAAGAAATTATTTTGGGCACCCCTTCACTCTTGAGCACACGCACACCACGGGCAGAGCAAATTTGGGCAGAACAATTTCGGCAATGACATTGCCGAAATTCAGCCTAGAATATCTCCACCTTTTTTATTGAATTTCGGCAATTGCGTTGCTGAAATTCACTCTCTCCTCAAAATTCTAAATAACTTTGAATAGTGCATATAACGCAAATAAACTTCCAAAATGGCAATATTCAGCCAAAAGACCTCAATAAATATATCATCAACCAAGATATTTTCCCCATTCTCCAAATTTGGCGTTGTTTCAACAAAAGCAATGGTAGTCTTTCCTTTCCCAGTGACACTGTCAACAGAATTCGAATTCTGACCCGACCCAATAACAGACTTTCGAGGCATGAGAGAAGACCAACCCAACCACACCTTTTTCTATGGTGTAAAATTCTTTCCACTATTATTCCCTCACCAATTCCCCGAATTACAGATCTTCATATCAAACTTCAACAACAAAAAAATGAAACCCTAGGTGGGATGCATTCTTCTCAGCCTCGGCCGCCGTCCGAGCAGCTTCCTTAGCTTTCTCCAAGTTTTCCTTGAGCTTTAGGACTAGTTGCTTTTGAGTCGCCAACTTTATCTCAGTAATATGCAGCCTTTTTCGCTGGTCCATGGCTTGGTCTTAAGCGCTCTTCAGCCTGACCTCGACACTCCGCCTCTCCCTTTTCTTGATGACCAACTTTTTGGCCAGCTCTTGTTTCTCGTGCCTAATGAACCCTAGTTCCTTCTCAGCCATTGTACGAGATTGGGCCTCAGCCTTGGCCTAGCTGCGGGCTTCCTTGACCCAATCTTCGGCCATATAAACTTACTGAGTGACCTGCATGGGAAGAATGAGAGAATTGTGTCAAAGTAGAGTTTATGGTGAACTAACTTCAATTTAGAGGAGTTAATTAGAAGCTTAGGGTTCGATTCCATAGGGAGGTGCGGGAAAAAAAATTTAAAATTATATGAAAAGAAAAAGGCAAAAAAAAAAAAAAGTATGGAAAATTTTGTACAAAAATGCCAACAATTCCGCATGGTTAAGAATTTTGACAGGAACGCAACATAGCTGTCTTTGCATGAAAACATGCTGGTAGCGTATATAGTGGTGTTGGAAAAAAATATAAAATTCTTTAAAAGGAATAGGACGAAAAAACTCTGGAAAATTTTGTACAAAAATGCCACCAATTCTGCTTGGTCAAGAATTTTGACTGGAACGCAATTTTCCCGTTTTTGCATGAAAACATGTAGGTAGCGTATATAGTGGTGCGAAAATGAATATAAAATTCTTTAGAACAAAATGGGAAAAAATTGGAAAAAAAAAACACCTCGGGTAAATTTCGTACGAAAATGCCACTAGGTTCGATAGGTCAAGTATTTTGACAGGAATGAAATTTCGTCGTTTTTGCACAAAAAGATATTGGTTGCGTATATGGAGGTGCAAGGGACAAATAGAAAAGTTTTTAGAAAGAAAAGGAACAAAAAAAAAAAAAAAACTCGGGTAAATTTTGCACGTAAATTCCACCAGGTCTGACTGGATAGGAATTTTCACCAAAATTCAATGTAGGTAGCGCATCTAGAGGCGTAGGAAACAAATATAAAATTCTACGGGAATAAAAAAGAATAAAACTCGGGTAAACTCTATACAAAAACGTTACCAGGTCCGGCAGGTGACGAATTTTCACAAGAATGCAATGTCGTTGTTTTTGCAAGAAAACATGTAGGCAGCGTATGTAGAAGTGCAGAAAAGGAACATAAAATTCATTGGAAAAAAAAAACCCGGGTAAATTTTGTACGAAAATGCCACAAGGTATGACTGGACAAGAATTCTCAGCAAAATGCAAAGTCGTTGATTTTGCCCGAAAACTTGTTGGTAGCGAATAGGGAGGTGCGGGAAAAAAATGTTGAATTATATCAAAAGAAAAAGGCAAAAAAAAAAAAGAAAGTATGGAAAATTTTGTACAAAAATGCCAACAATTACGCATGGTTAAGAATTTTGACAGGAATGCAACATAGCTGTCTTTGCATGAAAACATGCAGGTAGCGTATATAGTGGGGTTCGAAAAAAATGTAAAATTCTTTAAAATGAAAAGGACGAAAAAACTCTGGAAAATTTTGTACAAAAATGCCACCAATTCTGCTTAGTCAAGAATTTTGACTGGAGCGCAATTTTCCCGTTTTTGCATGAAAACATGTAGGTAGCGTATATAGTGGTGCGAAAATGAATATAAAATTGTTTAGAACAAAACGGGAAAAAATTGGAAAAAAAAAAATAACTCGGGTAAATTTCGTACGAAAATGCCACTAGGTTCGATAGGTCAAGAATTTTGACCGGAATGAAATTTCGCCGATTTTGCACAAAAAGATATTGGTTGCGTATATGGAGGTGCAAGAGACAAATAGAAAAGTTTTTCGAAAGAAAAGGAACAAAAAAAAAAAAAAAAAAAAACTCGGGTAAATTTTGCACGTAAATTCCACCAGGTCTGACTGGATAGGAATTTTCACCAAAATTCAATGTAGGTAGCGCATCTAGAGGCGTAGGAAACAAATATAAAATTCTACGGGAATAAAAAAGAATAAAACTTGGGTAAACTCTGTACAAAAACGCTACCAGGTCCGGCAGGTCACGACTTTTCACAAGAATGCAATGTCGTTGTTTTTGCAAGAAAACATGTAGGCAGCGTATGTAGAGGTGCACAAAACGAATAAAAAATTCATTAGAAAAAAAAAATCTCGGGTAAATTTTGTACGAAAATGCCACAAGGTATGACTGGACAAGAATTCTTAACAAAATGCAAAGTCGTTGATTTTGCCCGAAAACTTGTTGGTAGCGTAAAGGGAGGTGCGGGAAAAAAAATTTAAAATTATATGA
Organism: Lithocarpus polystachyus; assembly: GCA_033629205.1. Classification (NCBI taxonomy): domain Eukaryota; kingdom Viridiplantae; phylum Streptophyta; class Magnoliopsida; order Fagales; family Fagaceae; genus Lithocarpus; species Lithocarpus polystachyus. The sequence continues at coordinate 64,889,666 of CM066167.1, forward strand.
AAAGAAAAAGGCAAAAAAAAAAAAAAAAGTATGGAAAATTTTGTACAAAAATGCCAACAATTCTGCATGGTTAAGAATTTTGACAGGAACGCAACATAGCTGTCTTTGCATGAAAACATGCTGGTAGCGTATATAGTGGTGTTGGAAAAAAATATAAAATTCTTTAAAACGAATAGGACGAAAAACTCTGGAAAATTTTTACAAAAATGCCACCAATTCTGCTTGGTCAAGAATTTTGACTGGAACGCAATTTTCCCGTTTTTGCATGAAAACAAGTAGGTAGCGTATATAGTGGTGCGAAAATGAATATAAAATTCTTTAGAACAAAACGGGAAAAAATTGGAAAAAAAAAAAATACCTCGGGTAAATTTCGTACGAAAATGCCACTAGGTTCGATAGGTCAAGTATTTTGACAGGAATGAAATTTCGCCGTTTCTGCACAGAAAGATATTGGTTGCGTATATGGAGGTGCAAAAGACAAATAGAAAAGTTTTTAGAAAGAAAAGGAACAAAAAAAAAAAAAAAAACTCGGGTAAATTTTGGACGTAAATTCCACCAGGTCTGACTGGATAGGAATTTTCACCAAAATTCAATGCAGGTAGCGCATCTAGAGGCGTAGGAAACAAATATAAAATTCTATGGGAATAAAAAAAAATAAAACTCGGGTAAACTCTGTACAAAAACGCTACCAGGTCCAGCAGGTCACGAATTTTCACAAGAATGCAATGTCGTTGTTTTTGCAAGAAAACATGTAGGCACCGTATGTAGAGGTGCATAAAAGGAACATAAAATTCATTAGAAAAAAAAAAAACTCGGGTAAATTTTGTACGAAAATGCCACGAGGTATGACTGGACAAGAATTCTCACCAAAATGCAAAGTCGTTGATTTTGCCTGAAAACTTGTAGGTAGCATATAGGGAGGTGCGGGAAAAAAATGTTAAATTATATAAAAAGAAAAAGGCAAAAAAAAAAAAAAAAGTATGGAAAATTTTGTACAAAAATGCCAACAATTCCGCATGGTTAAGAATTTTGACAGGAACGCAACATAGCTGTCTTTGCATGAAAACATGCCGGTAGCGTATATAGTGGTGTTGGAAAAAAATATAAAATTCTTTAAAATGAATAGGACGAAAAAACTCTGAAAAATTTTGTACAAAAATGCCACCAATTCTGCTTGGTCAAGAATTTTGACTGGAACACAATTTTCCCGTTTTTGCATGAAAACATGTAGGTAGCGTATATAGTGGTGCGAAAATGAATATAAAATTCTTTAGAACAAAACGGGAAAAAATTGGATAAAAAAAACACCTCGGGTAAATTTCGTACGAAAATGCCCCGAGGTTCGATAGGTCAAGTATTTTGACAGGAATGAAATTTCGTCGTTTTTGCACAAAAAGATATTGGTTGCGTATATGGAGGTGCAAGGGACAAATAGAAAAGTTTTTAGAAAGAAAAGGAACAAAAAAAAAAAAAAAAACTCGGGTAAATTTTGCACGTAAATTCCACCAGGTCTGACTGGATAGGAATTTTCACCAAAATTCAATGTAGGTAGCGCATCTAGAGGCGTAGGAAACAAATATAAAATTCTACGGGAATAAAAAAGATTAAAACTCGGGTAAACTTTGTACAAAAACGCCACCAGGTCCGGCAGGTCACGAATTTTCACAAGAATTCAATGTCGTTGTTTTTGCAAGAAAACATGTAGGCAGCGAATGTAGAAGTGCATAAAAGGAACATAAAATTCATTGGAAAAAAAAACCCGGGTAAATTTTGTACGAAAATGCCACAAGGTATGACTGGACAAGAATTCTCAGCAAAATGTAAAGTCGTTGATTTTGCTCGAAAACTTGTTGGTAGCGTATAGGGAGGTGCGGGAAAAAAATGTTTAATTATATCAAAAGAAAAAGGCAAAAAAAAAAAAAGTATGGAAAATTTTGTACAAAAATGGCAACAATTCCACATGGTTAAGAATTTTGACAGGAACACAACATAGCTGTCTTTGCATGAAAACATGCTGGTAGCGTATATAGTGGTGTTGGAAAAAAATATAAAATTCTTTAAAATGAATAGGACGAAAAAACTCTGGAAAATTTTGTACAAAAATGCCACCAATTCTGCTTGGTCAAGAATTTTGACTGGAACGCAATTTTCCCGTTTTTGTATGAAAACATGTAGTTAGCGTATATAGTGGTGCTAAAATGAATATAAAATTGTTTAGAACAAAACGGGAAAAAATTGGAAAAAAAAATACCTCGGGTAAATTTCGTAAGAAAATGCCACTAGGTTCGATAGGTCAAGTATTTTGACAGGAATGAATATTCGCCGTTTTTGCACAAAAAGATATTGGTTGCGTATATGGAGGTGCAAGAGACAAATAGAAAAGTTTTTAGAAAGAAAAAGAACCAAAAAAAAAAAAAAAAAAAAAAACTAGGGTAAATTTTGCACGTAAATTCCAACAGGTCTGACTGGATAGGAATTTTCACCAAAATTCAATGTAGGTAGCGGATCTAGAGGCGTAGGAAACAAATATAAAATTCTACGGGAATAAAAAAGAATAAAACTCGGGTAAACTCTGTACAAAAACGCTACCAGGTCCGGCAGGTCACGAATTTTCACAAGAATGCAATGTCGTTGTTTTTGCAAGAAATCATGTAGGCAGCGTATGTAGAAGTGCATAAAAGGAACATAAAATTCATTGGAAAAAAAAAACTCGGGTAAATTTTGTACGAAAATGCCACAAGGTATGACTGGACAAGAACTCTCAGGAAAATTTAAAGTCGTTGATTTTGCCCGAAAACTTGTAGGTAGCGTATAGGGAGGTGCGGCAAAAAAATGTTAAATTATATCAAAAGAAAAAGGCAAAAAAAAAAAAAAAAAAGTATGGAAAATTTTGTACAAAAATGCCAACAATTCCGCATGGTTAAGAATTTTAACAGGAACGCAACATAGCTGTCTTTGCATGAAAACATGCTGGTAGCGTATATAGTGGTGTCCGAAAAAAAATATAAAATTCTTTAAAATGAATAGGACAAAAAAACTCTGGAAAATTTTGTACAAAAATGCCACCAATTCTGCTTGGTCAAGAATTTTGACTGGAACGCAATTTTCCCGTTTTTATATGAAAACATGTAGTTAGCGTATATAGTGGTGCTAAAATGAATATAAAATTGTTTAGAACAAAACGGGAAAAAATTGTAAAAAAAAAAATACCTCGGGTAAATTTCGTAAGAAAATGCCACTAGGTTCGATAGGTCAAGTATTTTGACAGGAATGAATTTTCGCCGTTTTTGCACAAAAAGATATTGGTTGCGTATATGGAGGTGCAAGAGACAAATAGAAAAGTTTTTAGAAAGAAAAAGAACCAAAAAAAAAAAAAAAAAACTCGGGTAAATTTTGCACGTAAATTCCAACAGGTCTGACTGGATAGGAATTTTCACCAAAATTCAATGTAGGTAGCGGATCTAGAGGCGTAGGAAACAAATATAAAATTCTACGGGAATAAAAAAGAATAAAACTCGGGTAAACTCTGTACAAAAACGCTACCAGGTCCGGCAGGTCACGAATTTTCACAAGAATGCAATGTCGTTGTTTTTGCAAGAAATCATGTAGGCAGCGTATGTAGAAGTGCATAAAAGGAACATAAAATTCATTGGAAAAAAAAAACTCGGGTAAATTTTGTACGAAAATGCCACAAGGTATGACTGGACAAGAATTCTTACCAAAATGCAAAGTCGTTGATTTTGCCCGAAAACTTGTAGGTAGCGTATAGGGAGGTGCGGGAAAAAAATGTTAAATTACACAAAAGGAAAAAGGCAAAAAAAAAAAAAAAAGTATGGAAAATTTTGTACAAAAATGCCAACAGTTCCGCATGGTTAAGAATTTTGACAGGAACGCAACGTAGCTGTCTTTGCATGAAAACATGCCGGTAGCGTATATAGTGGTGTTGGAAAAAAAAATATAAAATTCTTTAAAATGAATAGGACGAAAAAACTCTGGAAAATTTTGTACAAAAATGCCACCAATTCTGCTTGGTCAAGAATTTTGACTGGAACGCAATTTTCCCGTTTTTGCATGAAAACATGTAGGTAGCGTATATAGTGGTGCGAAAATGAATATAAAATTCTTTAGAACAAAATGGGAAAAAATTGGAAAAAAAAAAATACCTCGGGTAAATTTCGTACGAAAATGCCTCGAGGTTCGATAGGTCAAGTATTTTGACAGGAATGAAATTTCGTCGTTTTTGCACAAAAAGATATTGGTTGCGTATATGGAGGTGCAAGGGACAATTAGAAAAGTTTTTAGAAAGAAAAGGAACAAAAAAAAAAAAGAACTCGGGTAAATTTTGCACGTAAATTCCACCAGGTCTGACTGGATAGGAATTTTCACCAAAATTCAATGTAGGTAGTGCATCTAGAGGCGTAGGAAACAAATATAAAATTCTACGGGAATAAAAAAGATCAAAACTCGGGTAAACTCTGTACAAAAACGCTACCAGGTCCGGCAGGTCACGAATTTTCACAAGAATTCAATGTCGTTGTTTTTGCAAGAAATCATGTAGGCAACGAATGTAGAAGTGCATAAAAGAAACATAAAATTCATTGGAAAAAAAAAACCCGGGTAAATTTTGTACGAAAATGCCACAAGGTATGACTGGACAAGAATTCTCAGGAAAATTTAAAGTCGTTGATTTTGCCCGAAAACTTGTAGGTAGCGTATAGGGAGGTGCGGGGAAAAAATGTTAAATTACACAAAAGGAAAAAGGCAAAAAAAAAAAAAATATGGAAAATTTTGTACAAAAATGCCAACAGTTCCGCATGGTTAAGAATTTTGACAGGAACGCAACGTAGCTGTCTTTGCATGAAAACATGCCGGTAGCGTATATAGTGGTGTTGGAAAAAAAAATATAAAATTCTTTAAAACGAATAGGACGAAAAAACTCTGGAAAATTTTGTACAAAAATGCCACCAATTCTCCTTGGTCAAGAATTTTGACTGGAACGCAATTTTCCCGTTTTTGCATGAAAACATGTAGGTAGCGTATATAGTGGTGCGAAAATGAATATAAAATTCTTTAGAACAAAACGGGAAAAAATTGGAAAAAAAAAATACCTCGGGTAAATTTCGTACGAAAATGCCCCGAGGTTCGATAGGTCAAGTATTTTGACAGGAATGAAATTTCGTCGTTTTTGCACAAAAAGATATTGGTTGCGTATATGGAGGTGCAAGGGACAATTAGAAAAGTTTTTAGAAAGAAAAGGAACAAAAAAAAAAAAAAACTCGGGTAAATTTTGCACGTAAATTCCACCAGGTCTGACTGGATAGGAATTTTCACCAAAATTCAATGTAGGTAGGGCATCTAGAGGCGTAGGAAACAAATATAAAATTCTACGGGAATAAAAAAGATCAAAACTCGGGTAAACTCTGTACAAAAACGCTACCAGGTCCGGCAGGTCACGAATTTTCACAAGAATTCAATGTCGTTGTTTTTGCAAGAAATCATGTAGGCAGCGAATGTAGAAGTGCATAAAAGAAACATAAAATTCATTGGAAAAAAAAAACCCGGGTAAATTTTGTACGAAAATGCCGAAAGGTATGACTGGACAAGAATTCTCAGGAAAATTTAAAGTCGTTGATTTTGCCCGAAAACTTGTAGGTAGCGTATAGGGAGGTGCGGGAAAAAAATGTTAAATTACACAAAAGGAAAAAGGCAAAAAAAAAAAAGTATGGAAAATTTTGTACAAAAATGCCAACAGTTCCGCATGGTTAAGAATTTTGACAGGAACGCAACGTAGCTGTCTTTGCATGAAAACATGCCGGTAGCGTATATAGTGGTGTTGGAAAAAAAAATATAAAACTCTTTAAAATGAATAGGACGAAAAAACTCTGGAAAATTTTGTACAAAAATGCCACCAATTCTCCTTGGTCAAGAATTTTGACTGGAACGCAATTTTCTCGTTTTTGCATGAAAACATGTAGGTAGCGTATATAGTGGTGCGAAAATGAATATAAAATTCTTTAGAACAAAACGGGAAAAAATTGGAAAAAAAAAAATACCTCGGGTAAATTTCGTACGAAAATGCCCCGAGGTTCGATAGGTCAAGTATTTTGACAGGAATGAAATTTCGCCGTTTTTGCACAAAAAGATATTGGTTGCGTATATGGAGGTGCAAGAGACAAATAGAAAAGTTTTTAGAAAGAAAAGGAACAAAAAAAAAAAAAAAAAAACTCGGGTAAATTTTGTACGTAAATTCCACCGGGTCTGACTGGATAGGAATTTTCACCAAAATTCATTGCAGGTAGCGTATCTAGAGGCGTTGGAAACAAATATAAAATTCTATGGGAATAAAAAAAAATAAAACTCGGGTAAACTCTGTACAAAAACGCTACCAGGTCCGGCAGGTCACGAATTTTCACAAGAATGCAATGTCGTTGTTTTTGCAAGAAAACATGTAGGGACCGTATGTAGAGGTGCATAAAAGGAACATAAAATTCATTAGAAAAAAAAAAACTCGGGTAAATTTTGTACGAAAATGCCACGAGGTATGACTGGACAAGAATTCTCACCAAAATGCAAAGTCGTTGATTTTGCCCGAAAACTTGTAGGTAGCGTATAGGGAGGTGCGGGAAAAAAATGTTAAATTACACAAAAGGAAAAAGGCAAAAAAAAAATAAAAGTATGGAAAATTTTGTACAAAAATGCCAACAATTCCGCATGGTTAAGAATTTTGACAGGAACGCAACATAGCTGTCTTTGCATGAAAACATGCTGGTAGCGTATATAGTGGTGTTGGAAAAAAATATAAAATTCTTTAAAATGAATAGGACGAAAAAACTCTGAAAAATTTTGTACAAAAATGCCACCAATTCTGCTTGGTCAAGAATTTCGAAGAAAAGATTTTTTTTTTTTTTTTTTTGTTTGTAAATCTGTAGCAGCCTATCTGATAAGTTTACCAAGATAAATTGGATGCTTCACTTGTTAAGAATCAAGACAAGTTCAAAATCATGACTGTTATCATACAATCAAGAACCATGCCTCAGGTTCTTCTCCACAACTTATGCAGCAAGTAAATGTTAAACAAGCAGCCGTGCAGTAGAAGTAATGAACATACAAAAATACACATGCTAGCACGCACAAGCAAGAATTGATTGCATATTGACACATGCACAAGTGTTAACTAGTTGCAAATCGACACATGCACATGAGCACCATACGGTGCCACATTGCCTATCCTTTTAGACTAGCAAACAGCCCAGAAAAATTTCGCCAGATAACCATAAAACAAAATATTGCAAAGAACGAGGATATCATATTCAATATTCATAACCAGACATTGCATTTACGAACTCTTTATGACTCACTCAGGCAATACTCAGATTCCAGATTCTCTTAGAATCCAAGCTGATCTTCAAAGAACCTCAGTTCAAAAAACTCTGTTATTAACCCCAACATAACTTAACTATTTAACAGAAACACAAAATCAAGATTTTGTTATTTACCATCACATCCTTGTTGACTCTATTGAGAATACTATCTCAAAGCGCCCCCCCCCCCCCCCCCCCCCAAAAAAAAAAAACAATATTAAAAGGTACCAACTGTAAAATTTTCCCACAATTTCTCACTAGCCAAACAGGGAAATAGAGAACCCAAACATGCCTTTTAACTACTAATGCATGCAGGCAGAACATAACAATCAACCAAAAATAAACTAAAAAAAAAATTAAAATCAACATAATCCAACAAAAATTATAATATAAAATTAATTAATTAATACTCAAAACCTAAATCATACCCAGGTAAACCTCAATGCAATCTTTGACCTCAATTCCAGAATTTGAAGCAGACCCACATGAACAAACACAAAGGAAACAGTATTAAAAATGTGAAATTGCCTCCGAAAATAAAAACACATAAAATAAAAATAAAAAATTTAATATAAAAGAATAAATTAATACTCAAAACCTAAATCATACCCAGGTAAACTTTAATGCAATCTTTTGAAGTATTGAAGGAACTACTTGGTTCTACCTATATGCCATACCTTGAAATTAACAACATACTCAAAGAGAAAATTACTTGAGTCCCAGCCTTGAGAATAAAGCAATTAAGCATGGCTCTTTTTCATGCAATAAGTTGAATGGCAGCACAAACCATTAAGAGATAGTTCCAACATGTACATAATGACCTACTAATTGACATAAAATAATTAATAAGCTAAAAAAATCATTTAAATTGCAACAGTGGACTCTAATTGGAGAAACTCAATTGCTGCAATGTTGCAGAATGTTAACTTTGTTCCATAAATGCAAATATAACAAAATCTTATGTTTTAGAAATCCATGAAAACAAAATTTATGTCACTTCTAGAATATAAAAATGTATTGAATGAATCTGACAATTAAGCGATTCAATTGATTGTCAAGTCATTTAAACTCAAATATATTTTTTCTAGCACAAAAATATTCAGAGAAATCTACATTTCCCGATTCTCTCATAATCTCAACCTGGATTGAAATTAAATCCTAATAACAATTTTGAAAGTGTAAGTCTTAATGTGAAATGTGCATAGTGTAAACAGTCAAATGGAGGGTAGCTTACCCCATATATGGTGAAACTTCATTGCTTGTTGAGTAACATATCTTCTCTCTGCAGGATTAGAAAACACCATGTACATAGCCTCCTGAATTGCAGACAAGAATTCTTGCCTTGCTTTTGCAGAAATAACAAGGTAATTTGGTCCATGAATAGTGCTGAAGTCCACAACCTAAAATGACGAAAAAAAAAAAGTTAAAAATTTTCTCAAGGACATCATTTACATTCATACATAAGCAGATGTTATAAATGGTCAAAGACACTCAAAACAGCAATAAGTGACATCAGAACTGAATGAGGGCTCATTTTTGTTGTCTCACTTTGCATGGAGTTTCATTTGTAAGATTACAACTAAATCAGGGAACAATACACCCGAATTGCTCTAATAAAATGTGAAACCCGTTTCACTTTAATGAAAACAATACCAGCATAATCTCAACAATTAGGAACAAAATTATAAAAATCAGGAAAGCAAACCATATCACAGTATCAAGGACCAGGAGCCCCAGCATAATAAATGGGTAGTTCAATTTGGAGCCAAAACTGACCAATTACATCACATAAAGTTCCCAACAACATTAAAACCCCAATTCAAGAATGAGATCTGGAAGAAAGTATAAAAATAATTAATTTTGAAACAATTTTCTTTGTGCTCTCTGCATCAGTGTGTGTTTGTGTGGGTGCTTTTCCGACCGTCTTTGTGGATGAACATACATATGTATGCACAAAATTTATACAGATACTGTGAGTGTGTATGAGGGGGAGAGGAGGATGAGACGTTCATAGCATAAGGTGTTGGCATATCATCAAGATATTTATTTCTGGAAATATCTTTTCTTCCCCAGACAAGACAAGTTAAGGCTAAGTTACAGTATTTCATTTAACATTTTCATTTCTATTTTCCAATATCTTGCCAAGTTTAAAATTTTCCAACATTTTCCCACCAGCCAAACAGGGAAATAGAGAACCCAAACATTAAAATGTTCCCACATTTTCTCACTTGTATTAACTACTAATGCATGCAAGCAGAACATAACAATTAACCCAAAAAAAAAATTTTAAATCAACATAATCCAACAAAATTTTAATATAAAAAACAAATAAATAAATAATACTCAAAACCTAAATTGATACTCATACCCAGGTAAACCTTAATGCAATCTTTGGCCTCAATTCCAGAATTTGAAGCAGACCCACATGAACAAACACAAAGGAAACAGCATTAAAATGTGAAGTCTCCTAAAAAGGATGAAAGGATTTTATGACCACCAAATACTAAAATAAGATAAATTTACAATATGCAAATACTTGCATAAATTTGCAAGATAGAATTTTTTTTTTGAGTTTTTTTTTTTTTTTTTTTTTTTTTACAAGATAGAATTCTAGTCTTACCTAGTCCAAGTGTAAATATGTGCGAAGCTTCCTCTTAGAGACTTGAACCCCGATCCTTGCCCCTTACACGGTGGTAACTGAGTATTTAGTTAGAACTTATAAAAGTAGCGATTTGAGTTGCAAATTACCAAAAAGGACAATGTATATATAAGAGCATCTCCAGCAAGTTAAGCAAATTTTTGTACTGTTAGGACAATCAACAGTGACATTTACCTTTTGCATACCTATTTTTTTAATCTTTATTTTTAATCAAATTTATTCTTTTTTAATCTTTATTTTTTCTTTTTCTATTCATTCTCAATAATTATATTTTTTAACAAAAAGTGTTACATTCACAATATTTTTTGCAATACTTTCACAAGAATCATAACAAAATCTTATATGAAAGTTGTTACTAATTCTAATTTGAACCCACCACTAAAATTATATTTTTACTCACCAATATTAGCCAATTACTTAAAATTTATTGTGAAAATATTGTAATAATATTTTTAAATTGTGATTTCTTATTCTTTGCCTTTCTTTCATCCACACGTTTCCTTTTCTTTTCTTTTTTTTTTCTTTTTTTTTTTTCTCTTGCATTTTGTCCACCGCACACGTATTCCCATAGGATTCCGTCCACTCCTTTTTTTTTTTTTTTTTTTTCCTTTATTTCCACTTGATTGAGTTGATTCCAGAACCTCCCCCTCTCTTTCTTTCTCCAGCTCTCTCATTTTCAACTCTCTCGTTTTTTTTTCTTTTCTTTTCTTTTTCTACTTGATTCCATAAATTCTCTAGCTCTCTCTGTGATAACAGGAGAAACCCACCATGGAGAGGGAAGAAAGGAATGGAGAAAGCACAGTAGCAATCTCAAGAACTCATGTAACCATTCTCATTCAACATTTACTAGAACAAAACTCCTCGAATTGTGCTAAGGACAAACTTTCTTTGGTAAACTCGGTTCATCTCTATTTGATTGTCATGAAATCCATATTAACTGTTATCCATGTACAAATGCCTAGCTCTTCGACCCACTCTCTACAAATTTATTGTATTGGGCACACTGGGCCAAGATTCCATACAGTTTGGGATTGGTTTGAATATCGTGTCCCAATAATATATATATATATATATATATATATATTTGGTAGTAGACAGCACTTTCTCACTATATTTGCATAAAGAAAATAATACAGTGATTCAGTAATCAAACAAAATGTTTTAGAATTTGGATCTACAAGGTACTGTGAATTTATCTCCAGGATATGACCTTGTTTATTATGTTCCAAAAATCACAATTTTGGACAAGGCTCTTAGGAGTTTTTTGGTGTTTCTTAGAAAGTTTTTAAAGAAAAAGAAATTTAAAGTGAGAGTTACAATCATTTATATATCACTGGAAACTCTTAAAACCATAAAAAAAAAATAAAAATAAACACTGTTTCCAATATTCACAATAGTTTTCATTTCAATTTGTACAACTTTTGGCTTGAAAACTATCAAATTCGTAAATTCTGTATATTCTCGCACAACACTCGTACGTGCGAAATTCGTACAACCAAAAATTAATTTTAATGAAAAGTAACTTGATACTCTCGTACGTATTATATACAAATCTCGTACGTCCGAGATTCTCAAAACTTTATTTTTTCATTTGTTTGCCACATTTTTTGTCACTCTTCCTCTACTAAAGAGGAATTAATGCTTTTAACATAAAATAAATTTTGGAATAAACATCTCGTTTTCTATATTGAAAAATATAATAAAAAAATATAGTCATTCAATATTTAATCAAACAAAACATTAGATAATTTGGAGTTCCAATGAAATGCTTTCCTTATACAATGCGTGCGCCCACACAACATTTGCTAAAAAGGTTACCATAAATTAATCATGAGAATACAACCAAGTTTATTCGGTTCTAAAAATAGAAATTTTGGTGAAGACCCAGAGGGTTTTTAGTAATTCTGAGAAAGTTTTGAAAGAAGAAGACATTCAAGGCGAGATGTAGAATCATTTATCTATCATGGGCAAGGAGTTATAACCGTCCATAAACTGTTTTGAATAATCACAAACATCAGCATTTCAATTGGAACAAATTTTGTCCAAACAATTTTCAAATTCGTAAATTCTGCAAAACCACCTGCAACAGTCATACGTTCGTGTTTTGTACAAACTCTGAGGAAATATTAATGCAAAAGAAATATAAAAATATCGTACATCGTACATACATATCTTGTACGTACGAGATTCTCTAAACTTTTTATTTTCTTAATTTCATCGCCACAATTTCTTTCACTTTACCTCTACTAAAGAGGAGGAAACACTTATCACATTTAAAAAAAAATAAATAAATAAATAGGAACTACACATCAAATTTCCACTATTAAAAAAATATTAAAAGAAAGATAGTGATTTAATAATTAAACCAAACATTTGACAATTTGGAACCACAATGGAACGTTATCCTTAGACACTATATGCACCCGCACAGGAGTTGCTAAAATGTTGCTTTAGATTTATCCCTAGGACACAACTATGCTGAATTAAGTTCTAAATACAGCAATTTCGGAGAAGTCCCCAACGATTTTTAGTGTTTCTTAGAAAGTTTTCTAAGAAGTACAAAATGTGAGAGCTAGAATCATTTACATATCACGGGTGAAGAGCTATAACTGTCCAAAAGTTGTTTCAAATATTCACAAATGTTTACATTTCACGTGGAACAAACTTTGTCCAAAAAATTATCAAATTCGTAAATTCTACTGAATCCCCTACAACACTCGTACGGTCGAGTTTTGTACAAGCTCTCAGGAAATATTGACGCAAAAGAAGCTTGAAAATCTCGTACGTATTACATACAACTCTCGTACATACAAGCTTCTCTAAACATATTTTTTCTAGTTTCATTGCCACAGTTTCTTTCACTTTAGTTCTACTAATGAGGAAGTAACACTTCTCACATTAAAAAAAAAGGGGGGGGGGGGACTACACATCAAATTTTCACAACCAAAAAATATAATTGAAATATATTGTGATTTAATAATTATCAAAAAACGTTTGAGAATTTGGAGCCACAACGAAATTTAATCCTTAGACAATATATGCATCCGCAGAAGAGTTACTAAAATGTTACTACAAATTTATCCCTAGGATACAACCAAGTTTATTAAGTTCTAAATGCAAAAAATTTGGAAAAGTCCCAGAGAATTTTTAGTTTTCCATTGAAAGTTTTGAAAGAAGAAGATATTCAAAGTGAGAGTTACAATCATTTAAATATCACAGGTAAAGTCTTAAAACCATCCAAAAATACAACTCTCGTGTGTAAAAGATTTTTTTTTTTTTACTTCACTACAACAGTTTTTGTCACTTTAGCTCAACTAAATAGGATTTAAAATTTCTCAAATTAAAAAAAATATATATATATATATATATATATTTGGGAGTAGACAGCACTTTCTCACTATATTCGCATAAAGAAAATAATATAGTGATTCAGTAATCAAACAAAATGTTTTAGAATTTGGAGCTACATAGATATGCTACAATATATGCACTCATGATAAAAGGTACTGCGAATTTATCTCCAGGATATGACCTTGTTTATTACGTTCCAAAAATCGCAATTTTGGACGAGGCTTTTAGGAGTTTTTTAGTGTTTCTTAGAAAGTTTTTAAAGAAAAAGAAATTTAAAGTGAGAGTTACAATGATTTATATATCACTGGAAACTCTTAAAACCATAAAATAAAATAATAAAAAATAAATAAAAACTGTCAAATTCGTAAATTCTGTATATTCGCGCACAACACTCATACGTACGAAATTCGTACAACCAAAAATTAATTTTAATGAAAAGTAACTTGATACTCTCGTACGTATTATATACAAATCTCGTACGTCTGAGATTCTCAAAACTTTATTTTTTCATTTGTTTGCCACATTTTTTGTCACTCTCCCTCTACTAAAGAGGAATTAATGCTTTTAACATAAAATAAAGTTTGGAATAAACATCTCGTTTTCTATATTGAAAAATATAATAAAAAAATATAGTCATTCAATATTTAATCAAACAAAACATTAGATAATTTGGAGTTCCAACGAAATGCTTTCCTTATACAATGTGTGCGCCCACACAACATTTGCTAAAATGGTTACTATAAATTAATCCCGAGAATACAACCAAGTTTATTTGGTTCTAAAATAGAAATTTTGGTGAAGACCCAGAGTGTTTTTAGTAATTCTGAGAAGGTTTTGAAAGAAGAAGACATTCAGGGCAAGATGTAGAATCAATTATCTATCATGGGCAAGGAGTTATAACCATCCATAAACTGTTTTGAATAATCACAAACATCAGCATTTCAATTGGAACAAATTTTGTCCAAACAATTTTCAAATTCGTAAATTTTGCAAAACCACCTGCAACAGTCATACATTCGTGTTTTGTACAAACTCTGAGGAAATATTAACGCAAAAGAAATATAAAAATATCGTACATCGTACATACATATCTTGTATGTACAAGATTCTCTAAACTTTTTATTTTCTTAATTTCATCGCCACAATTTCTTTCACTTTACCTCTACTAAAGAGGAGGAAACACTTATCACATTTAAAAAAAAAAAAATAAATAAATAAATAGGAACTACACATCAAATTTCCACTATTAAAAAAATATTAAAAGAAAGATAGTGATTTAATAATTAAACCAAACATTTGACAATTTGGAACCACAATGGAACGTTATCCTTAGACACTATATGCACCCGCACAAGAGTTGCTAAAATGTTACTTTAGATTTATCCCTAGGACACAACTATGTTTAATTAAGTTCTAAATACAGCAATTTCGGAGAAGTCCCCAACGATTTTTAGTGTTTCTTAGAAAGTTTTCTAAGAAGTACAGAATGTGAGAGCTATAATCATTTACATATCACAGGTGAAGAGCTATAACTGTCCAAAAGCTGTTTCAAATATTCACAAATGTTTACATTTCATGTGGAACAAACTTTTTCCAAAAAACTATCAAATTCGTAAATTCTATTGAATCCCCTACAACACTCGTACGGTCGAGTTTTGTACAAACTCTCAGGAAATATTGATGCAAAAGAAGCCTGAAAATCTCGTACGTATTACATACAACTCTCGTACATACAAGCTTCTCTAAACATATTTTTTCTAGTTTCATTGCCACAGTTTCTTTCACTTTAGTTCTACTAATGAGGAAGTAACACTTCTCACATTAAAAAAAAAGGGGGGGGGGGGTGGGGAGGAGGGGGGGACTACACATCAAATTTTCACAACCAAAAAATATAATTGAAATATATTGTGATTTAATAATCAAACAAAACGTTTGAGAATTTGGAGCCACAACGAAACTTAATCCTTAGACAATATATGCACCCACAGAAGAGTTACTAAAATGTTACTACAAATTTATCCCTAGGATACAACCAAGTTTATTAAGTTCTAAATGCAAAAAATTTGGAAAAGTCCTAGAGAATTTTTAGTTTTCCATTGAAAGTTTTGAAAAAAGAAGATATTCAAAGTCAGAGTTACAATCATTTATATATAAGGGGTAAAGTCTTAAAACCATCCGAAAAATACAACTCTTGTATGTAAAAGATTTTTTTTTTTAAGTTTTTGTCGCTTTAGCTCAACTAAATAGGATTTAAAATTTCTCAAATTAAAAAAAATATATATAATTATATATATATTTGGGAGTAGACAGTACTTTCTCACTATATTTGCATAAAGAAAATAATATAGTAATTCATTAATAAAAAAAAAAAATGTTTTAGAATTTGAAGCTACAAAGATATGCTACAATATATGCACTCATGATAAAAGGTACTGCGAATTTATCTCCAGGATATGACCTAGTTTATTACGTTCCAAAAATCGCAATTTTGGACAAGGCTCTTAGGAGTTTTTTAGTGTTTCTTATTAAGTTTATAAAGAAAAAGAAATTTAAAGTGAGAGTTACAATCATTTATATATCACTGGAAACTCTTAAAACCATAAAATAAAATAAAAACTGTTTCCAATATTCACAATCGTTTTCATTCAAATTTGTACAACTTTTGGCTTGAAAATTGTCAAATTCGTAAATTTTGCATATTCTTGCACAACACTCGAACGTGCGAAATTCGTACAACCAAAAATTTATTTTTACGAAAAGAAACTTGATACTCTCATACGTATTATATACAAATCTCGTACGTCCGAGATTCTCTAAACTTTATTTTTTCATTTGTTTGCCACATTTTTTGTCGCTCTCCAGTAGACTCTACCATGTTCTATGGTCCACACGCTCAATTTGTCCTTTTGTTGAATCTCGGAATTGGTGCATATATATACATATATGATATTTGCAACTAAATTCAACGTTGAAAACAGTGAATAGGATATTTGATATTTCCCACAGTCCGCTATTATTAACGTGTACCTTAGGGACACACAATTATATACCATTTTTGGAAAAAGTTTTGTCGTGAATTGAAAAAATTTTGAGAATTTTTTTAATTCACGATAAAATTTTCCAAAAACGGATTTGTTAATTAATATGGTTATAACTTTTTGCCCATGATATATAAATGATTCTACATCTCGCCTTGAATGTCTTCTTCTTTCAAAACTTTGTCAGAAATACTAAAAATCCTCTGGGTCTTCAGTACTAGGTTAGGTCTCCATTTCTCGAACACTAGCAAAGGCCCTTCCAAGGCCCATGGTTCTTCGTTACAGATATGCTGAAGATCTTCAATATATTCAAAATGCAAAATATATAAGTATGATTCACGACCCACCACAGTTACTTGTCCTCTGAGTCTCCGAGCAGCATTAATAATATTTTGAAAGAAACTCACCTAGAATTTTCAATAGTCCAAAAGGAAGCCAATAGCGCACCTATTCCAGAACTCCCTTTGGACAGCAACATCATCTTGGTTAGGTCTTATGATGGGTCCATGCGTGGCAAAAGGTATCTCGTCATCGCTTGATAGCAGATCAAATTCTAACTCCTTTATTGACATGTCGCTACTATAATTTGTATCACTACTATCCGTCCAACCATACTCACTGGCTTCAATATTGTTGTCCATAGGTCCAGTAGTAACAGTGACACCTTGCATGCACTGGGAGCAAGGTGCCAAAGGACCAACCCAAGAACCAATAAAAAGAGAGAACACTTGAGTAAACGACAAAGACAACAAAAGAAAAGGAGGAAAATAGAGAACATGATACACGTGATTGGAGTGAAGAAAAAGAGACAGAAAGCAAACCCAACAAAACAGGGGGGAAAAGTAAGGCAAAAAAAGAGTAACACCAGAAAGAAAAGGAAAGCAAAATAGATCAGAAAACACTAGGAGTAGGACCCAAGGGTCAGTTGACTTGAAAGGATGTCATGCCATAGAAAGGAACTAATAAAGGAATGATGGGAATCTATAGAAAGTAGCAAAAAATTAAAAAGGAAAAGACCAGGTTAAAGAAAGCGAAAACAAAAAAGGAATAAAGGGGGATAGGGAGAAAACACCCAACTCGAAAAAAACAAACCGCAGGCGGTGACACAGAAAAGAGAAAGGCTCTTCTTTTTTCTTTTTTTTTTTTTTTTGAAGGTGATAGACTTAAAGAGAATAGAACCGAACGTTGAACCTGGGATCCCCTCTTTCAAAAAGAGAATACTGACACGCCAACCACTACACTGAGAACCTTTAACGCGTATTCCATCATATCTATATTATTTATTTTTCGTTTAGAGTATAATTTGTCATACTACCTCTGACCTAATCTATTATTATTTGATAATTTTATTATTTGTTTAAGAATTATGCTTACATGAGAATATACCATTTATAGATGGGTCCGGTTATTATGTGCTTTAAGGCGTAAGTCATCCATTTTTGGAAATATTTTTTTAGGAATTGAAAAAGCTGTTAATACTTTTTTAATTCTCGAGAAATTTTTTTCCAAAAATAAAAATTATTATGTGCCCTTAGGGCACACATAAAGGCTGTAAACGAACCAAGCCGTTCATGAACAACTCGGGCTCGATTCGATAAAAAGCTCATTCATGTTCATTTGTTTACAAATAAGCCAAGCTTGAGCCTTAGTTTTAGGCTTGTTTGATAAACAAGTTGAGCTCAAGCAAAAAAAAAAAAAATGTTTATAAACAAGCTCGTGAACAATAGGGCTTGATAGAAAACATGCCTAGCTTAAGTTCGTTTATAGGTTGATATATGATTACTAAATAAACATATTATTATGACATTACACATGTTTTGGAATGTTAATCTATAGCTTGTTTATTCATATATATATATGTGTGTGTGTGTGTGTGTGTGTGTGTGTTTTGGAATGTTAACTTATTTAGATTTGTGAAGATTATAGTTATATGAATGACAAATGTGGATGTGAAAATTGTATTTTGAACAATTACTCAAGCTATATACAATAAATGATGATGGATGGATTTAATTATGTAAAGTTGTAACTTGAACAAATTCTTTTATATATATTTATATATATATATATATATATATTTGTTTACTTGATTTTTGGTGATATAAGCATTTGATGATGCAATTTTTTTGAATCCCAAGCTAAAAAGCTTGACTAGAGCTCGAGTTTGAGCTTGATATTAAGCTTGAGCTCGATATATCACTGGAAACTCTTAAAACCATAAAATTAAAAAAAAAATTAAAAATTAAAAATTTTTTTCCAATATTCACAGTAATTTTCATTTCAATTAGTACAACTTTTGGCCTAAAAACTGTCAAATTCGTAAGTTTTGCATATTCTCGCAGAATACTCGCACGGGCGAAATTCATACAACCCAAAATTAATTTTTATGAAAAAAAACTAGATACTCTCGTACGTATTATATACTAATCTCGTATGTCCGAGAGTAAATTCTGCAAAACCACCCGCGCAACACTCATATGTTCGTGTTTTGTACAAACTTTGAGGAAATATTAATACAAAAGAAATATAAAAATATAGTACATCGTACATACATATCTTGTACGTACGAGATTCTCTAAACTTTTTATTTTCATAACTTCATCGCCACAGTTTCTTTCACTTTACCTCTACTAAAGAGGAGGTAACACTTATCACGTTTAAAATATATATATATATATATAGGAACTACACATCAAATTTTCACTACCAAAAAAATATTAAAAAAAAGACAGTGATTTAATAATTAAACCAAACATTTGACAATTTGGAACCACAACGGAACACTATCCTTAGACACTGTACGCACCCGCACAAGAGTTGCTAAAATGTTACTTTAGATTTATCCCTAGGACACAACTATGTTTAATAAAGTTCTAAATACAGCAATTTTGGACAAGTCCCTACGATTTTTAGTGTTTCTTAGAAAGTTTTCTAAAAAGTACAGAATGTGAAACCTAGAATTATTTATATATCACGAGTGAAGAGTTATAACCGTCCAAAAGCTGCTTCAAATATTCACAAATGTTTACATTTCACATGGAACAAACTTTGTCCAAAAGACTATCAAATTCGTAAATTCTGCTGAATCCCCTACAACACTCGTACGGTCGAGTTTTGTACAAACTCTCAGGAAATATTGATGCAAAAGAAACATGAAAATCTCGTATGTATTACATACAACTCTCGTACATACAAGCTTCTCTAAACATATTTTTTCTAGTTTCATTGCCACAGTTTCTTTCACTTTAGTTCTACTAATGAGGAAGTAACACTTCTCAAATTTAAAAAAAAAAAAAAAAAAAAAAAAGGGAACTACGCATCAAATTTTCACAACCAAAAAATATAATTGAAAAATATTGTGATTTAATAATCAAACAAAACATTTGAGAATGTTGAGCCACAACAAAACGTTATCCTTAGACAATATATGCACCCACAGAAGAGTTACTAAAATGTTACCACAAATTTATCCCTAGGATACAACCAAGTTTATTAAGTTCTAAATACAAAAATTTTGGAGAAGTCCCAGAGAATTTTTAGTTTTCCATTGAAAGTTTTCAAAGAAGAAAATATTCAAAGTGAGTGTTACAATCATTTATATATCACGGGTAAAGTCTTAAAACCATCCAAAAATACAACTCTCGTATGTAAAAGATTTTTTTTTTTTTTTTACTTCATTGCCACAGTTTTTGTCACTTTAGCTCAAATAAATAGGATTTAAAATTTCTCAAATTAAAAAAAAAATATACATTTGGGAGTAGATAGCACTTTCTCACTATATTTGCATAAAGAAAATAATAAAGTGATTCAGTAATCAAACAAAATGTTTTAGAATTTGGAGCTACAAAGATATGCTACAATATATGCACTCATGATAAAAGGTACTGTGAATTTATCTCCCGGATATGACCTAGTTTATTATGTTCCAAAAATCGCAATTTTGGACAAGGCTCTTAGGAGTTTTTTAGTGTTTCTTAGAAAGTTTTTAAAGAAAAAGAAATTTAAAGTGAGAGTTACAATCATTTATAAATCACTAGAAACTCTTAAACCCAAAAAAAAAAAGAAAAAAAACTGTTTCCAATATTCACAATAGTTTTCATTTCAATTTGTACAACTTTTGGCTTGAAAACTGTCACATTCGTAAATTCTGCATATTCTAGCACAACACTTGTACGTGCGAAATTCGTACAACCCAAAATTAATTTTCAAGAAAAGAAACTAGATACTCTTGTACGTATTATATACAAATCTCGTACGTCCGAGATTTTCTAAACTTTATTTTTTTCATTTGTTCACCACATTTTTTGCCACTCTCCCTCCACTAAAGAGGAATTAATGCTTTCAACATAAAATAAGTTTTGGAAAAAACATCTCGTTTTTCTATACTAAAAAAATATAATAAAAAAATATAGTCATTCAATAATTAATCAAACAAAACATTAGTTAACTTGGAGTCCCAATGAAATGCTTTCCTTAGACAATGTGTGCACCCATACAACATTTGCTAAAACGTTACTATAAGTTAATCCTGAGAATACAACCAAGTTTATTCGGTTTTTAAAATAGAAATTTTGGTGAAGGCCCAGAGGAATTTTAGTATTTCTGAGAAAGTTTTGAAAGAAGAAGACAATCAATGCAAGATGTAGAATCATTTACATATCATGGGCAAGGAGTTATAACCGTCCATAAAATGTTTTAAATATTCACAAACATTATCATTTCAATTGGAAAAAATTTTGTCCCAACAATTTTCAAATTCGTAAATTCTGCAAAACCACCTGCAACACTCATATGTTCGTGTTTTGTACAAACTCTGAGGAAATATTAATGCAAAAGAAATATAAAAATATTATACTTCGTACATACATATCTTGTACATACGAGATTCTCTAAACTTTTTATTTTCATAATTTCATCGCCACAGTTTCTTTCACTTTACCTCTAAAAAAAAGGGGGTAACACTTATCACATTTAAAACAAAAATAGGAACTACACATCAAATTTTCACTACCAAAAAAATATTAAAAAAAAGATAGTGATTTAATAATTAAACCAAACATTTGACAATTTAGAACCACAACGGAACGCTATCCTTAGACACTATATGCACCCGGACAGGAGTTGCTAAAATGTTACTTCAAATTTATCCCTAGGACACAACTATGTTTAATTAAGTTCTAAATACAGCAATTTCGTAGAAGTCCCCTACGATTTTTAGTGTTTCTTAGAAAGTGTTCTAGGAAGTACAGAATGTGAGAGCCATAATCATTTACATATCACGGGTGAAGAGTTATAACTGTCTAAAAGCTATTTCAAATATTGACAAATGTTTACATTTCACGTGGAACAAACCTTGTCCAAAAAACTATCAAATTCGAAAATTCTGCTGAATCCCCTACAACACACGTATGGTCGAGTTTTGTACAAACTCTCAGGAAATATTGATACAAAAGAAGCCTGAAAATCTCGTACGTATTACATACAACTATCGTACATACAAGCTTCTCTAAACATATTTTTTCTAGTTTCATTGCCACAGTTTCTTTCACTTTAGTTCTACCAATGAGGAAGTAACACTTCTCACATTTAAAAATAAAAATAAAAAAAGGGGGGGGGGGGGGAGTACACATCAAATTTTCACAACCAAAAAATATAATTGAAAAATATTGTGATTTAATAATCAAACAAAACATTTGAGAATTTGGAGCCACAACGAAACGTTATCCTTAGATAATATATGCACCCAGAGAAGAGTTACTAAAATGTTACTACAAATTTATCCCTAGGATACAACCAAGTTTATTAAGTTCTAAATACAAAAATTTTGGAGAAGTCCCAGAGAATTTTCAGTTTTCCATTGAAAGTTTTGAAAGAAGAAGATATTCAAAGTCAGAGTTACAATCATTTATATATCACGGGTAAAGTCTTAAAACCATCCAAAAATACAGCTCTCCAATGTAAAAGATTTTTTTTTTTTTTTTTTTTACTTCGCTGCCACTGTTTTTGTCACTTTCACTCAACTAAATAGGATTTAATATTTCTCAAATTAAAAAAAAAAAAATATATATATATATATATATATATGTATATATTTGGGAGTAGATAGCACTTTCTCACTATATTTGCATAAAGAAAATAATATAGTGATTCAGTAATCAAACAAGATGTTTTAGAATTTGGAGCTGCAAAGATATGCTACAATACATGCACTCATGATAAAAGGTACTGTGAATTTATCTCCAAGATATGACCTAGTTTATTACCTTTCAAAAATCGCAATTTTGGACAAGGCTCTTACGAGTTTTTTAGTGTTTCTTAGAAAGTTTTTAGAGAAAAATACATTTAAAGTGAGAGTTACAATCATTTATATATCACTGGAAACTCTTAAAACTATAAAATAAAAAAATAAAACTGTTTCCAATATTCACAATAGTTTTCATTTCAATTTGTACAACTTTTGGCCTAAAAACTGTCAAATTCGTAAATTCTGCATATTCTCGCACAAACCTCGTACATGCGAAATTCGTACAACCCAAAATTAATTTTTATGAAAAGAAACTAGATACTCTCGTACATATTATATACAAATCTCATGCATCCGAGATTCTCTAAACTTTATTTTTTCATTTGTTTGCCACATTTTTTGTCACTCTCCCTCTACTAAACAGGAATTAATGCTTTTCACATAAAATAAATTTTGGAATAAACATCTCATTTTCTACACTGAAAAATATAATAAAAAATAATAGTCATTCAATAATTAATCAAACAAAACATTAGATAATTTGGAGTCCCAATGAAATGCTTTCCTAAGACAATGTGTGCACCCACACAACATTTGCTAAAAGGTTACCATAAATTAATCCCGAGAATACAACCAAGTTTATTCGGTTCTAAAAATAAAAATTTTGGTAAAGACCCAGATGATTTTTAGTATTTTGGAGAAAGTTTTGAAAGAAGAAGATATTCAAGGCGAGATGTAGAATCATTTATATATCATGGGCAAGGAGTTATGACCGTCCATAAACTGTTTTGAATATTCACAAACATCAGCATTTCAATTGGAACAAATTTTGTCCAAACAATTTTCAAATTCGTAAATTTTGCAAACCACCTGCAACACTTATATGTTCGTGTTTTGTACAAACTCTGTGGAAATATTAATGCCTAAGAAATATAAAAATATCGTACATTGTCATACATATCTTGTACGTGCGAGATTCTCTAAACTTTTTATTTTCTTAATTTCATCGCCACAGTTTCTTTCACTTTACCTCTACTAAAGAGGAGGTAACACTTATCACGTTTAAAAAAAAAAAAAAAAAAAAGAACTGCACATCAAAATTTCACTACCAAAAAAATATTAAAAAAAGATAGTGACTTAATAATTAAACCAAATATTTGACAATTTGGAACCACAACGGAACACTACCCTTAGAAACTATATGCACCCAGACAGGAGTTGCTAAAATGTTACTTCAGATTTATCCCTAGGACACAACGGAACACTATCCCTGGTTCCAAATGTTGTGTGGGTGCACACATTGTCTAAGGAAAGCATTTCATTGGGACTCCAAATTATCTAATGTTTTGTTTGATTAATTATTGAATGACTATACTTTTCAATATAGAAAACGAGATGTTTATTCCAAAATTGATTTTATGTGAAGAGCATTAATTCCTCTATAGTAGAGGGAGAGTGACAAAAAATGTGGCAAACAAATGAAAAAAATAAATTTTAGAGAATCTCGGACGTACGGGATTTGTATATAATAAGTACGAGAGTATATAGTTTCTTTTCATAAAATTTAATTTTGGGTTGTACAAATTTCGCACGTACGAGTTTTGTGCGAGAATATGCAGAATTTACGAATTTGACAGTTTCGAAAAAGTTCTACAAAATTGAAATGAAAACTATTGTGAATATTGGAAATAGTTTTTATTTTTTTTGTTTTATGGTTTTAACAGTTTCCAATGATATATAAATGATTGTAACTCGCACTTTAAATATATTTTTCTTTAAAAACTTTCTAAGAAACACTAAAAACCTCCTAAGAGCCTTGTCCAAAATTGCGATTTTTGGAACGTAATAAACTAGGTCATATCCTGGAGATAAATTCACAGTACCTTTTATCATGAGTGCATATATTGTAGCATATCTTTGCAGCTCCAAATTCTAAAACATTTTGTTCGATTACTGAATCACTACATTATTTTCTTTTTGCAAATATAGTAAGAAAGTGTTGTCTACTCCCAAATATATATATATATATTTTAATTTGAGAAATTTTAAATCCTATTTAGTTGAGCGAAAGTGACAAAAACTGTGGCAGCAAAGTAAAAAAAAAAAATCTTTTACATACGAGAGTTGTATTTTTGGATGGTTTTAAGACTTTACCCGTGATATATAAATCATTGTAACTCTCACTTTGAATATCTTCTTCTTTCAAAACTTTCAATGGAAAACTAAAAATTCTCTGGGACTTCTTCAAAATTTTTGTATTTAGAACTTAATAAACTTGGTTGTATCCTAGGGATAAATTTGTTGTTACATTTTAGTATCTCTTGTGTGGGTGCATATATTGTCTAAGGATAACGTTTCGTTGTGGCTCAAAATTCTCAAATGTTTTGTTTGATTATTAAATCACAATATTTTTCAATTATATTTTTTGGTCGTGAAAATTTGATGTGTAGTTCCCCCCCCCACCCCTTTTTTATTTTTATTTTTTAATGTGACAAGTGTTTTTTTCCTCATTAGTAGAACAAAGTGAAAGAAACTGTGCCAATGAAACTTGAAAAAATATGTTTAGAGAAGCTTGTATGTACGAGAGTTGTATGTAATACATACGAGATTTTCAGGCTTCTTTTGCAACAATATTTCCTGAGAGTTTGTACAAAAGTCGACCGCACGAGTGTTGTAGGGGATTCAACAGAATTTATGAATTTGATAGTTTTTTGGACAAAGTTTGTTCCACGTGAAATGTAAACATTTGTCAATATTTGAAATAGCTTTTGGAAAGTAGAAACTCTTCACCCGTGATATGTAAATGATTCTAGCTCTCACATTATGTACTTCTTAGAAAACTTACTAAGAAACACAAAAAATCGTAGGGGACTTCTCCGAAATTGCTATATTTAGAACATAATTAAACATAGTTGTGTCCTAGGGATAAATCTGAAGTAACATTTTAGCAACTCCTGTCTGGGTGCATATAGTTTCTAAGGGTAGTGTTCCGTTGTGGTTCCAAATTGTCAAATATTTGGTTTAATTATTAAGTCACTATCTTTTTTTAATATTTTTTTGGTAGTGAAATTTTGATGTGCAGTTCTTTTTTTTTTTTTTTTTTTAAACGTGATAAGTGTTACCTCCTCTTTAGTAGAGGTAAAGTGAAAGAAACTGTGGCGATGAAATTAAGAAAATAAAAAGTTTAGAGAATCTCGCACGTACAAGATATGTATGACAATGTACGATATTTTTATATTTCTTAGGCATTAATATTTCCACAGAGTTTGTACAAAACACGAACATATAAGTGTTGCAGGTGGTTTGCAAAATTTACGAATTTGAAAATTGTTTGGACAAAATTTGTTCCAATTGAAATGCTGATGTTTGTGAATATTCAAAACAGTTTATGGACGGTCATAACTCCTTGCCCATGATATATAAATGATTCTACATCTCGCCTTGAATATCTTCTTCTTTCAAAACTTT
The DNA here is from genome assembly GCA_033629205.1 of Lithocarpus polystachyus. Lineage (NCBI taxonomy): Eukaryota > Viridiplantae > Streptophyta > Magnoliopsida > Fagales > Fagaceae > Lithocarpus > Lithocarpus polystachyus. The sequence continues at coordinate 64,915,787 of CM066167.1, forward strand.
CTCCAAAATACTAAAAATCATCTGGGTCTTTACCAAAATTTTTATTTTTAGAACCGAATAAACTTGGTTGTATTCTCGGGATTAATTTATGGTAACCTTTTAGCAAATGTTGTGTGGGTGCACACATTGTCTTAGGAAAGCATTTCATTGGGACTCCAAATTATCTAATGTTTTGTTTGATTAATTATTGAATGACTATTATTTTTTATTATATTTTTCAGTGTAGAAAATGAGATGTTTATTCCAAAATTTATTTTATGTGAAAAGCATTAATTCCTGTTTAGTAGAGGGAGAGTGACAAAAAATGTGGCAAACAAATGAAAAAATAAAGTTTAGAGAATCTCGGATGCATGAGATTTGTATATAATATGTACGATAGTATCTAGTTTCTTTTCATAAAAATTAATTTTGGGTTGTACGAATTTCGCATGTACGAGGTTTGTGCGAGAATATGCAGAATTTACGAATTTGACAGTTTTTAGGCCAAAAGTTGTACAAATTGAAATGAAAACTATTGTGAATATTGGAAACAGTTTTATTTTTTTATTTTATAGTTTTAAGAGTTTCCAGTGATATATAAATGATTGTAACTCTCACTTTAAATGTATTTTTCTCTAAAAACTTTCTAAGAAACACTAAAAAACTCGTAAGAGCCTTGTCCAAAATTGCGATTTTTGAAAGGTAATAAACTAGGTCATATCTTGGAGATAAATTCACAGTACCTTTTATCATGAGTGCATGTATTGTAGCATATCTTTGCAGCTCCAAATTCTAAAACATCTTGTTTGATTATTGAATCACTATATTATTTTCTTTATGCAAATATAGTGAGAAAGTGCTATCTACTCCCAAATATATACATATATATATATATATATATTTTTTTAATTTGAGAAATTTTAAATCCTATTTAGTTGAGTGAAAGTGACAAAAACAGTGGCAGCGAAGTAAAAAAAAAAAAAAATCTTTTACATAGGAGAGCTGTATTTTTGGATGGTTTTAAGACTTTACCCGTGATATATAAATGATTGTAACTCTCACTTTGAATATCTTCTTCTTTCAAAACTTTCAATGGAAAACTGAAAATTCTCTGGGACTTCTCCAAAATTTTTGTATTTAGAACTTAATAAACTTGGTTGTATCCTAGGGATAAATTTGTAGTAACATTTTAGTAACTCTTCTCTGGGTGCATATATTATCTAAGGATAACGTTTCGTTGTGGCTCCAAATTCTCAAATGTTTTGTTTGATTATTAAATCACAATATTTTTCAATTATATTTTTTGGTTGTGAAAATTTGATGTGTACTCCCCCCCCCCCCCTTTTTTTATTTTTATTTTTAAATGTGAGAAGTGTTACTTCCTCATTGGTAGAACTAAAGTGAAAGAAACTGTGGCAATGAAACTAGAAAAAATATGTTTAGAGAAGCTTGTATGTACGATAGTTGTATGTAATACGTACGAGATTTTCAGGCTTCTTTTGCATCAATATTTCCTGAGAGTTTGTACAAAACTCGACCATGCGTGTGTTGTAGGGGATTCAGCAGAATTTTCGAATTTGATAGTTTTTTGGACAAGGTTTGTTCCACGTGAAATGTAAACATTTGTCAATATTTGAAATAGCTTTTAGACAGTTATAACTCTTCACCCGTGATATGTAAATGATTATGGCTCTCACATTCTGTACTTCTTAGAAAACTTTCTAAGAAACACTAAAAATCGTAGGGGACTTCTACGAAATTGCTGTATTTAGAACTTAATTAAACATAGTTGTGTCCTAGGGATAAATTTGAAGTAACATTTTAGCAACTCCTGTCCGGGTGCATATAGTGTCTAAGGATAGCGTTCCGTTGTGGTTCTAAATTGTCAAATGTTTGGTTTAATTATTAAATCACTATCTTTTTTTTAATATTTTTTTGGTAGTGAAAATTTGATGTGTAGTTCCTATTTTTGTTTTAAATGTGATAAGTGTTACCCCCTTTTTTTTAGAGGTAAAGTGAAAGAAACTGTGGCGATGAAATTATGAAAATAAAAAGTTTAGAGAATCTCGTATGTACAAGATATGTATGTACGAAGTATAATATTTTTATATTTCTTTTGCATTAATATTTCCTCAGAGTTTGTACAAAACACGAACATATGAGTGTTGCAGGTGGTTTTGCAGAATTTACGAATTTGAAAATTGTTGGGACAAAATTTTTTCCAATTGAAATGATAATGTTTGTGAATATTTAAAACATTTTATGGACGGTTATAACTCCTTGCCCATGATATGTAAATGATTCTACATCTTGCATTGATTGTCTTCTTCTTTCAAAACTTTCTCAGAAATACTAAAATTCCTCTGGGCCTTCACCAAAATTTCTATTTTAAAAACCGAATAAACTTGGTTGTATTCTCAGGATTAACTTATAGTAACGTTTTAGCAAATGTTGTATGGGTGCACACATTGTCTAAGGAAAGCATTTCATTGGGACTCCAAGTTAACTAATGTTTTGTTTGATTAATTATTGAATGACTATATTTTTTTATTATATTTTTTTAGTATAGAAAAACGAGATGTTTTTTCCAAAACTTATTTTATGTTGAAAGCATTAATTCCTCTTTAGTGGAGGGAGAGTGGCAAAAAATGTGGTGAACAAATGAAAAAAATAAAGTTTAGAAAATCTCGGACGTACGAGATTTGTATATAATACGTACAAGAGTATCTAGTTTCTTTTCTTGAAAATTAATTTTGGGTTGTACGAATTTCGCACGTACAAGTGTTGTGCTAGAATATGCAGAATTTACGAATGTGACAGTTTTCAAGCCAAAAGTTGTACAAATTGAAATGAAAACTATTGTGAATATTGGAAACAGTTTTTTTTCTTTTTTTTTTTGGGTTTAAGAGTTTCTAGTGATTTATAAATGATTGTAACTCTCACTTTAAATTTCTTTTTCTTTAAAAACTTTCTAAGAAACACTAAAAAACTCCTAAGAGCCTTGTCCAAAATTGCGATTTTTGGAACATAATAAACTAGGTCATATCCGGGAGATAAATTCACAGTACCTTTTATCATGAGTGCATATACTGTAGCATATCTTTGTAGCTCCAAATTCTAAAACATTTTGTTTGATTACTGAATCACTTTATTATTTTCTTTATGCAAATATAGTGAGAAAGTGCTATCTACTCCCAAATGTATATATTTTTTTTAATTTGAGAAATTTTAAATCCTATTTATTTGAGCTAAAGTGACAAAAACTGTGGCAATGAAGTAAAAAAAAAAAAAAATCTTTTACATACGAGAGTTGTATTTTTGGATGGTTTTAAGACTTTACCCGTGATATATAAATGATTGTAACACTCACTTTGAATATTTTCTTCTTTGAAAACTTTCAATGGAAAACTAAAAATTCTCTGGGACTTCTCCAAAATTTTTGTATTTAGAACTTAATAAACTTGGTTGTATCCTAGGGATAAATTTGTGGTAACATTTTAGTAACTCTTCTGTGGGTGCATATATTGTCTAAGGATAACGTTTTGTTGTGGCTCAACATTCTCAAATGTTTTGTTTGATTATTAAATCACAATATTTTTCAATTATATTTTTTGGTTGTGAAAATTTGATGCGTAGTTCCCTTTTTTTTTTTTTTTTTTTTTTTAAATTTGAGAAGTGTTACTTCCTCATTAGTAGAACTAAAGTGAAAGAAACTGTGGCAATGAAACTAGAAAAAATATGTTTAGAGAAGCTTGTATGTACGAGAGTTGTATGTAATACATACGAGATTTTCATGTTTCTTTTGCATCAATATTTCCTGAGAGTTTGTACAAAACTCGACCGTACGAGTGTTGTAGGGGATTCAGCAGAATTTACGAATTTGATAGTCTTTTGGACAAAGTTTGTTCCACGTGAAATGTAAACATTTGTGAATATTTGAAGCAGCTTTTGGACGGTTATAACTCTTCACTCGTGATATATAAATAATTCTAGGTTTCACATTTTGTACTTTTTAGAAAACTTTCTAAGAAACACTAAAAATCGTAGGGACTTGTCCAAAATTGCTGTATTTAGAACTTTATTAAACATAGTTGTGTCCTAGGGATAAATCTGAAGTAACATTTTAGCAACTCTTGTGCGGGTGCGTATAGTGTCTAAGGATAGTGTTCCGTTGTGGTTCCAAATTGTCAAATGTTTGGTTTAATTATTAAATCACTGTCTTTTTTTTAATATTTTTTTGGTAGTGAAAATTTGATGTGTAGTTCCTATATATATATATATATATATATATATATTTTAAACGTGATAAGTGTTACCTCCTCTTTAGTAGAGGTAAAGTGAAAGAAACTGTGGCGATGAAGTTATGAAAATAAAAAGTTTAGAGAATCTCGTACGTACAAGATATGTATGTACGATGTACTATATTTTTATATTTCTTTTGTATTAATATTTCCTCAAAGTTTGTACAAAACACGAACATATGAGTGTTGCGCGGGTGGTTTTGCAGAATTTACTCTCGGACATACGAGATTAGTATATAATACGTACGAGAGTATCTAGTTTTTTTTCATAAAAATTAATTTTGGGTTGTATGAATTTCGCCCGTGCGAGTATTCTGCGAGAATATGCAAAACTTACGAATTTGACAGTTTTCAGGCCAAAAGTTGTACTAATTGAAATGAAAACTACTGCGAATATTGGAAAATTTTTTTTAATTTTTAATTTTTTTTTTAATTTTATGGTTTTAAGAGTTTCCAGTGATATATCGAGCTCAAGCTTAATATCAAGCTCAAACTCGAGCTCTAGTCAAGCTTTTTAGCTTGGGATTCAAAAAAATTGCATCATCAAATGCTTATATCACCAAAAATCAAGTAAACAAATATATATATATATATATATAAATATATATAAAAGAATTTGTTCAAGTTACAACTTTACATAATTAAATCCATCCATCATCATTTATTGTATATAGCTTGAGTAATTGTTCAAAATACAATTTTCACATCCACATTTGTCATTCATATAACTATAATCTTCACAAATCTAAATAAGTTAACATTCCAAAACACACACACACACACACACACACACACATATATATATGAATAAACAAGCTATAGATTAACATTCCAAAACATGTGTAATGTCATAATAATATGTTTATTTAGTAATCATATATCAACCTATAAACGAACTTAAGCTAGGCATGTTTTCTATCAAGCCCTATTGTTCACGAGCTTGTTTATAAACATTTTTTTTTTTTTTTGCTTGAGCTCAACTTGTTTATCAAACAAGCCTAAAACTAAGGCTCAAGCTTGGCTTATTTGTAAACAAATGAACATGAATGAGCTTTTTATCGAATCGAGCCCGAGTTGTTCATGAACGGCTTGGTTCGTTTACAGCCTTTATGTGTGCCCTAAGGGCACATAATAATTTTTATTTTTGGAAAAAAATTTCTCGAGAATTAAAAAAGTATTAACAGCTTTTTCAATTCCTAAAAAAATATTTCCAAAAATGGATGACTTACGCCTTAAAGCACATAATAACCGGACCCATCTATAAATGGTATATTCTCATGTAAGCATAATTCTTAAACAAATAATAAAATTATCAAATAATAATAGATTAGGTCAGAGGTAGTATGACAAATTATACTCTAAACGAAAAATAAATAATATAGATATGATGGAATACGCGTTAAAGGTTCTCAGTGTAGTGGTTGGCGTGTCAGTATTCTCTTTTTGAAAGAGGGGATCCCAGGTTCAACGTTCGGTTCTATTCTCTTTAAGTCTATCACCTTCAAAAAAAAAAAAAAAAAAAAAAAGAAGAGCCTTTCTCTTTTCTGTGTCACCGCCTATGGTTTGTTTTTTTCGAGTTGGGTGTTTTCTCCCTATCCCCCTTTATTCCTTTTTTGTTTTCGCTTTCTTTAACCTGGTCTTTTCCTTTTTAATTTTTTGCTACTTTCTATAGATTCCCATCATTCCTTTATTAGTTCCTTTCTATGGCATGACATCCTTTCAAGTCAACTGACCCTTGGGTCCTACTCCTAGTGTTTTCTGATCTATTTTGCTTTCCTTTTCTTTCTGGTGTTACTCTTTTTTTGCCTTACTTTTCCCCCCTGTTTTGTTGGGTTTGCTTTCTGTCTCTTTTTCTTCACTCCAATCACGTGTATCATGTTCTCTGTTTTCCTCCTTTTCTTTTGTTGTCTTTGTCGTTTACTCAAGTGTTCTCTCTTTTTATTGGTTCTTGGGTTGGTCCGTTGGCACCTTGCTCCCAGTGCATGCAAGGTGTCACTGTTACTACTGGACCTATGGACAACAATATTGAAGCCAGTGAGTATGGTTGGACGGATAGTAGTGATACAAATTATAGTAGCGACATGTCAATAAAGGAGTTAGAATTTGATCTGCTATCAAGCGATGACGAGATACCTTTTGCCACGCATGGACCCATCATAAGACCTAACCAAGATGATGTTGCTGTCCAAAGGGAGTTCTGGAATAGGTGCGCTATTGGCTTCCTTTTGGACTATTGAAAATTCTAGGTGAGTTTCTTTCAAAATATTATTAATGCTGCTCGGAGACTCAGAGGACAAGTAACTGTGGTGGGTCGTGAATCATACTTATATATTTTGCATTTTGAATATATTGAAGATCTTCAGCATATCTGTAACGAAGAACCATGGGCCTTGGAAGGGCCTTTGCTAGTGTTCGAGAAATGGAGACCTAACCTAGTACTGAAGACCCAGAGGATTTTTAGTATTTCTGACAAAGTTTTGAAAGAAGAAGACATTCAAGGCGAGATGTAGAATCATTTATATATCATGGGCAAAAAGTTATAACCATATTAATTAACAAATCCGTTTTTGGAAAATTTTATCGTGAATTAAAAAAATTCTCAAAATTTTTTCAATTCACGACAAAACTTTTTCCAAAAATGGTATATAATTGTGTGTCCCTAAGGTACACGTTAATAATAGCGGACTGTGGGAAATATCAAATATCCTATTCACTGTTTTCAACGTTGAATTTAGTTGCAAATATCATATATGTATATATATGCACCAATTCCGAGATTCAACAAAAGGACAAATTGAGCGTGTGGACCATAGAACATGGTAGAGTCTACTGGAGAGCGACAAAAAATGTGGCAAACAAATGAAAAAATAAAGTTTAGAGAATCTCGGACGTACGAGATTTGTATATAATACGTATGAGAGTATCAAGTTTCTTTTCGTAAAAATAAATTTTTGGTTGTACGAATTTCGCACGTTCGAGTGTTGTGCAAGAATATGCAAAATTTACGAATTTGACAATTTTCAAGCCAAAAGTTGTACAAATTTGAATGAAAATGATTGTGAATATTGGAAACAGTTTTTATTTTATTTTATGGTTTTAAGAGTTTCCAGTGATATATAAATGATTGTAACTCTCACTTTAAATTTCTTTTTCTTTATAAACTTAATAAGAAACACTAAAAAACTCCTAAGAGCCTTGTCCAAAATTGCGATTTTTGGAACGTAATAAACTAGGTCATATCCTGGAGATAAATTCGCAGTACCTTTTATCATGAGTGCATATATTGTAGCATATCTTTGTAGCTTCAAATTCTAAAACATTTTTTTTTTTATTAATGAATTACTATATTATTTTCTTTATGCAAATATAGTGAGAAAGTACTGTCTACTCCCAAATATATATATAATTATATATATTTTTTTTAATTTGAGAAATTTTAAATCCTATTTAGTTGAGCTAAAGCGACAAAAACTTAAAAAAAAAAAATCTTTTACATACAAGAGTTGTATTTTTCGGATGGTTTTAAGACTTTACCCCTTATATATAAATGATTGTAACTCTGACTTTGAATATCTTCTTTTTTCAAAACTTTCAATGGAAAACTAAAAATTCTCTAGGACTTTTCCAAATTTTTTGCATTTAGAACTTAATAAACTTGGTTGTATCCTAGGGATAAATTTGTAGTAACATTTTAGTAACTCTTCTGTGGGTGCATATATTGTCTAAGGATTAAGTTTCGTTGTGGCTCCAAATTCTCAAACGTTTTGTTTGATTATTAAATCACAATATATTTCAATTATATTTTTTGGTTGTGAAAATTTGATGTGTAGTCCCCCCCTCCTCCCCACCCCCCCCCCTTTTTTTTTTAATGTGAGAAGTGTTACTTCCTCATTAGTAGAACTAAAGTGAAAGAAACTGTGGCAATGAAACTAGAAAAAATATGTTTAGAGAAGCTTGTATGTACGAGAGTTGTATGTAATACGTACGAGATTTTCAGGCTTCTTTTGCATCAATATTTCCTGAGAGTTTGTACAAAACTCGACCGTACGAGTGTTGTAGGGGATTCAATAGAATTTACGAATTTGATAGTTTTTTGGAAAAAGTTTGTTCCACATGAAATGTAAACATTTGTGAATATTTGAAACAGCTTTTGGACAGTTATAGCTCTTCACCTGTGATATGTAAATGATTATAGCTCTCACATTCTATACTTCTTAGAAAACTTTCTAAGAAACACTAAAAATCGTTGGGGACTTCTCCGAAATTGCTGTATTTAGAACTTAATTAAACATAGTTGTGTCCTAGGGATAAATCTAAAGTAACATTTTAGCAACTCTTGTGCGGGTGCATATAGTGTCTAAGGATAACGTTCCATTGTGGTTCCAAATTGTCAAATGTTTGGTTTAATTATTAAATCACTATCTTTCTTTTAATATTTTTTTAATAGTGGAAATTTGATGTGTAGTTCCTATTTATTTATTTATTTATTTATTTTTTAAATGTGATAAGTGTTTCCTCCTCTTTAGTAGAGGTAAAGTGAAAGAAATTGTGGCGATGAAATTAAGAAAATAAAAAGTTTAGAGAATCTTGTACATACAAGATATGTATGTACGATGTACGATATTTTTATATTTCTTTTGCGTTAATATTTCCTCAGAGTTTGTACAAAACACGAATGTATGACTGTTGCAGGTGGTTTTGCAAAATTTACGAATTTGAAAATTGTTTGGACAAAATTTGTTCCAATTGAAATGCTGATGTTTGTGATTATTCAAAACAGTTTATGGATGGTTATAACTTCTTGCCCATGATAGATAAATGATTCTACATCTTGCCCTGAATGTCTTCTTCTTTCAAAACCTTCTCAGAATTACTAAAAACACTCTGGGTATTCACCAAAATTTCTATTTTAGAACCAAATAAACTTGGTTGTATTCTCGGGATTAATTTATAGTAACCATTTTAGCAAATGTTGTGTGGGCGCACACATTGTATAAGGAAAGCATTTCGTTGGAACTCCAAATTATCTAATGTTTTGTTTGATTAAATATTGAATGACTATATTTTTTTATTATATTTTTCAATATAGAAAACGAGATGTTTATTCCAAACTTTATTTTATGTTAAAAGCATTAATTCCTCTTTAGTAGAGGGAGAGTGACAAAAAATGTGGCAAACAAATGAAAAAATAAAGTTTTGAGAATCTCAGACGTACGAGATTTGTATATAATAGGTACGAGAGTATCAAGTTACTTTTCATTAAAAAAAATTTTTGGTTGTACGAATTTCGTACGTATGAGTGTTGTGCGCGAATATACAGAATTTACGAATTTGACAGTTTTTATTTATTTTTTATTATTTTATTTTATGGTTTTAAGAGTTTCCAGTGATATATAAATCACTGTAACTCTCACTTTAAATTTCTTTTTCTTTAAAAACTTTCTAAGAAACACTAAAAAACTCCTAAAAGCCTCGTCCAAAATTGCGATTTTTGGAACGTAATAAACAAGGTCATATCCTGGAGATAAATTCGCAGTACCTTTTATCATGAGTGCATATATTGTAGCATATCTATGTAGCTCCAAATTCTAAAACATTTTGTTTGATTACTAAATCACTATATTATTTTCTTTATGCGAATATAGTGAGAAAGTGCTGTCTACTCCCAAATATATATATATATATATATATATTTTTTTTTTTTTAATTTGAGAAATTTTAAATCCTATTTAGTTGAGCTAAAGTGACAAAAACTGTTGTAGTGAAGTAAAAAAAAAAAAAAAAAAAATCTTTTACACACGAGAGTTGTATTTTTGGATGGTTTTAAGACTTTACCTGTGATATTTAAATGATTGTAACTCTCACTTTGAATATCTTCTTCTTTCAAAACTTTCAATGGAAAACTAAAAATTCTCTAGGACTTTTCCAAATTTTTTGCATTTAGAACTTAATAAACTTGGTTGTATCCTAGGGATAAATTTGTAGTAACATTTTAGTAACTCTTCTGCGGATGCATATATTGTCTAAGGATTAAATTTCGTTGTGGCTCCAAATTCTCAAACGTTTTTTTTAATTATTAAATCACAATATATTTCAATTATATTTTTTGGTTGTGAAAATTTGATGTGTAGTCCCCCCCCCCCCCCCTTTTTTTTTAATGTGAGAAGTGTTACTTCCTCATTAGTAGAACTAAAGTGAAAGAAACTGTGGCAATGAAACTAGAAAAAATATGTTTAGAGAAGCTTGTATGTACGAGAGTTGTATGTAATACGTACGAGATTTTCAAGCTTCTTTTGCGTCAATATTTCCTGAGAGCTTGTACAAAACTCGACCGTACGAGTGTTGTAGGGGATTCAGTAGAATTTACGAATTTGATAATTTTTTGGACAAAGTTTGTTCCACGTGAAATGTAAACATTTGTGAATATTTGAAACAACTTTTGGACAGTTATAGCTCTTCACCCGTGATATGTAAATGATTCTAGCTCTCACATTTTGTACTTCTTAGAAAACTTTCTAAGAAACACTAAAAATCGTTGGGGACTTCTCCGAAATTGCTGTATTTAGAACTTAATTCAGCATAGTTGTGTCCTAGGGATAAATCTAAAGCAACATTTTAGCAACTCCTGTGCGGGTGCATATAGTGTCTAAGGATAACGTTCCATTGTGGTTCCAAATTGTCAAATGTTTGGTTTAATTATTAAATCACTATCTTTCTTTTAATATTTTTTTAATAGTGGAAATTTGATGTGTAGTTCCTATTTATTTATTTATTTATTTTTTAAATGTGATAAGTGTTTCCTCCTCTTTAGTAGAGGTAAAGTGAAAGAAATTGTGGCGATGAAATTAAGAAAATAAAAAGTTTAGAGAATCTCGTACGTACAAGATATGTATGTACGATGTACGCTATTTTTATATTTCTTTTGCATTAATATTTCCTCAGAGTTTGTACAAAACACGAACGTATGACTGTTGCAGGTGGTTTTGCAGAATTTACGAATTTGAAAATTGTTTGGACAAAATTTGTTCCAATTGAAATGCTGATGTTTGTGATTATTCAAAACAGTTTATGGACGGTTATAACTCCTTGCCCATGATAGATAAATGATTCTACATCTCACCTTGAATGTCTTCTTCTTTCAAAACTTTCTCAGAATTACTAAAAACCCTCTGGGTCTTCACCAAAATTTCTATTTTTAGAACCGAATAAACTTGGTTGTATTCTCATGATTAATTTATGGTAACCTTTTTAGCAAATGTTGTGTGGGCACACGCATTGTATAAGGAAAGCATTTCATTGGAACTCCAAATTATCTAATGTTTTGTTTGATTAAATATTGAATGACTATATTTTTTTATTATATTTTTCAATATAGAAAACGAGATGTTTATTCCAAAATTTATTTTATGTTAAAAGCATTAATTCCTCTTTAGTAGAGGAAGAGTGACAAAAAATGTGGCAAACAAATGAAAAAATAAAGTTTTGAGAATCTCGGACGTACGAGATTTGTATATAATACGTACGAGAGTATCAAGTTACTTTTCATTAAAATTAATTTTTGGTTGTACGAATTTCGCACGTACGAGTGTTGTGCGAGAATATACAGAATTTACGAATTTGATAGTTTTCAAGCCAAAAGTTGTACAAATTGAAATGAAAACTATTGTGAATATTGGAAACAGTGTTTATTTATTTTTTTTTTTTTATGGTTTTAAGAGTTTCCAGTGATATATAAATGATTGTAACTCTCACTTTAAATTTCTTTTTCTTTAAAAACTTTCTAAGAAACACTAAAAAACTCCTAAGAGCCTTGTCCAAAATTGTGATTTTTGGAACATAATAAACAAGGTCATATCCTGGAGATAAATTCACAGTACCTTGTAGATCCAAATTCTAAAACATTTTGTTTGATTACTGAATCACTGTATTATTTTCTTTATGCAAATATAGTGAGAAAGTGCTGTCTACTACCAAATATATATATATATATATATATATTATTGGGACACGATATTCAAACCAATCCCAAACTGTATGGAATCTTGGCCCAGTGTGCCAAATACAATAAATTTGTAGAGAGTGGGTCGAAGAGCTAGGCATTTGTACATGGATAACAGTTAATATGGATTTCATGACAATCAAATAGAGATGAACCGAGTTTACCAAAGAAAGTTTGTCCTTAGCACAATTCGAGGAGTTTTGTTCTAGTAAATGTTGAATGAGAATGGTTACATGAGTTCTTGAGATTGCTAATGTGCTTTCTCCATTCCTTTCTTCCCTCTCCATGGTGGGTTTCTCCTGTTATCACAGAGAGAGCTAGAGAATTTATGGAATCAAGTAGAAAAAGAAAAGAAAAGAAAAAAAAACGAGAGAGTTGAAAATGAGAGAGCTGGAGAAAGAAAGAGAGGGGGAGGTTCTGGAATCAACTCAATCAAGTGGAAATAAAGGAAAAAAAAAAAAAAAAAAAAAGGAGTGGACGGAATCCTATGGGAATACGTGTGCGGTGGACAAAATGCAAGAGAAAAAAAAAAAAGAAAAAAAAAAGAAAAGAAAAGGAAACGTGTGGATGAAAGAAAGGCAAAGAATAAGAAATCACAATTTAAAAATATTATTACAATATTTTCACAATAAATTTTAAGTAATTGGCTAATATTGGTGAGTAAAAATATAATTTTAGTGGTGGGTTCAAATTAGAATTAGTAACAACTTTCATATAAGATTTTGTTATGATTCTTGTGAAAGTATTGCAAAAAATATTGTGAATGTAACACTTTTTGTTAAAAAATATAATTATTGAGAATGAATAGAAAAAGAAAAAATAAAGATTAAAAAAGAATAAATTTGATTAAAAATAAAGATTAAAAAAATAGGTATGCAAAAGGTAAATGTCACTGTTGATTGTCCTAACAGTACAAAAATTTGCTTAACTTGCTGGAGATGCTCTTATATATACATTGTCCTTTTTGGTAATTTGCAACTCAAATCGCTACTTTTATAAGTTCTAACTAAATACTCAGTTACCACCGTGTAAGGGGCAAGGATCGGGGTTCAAGTCTCTAAGAAGAAGCTTCACACATATTTACACTTGGACTAGGTAAGACTAGAATTCTATCCTGTAAAAAAAAAAAAAAACTCAAAAAAAAAGCCCAACTTAAAAATGCTGAACCAATCTCGCCCAAAACTTAAAACAAAAACAAAAGAACGAAACAAAAGCTGAGAGATAGAAAGAAAGAGGGAGAAGGAGACCGAGATTGAGAGGGAGAAGGAGATTGAAGTCGAGAGGAAGGGAGGGAGAAAGAGAGATATCAAGAGGGAAAAGCTGCTCCGGAAAACTCAAAAAATAATTCGTTCTTAGCGGCTTAAGGGAGGTATTTCCAGGCGGCTCTGGCCAGTACTGGGCCGCTCTGGCCAAAACTTGGTTGGGTAAGTTCACAAAATTTTTGGATTTTCCGTCTAAGTTTCAGTGTCTCTCTCGATTTGTCTCTCCCTATCGCTCTCCCTCGCTTTGAGGATTTAACGGCAATAGTGGATGGACGGTGAGTTAACGAAGATTGAATTAGAGAGAGGGGGAATCTTTCGCCACTGTCTGACTACCTGAATCGCCACCGGTAACTTGTTTTTCTTTTAAATTATAGATATATTGTGTGTAAAGTCTTGTTTGTTTTAGTGGGTGTGTGAGATTTTACCTTTATACACATTCGTTACTCCATGAACTTTCCAATTGATATGTTTCACTTAACAGACGCCTAGCAAAACATGTTATAGACTTTTAGTACAATAAAATCAACAGGGTATAATTTGTTGATGCGTGTGTTCTATTTTTAGCCTTCTTTTTGGGTATGCACTATCGCGCACCACCTATTTGTTGAATTGCCTGACTGAAAATACATAATTTTCAGCTATGTTTGCTCAAAACCATCTTTAGTTCCACAATCCCATTTGTGTTTTTGGTAGGAAATATGCCTGGTTTATATAAATGCACATAATTGAAATACTCTCAAGCCAAGTCTACAAATATTATAATACGTTAGTCTCCTAGAAATGTTGAAAACTTGACTGTTACAACATCATAAATCTAGATTAGTAAAACAATTCCACTCAATATTTGGAAACTAATTCTATGACCAAAAACTAAATGAATAAATAAAATATGAATTTAGAAGATTGAATTTCAATGCATTTAAAATATTATGGGAAAACATAAATATTATACAACAAAATGAGTATAATAAATAGGTCTTTAAAAACATAAAAATTATTTTAAATGAATTTGCAAAGTATGTGCGCATCACGTGGGATGTTATCTAGTTTGAATTCAATAGGATTGCTTTCATCTTCTCTTGGTAGCCCTTGATTAATGTCCCATAAATTTTTCTCTGTAAACATTTGAGGAAGAGAGACAAGGGGAGTAGAAGTTTCTACATTTTGTAGAATTCTCATTTAGTTTCATTTTTTCTGGCTTCTACATACTTGGCACTAATTTCATTTTGTTTACAAACTGGCGAAGGAAAATCAATGAGCTGGTGAGCCAAAACGTGGACCAATGTTATTTGATTTTTATAAAACCTCCTCCCGTTGATGTTGAGAGCATCTAGACTGTAACACATAATACATTTGTCCCGGCCAAGATAACAATTCATTTCTTTTCCATTCCACATTGCTGTTGCATTTTAAATTATTAATCCTATTTTACATGTTTCTATCTTGGTTTATCAGGACACAGCAACCTGTTTTGTTGGCCGATTATCAGAGGAATATGCTGAATATGTTGATGTAGTTCAACCAGTTCAAGTTGCAGTTTATGCAATGAAATTGGGCTCATCGCTGGTTTTGGCAAGTGTCTTCCAGAAAGAGTTGCCGAGTATGGTTGAGCTGGACAATATGGATCTCATTATGGTATTTTTTCTGTTTTATTTTAGATTTATTTTTCTTTTGGATGTTTTAAACATATCATTGGCTGACTTGGAGGGTATTGCAGGGAACTATCTATTCATTCATGAGATTTCCCTGTGGATTTCCATCCAAGTTGATTTCTGTTAACTTGAGCAGCACACAGCCTCAGCTTCTTTCCTATGACAGAGATATTCCCACAATCTTTTCCGTCTAAGTTTCAGTGTCTCTCTCGATTTGTCTCTCCCTATCGCTCTCCCTCGCTTTGAGGATTTAACGGCAATAGTGGATGGACGGTGAGTTAATGAAGATTGAATTAGAGAGAGGGGGAATCTTTCGCCACTTGGCAAGTCAATGGGAAATGACAGTTTTTCTGAATGGAAGGCATTGCTTTCTGAAGAAAAGTTGACTACAATGGTAGTACTTTCATAATATTTATATGCAAATTTATGCAAGTATTTGCATATTGTAAATTTATCTTTATTTTAGTATTTGGTGGTCATAAAATCCTTTCATCCTTTTTAGGAGACTTCACATTTTAATGCTGTTTCCTTTGTGTTTGTTCATGTGGGTCTGCTTCAAATTCTGGAATTGAGGCCAAAGATTGCATTAAGGTTTACCTGGGTATGAGTATCAATTTAGGTTTTGAGTATTATTTATTTATTTATTTTTTATATTAAAATTTTGTTGGATTATGTTGATTTAAAATTTTTTTTTTGGGTTAATTGTTATGTTCTGCTTGCATGCATTAGTAGTTAATACAAGTGAGAAAATGTTTGGCTAGTGAGAAAATGTGGGAACATTTTAATGTTTGGGTTCTCTATTTCCCTGTTTGGCTGGTGGGAAAATGTTGGAAAATTTTAAACTTGGCAAGATATTGGAAAATAGAAATGAAAATGTTAAATGAAATACTGTAACTTAGCCTTAACTTGTCTTGTCTGGGGAAGAAAAGATATTTCCAGAAATAAAAATCTTGATGATATGCCAACACCTTATGCTATGAACGTCTCATCCTCCTCTCCCCCTCATACACACTCACAGTATCTGTATAAATTTTGTGCATACATATGTATGTTCATCCACAAAGACGGTCGGAAAAGCACCCACACAAACACACACTGATGCAGAGAGCACAAAGAAAATTGTTTCAAAATTAATTATTTTTATACTTTCTTCCAGATCTCATTCTTGAATTGGGGTTTTAATGTTGTTGGGAACTTTATGTGATGTAATTGGTCAGTTTTGGCTCCAAATTGAACTACCCATTTATTATGCTGGGGCTCCTGGTCCTTGATACTGTGATATGGTTTGCTTTCCTGATTTTTATAATTTTGTTCCTAATTGTTGAGATTATGCTGGTATTGTTTTCATTAAAGTGAAACGGGTTTCACATTTTATTAGAGCAATTCGGGTGTATTGTTCCCTGATTTAGTTGTAATCTTACAAATGAAACTCCATGCAAAGTGAGACAACAAAAATGAGCCCTCATTCAGTTCTGATGTCACTTATTGCTGTTTTGAGTGTCTGTCAATTATTTAAACTCGCAACTTACTGAGAATAAATTAAAGAGAGTAGGTTCCTGTCTTTGACCATTTATAACATCTGCTTATGTATGAATGTAAATGATGTCCTTGAGAAAATTTTTAACTTTTTTTTTTTCGTCATTTTAGGTTGTGGACTTCAGCACTATTCATGGACCAAATTACCTTGTTATTTCTGCAAAAGCAAGGCAAGAATTCTTGTCTGCAATTCAGGAGGCTATGTACATGGTGTTTTCTAATCCTGCAGAGAGAAGATATGTTACTCAACAAGCAATGAAGTTTCACCATATATGGGGTAAGCTACCCTCCATTTGACTGTTTACACTATGCACATTTCACATTAAGACTTACACTTTCAAAATTGTTATTAGGATTTAATTTCAATCCAGGTTGAGATTATGAGAGAATCGGGAAATGTAGATTTCTCTGAATATTTTTGTGCTAGAAAAAATATATTTGAGTTTAAATGACTTGACAATCAATTGAATCGCTTAATTGTCAGATTCATTCAATACATTTTTATATTCTAGAAGTGACATAAATTTTGTTTTCATGGATTTCTAAAACATAAGATTTTGTT
The DNA here is from genome assembly GCA_033629205.1 of Lithocarpus polystachyus. Classification (NCBI taxonomy): domain Eukaryota; kingdom Viridiplantae; phylum Streptophyta; class Magnoliopsida; order Fagales; family Fagaceae; genus Lithocarpus; species Lithocarpus polystachyus. The sequence goes on from CM066167.1 coordinate 64,933,078, forward strand.
ATATTTGCATTTATGGAACAAAGTTAACATTCTGCAACATTGCAGCAATTGAGTTTCTCCAATTAGAGTCCACTGTTGCAATTTAAATGATTTTTTTAGCTTATTAATTATTTTATGTCAATTAGTAGGTCATTATGTACATGTTGGAACTATCTCTTAATGTTTTGTGCTGCCATTCAACTTATTGCATGAAAAAGAGCCATGCTTAATTGCTTTATTCTCAAGGCTGGGACTCAAGTAATTTTCTCTTTGAGTATGTTGTTAATTTCAAGGTATGGCATATAGGTAGAACCAAGTAGTATCTTCAATACTTCAAAAGATTGCATTAAAGTTTACCTGGGTATGATTTAGGTTTTGAGTATTAATTTATTCTTTTATATTAAATTTTTTATTTTTATTTTATGTGTTTTTATTTTCGGAGGCAATTTCACATTTTTAATACTGTTTCCTTTGTGTTTGTTCATGTGGGTCTGCTTCAAATTCTGGAATTGAGGTCAAAGATTGCATTGAGGTTTACCTGGGTATGATTTAGGTTTTGAGTATTAATTAATTAATTTTATATTATAATTTTTGTTGGATTATGTTGATTTTAATGTTTTTTTTTAGTTTATTTTTGGTTGATTGTTATGTTCTGCCTGCATGCATTCATGATATGTGTTGAAGTATTAAGGTCTTCAAGTATTTGATTCTTCGTCTTTGTATAGGAGTTTCTTTAAGAGGACGAGGATGGAAATGTGGATCTGTTTTTGTTGATGGAATATTTCCAGTACTGAGTCCCATTGCCCAGTAAATTATGGACTTTTCCCTGAATGACCTTGATCATTAGGGCTTATGTGTTGTTTTACTTCAGGTTTGGTTTTGTTTGTTGTAGCAACTTTTTACCTTGATTTCTCTAAACAATTATTAAGTGATGTGTACTTTATCTATCAGTGGATCTTATAAGTTTTTTTTTTTTTGGGTGTGTGTGGCTAAGACGAGTGTCCAGGGCTGTTTGTGCACCTGACTAGGTGTGTGAGACAGGAGATTACACATGCTTGGTAATTTTATCAGGAGAAATACCCTTGGTAGTAGCCTCAAAATGCTGGCTAGGAGACTTGAACCACCAGGAGGTTCTATTTATATGTATTATGGTGTTTCATACCACATGTTTGCTTTTTTGTTTTAAAGAGCCTTTCATGTAATTCATTGCATAACCCGTCTTTGGAGCCTGCTACTAACCTTGATAGGTTCTTGGACTGCACCAAGCCTTTGGTCCTGGTACAGTATCTCTCTGAGGTACATCTCTTATTTTATCTTTCGTCTTTTGTGCTTTTCATTAGTTGTAGTTTTTGGAGCCTGCTACTAACACAATTTTTTGGTTGGTGTTTCTATAAATTTCTACAGCTGTTGCTTTGGTTCCAACAATCTGCTTACCAAACAATTCATCCTTTTTAATTTTTTTTTTCCTTGTGTCACATTCTTATTTATACATAAATGCTTTGTATTCTACTTTTATAGATCCATTCTGTTTAGAGCTTTCACAGGCCTTCTCCCTGACATTCCAACTGGCCGTGCTACATTCTGTGATTATCATGATGCTGTAGCTTCTCAGTCTTATTTGTGAATTTGGACAGTTTGAGTAGTTTTTATTATTTTGGTTACTATCACAGAAGTCATTCTTACCTCAGTTTTCGTTTACTCATACTTTGTTTGGCTTGTTACGGCGTATGTACTTAATACTTTTTATTTCATCTATGTGCAAGTTCCCAAGTCTTGGTTGGGAGACCATTGAAATGCTTATCGTTCTTTGGTTTTGATTTCTGGAAATTGTTAACAGAGAAATACTATCTTCTTAATTGCATGGCAGCATTAAGTATGATAAGATCTACATGGACAGGTTACACATTTTAATAGAGAAATTCAGGTGTATTGTACCCTGATTTAGTTGTAATCTCACAAATGAAACTCCATGCAAAGTGAGACAACAAAAATGAGCCCTCATTCAATTCTGTGTCTTGTGCATGGGTTTAGATTTTGTTGTTTCACATTTTGTATGCAAAAAATGGCATGAATAAGGGAATTTTTACTGAAATTTACAAATTTTAAAATGCAAATTAATTTGATATCAATCATATATAAAATGTTCGTATGTGGTCTGTTTGTGTATTTGGTAGTTATTTTGGACTTTGGTTATCTCTTGGTTTTTGACTTTCGCAAATGCAAACTTGCACAACTTCACATTTTTTTCTCCAAAGGTACAGATTTTGCTTCTTTTTCGTGATTGGATTTAATTTTATAGGTTTGTTCAATTTAAGTTTATTGGATTTTTGCACATGTTATTTTAGCTTCACTTCGTTTATGTGTATGTTACTTTAGCTTCATTGTCTTATTTCAACATATCCAAATCATGTGTGTTTGCTTTTTGTTTCAATTTCTATTTATTTTTTATTTTTCATTTTGAGTTTTATGTGGTAGTCAATGTGCTATTTGGAATTATAGTGTATGGGCATCTACATCATCTCTCTTTGGTCTTCTTGAATCTTTGGTGTCCTTAACCTTCAATCTCCCTCTATTTTTCATTTCTATGTTTCAGTGTCACTCCTGAACAATCAAGCATCCAGCCTACAACAATCCAAGACTTCATCATCCTCGCTCTTCTCCACTGATCGATTACACAGGTATGATTTGTAGTCCTTCAATAAATATTACTCTGAGTTTGTGCACGGGTTTCTGTCTAATGATATCATTTATGGGTTTTGGTATGAGATTGGGAGATGGGAGGCAGAGGAGCAGATGATAAAAGCAGAATTAGTTGTGGTTTTGGTATTCTTTTCTCTCTACAAATTTCTAATTTGATTTTGGATTCATCCCTATGAAATTTCCGGCCTGAATTCATCCATCATAGCTGCTCAAGGGCATTGGGTCATGGAAACTTCAAGTTTGCTCAATTTTTAACCTTAAACACAAGATTCACATTACATTTGATATGTTTATTTGCTCAGAACCATCGTGGTTTTGATTTCTGTCAAATAGCAAGCATTATGGTTTTCAATTTCCCTAACAGCATCCTTTGTGCTTTAATCTTAAAAGACTGGATCATGATTACTCTGTTCTGCACATGCTTGTTTCATTGGTGGATATGGAGTTCAAGAAAGGTAAGTGATTTAATTTCTTTCATATTCATTATAGGCTGAAATTTTCTGATCATGCATTTTGTTTTGTATAATTTTTGCGTGGTGTTAGTTTTTTGGCACCAACAGTACAATGTCCCATAAAAAAAAATGGGACTGGATGTTTTTGGTTTCCCACTTCAAGAGGTAGTGTTTTGTATAATTGGAAAAGAAGTGTTGACAACTTTTTGTAAAGAAATAAAAATTTTCCTTTAATAGTATAAATCTTCCTGGCCAAAAAAATAAAAAAAAAAGATGTGTGTGAGCATCAAGTAATGGCTATGAACTTTCAAAATTAAAGAGAAACTTATTAATTTAATTAAGAGGACTTCGGCAATATTATTATGCTGAAAACTTATGTTGCATACAAAATCTCATAAGGCAAAATTTTATCAACCATGGCCAAATTTTCAATTTTTACTATTTTAAAAAACAAATCCCCACACACACGCATGTATATGTAAAAGGAACGGCCTTGCAGACTTTGCCACCGCCAGATAGGTCTTTCTCTCAAACCAGTAAAGTTTTTAAATTTTGTTTTATAAACTCAACGGTTAGCTATATACACTTATCCAAAAAAAAAAAAAAAAAACTTAATGGTTAGGTATGGTATTTCAAATAACTTGATTTAGATTTGGGGTTACGTTTGGTTGTTTTTTCTTATGAATGATTACCAGAAATTGATGGGGTTTTGATAATTTCAATTATTGGGCGCATTGCTCTCACATTCTTATTTCAATAATTTAATCAAAACTCCTTGTCCTAACTGTGTCCTTTTGCGAGAATATAACCAGGTGTGCTATTCATAATTCACCATCTGTTGTCTCTCTCTCTCTCTCTTTAGGTTATGGAATTTTTTTTTGTGGTTGAGATTTTCTTTCCTAATCTTCTTCTTCTGTTCTGTTTAGAATTGGTTTTCTTTTGAGTATTTGTTTTAGTCTTCATATTTATATTGACAACTTCTGCATTGCCAACATTTATGTTGAAGCAGTGTAAGAAATCAAAAACAGAAATTATGTGGAGGTATTACTTTGAGTGCATCCATTTTTGGGTTGAAATTCCTACTTATTGTTGGATATTGTATATGGCAGATGAAGTGCATCTATTTTTGGTGAAAAATCAATGCTGAAGCCAATGTCTTTAGAGAGTAAAGCATGTTGGAGAAAAGAAATCAAATTGCTTTTATCTGAAAAAAAATCATTTTCTCTTGCAACCTGGGTGATTTTGATAATGTTAATTTCCTCTCAAATGTTTTTTTCCTTTAATGAATTTGATTCTTTTCATAGTATGGATATGGGTAGGCAGGCACAAAAAACTCAATTGGAGCTCTATTTAGATGAACCAAGAGTAGATAGGAATGCAAAATTAGACATTCTTGCTTTTTGGAAAGGAAATGAATTTCGGTATCCTGAACTTGCTGCTATGGCTCGTGATGTTTTGAGCATTCCTGTTTCTACCGTTGCTTCAGAATCCACTTTTAGTGTTGGGGGACGAGTCATTGATCATTTCAGGAGTGCACTTAAACCTGATGTTGTGGAGGCATTGGTTTGTAGCAGAGATTGGTTATATGCAGATATAGGTAATGTATTTTTTACTTACATGTTGGCTGAATGAGTTATAAGTTTTATGATGATTTTTTAAAAAGAAAATAATATATATGTCAGATTTCCCATATTATGTTAACTTTAAATGGCAGAAACGTTGCTCTATGGACAGAATATAATAGTTTATAGATGTTATTTGGCAGACTTGGTAGACAGTAGACAATATCTATGATGTGTTATCCTATCTTTGCATTGTGGACAGTAGACAAATTTCTTCTCCTTGGCAGACTTGGTAGACAGTAGACAGTAGACAGTAGACAAATTTATATCTATGATGTGTTATTTGGCAGACTTGGTAGACAGTAGACAGTAGACAAATTTCTTCTCCTTTTCTCTTTATGACATTGTGGTAGAAACTAAAACTTTACCTATGAAATTAGTGTTTTATAGCTGTTAATTTATAAAATATGAACTCTGAATTTTATGGAGCTTTTCTAAAAGTTTCAAATTTCAGTATTTCCTTGTAAAGCTCTTTTTAGCTTTAAAAACTCACAGGTTAAAATCTGCTTAATGCAGAGTTGATGTGTTCTTTTTTAAAACTTAAATTTGTCTATGTACAACTGTATTTTTATCCACATTTATCCAAGTTCATTACTACTAATTACTACTCTGTGAATTACTATTGTTTACTTAATTGCTTCAATTGCTTGATTATCCACAGTTTCTAAATTTCTTATTTATAATGCTTTGATAAGTTTTTAAAGGCTCATTAAATTTTTTGATGTAGAACTTGCACAATCACAGTTGGAAGAGCTCACTGAAGATATAATGAACATGAATATCAATAAGGATGAGCACATGGAAGACACCTCTTCAATGGGACCCTCAATCTCTTCTAATCCAGTCTCTTAATCAGCGATGTCTTTTACTCAGACTTTTTGACGTGGCACTTGGATGGTTGGACTTGGATTTTTTTGCCATCATGGAAATATTGATCTACCATGTAATTATTTTGGTTTGTCTTTTTGTTTTTGAGATGGCACTTGGATGCTATGTAATAATCTTGGCTTTTTATTATGGAACATTGACATATTATTGAATTTGAATTTGATTGCATGGAGGTTGGAATCTTTTGGACTAGTAATTTTATTTTGAAGGAATGAAAGAATTATTTGCTATTGTTATTATTTGAATTTTTATTATTTGATTTATAGTTGAATTATAAATTTAGATACATGGGAGTTGATAGCAGGTTATTCGGGTTAAGTTTAATTAAACAGGTTATTTTTGTTGATCTTAACTTGACCTACCAATTAAACGGGTTAAACGTGTCGTGTCGGGTTACCCGTTTAATAAACAGGTCGTGTTAGGGTTGAGGAATTCTGACCCGTTTACTAAACAGGTCGGGTTCGGGTTGACTCATAAAACATAATATTTACACTTCAACCCGACACGCGAACACGAATTGCCACCCCTACGGATAAACAGGCCATCATTTTTTTTTATATACAAAATAGAAATTCTACTCTAATCTAATATAAGTATATATACGTATGAAATTGCGTTAGAGTACTGGGGATGATTTTCTTTGATATTAACACTAATAACTCCAAAACAAAACAAAAAAAATAAAAATAAACATAAAATAAACGTATTCAAATGAATTGCGGTTGTCTTATTGGAGGCTCCAAACGAGTAGTCAGCAGTATTGACATTTAAAAGAAGCCCACCACCGGTGCTTCATGATTCGTGGCATGGCACACTAGTACCTTCCACCAATTTTAAAGGAGCATATAGTGGGGCCTTACGGGATAGGGCCTGGCCCACATGAGTTTAACATTTAGCCACAAATACAATCATGAATTATTCATGTTCTGTCACATTATGATGGGATCTTCAACTAAACTTTCAATAAGTCTTGTGTTACATAAAGTATCACAACACTTATTCCTAAATTCCCCCTTTAAAACCAAAATTTTTATCGATAAAAAAATTATTTGTTTTGGGGAAAAAAAAGAAAAAGAAATTATATTTTTGGATGGTTTTAAGACTTTACCCATGATACATAAATGATTGTAACTCTCACATTGAATATCTTCTTCTTTCAAAACTTTCAACGGAAAACTAAAATTTCTCAGGGACTTCTCCAAAACTTTTGTATCTAGAACTTAATAAACTTGGTTGTATCCTAGAGATAAATTTGTAGTAACATTTTGGTAACTCTTTTGTGGGTGCATATATTGTCTAAGGATAACGTTTCGTTGTGGCTCCAAATTCTCAAATGTTTTGTTTGATTATTAAATCACAGGATTTTTCAATTATATTTTGTGGTTGAGAAAATTTGATGTGTAGTCCCCCCCCCCCCCCTCCCCCTTTTTTTATTTTTATTTTTAAATGTGAGAAGTGTTACTTCCTCATTAGTAGAACTAAAGTGAAAGAAACTACAGCAATGAAACTAGAAAAAATATGTTTAGAGAAGCTTGTATGTACGTTAGTTGTATGTAATACGTACAAGATTTTCAGGCTTCTTTTGCATCAATATTTCCTGAGAGTTTGTACAAAACTCGACCGTACGAGTGTTGTAGGGGATTCAGCAGAATTTACGAATTTGGCAATTTTTTTAGACAAAGTTTGTTCCACGTGAAATGTAAACATTTGTGAATATTTGAAATAGCTTTTGGACGATTATTACTCTTCACCCGTGATATATAAATGATTCTAGCTCTCACATTCTGTACCTCTTAGAAAACTTTCTAAGAAACACTAAAAATCGTAGGGGACTTCTTCGAAATTGCTGTATTTAGAACTTAATTAAACATAGTTGTGTCCTAGGGATAAATCTGAAGTAACATTTTAGCAACTCCTGTGCAGGTGCATATAGTGTCAAAGGATAGCGTTCCATTGTGGTTCCAAATTGTCAAATGTTTGGTTTAATTATTAAATCACTATCTTTTTTTTAATATTTTTAGGGTAGTGAAAATTTGATGTGTAGTTCCATTTTTTTTTTTTTTTTTTTTAAATGTGATAAGTGTTTCCTCCTCTTTAGTAGAGGTAAAGTGAAAGAAACTATGGCGATGAAAATAAGAAAATAAAAAGTTTAGAGAATCTCGTACGTACAAGATATGTATGTACGATGTACGATATTTTTATATTTCTTTTGCATTAATATTTCCACAGAGTTTCTACAAAACACGAACATATGAGTGTTGCAGGTGGTTTTGCAGAATTTACGAATTTGAAAATTGTTTGGACAAAATTTGTTCCAATTGAAATGCTGATGTTTGTGAATATTGAAAACAGTCTATGGACGGTTATAACTCCTTGCCCATGATAAATGATTCTACATCTTACCTTGAATGTCTTCTTCTTCCAAAACTTTCTCCGAAATACTATAAATCCTCTGGGTCTTCACCAAAATTTCTATTTTAGATCCGAGTAAATTTGGTTGTATTCTCGGGATTAACTTATAGTAACCTTTTAGCAAATGTTGTGTGGGTGCACACATTGTCTAAGGAAAGCATTTCATTGGGACTCCAAATTATCTAATGTTTTGGTTGATTAATTATTGAATGACTATATTTTTTTTATTATATTTTTCAGTATAGAAAACGAGATGTTTGTTCCAAAATTTATTTTATGTCAAAAGCATTAATTTCTGTTTAGTAGAGGCTGACAAAAAATGGGGCAAACAAATGAAAAAATAAAGTTTAGAGAATCTCGAACGTATGATATTTGTATATAATACGTACGAGAGTATCTAGTTTCTTTTCAAAAAAATTAATTTTGGGTTGTACGAAATTCGCACGTACGAATTTTGTGCGATAATATGCAGAATTTTCGAATTTGACAATTTTCAAGCCAAAAGTTGTACAAATTAAAATGAACACTATTGTGAATATTGGAAATAGTTTTTATGTTTTTATGTTTTTATTTTATTTTATGGTTTTAAGAGTTTCAAATGATTTATAAATGATTGTAACTCTAACATTAAATTTATTTTTCTTTAAAAACTTTCCAAGAAACACTAAAAAACTCCTACATATATATGAGAAAGTGTTGTCTACTACCAAATATATATATATATATATATATATATATATATTGTAGGGACACGATATTCAAACCAATTCCAAACTGTATGGAATCTTGGCCCAGTGTGCCCAATACAATAAATTTGTAGAGAGTGGGTCGAAGAGCTAGGCATTTGTACATGGATAACAGTTAATATGGATTTCATGACAATCAAATAGAGATGAACGGAGTTTACCAAAGAAAGTTTGTCCTCGGCACAATCCGAGGAGCTTTGTTCTAGTAAATGTTGAATGAGAATGGTTACAGGAGTTCTTGAGATTGCTACCGTGCTTTCTCCTTTCCTTTCTTCCCTCTCCATGGTGGGTTTCTCCTGTTATATAGTCCCTTTCCAACAATTTGGGCCTTCCCCTTCTCGCACAAATCTCGTACGTGCGAAATTCGTACAACCCAAAATTAATTTTTATGAAAAGAAACTAGAGACTCTCGTACGTATTATATACAAATCTCGTGTGTCCGAGATTCTCTAAACCTTATTTTTTCATTTGTTTGCCATATTTTTTGTCACTAAACATGAATTAATTCTTTTCACATAAAATAAATTTTGGAACAAACATCTCGTTTTCTATACTGAAACATATAATAAAAAAATATAGTCATTCAATAATTAATCAAACAAAACATTAGATAATTTGGAGTCATAATGAAATGCTTTCCTGAGACAATGTGTGCACCCACACAACATTTGCTAAAAGGTTACTATAAATTAATCCCGAGAATACAACCAAGTCTATTCGGTTCTAAAAATAGAAATTTTGGTGAAGAACTAGAGGATTTTTAGTTTTTCGGAGAAAGTTTTGACAGAAGAAGACATTCAAGGCGAGATGTAGAATCATTTATATATCATGGGCAAGGAGTTATGATCATCCATAAACTGCTTTCAATATTCACAACCATCAGCATTTCAATTGGAACAAATTTTGTCCAAATAATTTTCAAATTCGTAAATTATGCAAAACCACCTGCAACACTCATATGTTCGTGTTTTGTACAAACTATGTCGAAATATTAATGCAAAAGAAATATAAAAATATCGTATATCACACATACATATCTTGTACGTACGAGATTCTCTAAACTTTTTATTTTCTTAATTTCATCGCCACAGTTTCTTTCACTTTACCTCTACTAAAGAGGAGGTAACACTTATCAAATTTTTAAAAAAAAAAAAAAAAAAAAGGAATTACACATCAAATTTTCACTACCAAAAAAATATTAAAAAAAGATGTGATTTAATAATTAAACCAAACATTTGACAATTTGGAACCACAACGAAATGCTATCCTTAGACACTATATACACCCGCACTGGAGTTGCTAAAATGTTACTTCAGATTTATCCCTAGGACACAACTATGTTTAATTAAGTTCTAAATACAGCAATTTCGGAGAAGTCCCCTACGAGTTTTAGTGTTTCTTAGAAAGTTTCCTAAGAGGTACAGAATGTGAGAGCTAGAATCATTTATATATCACGGGTGAAGAGTTACAACCGTCCAAAAGCTGTTTCAGATATTCACAAATGTTTACATTTCACGTGGAACAAACTTTGTCCAAAAAAACTATCAAATTCATAAATTCTGTTGAATCCCGTACAACACTCGTACAGTCGAGTTTTGTACAAACTCTCAAGAAATATTGATGCAAAAGAAGCCTGAAAATCTCATATGTATTACATACAACTATCGTACATACAAGCTTCTCTAAACATATTTTTTCTAGTTTCATTGCCACAGTTTCTTTCACTTTAGTTCTACAAATGAGGAAGTAACACTTCTCACATTTAAAAATAAAAAAAAGGGGGGGGGGGGGGGGGGGGCTACACATCAAATTTTCACAACCAAAAAATATAATTGAAAAATATTGTGATTTAATAATTAAACAAAATATTTGAGAATTTGGAGCCACAAAGAAACGTTATCCTTAGACAATATATGCACCCACAGAAGAGTTACTAAAATGTTACTACACTTTATCCCTAGGATACAACCAAGTTTATTAAGTTCTAAATACAAAATTTTTGGAGAAGTCCCAGAAAATTTTTAGGTTTCTATCGGAAGTTTTGAAAGAAGAAGATATTCAAAGTGAGAGTTACAATCATTTATATATCACGGGTAAAGTCTTAAAACCAGCCAAAAATACAACTCTCCACTATAAAAGATTTTTATTTACTTCGCTGCCACAGTTTTTGTCACTTTCGCTCAACTAAATAGGATTTAAAATTTCTCAAATTAAAAAAAAAAATATATATATATATATATATATATGGGAGCAGACAACACTTTCTCACTATATTTGCATAAAGAAAATAATATAGTGATTTAGTAATCAAACCAAATCTTTTAGAATTTGGAGCTACAAAGATATGCTACAATATATGCACTCATGATAAAAGGTACTGTGAATTTATCTCCAAGTTATGACCTAGTTTATTACGTTCCAAAAATCGCAATTTTGGACTAGGCTCTTAGGAGTTTTTTAGTGTTTCTTAGAAAGTTCTTAGAGAAAAATACATTTAAAGTGAGAGTTACAATCATTTATATATCACTGGAAACTTTTATAACCATAAAATAGAAAAATTAAAAAAAAAAAAAAACTGTTTCCAATATTCACAATAATTTTCATTTCAATTTGTACAACTTTTGGCTTTGAAAACTGTCAAATTCGTAAATTCTGCATATTCTCGCACAAATCTCGTACGTGCGAAATTCGTACAACCCAAAATTAATTTTTATGAAAAGAAACTAGAGACTCTCGTACGTATTATATACAAATCTCGTGCGTCCGAGATTCTCTAAACCTTATTTTTTCATTTGTTTGCCATATTTTTTGTCACTAAACAGGAATTAATTCTTTTCACATAAAATAAATTTTGGAACAAACATCTCGTTTTCTATACTGAAACATATAATAAAAAAATATAGTCATTCAATAATTAATCAAACAAAACATTAGATAATTTGGAGTCCCAATGAAATGCTTTCCTGAGACAATGTGTGCACCCACACAACATTTGCTAAAAGGTTACTATAAATTAATCCCGAGAATACAACCAAGTTTATTCGGTTCTAAAAATAGAAATTTTGGTGAAGAACTAGAGGATTTTTAGTTTTTCGGAGAAAGTTTTGACAGAAGAAGACATTCAAGGCGAGATGTAGAATCATTTATATATCATGGGCAAGGAGTTATGATCATCCATAAACTGCTTTCAATATTCACAACCATCAGCATTTCAATTGGAACAAATTTTGTCCAAATAATTTTCAAATTCGTAAATTATGCAAAACCACCTGCAACACTCATATGTTCGTGTTTTGTACAAACTATGTCGAAATATTAATGCGAAAGAAATATAAAAATATCGTATATCACACATACATATCTTGTACGTACGAGATTCTCTAAACTTTTTATTTTCTTAATTTCATCGCCACAGTTTCTTTCACTTTACCTCTACTAAATAGGAGGTAACACTTATCAAATTTAAAAAAAAAAAAAAAAAAAAAAGGAATTACACATCAAATTTTCACTACCAAAAAAATATTAAAAAAAGATGTGATTTAATAATTAAACCAAACATTTGACAATTTGGAACCACAACGAAATGCTATCCTTAGACACTATATACACCCGCACTGGAGTTGCTAAAATGTTACTTCAGATTTATTCCTAGGACACAACTATGTTTAATTAAGTTCTAAATACAGCAATTTCGGAGAAATCCCCTACGAGTTTTAGTGTTTCTTAGAAAGTTTCCTAAGAGGTACAGAATGTGAGAGCTAGAATCATTTATATATCACGGGTGAAGAGTTATAACCGTCCAAAAGCTGTTTCAGATATTCACAAATGTTTACATTTCACGTGGAACAAACTTTGTCCAAAAAAACTATCAAATTCATAAATTCTGCTGAATCCCCTACAACACTCGTACAGTCGAGTTTTGTACAAACTCTCAAGAAATATTGATGCAAAAGAAGCCTGAAAATCTCATATGTATTACATACAACTATCGTATATACAAGCTTCTCTAAACATATTTTTTCTAGTTTCATTGCCAGTTTCTTTCACTTTAGTTCAATAAAATGAGGAAGTAACACTTCTCACATTTAAAAATAAAAAAAGGGGGGGGGGGGGGGGGGGGGCTACACATCAAATTTTCACAACCAAAAAATATAATTGAAAAATATTGTGATTTAATAATTAAACAAAATATAATTGAAACTATTATATAACTTCTTAAAAACTATTATATAATATTGTTGTATTGAATACTAAATTGTATTTAGAATACTATTTTAAATTATTGTTTATTTTTTATTCGCTCCCGTTACAATTTCCTAGCTCCACCACTATTACCCCTTTAAAAAATAGCGGACCTTTGCGATGAGATCAAGTCAAAAATTCACGTCTTTTCATGTTTTGAATACTAGTATTTAAAAAGAAAAAAAAGGTATGATGTAGATAACTCATTTTTTGTATCGTTCAATAAAGAATTTAATTAAGGAACGAAAAAAGATTCAAAGGCCTGGTCTATATGCCTTCAGCAAAAAGATAAAACCGCTATGATTATATCAGATAAGGATAGGCCTCCAAGATGAAACCATATTGGCCCAACATGGGTAAATTTCAAAAGTCTTTCCGAAGTGGATTGTAAAAATGGTGTGGGGTCCAAATAGTTTAAAACCTTTAGCCCAGAATTCATCCTTCATACTCAAAATGCATTCATATATAATTTTCTTTTATTTTTTAATAAAAATTTTTGGGCAAGTTTGTTTTGAAAACATAGATCGGTAGAAAAGTGTCCTATTTTATAAGTATTTTAAGTGGAGTTAGAGATATATTTTTACCGAGTTGTCCTCAAGTTTTTTTCTAATTAAACATAAGTTTTAGACATATTTTTTAATCATATAAATGTCCAATTTAAAGAAGAGAATCTTATATATATATATATATATATATATATGCACAGGGTTAGAACAAAATCTAGCAATATTAAGATTAATAAATTGCAAAATATTATTGTATTGAGCAATAAAATATAAATTTCAAAAAAATTAATTTCAATTTAATCATATATTTGAATTTGATATAAAATTTTAATATACTCTATACCCTTATGAAAATGTAACTAAATTGTACCGAATCAAGTAAGGAAATCAATTGCCAACCACATGGACCCACAATAGCTTAAAACTGTAATTATTTTTGTAAAAAAAGAAAAAAAAATTATAGTTATTTTTGCTAAAATTTATGTGAAAAACAACTTATTAGAATTCTGGTATTCTTGTTTGAGTTTAATTACTTTGACAACAATTAAAAGCAAAACAATTGTGTGCTTAAGTTTGTGGAAATAATTATATATTTGCCAATTATTTTAAGAAATGCCTGCATATTCTTAACTATATTAATCCTAACAATTTACCTTCCTCTATTTTCAACTTATTTAATATAATTGAAATTAATTCCCAAAATACTATATCGCATGATGATTATTATGCATGAGAAACAAAAAGACAAATTCTTATTTAAATTACAAAATTAACTTATAGTGTACCCTTGCATCACAGAAAATAATGAGTAATTTTATTAATTGATTTAACTAGAACCTACCTGAATTAGATTTTTTAGTACTTGAACTAGATTTTTTTGTACTCAACGCAAGTGAAATTATTTTTTTAATTAATGAATAAACACATGCATACACAAGGGAAAAAGGAATGGAGTTGTAATACAAAGGTATTACGAATTCAAAAATTAAATAATGCTATGTAATCACGCACATGTAGCTCCAAGATAGAAGAAATGAAAATAAAAATTGAAACACATTACACATGCATACATTCAGCTCCATCAAATCTAGAGAGTAGGTTATTATGGCCACCACTGACCAACAAGAACAAGCTCAGAGGGAGAGATTGAGTGCAAATACTGGGTACCTAATGTACTGTTCTGGAACTAGGAGAATAATCATTGAGTTTGAGAACCCAAATATAAAACTATTAAATGCCGAGAACCCCGTAACGCCAATTCTTCCAAATTTTTTTCAAAGCGATGGTTGTCCCCCTTGTGTGTGCATTGACTCTGAATTCACCTCCTCTCTATCCCCAGCCCCACCCCTTCCAAAAATCACCCCCACAACAACAATCACTTCATTCCAAATACACCCTAAAAGTAAACATTCTAGAAATAACATGAAAATATTTTCATCCAATCCACACAAACTAAAAATACAAATGACATCACAAATTAAGTAAAAAATGTATAATGGTGTACGAGACAATTAATGACACAAACATAGCTAATTTCAAACCAAGTCAGATAAAAATTTATAACATAGCCAAATGTGAAAATAAACAAACTCCGGGTAAGGCCAACAGCAGATACATCGCAAAAGAACAAAATTGCTGTTTCCACTACTCGGACGGTGGCACCACACTGCATTACAAAAAAGGCCAAATGAAGTTAGCTGTTTCCTTCATAAATAAACGTAATTAGTCAAAGAAGAACAATCACTTAATAATGGCTACATAATATGCAGACAATGTTAGCCCTGGCAAGTTCTTCAGACAAGTGAAACACATATCCAAATAGCAAAATAGACAATTACACAAATGCCAGCACAAATACAGCAAGAAGAGATTCAAATATTGCTTAATATTTCTAAACATTATCCAATAAGTTACTCAGCATCGACATTTAATTGGGGAATCAACAACCATTATAACATATCAATATCCAAGAAAATGCCCATATGAAGGCAAATAGCAAAGCTATTTCAATATGGTTAAAGATATCGATGAGAAAAAAAATGCAAATATCTAAAATAAGAATAGTCATAAGAAATTGACTGAACCCAGAAAAACATAGTTCAAACTGGAGTTGGGTAATTGGAAATTTTGAACAAAAAAAGACTATTCACGATGACTTCAATAGCAGGAGAATTCCTCTTTTTTGATTAATCATAATTTCCAAAATAAAAAACAAAGCACCTACAACAGTGCCACCATGAATTGGAAATGTAAAGCAACAGAACACATAAAAAAGAAGTAAAATAAGACAAAGCAAACACCTTTTTACACTGTCATCACCCAGATCCTCAAGAATTCAAAATAAAGTCTGGTCGCATATCCTCGTGCAACGTGATGAACATTTCCCTCACTAATGGATCTCGTAACTTAGGAAGGAACTTCAGCAGGGTGCTCTTACTAACAGGCCCGCCAAACATACTATTCACAATTTCGGTGGCCTTAGACACCGAGTACTTCTCAGAAGATTCAATTGTTATATCCTCGCTGCGCGTTTTTTTCCACGATTCCATCTCTGTAATGGCCTCTATGGCTTTCCTTTTTTCGCCGGTTGATGTGTTTGAACGGACGGGCAGCTTCCCTTTTCGGTTGCTGCCTTGCCCCATATCAGGGTGGGAAATCTCGTCCACCTCATCTGGACTGTCGGATTGCGCAGAGGATGCGGTGTCCGTTTTAAAAAGCTGTTCGAGCCAGTCGAAATGATCAAGTGCTTTGCTCCGAAATTCTTTACATTTACGGTTCCTCTAGAAACAAACAAGATATGCTATGGATTAGAGACACTGCTTACATGAAGAATTTAAAGAATGAAGTGGAAATTAATTAAATGTATAACACTCACCGACTCTGCTTCTTTCCAAGCCGACTCGGGACCTCTGACAGTGTTGGTAGGGCGGTCAAATTCTATCCCTGGTGTCCCAATAAGTTGGGAAAACGCATTGTATCTCTTCTTAAGTCTTTTGAATTTTTCCTTTATTTGCTGGTGGGTATATGGGTTTTTTTCATAAAGTTTGTTAAACTCTTCTACGACAACTGACAAACAGCCGCGCTTCATTCGTCCATTAACAATGTTCTCCTTACTTTCTTCTAGCAGCAAAATAAGAATAAGTTGCTTTTCTTTTGCCGCAGGCCATAACTTAGTATCATCACGACCTTTACCATCTGCCATCTAAGAGGACATACACAGCACTAAATATCACAATTAAAAATTAATTGCAGGGAAGCAAGTAACAGTTTAGACCAGTGGCGGAGTCAGAATTTGAGTGTAGGGGGGGCAAGATTAAAAACATAAGATTAGAAGCAAAATTTATCAAAGATATCTCAAGTTCAAATACCACTCTTCTCATTGTAAACTATGAATTATACCAAACAATAGTTTATAAATAGGACTTACTGAGCGTTTTTTTTTTTTTTTTTTTTTTTTTGTTCATAAAAATATTAAGACTTTATGTAATGAAAATAAAAATTAAAAACATTGCTAGTTTAATAAAACTTGGATATAACACTCATAACATCTTCAACCGACTAAGCTCTCAATTGATGGAATCTTGGCCGTAGATGACTTTGGCTAAAACCAAGGGAATTACCTTTGAATATGAAGCTAATACATAAGATTTAGAGGGTTAGAGCATATCTTGCAAGCTAGCAGGGGTATCCCCTAACTTCACTTTACATTCAATGCTTTTAATAACTAGGGATGCCAACTTGAAAGCACCCCTGTTACACTGCTTTGAAACAGAGTGTTTGTCAATTTCTAAAACTATGCAGCAATAGCAAAGTCTCAGGAAACAATGGATTAGTCAACAAGAGTCCCAGGAAACAATGGATTAGACCTTTACCTTAGGTGCAAAAGCGGGAAATGAGTTGGAGGAGGATGATGAATATGTTTGAATGACTGAGGACGAAGTGCCTGCCTGCTCCAGCTCCAGCTCCAGCTTCAGCTTCATACGTAATGCAGCCAGAGGAGGGTGAAGGCAATTTATAGCATGGGCGAGTAAATATGGTGGTTGGGAGTAGGATTAGGGGCGAGTAAATGTGGTGGTTGGAGAGGTGATTAATTCCTGAAACGCTGCGTTTAGCGTTTGTGTTTAAAATGAGATCGGAAATGAGCAGTGGCGCAGTAACGGGAAGGTTTTTCTCTTTAGACGAAGCTTGGGATTTCCTTTGCCTTTATATGGTGTGGGCTGGCGAAGGGCTCAACTTGTCTTCAAAACAAACCAAGTTGGGCCGAATTAAGAAGAACGGGCCCAACCAAACCCCCTCGGATAAATTACATGGATCCTTGAAAAAAACATAGGACAATGACATTATTTATTTGACAAAATTCTCAAAAATAAGTTTTTATGTATAACTTTTAAGAGAGAGCGGGCTAAGTTATACTACACAAAACACACTCTCTTAAGCAATTAAAAATATAAACTTAAATTTATTTATTTTGTATTTTATAGTAGTTTTTATGTGTAAATTGCATTCATTATTTTCATTTATTCTTCTTGACCTTTGGAAATTTTTGTCGAGAATAAATAAATGTAGATTTATAAATTTTCTTCAAATTAATTTTATGCTCTATATTTAGTGTTATATAATTTTTTTTTATATTTAATTAGTTTTCTAGGAACTTTAGAGTTTAGACCGCTTTCATATTTTGGTAGTGAAAATTTGATGTGTAGTTCCAATTTTTTTTTTTTTTTTTTTTTTTTAAATGTGATAAGTGTTTCCTCCTCTTTAGTAGAGGTAAAGTGAAAGAAACTGCGGCGATGAAATTAAGAAAATAAAAAGTTTAGAGAATCTTGTACGTACAAGATATGTACGATGTACGATATTTTTATATTTCTTTTGCTTTAATATTTCCACAGAGTTTGTACAAAACACAAACATATGAGTGTTGCAGGTGGTTTTGCAGAATTTACGAATTTGAAAACTGTTTGGACAAAATTTGTTCCAATTGTAATGTTGATGTTTGTGAATATTCAAAACAGTTTATGGGCGGTTATAACTCATTGCCCATGATATATAAATGATTCTACATCTCGCCTTAAATGTCTTCTTCATTCAAAACTTTCTCCGAAATACTAAAAATCCTTTGGGTCTTGACCAAAATTTCTATTTTTAGAACCGAATAAACTTGGTTATATTCTTGGGATTAATTTATAGTAACTGTGGTGGCATACTTTTATCAGACCTCGGCAAGTCTTTAGAGAGCATCGCCGAGGAGACTTAAGCGTCCCACATCGAAGAAAACTTCCCCCACTTTCAAAATTATAAGCTATGAAGCGAAGGAAGTAGTGTACCATTAGTTGGATACTGTGGTGGCATACTTTTATCAGACCTCGCTAAGTCTTTAGAGAGCATGGCCGAGGAGACTTAAGCGTCCCACATCGAAGAGAACTTCCCCCACTTTCAATCTTATAAGCTATGAAGCGAAGAAAGTAGTGTACCATTAAAGTACTCTTCGATGTGGGATGCTTAAGTCTCCTCGGCCATGCTCTCTAAAGACTTGCTGAGGTCTGATAAAAGTATGCCACCACAGTAACCTTTTAGCAAATGTTGTGTGGGTGCACACATTGTCTAAGGAAAGCATTTCATTGGGACTCCAAATTATCTAATGTTTTGTTTGATTAATTATTGAATGACTATACTTTTCAATATAGAAAACGAGATGTTTATTCCAAAATTGATTTTATGTGAAGAGCATTAATTCCTCTATAGTAGAGGGAGAGTGACAAAAAATGTGGCAAACAAATGAAAAAAATAAATTTTAGAGAATCTCGGACGTACGGGATTTGTATATAATAAGTACGAGAGTATATAGTTTCTTTTCATAAAATTTAATTTTGGGTTGTACAAATTTCGCACGTACGAGTTTTGTGCGAGAATATGCAGAATTTACGAATTTGACAGTTTCGAAGCCAAAAGTTCTACAAATTGAAATGAAAACTATTGTGAATATTGGAAATAGTTTTTATTTTTTTTGTTTTATGGTTTTAACAGTTTCCAATGATATATAAATGATTGTAACTCGCACTTTAAATATATTTTTCTTTAAAAACTTTCTAAGAAACACTAAAAACCTCCTAAGAGCCTTGTCCAAAATTGCGATTTTTGGAACGTAATAAACTAGGTCATATCCTGGAGATAAATTCACAGTACCTTTTATCATGAGTGCATATATTGTAGCATATCTTTGCAGCTCCAAATTCTAAAACATTTTGTTCGATTACTGAATCACTACATTATTTTCTTTTTGCAAATATAGTAAGAAAGTGTTGTCTACTCCCAAATATATATATATATATATATTTTAATTTGAGAAATTTTAAATCCTATTTAGTTGAGCGAAAGTGACAAAAACTGTGGCAGCAAAGTAAAAAAAAAAAAATCTTTTACATACGAGAGTTGTATTTTTGGATGGTTTTAAGACTTTACCCGTGATATATAAATCATTGTAACTCTCACTTTGAATATCTTCTTCTTTCAAAACTTTCAATGGAAAACTAAAAATTCTCTGGGACTTCTTCAAAATTTTTGTATTTAGAACTTAATAAACTTGGTTGTATCCTAGGGATAAATTTGTTGTTACATTTTAGTATCTCTTGTGTGGGTGCATATATTGTCTAAGGATAACGTTTCGTTGTGGCTCAAAATTCTCAAATGTTTTGTTTGATTATTAAATTACAATATTTTTCAATTATATTTTTTGGTCGTGAAAATTTGATGTGTAGTCCCCCCCCCCCCCCCTTTTTTATTTTTATTTTTTAATGTGACAAGTGTTAGTTCCTCATTAGTAGAACAAAGTGAAAGAAACTGTGCCAATGAAACTTGAAAAAATATGTTTAGAGAAGCTTGTATGTACGAGAGTTGTATGTAATACATACGAGATTTTCAGGCTTCTTTTGCAACAATATTTCCTGAGAGTTTGTACAAAAGTCGACCGCACGAGTGTTGTAGGGGATTCAACAGAATTTATGAATTTGATAGTTTTTTGGACAAAGTTTGTTCCACGTGAAATGTAAACATTTGTCAATATTTGAAATAGCTTTTGGAAAGTAGAAACTCTTCACCCGTGATATGTAAATGATTCTAGCTCTCACATTATGTACTTTTTAGAAAACTTACTAAGAAACACAAAAAATCGTAGGGGACTTCTCCGAAATTGCTATATTTAGAACATAATTAAACATAGTTGTGTCCTAGGGATAAATCTGAAGTAACATTTTAGCAACTCCTGTCTGGGTGCATATAGTTTCTAAGGGTAGTGTTCCGTTGTGGTTCCAAATTGTCAAATATTTGGTTTAATTATTAAGTCACTATCTTTTTTTAATATTTTTTTGGTAGTGAAATTTTGATGTGCAGTTCTTTTTTTTTTTTTTTTTTAAACGTGATAAGTGTTACCTCCTCTTTAGTAGAGGTAAAGTGAAAGAAACTGTGGCGATGAAATTAAGAAAATAAAAAGTTTAGAGAATCTCGCACGTACAAGATATGTATGACAATGTACGATATTTTTATATTTCTTAGGCATTAATATTTCCACAGAGTTTGTACAAAACACGAACATATAAGTGTTGCAGGTGGTTTGCAAAATTTACGAATTTGAAAATTGTTTGGACAAAATTTGTTCCAATTGAAATGCTGATGTTTGTGAATATTCAAAACAGTTTATGGACGGTCATAACTCCTTGCCCATGATATATAAATGATTCTACATCTCGCCTTGAATATCTTCTTCTTTCAAAACTTTCTCCAAAATACTAAAAATCATCTGGGTCTTTACCAAAATTTTTATTTTTAGAACCGAATAAACTTGGTTGTATTCTCGGGATTAATTTATGGTAACCTTTTAGCAAATGTTGTGTGGGTGCACACATTGTCTTAGGAAAGCATTTCATTGGGACTCCAAATTATCTAATGTTTTGTTTGATTAATTATTGAATGACTATTATTTTTTATTATATTTTTCAGTGTAGAAAATGAGATGTTTATTCCAAAATTTATTTTATGTGAAAAGCATTAATTCCTGTTTAGTAGAGGGAGAGTGACAAAAAATGTGGCAAACAAATGAAAAAATAAAGTTTAGAGAATCTCGGATGCATGAGATTTGTATATAATATGTACGATAGTATCTAGTTTCTTTTCATAAAAATTAATTTTGGGTTGTACGAATTTCGCATGTACGAGGTTTGTGCGAGAATATGCAGAATTTACGAATTTGACAGTTTTTAGGCCAAAAGTTGTACAAATTGAAATGAAAACTATTGTGAATATTGGAAACAGTTTTATTTTTTTATTTTATAGTTTTAAGAGTTTCCAGTGATATATAAATGATTGTAACTCTCACTTTAAATGTATTTTTCTCTAAAAACTTTCTAAGAAACACTAAAAAACTCGTAAGAGCCTTGTCCAAAATTGCGATTTTTGAAAGGTAATAAACTAGGTCATATCTTGGAGATAAATTCACAGTACCTTTTATCATGAGTGCATGTATTGTAGCATATCTTTGCAGCTCCAAATTCTAAAACATCTTGTTTGATTATTGAATCACTATATTATTTTCTTTATGCAAATATAGTGAGAAAGTGCTATCTACTCCCAAATATATACATATATATATATATATATATATTTTTTTTTTTTTTTTAATTTGAGAAATTTTAAATCCTATTTAGTTGAGTGAAAGTGACAAAAACAGTGGCAGCGAAGTAAAAAAAAAAAAAAATCTTTTACATAGGAGAGCTGTATTTTTGGATGGTTTTAAGACTTTACCCGTGATATATAAATGATTGTAACTCTCACTTTGAATATCTTCTTCTTTCAAAACTTTCAATGGAAAACTGAAAATTCTCTGGGACTTCTCCAAAATTTTTGTATTTAGAACTTAATAAACTTGGTTGTATCCTAGGGATAAATTTGTAGTAACATTTTAGTAACTCTTCTCTGGGTGCATATATTATCTAAGGATAACGTTTCGTTGTGGCTCCAAATTCTCAAATGTTTTGTTTGATTATTAAATCACAATATTTTTCAATTATATTTTTTGGTTGTGAAAATTTGATGTGTACTCCCCCCCCCCCCTTTTTTTATTTTTATTTTTAAATGTGAGAAGTGTTACTTCCCCATTGGTAGAACTAAAGTGAAAGAAACTGTGGCAATGAAACTAGAAAAAATATGTTTAGAGAAGCTTGTATGTACGATAGTTGTATGTAATACGTACGAGATTTTCAGGCTTCTTTTGCATCAATATTTCCTGAGAGTTTGTACAAAACTCGACCATGCGTGTGTTGTAGGGGATTCAGCAGAATTTTCGAATTTGATAGTTTTTTGGACAAGGTTTGTTCCACGTGAAATGTAAACATTTGTCAATATTTGAAATAGCTTTTAGACAGTTATAACTCTTCACCCGTGATATGTAAATGATTATGGCTCTCACATTCTGTACTTCTTAGAAAACTTTCTAAGAAACACTAAAAATCGTAGGGGACTTCTACAAAATTGCTGTATTTAGAACTTAATTAAACATAGTTGTGTCCTAGGGATAAATTTGAAGTAACATTTTAGCAACTCCTGTCCGGGTGCATATAGTGTCTAAGGATAGCGTTCCGTTGTGGTTCTAAATTGTCAAATGTTTGGTTTAATTATTAAATCACTATCTTTTTTTTAATATTTTTTTGGTAGTGAAAATTTGATGTGTAGTTCCTATTTTTGTTTTAAATGTGATAAGTGTTACCCCCTTTTTTTTAGAGGTAAAGTGAAAGAAACTGTGGCGATGAAATTATGAAAATAAAAAGTTTAGAGAATCTCGTATGTACAAGATATGTATGTACGAAGTATAATATTTTTATATTTCTTTTGCATTAATATTTCCTCAGAGTTTGTACAAAACACGAACATATGAGTGTTGCAGGTGGTTTTGCAGAATTTACGAATTTGAAAATTGTTGGGACAAAATTTTTTCCAATTGAAATGATAATGTTTGTGAATATTTAAAACATTTTATGGACGGTTATAACTCCTTGCCCATGATATGTAAATGATTCTACATCTTGCATTGATTGTCTTCTTCTTTCAAAACTTTCTCAGAAATACTAAAATTCCTCTGGGCCTTCACCAAAATTTCTATTTTAAAAACCGAATAAACTTGGTTGTATTCTCAGGATTAACTTATAGTAACGTTTTAGCAAATGTTGTATGGGTGCACACATTGTCTAAGGAAAGCATTTCATTGGGACTCCAAGTTAACTAATGTTTTGTTTGATTAATTATTGAATGACTATATTTTTTTATTATATTTTTTTAGTATAGAAAAACGAGATGTTTTTTCCAAAACTTATTTTATGTTGAAAGCATTAATTCCTCTTTAGTGGAGGGAGAGTGGCAAAAAATGTGGTGAACAAATGAAAAAAATAAAGTTTAGAAAATCTCGGACGTACGAGATTTGTATATAATACGTACAAGAGTATCTAGTTTCTTTTCTTGAAAATTAATTTTGGGTTGTACGAATTTCGCACGTACAAGTGTTGTGCTAGAATATGCAGAATTTACGAATGTGACAGTTTTCAAGCCAAAAGTTGTACAAATTGAAATGAAAACTATTGTGAATATTGGAAACAGTTTTTTTTCTTTTTTTTTTTGGGTTTAAGAGTTTCTAGTGATTTATAAATGATTGTAACTCTCACTTTAAATTTCTTTTTCTTTAAAAACTTTCTAAGAAACACTAAAAAACTCCTAAGAGCCTTGTCCAAAATTGCGATTTTTGGAACATAATAAACTAGGTCATATCCGGGAGATAAATTCACAGTACCTTTTATCATGAGTGCATATACTGTAGCATATCTTTGTAGCTCCAAATTCTAAAACATTTTGTTTGATTACTGAATCACTTTATTATTTTCTTTATGCAAATATAGTGAGAAAGTGCTATCTACTCCCAAATGTATATATTTTTTTTAATTTGAGAAATTTTAAATCCTATTTATTTGAGCTAAAGTGACAAAAACTGTGGCAATGAAGTAAAAAAAAAAAAAAAATCTATTACATACGAGAGTTGTATTTTTGGATGGTTTTAAGACTTTACCCGTGATATATAAATGATTGTAACACTCACTTTGAATATTTTCTTCTTTGAAAACTTTCAATGGAAAACTAAAAATTCTCTGGGACTTCTCCAAAATTTTTGTATTTAGAACTTAATAAACTTGGTTGTATCCTAGGGATAAATTTGTGGTAACATTTTAGTAACTCTTCTGTGGGTGCATATATTGTCTAAGGATAACGTTTTGTTGTGGCTCAACATTCTCAAATGTTTTGTTTGATTATTAAATCACAATATTTTTCAATTATATTTTTTGGTTGTGAAAATTTGATGCGTAGTTCCCTTTTTTTTTTTTTTTTTTTTAAATTTGAGAAGTGTTACTTCCTCATTAGTAGAACTAAAGTGAAAGAAACTGTGGCAATGAAACTAGAAAAAATATGTTTAGAGAAGCTTGTATGTACGAGAGTTGTATGTAATACATACGAGATTTTCATGTTTCTTTTGCATCAATATTTCCTGAGAGTTTGTACAAAACTCGACCGTACGAGTGTTGTAGGGGATTCAGCAGAATTTACGAATTTGATAGTCTTTTGGACAAAGTTTGTTCCACGTGAAATGTAAACATTTGTGAATATTTGAAGCAGCTTTTGGACGGTTATAACTCTTCACTCGTGATATATAAATAATTCTAGGTTTCACATTCTGTACTTTTTAGAAAACTTTCTAAGAAACACTAAAAATCGTAGGGACTTGTCCAAAATTGCTGTATTTAGAACTTTATTAAACATAGTTGTGTCCTAGGGATAAATCTGAAGTAACATTTTAGCAACTCTTGTGCGGGTGCGTATAGTGTCTAAGGATAGTGTTCCGTTGTGGTTCCAAATTGTCAAATGTTTGGTTTAATTATTAAATCACTGTCTTTTTTTTAATATTTTTTTGGTAGTGAAAATTTGATGTGTAGTTCCTATATATATATATATATATATATATATTTTAAACGTGATAAGTGTTACCTCCTCTTTAGTAGAGGTAAAGTGAAAGAAACTGTGGCGATGAAGTTATGAAAATAAAAAGTTTAGAGAATCTCGTACGTACAAGATATGTATGTACGATGTACTATATTTTTATATTTCTTTTGTATTAATATTTCCTCAAAGTTTGTACAAAACACGAACATATGAGTGTTGCGCGGGTGGTTTTGCAGAATTTACTCTCGGACATACGAGATTAGTATATAATACGTACGAGAGTATCTAGTTTTTTTTCATAAAAATTAATTTTGGGTTGTATGAATTTCGCCCGTGCGAGTATTCTGCGAGAATATGCAAAACTTACGAATTTGACAGTTTTCAGGCCAAAAGTTGTACTAATTGAAATGAAAACTACTGCGAATATTGGAAAAAATTTTTTAATTTTTAATTTTTTTTTAATTTTATGGTTTTAAGAGTTTCCAGTGATATATCGAGCTCAAGCTTAATATCAAGCTCAAACTCGAGCTCTAGTCAAGCTTTTTAGCTTGGGATTCAAAAAAATTGCATCATCAAATGCTTATATCACCAAAAATCAAGTAAACAAATATATATATATATATATATAAATATATATAAAAGAATTTGTTCAAGTTACAACTTTACATAATTAAATCCATCCATCATCATTTATTGTATATAGCTTGAGTAATTGTTCAAAATACAATTTTCACATCCACATTTGTCATTCATATAACTATAATCTTCACAAATCTAAATAAGTTAACATTCCAAAACACACACACACACACACACACACATATATATATGAATAAACAAGCTATAGATTAACATTCCAAAACATGTGTAATGTCATAATAATATGTTTATTTAGTAATCATATATCAACCTATAAACGAACTTAAGCTAGGCATGTTTTCTATCAAGCCCTATTGTTCACGAGCTTGTTTATAAACATTTTTTTTTTTTTTTTGCTTGAGCTCAACTTGTTTATCAAACAAGCCTAAAACTAAGGCTCAAGCTTGGCTTATTTGTAAACAAATGAACATGAATGAGCTTTTTATCGAATCGAGCCCGAGTTGTTCATGAACGGCTTGGTTCGTTTACAGCCTTTATGTGTGCCCTAAGGGCACATAATAATTTTTATTTTTGGAAAAAAATTTCTCGAGAATTAAAAAAGTATTAACAGCTTTTTCAATTCCTAAAAAAATATTTCCAAAAATGGATGACTTACGCCTTAAAGCACATAATAACCGGACCCATCTATAAATGGTATATTCTCATGTAAGCATAATTATTAAACAAATAATAAAATTATCAAATAATAATAGATTAGGTCAGAGGTAGTATGACAAATTATACTCTAAACGAAAAATAAATAATATAGATATGATGGAATACGCGTTA
This sequence comes from Lithocarpus polystachyus, assembly GCA_033629205.1. Classification (NCBI taxonomy): domain Eukaryota; kingdom Viridiplantae; phylum Streptophyta; class Magnoliopsida; order Fagales; family Fagaceae; genus Lithocarpus; species Lithocarpus polystachyus. Next base: position 64,960,080 of record CM066167.1, read on the forward strand.
AAGGTTCTCAGTGTAGTGGTTGGCGTGTCAGTATTCTCTTTTTGAAAGAGGGGATCCCAGGTTCAACGTTCGGTTCTATTCTCTTTAAGTCTATCACCTTCAAAAAAAAAAAAAAAAAAAAAAAGAAGAGCCTTTCTCTTTTCTGTGTCACCGCCTGCGGTTTGTTTTTTTCGAGTTGGGTGTTTTCTCCCTATCCCCCTTTATTCCTTTTTTGTTTTCGCTTTCTTTAACCTGGTCTTTTCCTTTTTAATTTTTTGCTACTTTCTATAGATTCCCATCATTCCTTTATTAGTTCCTTTCTATGGCATGACATCCTTTCAAGTCAACTGACCCTTGGGTCCTACTCCTAGTGTTTTCTGATCTATTTTGCTTTCCTTTTCTTTCTGGTGTTACTCTTTTTTTGCCTTACTTTTCCCCCCTGTTTTGTTGGGTTTGCTTTCTGTCTCTTTTTCTTCACTCCAATCACGTGTATCATGTTCTCTGTTTTCCTCCTTTTCTTTTGTTGTCTTTGTCGTTTACTCAAGTGTTCTCTCTTTTTATTGGTTCTTGGGTTGGTCCGTTGGCACCTTGCTCCCAGTGCATGCAAGGTGTCACTGTTACTACTGGACCTATGGACAACAATATTGAAGCCAGTGAGTATGGTTGGACGGATAGTAGTGATACAAATTATAGTAGCGACATGTCAATAAAGGAGTTAGAATTTGATCTGCTATCAAGCGATGACGAGATACCTTTTGCCACGCATGGACCCATCATAAGACCTAACCAAGATGATGTTGCTGTCCAAAGGGAGTTCTGGAATAGGTGCGCTATTGGCTTCCTTTTGGACTATTGAAAATTCTAGGTGAGTTTCTTTCAAAATATTATTAATGCTGCTCGGAGACTCAGAGGACAAGTAACTGTGGTGGGTCGTGAATCATACTTATATATTTTGCATTTTGAATATATTGAAGATCTTCAGCATATCTGTAACGAAGAACCATGGGCCTTGGAAGGGCCTTTGCTAGTGTTCGAGAAATGGAGACCTAACCTAGTACTGAAGACCCAGAGGATTTTTAGTATTTCTGACAAAGTTTTGAAAGAAGAAGACATTCAAGGCGAGATGTAGAATCATTTATATATCATGGGCAAAAAGTTATAACCATATTAATTAACAAATCCGTTTTTGGAAAATTTTATCGTGAATTAAAAAAATTCTCAAAATTTTTTCAATTCACGACAAAACTTTTTCCAAAAATGGTATATAATTGTGTGTCCCTAAGGTACACGTTAATAATAGCGGACTGTGGGAAATATCAAATATCCTATTCACTGTTTTCAACGTTGAATTTAGTTGCAAATATCATATATGTATATATATGCACCAATTCCGAGATTCAACAAAAGGACAAATTGAGCGTGTGGACCATAGAACATGGTAGAGTCTACTGGAGAGCGACAAAAAATGTGGCAAACAAATGAAAAAATAAAGTTTAGAGAATCTCGGACGTACGAGATTTGTATATAATACGTATGAGAGTATCAAGTTTCTTTTCGTAAAAATAAATTTTTGGTTGTACGAATTTCGCACGTTCGAGTGTTGTGCAAGAATATGCAAAATTTACGAATTTGACAATTTTCAAGCCAAAAGTTGTACAAAATTGAATGAAAATGATTGTGAATATTGGAAACAGTTTTTATTTTATTTTATGGTTTTAAGAGTTTCCAGTGATATATAAATGATTGTAACTCTCACTTTAAATTTCTTTTTCTTTATAAACTTAATAAGAAACACTAAAAAACTCCTAAGAGCCTTGTCCAAAATTGCGATTTTTGGAACGTAATAAACTAGGTCATATCCTGGAGATAAATTCGCAGTACCTTTTATCATGAGTGCATATATTGTAGCATATCTTTGTAGCTTCAAATTCTAAAACATTTTTTTTTTTATTAATGAATTACTATATTATTTTCTTTATGCAAATATAGTGAGAAAGTACTGTCTACTCCCAAATATATATATAATTATATATATTTTTTTTAATTTGAGAAATTTTAAATCCTATTTAGTTGAGCTAAAGCGACAAAAACTTAAAAAAAAAAAATCTTTTACATACAAGAGTTGTATTTTTCGGATGGTTTTAAGACTTTACCCCTTATATATAAATGATTGTAACTCTGACTTTGAATATCTTCTTTTTTCAAAACTTTCAATGGAAAACTAAAAATTCTCTAGGACTTTTCCAAATTTTTTGCATTTAGAACTTAATAAACTTGGTTGTATCCTAGGGATAAATTTGTAGTAACATTTTAGTAACTCTTCTGTGGGTGCATATATTGTCTAAGGATTAAGTTTCGTTGTGGCTCCAAATTCTCAAACGTTTTGTTTGATTATTAAATCACAATATATTTCAATTATATTTTTTGGTTGTGAAAATTTGATGTGTAGTCCCCCCCTCCTCCCCACCCCCCCCCCCCCCTTTTTTTTTTAATGTGAGAAGTGTTACTTCCTCATTAGTAGAACTAAAGTGAAAGAAACTGTGGCAATGAAACTAGAAAAAATATGTTTAGAGAAGCTTGTATGTACGAGAGTTGTATGTAATACGTACGAGATTTTCAGGCTTCTTTTGCATCAATATTTCCTGAGAGTTTGTACAAAACTCGACCGTACGAGTGTTGTAGGGGATTCAATAGAATTTACGAATTTGATAGTTTTTTGGAAAAAGTTTGTTCCACATGAAATGTAAACATTTGTGAATATTTGAAACAGCTTTTGGACAGTTATAGCTCTTCACCTGTGATATGTAAATGATTATAGCTCTCACATTCTATACTTCTTAGAAAACTTTCTAAGAAACACTAAAAATCGTTGGGGACTTCTCCGAAATTGCTGTATTTAGAACTTAATTAAACATAGTTGTGTCCTAGGGATAAATCTAAAGTAACATTTTAGCAACTCTTGTGCGGGTGCATATAGTGTCTAAGGATAACGTTCCATTGTGGTTCCAAATTGTCAAATGTTTGGTTTAATTATTAAATCACTATCTTTCTTTTAATATTTTTTTAATAGTGGAAATTTGATGTGTAGTTCCTATTTATTTATTTATTTATTTATTTTTTAAATGTGATAAGTGTTTCCTCCTCTTTAGTAGAGGTAAAGTGAAAGAAATTGTGGCGATGAAATTAAGAAAATAAAAAGTTTAGAGAATCTTGTACATACAAGATATGTATGTACGATGTACGATATTTTTATATTTCTTTTGCGTTAATATTTCCTCAGAGTTTGTACAAAACACGAATGTATGACTGTTGCAGGTGGTTTTGCAAAATTTACGAATTTGAAAATTGTTTGGACAAAATTTGTTCCAATTGAAATGCTGATGTTTGTGATTATTCAAAACAGTTTATGGATGGTTATAACTTCTTGCCCATGATAGATAAATGATTCTACATCTTGCCCTGAATGTCTTCTTCTTTCAAAACCTTCTCAGAATTACTAAAAACACTCTGGGTATTCACCAAAATTTCTATTTTAGAACCAAATAAACTTGGTTGTATTCTCGGGATTAATTTATAGTAACCATTTTAGCAAATGTTGTGTGGGCGCACACATTGTATAAGGAAAGCATTTCGTTGGAACTCCAAATTATCTAATGTTTTGTTTGATTAAATATTGAATGACTATATTTTTTTATTATATTTTTCAATATAGAAAACGAGATGTTTATTCCAAACTTTATTTTATGTTAAAAGCATTAATTCCTCTTTAGTAGAGGGAGAGTGACAAAAAATGTGGCAAACAAATGAAAAAATAAAGTTTTGAGAATCTCAGACGTACGAGATTTGTATATAATAGGTACGAGAGTATCAAGTTACTTTTCATTAAAAAAAATTTTTGGTTGTACGAATTTCGTACGTATGAGTGTTGTGCGCGAATATACAGAATTTACGAATTTGACAGTTTTTATTTATTTTTTATTATTTTATTTTATGGTTTTAAGAGTTTCCAGTGATATATAAATCACTGTAACTCTCACTTTAAATTTCTTTTTCTTTAAAAACTTTCTAAGAAACACTAAAAAACTCCTAAAAGCCTCGTCCAAAATTGCGATTTTTGGAACGTAATAAACAAGGTCATATCCTGGAGATAAATTCGCAGTACCTTTTATCATGAGTGCATATATTGTAGCATATCTATGTAGCTCCAAATTCTAAAACATTTTGTTTGATTACTAAATCACTATATTATTTTCTTTATGCGAATATAGTGAGAAAGTGTTGTCTACTCCCAAATATATATATATATATATATTTTTTTTTTTTTTAATTTGAGAAATTTTAAATCCTATTTAGTTGAGCTAAAGTGACAAAAACTGTTGTAGTGAAGTAAAAAAAAAAAAAAAAAAAAATCTTTTACACACGAGAGTTGTATTTTTGGATGGTTTTAAGACTTTACCTGTGATATTTAAATGATTGTAACTCTCACTTTGAATATCTTCTTCTTTCAAAACTTTCAATGGAAAACTAAAAATTCTCTAGGACTTTTCCAAATTTTTTGCATTTAGAACTTAATAAACTTGGTTGTATCCTAGGGATAAATTTGTAGTAACATTTTAGTAACTCTTCTGCGGATGCATATATTGTCTAAGGATTAAATTTCGTTGTGGCTCCAAATTCTCAAACGTTTTTTTTAATTATTAAATCACAATATATTTCAATTATATTTTTTGGTTGTGAAAATTTGATGTGTAGTCCCCCCCCCCCTTTTTTTTTAATGTGAGAAGTGTTACTTCCTCATTAGTAGAACTAAAGTGAAAGAAACTGTGGCAATGAAACTAGAAAAAATATGTTTAGAGAAGCTTGTATGTACGAGAGTTGTATGTAATACGTACGAGATTTTCAAGCTTCTTTTGCGTCAATATTTCCTGAGAGCTTGTACAAAACTCGACCGTACGAGTGTTGTAGGGGATTCAGTAGAATTTACGAATTTGATAATTTTTTGGACAAAGTTTGTTCCACGTGAAATGTAAACATTTGTGAATATTTGAAACAACTTTTGGACAGTTATAGCTCTTCACCCGTGATATGTAAATGATTCTAGCTCTCACATTTTGTACTTCTTAGAAAACTTTCTAAGAAACACTAAAAATCGTTGGGGACTTCTCCGAAATTGCTGTATTTAGAACTTAATTCAGCATAGTTGTGTCCTAGGGATAAATCTAAAGCAACATTTTAGCAACTCCTGTGCGGGTGCATATAGTGTCTAAGGATAACGTTCCATTGTGGTTCCAAATTGTCAAATGTTTGGTTTAATTATTAAATCACTATCTTTCTTTTAATATTTTTTTAATAGTGGAAATTTGATGTGTAGTTCCTATTTATTTATTTATTTATTTTTTAAATGTGATAAGTGTTTCCTCCTCTTTAGTAGAGGTAAAGTGAAAGAAATTGTGGCGATGAAATTAAGAAAATAAAAAGTTTAGAGAATCTCGTACGTACAAGATATGTATGTACGATGTACGCTATTTTTATATTTCTTTTGCATTAATATTTCCTCAGAGTTTGTACAAAACACGAACGTATGACTGTTGCAGGTGGTTTTGCAGAATTTACGAATTTGAAAATTGTTTGGACAAAATTTGTTCCAATTGAAATGCTGATGTTTGTGATTATTCAAAACAGTTTATGGACGGTTATAACTCCTTGCCCATGATAGATAAATGATTCTACATCTCACCTTGAATGTCTTCTTCTTTCAAAACTTTCTCAGAATTACTAAAAACCCTCTGGGTCTTCACCAAAATTTCTATTTTTAGAACCGAATAAACTTGGTTGTATTCTCATGATTAATTTATGGTAACCTTTTTAGCAAATGTTGTGTGGGCACACGCATTGTATAAGGAAAGCATTTCATTGGAACTCCAAATTATCTAATGTTTTGTTTGATTAAATATTGAATGACTATATTTTTTTATTATATTTTTCAATATAGAAAACGAGATGTTTATTCCAAAATTTATTTTATGTTAAAAGCATTAATTCCTCTTTAGTAGAGGAAGAGTGACAAAAAATGTGGCAAACAAATGAAAAAATAAAGTTTTGAGAATCTCGGACGTACGAGATTTGTATATAATACGTACGAGAGTATCAAGTTACTTTTCATTAAAATTAATTTTTGGTTGTACGAATTTCGCACGTACGAGTGTTGTGCGAGAATATACAGAATTTACGAATTTGATAGTTTTCAAGCCAAAAGTTGTACAAATTGAAATGAAAACTATTGTGAATATTGGAAACAGTGTTTATTTTTATTTTTTTTTATGGTTTTAAGAGTTTCCAGTGATATATAAATGATTGTAACTCTCACTTTAAATTTCTTTTTCTTTAAAAACTTTCTAAGAAACACTAAAAAACTCCTAAGAGCCTTGTCCAAAATTGTGATTTTTGGAACATAATAAACAAGGTCATATCCTGGAGATAAATTCACAGTACCTTGTAGATCCAAATTCTAAAACATTTTGTTTGATTACTGAATCACTGTATTATTTTCTTTATGCAAATATAGTGAGAAAGTGCTGTCTACTACCAAATATATATATATATATATATATTATTGGGACACGATATTCAAACCAATCCCAAACTGTATGGAATCTTGGCCCAGTGTGCCCAATACAATAAATTTGTAGAGAGTGGGTCGAAGAACTAGGCATTTGTACATGGATAACAGTTAATATGGATTTCATGACAATCAAATAGAGATGAACCGAGTTTACCAAAGAAAGTTTGTCCTTAGCACAATTCGAGGAGTTTTGTTCTAGTAAATGTTGAATGAGAATGGTTACATGAGTTCTTGAGATTGCTACTGTGCTTTCTCCATTCCTTTCTTCCCTCTCCATGGTGGGTTTCTCCTGTTATCACAGAGAGAGCTAGAGAATTTATGGAATCAAGTAGAAAAAGAAAAGAAAAGAAAAAAAAACGAGAGAGTTGAAAATGAGAGAGCTGGAGAAAGAAAGAGAGGGGGAGGTTCTGGAATCAACTCAATCAAGTGGAAATAAAGGAAAAAAAAAAAAAAAAAAAAGGAGTGGACGGAATCCTATGGGAATACGTGTGCGGTGGACAAAATGCAAGAGAAAAAAAAAAAAGAAAAAGAAAAGAAAAGAAAAGGAAACGTGTGGATGAAAGAAAGGCAAAGAATAAGAAATCACAATTTAAAAATATTATTACAATATTTTCACAATAAATTTTAAGTAATTGGCTAATATTGGTGAGTAAAAATATAATTTTAGTGGTGGGTTCAAATTAGAATTAGTAACAACTTTCATATAAGATTTTGTTATGATTCTTGTGAAAGTATTGCAAAAAATATTGTGAATGTAACACTTTTTGTTAAAAAATATAATTATTGAGAATGAATAGAAAAAGAATAAATAAAGATTAAAAAAGAATAAATTTGATTAAAAATAAAGATTAAAAAAATAGGTATGCAAAAGGTAAATGTCACTGTTGATTGTCCTAACAGTACAAAAATTTGCTTAACTTGCTGGAGATGCTCTTATATATACATTGTCCTTTTTGGTAATTTGCAACTCAAATCGCTACTTTTATAAGTTCTAACTAAATACTCAGTTACCACCGTGTAAGGGGCAAGGATCGGGGTTCAAGTCTCTAAGAAGAAGCTTCACACATATTTACACTTGGACTAGGTAAGACTAGAATTCTATCCTGTAAAAAAAAAAAAAAACTCAAAAAAAAAGCCCAACTTAAAAATGCTGAACCAATCTCGCCCAAAACTTAAAACAAAAACAAAAGAACGAAACAAAAGCTGAGAGATAGAAAGAAAGAGGGAGAAGGAGACCGAGATTGAGAGGGAGAAGGAGATTGAAGTCGAGAGGAAGGGAGGGAGAAAGAGAGATATCAAGAGGGAAAAGCTGCTCCGGAAAACTCAAAAAATAATTCGTTCTTAGCGGCTTAAGGGAGGTATTTCCAGGCGGCTCTGGCCAGTACTGGGCCGCTCTGGCCAAAACTTGGTTGGGTAAGTTCACAAAATTTTTGGATTTTCCGTCTAAGTTTCAGTGTCTCTCTCGATTTGTCTCTCCCTATCGCTCTCCCTCGCTTTGAGGATTTAACGGCAATAGTGGATGGACGGTGAGTTAACGAAGATTGAATTAGAGAGAGGGGGAATCTTTCGCCACTGTCTGACTACCTGAATCGCCACCGGTAACTTGTTTTTCTTTTAAATTATAGATATATTGTGTGTAAAGTCTTGTTTGTTTTAGTGGGTGTGTGAGATTTTACCTTTATACACATTCGTTACTCCATGAACTTTCCAATTGATATGTTTCACTTAACAGACGCCTAGCAAAACATGTTTTAGACTTTTAGTACAATAAAATCAACAGGGTATAATTTGTTGATGCGTGTGTTCTATTTTTAGCCTTCTTTTTGGGTATGCACTATCGCGCACCACCTATTTGTTGAATTGCCTGACTGAAAATACATAATTTTCAGCTATGTTTGCTCAAAACCATCTTTAGTTCCACAATCCCATTTGTGTTTTTGGTAGGAAATATGCCTGGTTTATATAAATGCACATAATTGAAATACTCTCAAGCCAAGTCTACAAATATTATAATACGTTAGTCTCCTAGAAATGTTGAAAACTTGACTGTTACAACATCATAAATCTAGATTAGTAAAACAATTCCACTCAATATTTGGAAACTAATTCTATGACCAAAAACTAAATGAATAAATAAAATATGAATTTAGAAGATTGAATTTCAATGCATTTAAAATATTATGGGAAAACATAAATATTATACAACAAAATGAGTATAATAAATAGGTCTTTAAAAACATAAAAATTATTTTAAATGAATTTGCAAAGTATGTGCGCATCACGTGGGATGTTATCTAGTTTGAATTCAATAGGATTGCTTTCATCTTCTCTTGGTAGCCCTTGATTAATGTCCCATAAATTTTTCTCTGTAAACATTTGAGGAAGAGAGACAAGGGGAGTAGAAGTTTCTACATTTTGTAGAATTCTCATTTAGTTTCATTTTTTCTGGCTTCTACATACTTGGCACTAATTTCATTTTGTTTACAAACTGGCGAAGGAAAATCAATGAGCTGGTGAGCCAAAACGTGGACCAATGTTATTTGATTTTTATAAAACCTCCTCCCGTTGATGTTGAGAGCATCTAGACTGTAACACATAATACATTTGTCCCGGCCAAGATAACAATTCATTTCTTTTCCATTCCACATTGCTGTTGCATTTTAAATTATTAATCCTATTTTACATGTTTCTATCTTGGTTTATCAGGACACAGCAACCTGTTTTGTTGGCCGATTATCAGAGGAATATGCTGAATATGTTGATGTAGTTCAACCAGTTCAAGTTGCAGTTTATGCAATGAAATTGGGCTCATCGCTGGTTTTGGCAAGTGTCTTCCAGAAAGATTTGCCGAGTATGGTTGAGCTGGACAATATGGATCTCATTATGGTATTTTTTCTGTTTTATTTTAGATTTATTTTTCTTTTGGATGTTTTAAACATATCATTGGCTGACTTGGAGGGTATTGCAGGGAACTATCTATTCATTCATGAGATTTCCCCGTGGATTTCCGTCCAAGTTGATTTCTGTTAACTTGAGCAGCACACAGCCTCAGCTTCTTTCCTATGACAGAGATATTCCCACAATCTTTTCTGCTGCTGATATGACCTTGCTAGAAAAGTTGGTTACATTCTCAAATGGTGTTGCTGTTGATAAGGTGGTCTGCACTTCATTTAATTCTTTCTTAATAGATAAACTTGTTTCATTTGATGTCTCCATCATAACGTCTTCTTCTTTGACAGTTCATCTATTTGGAGCATTTCATTTATTTTACTATTATGTAGTATCAAATTGAGGTGTTTATGCAATGTATTTGCTTTCCCATTTGGAACAGGTCTCCGTTATGCAACTTAAAGCGTCTCTTCATCAAAATGTTCTTGTCCCTGTTGCACATCATGTAGCTAATGCTCAATTGATGGATAAAGATTCCTTTGAGGTTAGAGTCTATTTTAATTGCAACTAATAGAAAGGAATTTGCTCACACGATTATTATCTGATTATAAAATATATGTTCTGAATGAGCTTTTGCATAAAATATTTAAAGAATTTTCCAAACTTTGGGTGAGCATGAAAATTCAAGCAAAAACCAAAAAGGACTATGATTCTCAGCAGTACAAGTTCAAGCCTCGTGTGTTTCAGATTGAGAGGATTATTGAAGTTGATATATCAACACTTGGCAAGTCAATGGGAAATGACAGTTTTTCAGAATGGAAGGCATTGCTTTCTGAAGAAAAGTTGACTACAATGGTAGTACTTTCATAATATTTATATGCAAATTTATGCAAGTATTTGCATATTGTAAATTTATCTTATTTTAGTATTTGGTGGTCATAAAATCCTTTCATCCTTTTTAGGAGACTTCACATTTTAATGCTGTTTCCTTTGTGTTTGTTCATGTGGGTCTGCTTCAAATTCTGGAATTGAGGCCAAAGATTGCATTAAGGTTTACCTGGGTATGAGTATCAATTTAGGTTTTGAGTATTATTTATTTATTTGTTTTTTATATTAAAATTTTGTTGGATTATGTTGATTTAAAATTTTTTTTTTGGGTTAATTGTTATGTTCTGCTTGCATGCATTAGTAGTTAATACAAGTGAGAAAATGTGGGAACATTTTAATGTTTGGGTTCTCTATTTCCCTGTTTGGCTGGTGGGAAAATGTTGGAAAATTTTAAACTTGGCAAGATATTGGAAAATAGAAATGAAAATGTTAAATGAAATACTGTAACTTAGCCTTAACTTGTCTTGTCTGGGGAAGAAAAGATATTTCCAGAAATAAATATCTTGATGATATGCCAACACCTTATGCTATGAACGTCTCATCCTCCTCTCCCCCTCATACACACTCACAGTATCTGTATAAATTTTGTGCATACATATGTATGTTCATCCACAAAGACGGTCGGAAAAGCACCCACACAAACACACACTGATGCAGAGAGCACAAAGAAAATTGTTTCAAAATTAATTATTTTTATACTTTCTTCCAGATCTCATTCTTGAATTGGGGTTTTAATGTTGTTGGGAACTTTATGTGATGTAATTGGTCAGTTTTGGCTCCAAATTGAACTACCCATTTATTATGCTGGGGCTCCTGGTCCTTGATACTGTGATATGGTTTGCTTTCCTGATTTTTATAATTTTGTTCCTAATTGTTGAGATTATGCTGGTATTGTTTTCATTAAAGTGAAACGGGTTTCACATTTTATAAGAGCAATTCGGGTGTATTGTTCCCTGATTTAGTTGTAATCTTACAAATGAAACTCCATGCAAAGTGAGACAACAAAAATGAGCCCTCATTCAGTTCTGATGTCACTTATTGCTGTTTTGAGTGTCTTTGACCATTTATAACATCTGCTTATGTATGAATGTAAATGATGTCCTTGAGAAAATTTTTAACTTTTTTTTTCTTCGTCATTTTAGGTTGTGGACTTCAGCACTATTCATGGACCAAATTACCTTGTTATTTCTGCAAAAGCAAGGCAAGAATTCTTGTCTGCAATTCAGGAGGCTATGTACATGGTGTTTTCTAATCCTGCAGAGAGAAGATATGTTACTCAACAAGCAATGAAGTTTCACCATATATGGGGTAAGCTACCCTCCATTTGACTGTTTACACTATGCACATTTCACATTAAGACTTACACTTTCAAAATTGTTATTAGGATTTAATTTCAATCCAGGTTGAGATTATGAGAGAATCGGGAAATGTAGATTTCTCTGAATATTTTTGTGCTAGAAAAAATATATTTGAGTTTAAATGACTTGACAATCAATTGAATCGCTTAATTGTCAGATTCATTCAATACATTTTTATATTCTAGAAGTGACATAAATTTTGTTTTCATGGATTTCTAAAACATAAGATTTTGTTATATTTGCATTTATGGAACAAAGTTAACATTCTGCAACATTGCAGCAATTGAGTTTCTCCAATTAGAGTCCACTGTTGCAATTTAAATGATTTTTTTAGCTTATTAATTATTTTATGTCAATTAGTAGGTCATTATGTACATGTTGGAACTATCTCTTAATGGTTTGTGCTGCCATTCAACTTATTGCATGAAAAAGAGCCATGCTTAATTGCTTTATTCTCAAGGCTGGGACTCAAGTAATTTTCTCTTTGAGTATGTTGTTAATTTCAAGGTATGGCATATAGGTAGAACCAAGTAGTTCCTTCAATACTTCAAAAGATTGCATTAAAGTTTACCTGGGTATGATTTAGGTTTTGAGTATTAATTTATTCTTTTATATTAAATTTTTTATTTTTATTTTATGTGTTTTTATTTTCGGAGGCAATTTCACATTTTTAATACTGTTTCCTTTGTGTTTGTTCATGTGGGTCTGCTTCAAATTCTGGAATTGAGGTCAAAGATTGCATTGAGGTTTACCTGGGTATGATTTAGGTTTTGAGTATTAATTAATTAATTTTATATTATAATTTTTGTTGGATTATGTTGATTTTAATGTTTTTTTTAGTTTATTTTTGGTTGATTGTTATGTTCTGCCTGCATGCATTCATGATATGTGTTGAAGTATTAAGGTCTTCAAGTATTTGATTCTTCGTCTTTGTATAGGAGTTTCTTTAAGAGGACGAGGATGGAAATGTGGATCTGTTTTTGTTGATGGAATATTTCCAGTACTGAGTCCCATTGCCCAGTAAATTATGGACTTTTCCCTGAATGACCTTGATCATTAGGGCTTATGTGTTGTTTTACTTCAGGTTTGGTTTTGTTTGTTGTAGCAACTTTTTACCTTGATTTCTCTAAACAATTATTAAGTGATGTGTACTTTATCTATCAGTGGATCTTATAAGTTTTTTTTTTTTTTTTTTGGGTGTGTGTGGCTAAGACGAGTGTCCAGGGCTGTTTGTGCACCTGACTAGGTGTGTGAGACAGGAGATTACACATGCTTGGTAATTTTATCAGGAGAAATACCCTTGGTAGTAGCCTCAAAATGCTGGCTAGGAGACTTGAACCACCAGGAGGTTCTATTTATATGTATTATGGTGTTTCATACCACATGTTTGCTTTTTTGTTTTAAAGAGCCTTTCATGTAATTCATTGCATAACCCGTCTTTGGAGCCTGCTACTAACCTTGATAGGTTCTTGGACTGCACCAAGCCTTTGGTCCTGGTACAGTATCTCTCTGAGGTACATCTCTTATTTTATCTTTCGTCTTTTGTGCTTTTCATTAGTTGTAGTTTTTGGAGCCTGTTACTAACACAATTTTTTGGTTGGTGTTTCTATAAATTTCTACAGCTGTTGCTTTGGTTCCAACAATCTGCTTACCAAACAATTCATCCTTTTTAATTTTTTTTTTCCTTGTGTCACATTCTTATTTATACATAAATGCTTTGTATTCTACTTTTATAGATCCATTCTGTTTAGAGCTTTCACAGGCCTTCTCCCTGACATTCCAACTGGCCGTGCTACATTCTGTGATTATCATGATGCTGTAGCTTCTCAGTCTTATTTGTGAATTTGGACAGTTTGAGTAGTTTTTATTATTTTGGTTACTATCACAGAAGTCATTCTTACCTCAGTTTTCGTTTACTCATACTTTGTTTGGCTTGTTACGGCGTATGTACTTAATACTTTTTATTTCATCTATGTGCAAGTTCCCAAGTCTTGGTTGGGAGACCATTGAAATGCTTATCGTTCTTTGGTTTTGATTTCTGGAAATTGTTAACAGAGAAATACTATCTTCTTAATTGCATGGCAGCATTAAGTATGATAAGATCTACATGGACAGGTTACACATTTTAATAGAGAAATTCAGGTGTATTGTACCCTGATTTAGTTGTAATCTCACAAATGAAACTCCATGCAAAGTGAGACAACAAAAATGAGCCCTCATTCAATTCTGTGTCTTGTGCATGGGTTTAGATTTTGTTGTTTCACATTTTGTATGCAAAAAATGGCATGAATAAGGGAATTTTTACTGAAATTTACAAATTTTAAAATGCAAATTAATTTGATATCAATCATATATAAAATGTTCGTATGTGGTCTGTTTGTGTATTTGGTAGTTATTTTGGACTTTGGTTATCTCTTGGTTTTTGACTTTCGCAAATGCAAACTTGCACAGCTTCACATTTTTTTCTCCAAAGGTACAGATTTTGCTTCTTTTTCGTGATTGGATTTAATTTTATAGGTTTGTTCAATTTAAGTTTATTGGATTTTTGCACATGTTATTTTAGCTTCACTTCGTTTATGTGTATGTTACTTTAGCTTCATTGTCTTATTTCAACATATCCAAATCATGTGTGTTTGCTTTTTGTTTCAATTTCTATTTATTTTTTATTTTTCATTTTGAGTTTTATGTGGTAGTCAATGTGCTATTTGGAATTATAGTGTATGGGCATCTACATCATCTCTCTTTGGTCTTCTTGAATCTTTGGTGTCCTTAACCTTCAATCTCCCTCTATTTTTCATTTCTATGTTTCAGTGTCACTCCTGAACAATCAAGCATCCAGCCTACAACAATCCAAGACTTCATCATCCTCGCTCTTCTCCACTAATCGATTACACAGGTATGATTTGTAGTCCTTCAATAAATATTACTCTGAGTTTGTGCACGGGTTTCTGTCTAATGATATCATTTATGGGTTTTGGTATGAGATTGGGAGATGGGAGGCAGAGGAGCAGATGATAAAAGCAGAATTAGTTGTGGTTTTGGTATTCTTTTCTCTCTACAAATTTCTAATTTGATTTTGGATTCATCCCTATGAAATTTCCGGCCTGAATTCATCCATCATAGCTGCTCAAGGGCATTGGGTCATGGAAACTTCAAGTTTGCTCAATTTTTAACCTTAAACACAAGATTCACATTACATTTGATATGTTTATTTGCTCAGAACCATCGTGGTTTTGATTTCTGTCAAATAGCAAGCATTATGGTTTTCAATTTCCCTAACAGCATCCTTTGTGCTTTAATCTTAAAAGACTGGATCATGATTACTCTGTTCTGCACATGCTTGTTTCATTGGTGGATATGGAGTTCAAGAAAGGTAAGTGATTTAATTTCTTTCATATTCATTATAGGCTGAAATTTTCTGATCATGCATTTTGTTTTGTATAATTTTTGCGTGGTGTTAGTTTTTTGGCACCAACAGTACAATGTCCCATAAAAAAAAATGGGACTGGATGTCTTTGGTTTCCCACTTCAAGAGGTAGTGTTTTGTATAATTGGAAAAGAAGTGTTGACAACTTTTTGTAAAGAAATAAAAATTTTCCTTTAATAGTATAAATCTTCCTGGCCAAAAAAATAAAAAAAAAGATGTGTGTGAGCATCAAGTAATGGCTATGAACTTTCAAAATTAAAGAGAAACTTATTAATTTAATTAAGAGGACTTCGGCAATATTATTATGCTGAAAACTTATGTTGCATACAAAATCTCATAAGGCAAAATTTTATCAACCATGGCCAAATTTTCAATTTTTACTATTTTAAAAAACAAATCCCCACACACACGCACGTATATGTAAAAGGAACGGCCTTGCAGACTTTGCCACCGCCAGATAGGTCTTTCTCTCAAACCAGTAAAGTTTTTAAATTTTGTTTTATAAACTCAACGGTTAGCTATATACACTTATCCAAAAAAAAAAAAAAGAAAACTTAATGGTTAGGTATGGTATTTCAAATAACTTGATTTAGATTTGGGGTTACGTTTGGTTGTTTTTTCTTATGAATGATTACCAGAAATTGATGGGGTTTTGATAATTTCAATTATTGGGCGCATTGCTCTCACATTCTTATTTCAATAATTTAATCAAAACTCCTTGTCCTAACCGTGTCCTTTTGCGAGAATATAACCAGGTGTGCTATTCATAATTCACCATCTGTTGTCTCTCTCTCTCTCTTTAGGTTATGGAATTTTTTTTTTGTGGTTGAGATTTTCTTTCCTAATCTTCTTCTTCTGTTCTGTTTAGAATTGGTTTTCTTTTGAGTATTTGTTTTAGTCTTCATATTTATATTGACAACTTCTGCATTGCCAACATTTATGTTGAAGCAGTGTAAGAAATCAAAAACAGAAATTATGTGGAGGTATTACTTTGAGTGCATCCATTTTTGGGTTGAAATTCCTACTTATTGTTGGATATTGTATATGGCAGATGAAGTGCATCTATTTTTGGTGAAAGATCAATGCTGAAGCCAATGTCTTTAGAGAGTAAAGCATGTTGGAGAAAAGAAATCAAATTGCTTTTATCTGAAAAAAAATCATTTTCTCTTGCAACCTGTGTGATTTTGATAATGTTAATTTCCTCTCAAATGTTTTTTTCCTTTCATGATTTGATCGATAATGGTAACTCAACTAAGAAGTGATATACTTGATCAGTCTGTTTGAAATTTCCCATTCTCCAAAATATTTCTCTTATGGTTTTATATTTCAGCAAGTGATCTAGTTACAGGCTCCCACTCCATGCTTAAGTGATCTTATGTTGTCACCCTCTCTTGATTGGTTCATGTGATGTTTTTAAATTTGAATTAAAAGTTCTTATGCTTGATGCAAAGTGTTTTGCTCTGTCATCTATTGTTTCAAGTTTACTGCCTGATATGTGTAATTATCATAGGGAGCAAAACATGATCTCCCCTCCTTGATTTTTCCAGGCACATACCTCATTTTAAATGAATCATAATAAACGAAGTCATCTCCTTGGTTTTTCCGGGCACATACCTCATTTTAAATGAACCATAATAAACAAAGTCATCTCGGCGATTCTTCCCATAGTACTTTGTTGCCAATATTAAAACCATACAAAGAGATTATGTTTTTAATTCCAAGTCCCTTCATTATTTTTTATGTTTGCAGGTATTATGTGAAGCATATCAAGTTTCAAGTGATCCACAGCGAAGAGATGCTTATTATTGAGATTGGAAAAAATTACATATTAAGGTATGTTTTCACTCACATGTTTCATTTTCATGTCTGTGACCAAATTTTCTAATACCTCATTTATAGATGTTAATTTTGATCAGTATCAGCATTTTAGATGTTTTCATACGTGATTTCTATGTCATTTCCCTTGCTAACAGAATATTTACTTGCTTATACAAATTTTCATGGATAAAAGTTCTATCAATCTGGACAAACCCTAACCATGGCAGAATAGGTTTCATCAGATCTCATATCTCTTTCCCCTTTATGCGTATTATGATTCCAAGGCTTTTTTATTCTGCTTCTAAAATCGCCGTTTATGTACATTGCAGATGGAGAAGGCATTCTTGATGCAGCCCAAGATTTCCTCAGGTAAGATCTCATGCTATATCCCAGATCCTTTATTTTCTTTGAAAATGTGTGATGTTGTAGAGTTAGATTTAAGATTTGGATTTGTTTCTTTTGATTTCTGATGTTTCCTTATGTAAACATTTGGAGTTTGTGTAATTAGCAGGAAAGCTGTTTAGTTACTTGAAAGTGGTTAAGAGGAAAAGTATTAGAGATCTGAATTTCGAACTTCTTAGATTAAGACATCATGATTTTTTTGGAGGTGAGGTTTGCTTCTACTAAATTTGGTCATCTTGGTTGCTTCCTTCGTTCCAAACCTATGCTATAATTTGGTTGGTGGTTTTGGTATGTGGCCCTATTTATAGGTTCCAAAGGTTAATATTTGCTATGTTAACTTTTTGAAATTTAGTAATTTTGTGGTTAATTGCTTGTTTATTTTGTTGTTGTTTGCTTACGTCTTTAAGGTTTTGCTCTCAGGAAGTTTTGTAGGGTAAGTGTCTGACCTATGTTTATATCAAACATGTTGGTGAAATTCTGCTTATTTACATTTAAGTAACATTATTTTCGGTATAATTGGCCCTTTGAGGAAAGTCACAATGACATCTAAGCTCTAATGCTGAAAAGAATGTATAGACTCCTAGTTGAATTCTGGCTTGCCTTAAAAATTTGGGGTTGCAAATCAATTTTTTTCATCTATGTTGTCTTTTCTCTCTTCTCTTTGTTAGGGTTAGGGTTTTTGATTTGATTCTCATCATTTTTTTGTTTGTTTTTTTGTTTCTGTTCATCACCGAGCCCAAGAACTGAAGGCGAATCGGGTGAGTCAACTTCACTTTTCCATGATTTTTTTGTTTTCTTTTTGGAAGCAATTTTTTTTTTCACATTTTTAATGCTGTTTCCTTTGTGTTTGTTCATGTGGGTCTGCTTCAAATTCTAGAATTGAGGCCAAAGATTGCATTAAGGTTTACCTGGGTATGAGTATTAATTTAGGTTTTGAGTATTATTTTTTTTTTTATTAAAATTTTTGTTGGATAATGTTGATTTTAATTTTTTTTGCTTTTTTTGGTTGATTGTTATGTTCTGTTTGCATGCATTCTACAAGTGAGAAAATGTGCGGCTAGTGAGAAAATGGGTAAAAATTTTAATGTTTGGGTTCTCTATTTCCCTGTTTGGCTAGTGGGAAATTTTAAACTTGGCAAGATATTAGAAAATAGAAATAAAAATGTTAAATGAAATACTGTAACTTACCCTCTTCACTTGCCTTGTCAATGGAGTTTCGTGGAAATGCGTGTTATGTTTAAACAACGAAAGCTGTTATTCAAATAACGGTACCAAACAGACCTTAAATGTATTATTTTTTATCAACTTAAGTTTTTTGGAAGATGATTTTATAAATAAATAAATAAATAAAAGAAAAAAAAAAGAATTGGGAAAATAGCAAACTAATTATTTAGTAATGGCACGGTTCAACATTTTTCACAATTAATGAAGTTATCCACTATAAGTAAAGATGTGCATTGGTTGGATTTGAAGGTCTTTTCAACCAAATTCGACAAGATCAAGGGAAAAAAAATTTCAACCCATCACATATGTAAAAAACCAACCCAACTGGTTAGGTTAGTTTGGATCAATGTGTTGTATTTACATGTTTCATACCTAGAAAGGTTTTTATCAACCATTTAAGCACTATATATTTTTCAATAAATTATTTCAATTCACATGATTTTTTTTTGAAAACAAATGATACAATTCACCTAATTAATAAAACTAATAAATATATTAAAATGAACTTACATATTTATGGGTCGAACTGGTAAAAAAAAAAAAAAAATCAACTTAGACCCAACCTAACTCAAGGCTAACAAAACGTTAGAACCCGATTTAACCCACCAACTCACGAAAAACCAAGCCAAATCATGTTGAGTTAGGTTTGATTAGTTTTGTTTGATTGGTGGGTTAGATTAACACTGTAAATGGTTAGTGGTGGGTCCATGTAATTGGATAATTTTTTTTTTAAAGCGGATTTTGGGGGTATTATAATATTTAATTTATTACTTTTTGAAATCTCATTATTTAATTTATCACTTGTAAAATTATATGATTTAATTTCTTACATTCCTAAATCATAGGCTTAATATTTAATTTTCTATAAAAAAAATTATGTGAAAAATATAGATATAATTTTTAAAATGATTTTTTTTTACACATTTATTTAACGATATAAAATTTCCAAGTTTAAGCAACCACCGTGAGTACACGATGACTAAAAGCACCCACAAATATAGGCCCAAGCCTAACAATTACTTGGACCTTTTCATTTTTGTGAGGTTCTGCATAAGACTGGGCTAAACTTACTAGTCCAATTATTATATTTTACTACATGAATACCCACCCACACCAGAGAGCACCGCCAGTGTTAAAGCTTGTGCGTGCATCCTAGCAACAAAGAAGGCACACAATTTTTATTAGTATCTTACACAAACACACACGAACTTAGAACTTAAAAAACAGTTTGATACAATATATGAGGCCTATGTACGTACCTGGCATGAATAAGCCTTAGGCTTGGCTTGAGGGGAGATCTTGTACGTGAATTATAAGCTAGTGATGCTCCAATTCCTGACGCCCACAGTGACCCTATAGTAACCATTTCATGATAATGAGGATACTGATAATTCACAAAATTATTCTGATGTTTCAATTACCACAATTTATACTATACATAGAACTTACATGTTAGGGTCTTAGTATTTTTACTACATAGATTTAAGAAAGAAAGAAAGAAGAAGAAGAAGAAGAAGAAGAAGAAAGGATCATATTAATTGAGAAAGAGGGTTTACTATACTGACCAATGGAGGTGAGCTTGTTCTTGGAGACCCAGGTTTGAATTGCTTCCATTTTGTTGTTTTACAAAGTATATTCAGTAGTGTACTAGTGAATGAATCAGTGGGGTGGAGGTGATTGGCTTAATGCATGGGAAGGTAGGTATTTATAAGTGGTCTATGTTGAAAAATGTGCGTTCGTGTTTAGTGTAGCCCATTGTTTTACTTTGTTCTCTCTTTTCCCTGAACCACTCTTGGTCTTGGAGCTTAAACTAGAGGCTTTCATATCCGGTTTTGTTTTATATTGATTCTTGCTTTGCTAACCTGTGTGACTTGTCTAATACTGTGTGACTTGTTTTATATTGATTCTTGCTTTGCTAAGCTGCCTCGGGTTCTCTCTCTGATTTAATGCAGCTGATTCAGGAAAAACCCCACACAGTTCCGTTGTTCAGCATCACAGCGTGGTCTCTATGGCACCACAGAAATAAAGCTCGCCTCCAGGAACCTTCTTTGCTGCAAGCTGAAATTGCTGGTTTCGCATGAGAATATCTTCGAAGCTTCAAGATCCAGGATTCACAAAAAGCCACTTCACGGGCAGCAGACATCGCTCTCAAAAGCTTTGGCGTCCTCCACCTCAGGAGTGTTTCAAGACCAATTATGACGGGGCAATGTTCGATGAATCAGATAAAGCTGGCCTTGGCATCGTCGTCTGAAATTCTGAGGGCCAAGTTATGGTTGCTCTGTCCGAAAAAATCAAGAAACCACCTTCGGTTGTGGCTCTGGAGTTACTGGCAGCAAGAAGAGCAGCAGTCTTGGTTTCTGAAGTGGGATTCCAGCAATCTTGTTTTGAGGGTGATTCGGAGGTTGTAGTAAAGTCTCTACGTGGTAGTGGCTTGGAAAAATCTGCTGTTGGTCATATTTTAAAAGACACTCTGTCTATTGTTAGCTTGTTACAAAGCTATTCTTTCTCTCATGTCAATAGGTAAGGCAATGCAGTCACACACGCCTTAACTCAAAGAGCAAGACTTCCTTTCCTTTACGAGTCTGTCTCACTAGATTTAGATGCTGTTACTTTGGCTGACTTAAAGCCCCTTGATTAATGTTATGAAAGTTATTTCCTTCTCAAAAAAAAAAAAAAAAAAAAAAAAAAAAACTTTCACCAGGTACTATTGCCCTTGGTAAAGTGGATTTTCATCAGAAAAATGCTGATTTCTTCCATTCCTTTTTATTAAAGTAGTTGTCTACTTTTGATGATCTACTTTTATTGAGTTAGCTAATAATACTTGAACAATGTCATCCTTCTCAATAAAATAAAATAAAATAGAACAAAGTCAGAAAACAATGTGTCATATATTTTAGAAAATAGTAATAATATCTCCTCAAAAATCTAAACTTTCGGGCAAGCAAATTAAGAGTAACAACGTAATAGTAGTTTGTTCAATATTCATCGGGGAAAAAAAAAAAAAAAGAACCTTTAACTTATTTCAATTTTCTAGTATTACAAGTTGAGTACTGTTTACTTTGATGCAATTTTATATTCTTGATAGTTTTTTAAGGTAATAGAACAGTCTTCGGGCACAAAATTTGTGTCATAGATTATGATGCTCTTAATTAGTGGTATAAAATTTGTGTCATGGACTCTCTCTTTAACAAAAGTATGGGATCCGCAGATGTGCACGTGTATCAGCATGATCAAGGAGCTACATTGTATTATTGTAAACAAGGAAAAAAATATAATAAAAAAAAACTGCCGACGAATTCTATTTAGCCGTTGGATTTTATGGGTAAATGTGAAGATAACCGACATAATAGAGCTGTAAGTTTTTTCAATAAAGAAAGACATTTTATTCATTCATATTACATTTTGACCAATATATGTAACCATTTTTCTACAAGAACAATGGTTGTCACAATTTCATAGATTATGAATAGTAAAGTACCACTTTTACTCGATCACTAAAGTTGCGTTCCTTTCTTTTACTAAAGTTAGGAGTATTAGAGAATCTTGCTAAAGTTATAAAATATATTGAGCAGTATTATTTAATATTTACTATTTAGGCACTATTTAGAAAGTTGGAGTATTATGCTAAAGTGCTAATTAATCTGAGCTAGATGTAAACAACTTGATTTGTAATAATTAAAAATAAAGAAAGAGGCAAAAGGAGAAACAAATGTCAATTCATGTCAACCAAATAGGTGCATGAAGAGCCATTTTAGGGAGCCCAACTTGTTTCATTGAACAGTAAGATTGCCCTCTTGATAGTTGATATTGTATTATTGCTATTTGAGGAGCATGGTACAATGATGATTTATATAGTTTTGTGAGAAACAAGGGGTACTAATAATGGTTTTTACTCTCAAGAGTCATGTACTGCTTATATTTTTCAATTTTAAAAAAACAAAAAACAAATGTAGGATTTGTCGTCTTATGGCCTCTTCCATTTGCTCAAGAATATCTAACTTTTCTTGAACCCATTAACGCCAAAAAACTATTTGTTAACGATTTGAATTTTGACCTTGTGGAAATTGAAATAATTAGCTAAGGCCAGGAGGCAAGAGTATCTGCTCTTAGTGTAGCAGTGTATATTGCCAATGATGAACAGCATCCAAAAGAGTCAGGGACCTTGAATTACTATACTAGATGTGATTCTTATCCCACCACGTTTTGGATCATATCATAAATACATATTTTTTGGGATATTACGTAAAGTAATAATGAAAGCTCAAAGTTAAAATAAAAGCAAACATAAAATAGATAACTTGGAGACACAATATCATTTTTCTTAAACAATATTTGCCTCCCACACTATTGTTGTTAAAGGGTTTTCGCAAATTTGTCCCTAAGATACAACCAAGATGTTGGGTTCTACCGATAGCAATTCTGGAGAATGATCACAAGATTTCTTATGTTTCTTTTTAACTTACTATTTTTCAAGTGAACATAAGCCTCTATTTATACTCATAGGGTTATATTCATCAAAAGACACGTATGGAGAGTTAACATATTTCACAAAACCGTTAATGAGGCTTGAAACCTCTTCAACCTTTCTGAATAGTCACCTGAAAATTCTGCAGAAAATCATGTTTTACGACTTTCAATCGGTCGAAAGTTCCTCTCGATCGATCGAGTAATCTTTTCAATCGATCGAACAGGAATTGAATAGCGATTGATTCATTTAGAGGCTCTAGGATTATTTTCTTACCATTTCGATCGATCAAGCCAAAGTTTCGACCGATTGAAAATGCTGTATTTTGAATTTTCATTTAGAAAATCCCAGAACTTGAATTTTCACTTTATGAAACAATATTCTCCAAACTCAAACATCATTATTACAACCTATCCATGTATATACCTATATATACAACAATATATATTAGGCCATGATTGTAGAAAAGGTCTTGATCAAAGTTGAATATGATTATGACACAGGCACACATCCATTTCTTAAGGCTCCGTTCGTTTGGAGTGAAAACAGGGAGGATGGAAAATAAAGGGAGAAAAATAGGATAGAAAATGCTTTTTTTTTTTTTTTCTTCTTCCAAATCGGAAGGAAAATCTAGAGAGAAAAGTTCTATAAAACCTTTTTGTAATTATTTTCCAGGATAAGATATTTTGCAAGTCTATCCTCAATGAGTTTGCTGTCAAGATGAAACTGAAGCAGCCTACTTACAATAATGTTGAGCAAGAACAAGAAGGGTCCCTTCCAGTTTTCAAGTCTACTTTGGTTTTCAATGGTTTTTATTGTACTGGTGAACTTGGTAGAAACAAGAAAGAAGCTGAACAATTGGCAGCACGTGCATTTATTATCTCTGTTTTGGGTATCTTTTTTCTCTTTGATTATTATAAAGTTGTCTTTAAACTATGCACGCTTTGTGTGTTCTAAACTTTGTGTGGCTACTAATTAAGAATATAATGCAGGTAAAAATGAGTCGGGAACGGTTCTTTCTGAGATAATCAAGTGTAAAGGCAAACTCTATGCTGAATTGCATAAACTGAAGGATACAAGCCATGAGAATATCAATACTGTACCCCAGGCTGTTGGAGTTAGCATAGGACAAAGTTCTAGGCAAGTTAGCCATGAACTCATTGTATCAAAACCTGAACCATCTCAAGCAGTGAATTTGCCAATTGAATTTGTGCCTGCTGTGTTACCAGAGACTTCAGATGTAGGTCTAAGTTCCTTGAAGAAGCGCCACAAGAATAAGAAGAAACCTAACAAGAAATTGCGGTCTGACACTCCGTATGTTTTAGTCTCTCTCTTTCCATGTTTGGCATGATTCTTGTCTTATTTTGGCTACTTCGATCTAGTGGAATACTTTATCAAGAATTTCTCTTGAATCACCTCTGTCTCTTTCCAGTTTTTATGTTTTTTTTTTAATTTTTTAATTTTATGGTTTTAAGAGTTTCCAATGATTTATAAATGATTTTAACTCTAACTTTAAATTTATTTTTCTTTAAAAACTTTCCAAGAAACACTAAAAATCTCCTAAGAGCCTTGTCCAAAATTGTGATTTTTGGAACGTAATAAACTAGGTCATATCTTGGAGTTAAATTCACAACACCTTTTGTCATGAGTGCAGATATTGTAGCATATCTTTGTAACTCCAAATTCTAAAACATTTTGTTTGATTACTGAAACAATATATTTTTTTTCTTTATGCAAATATCGTGAGAAACTGTTGTCAACTCTCAAATATATATATATATATATATATATGTTTTAATTTGAGAAATTTTAAATCCTATTTAGTTGAGCGAAAGTGACAAAAACTGTGGCAGCGAAGTAAAAAAAAAAAAATCTTTTACATACGAGAGTTATATTTTTGGATGGTTTTAAGACTTTACCCATGATACATAAATGATTGTAACTCTCACATTGAATATCTTCTTCTTTCAAAACTTTCAACGGAAAACTAAAATTTCTCAGGGACTTCTCCAAAACTTTTGTATCTAGAACTTAATAAACTTGGTTGTATCCTAGAGATAAATTTGTAGTAACATTTTGGTAACTCTTTTGTGGGTGCATATATTGTCTAAGGATAACGTTTCGTTGTGGCTCCAAATTCTCAAATGTTTTGTTTGATTATTAAATCACAGGATTTTTCAATTATATTTTGTGGTTGAGAAAATTTGATGTGTAGTCCCCCCCCCCCCTCCCCCTTTTTTTATTTTTATTTTTAAATGTGAGAAGTGTTACTTCCTCATTAGTAGAACTAAAGTGAAAGAAACTACAGCAATGAAACTAGAAAAAATATGTTTAGAGAAGCTTGTATGTACGTTAGTTGTATGTAATACGTACAAGATTTTCAGGCTTCTTTTGCATCAATATTTCCTGAGAGTTTGTACAAAACTCGACCGTACGAGTGTTGTAGGGGATTCAGCAGAATTTACGAATTTGGCAATTTTTTGGGACAAAGTTTGTTCCACGTGAAATGTAAACATTTGTGAATATTTGAAATAGCTTTTGGACGATTATTACTCTTCACCCGTGATATATAAATGATTCTAGCTCTCACATTCTGTACCTCTTAGAAAACTTTCTAAGAAATACTAAAAATCGTAGGGGACTTCTTCGAAATTGCTGTATTTAGAACTTAATTAAACATAGTTGTGTCCTAGGGATAAATCTGAAGTAACATTTTAGCAACTCCTGTGCAGGTGCATATAGTGTCAAAGGATAGCGTTCCATTGTGGTTCCAAATTGTCAAATGTTTGGTTTAATTATTAAATCACTATCTTTTTTTTAATATTTTTATGGTAGTGAAAATTTGATGTGTAGTTCCTTTTTTTTTTTTTTTTTTTTTTAAATGTGATAAGTGTTTCCTCCTCTTTAGTAGAGGTAAAGTGAAAGAAACTGTGGCGTTGAAAATAAGAAAATAAAAAGTTTAGAGAATCTCGTACGTACAAGATATGTATGTACGATGTACGATATTTTTATATTTCTTTTGCATTAATATTTCCACAGAGTTTCTACAAAACACGAACATATGAGTGTTGCAGGTGGTTTTGCAGAATTTACGAATTTGAAAATTGTTTGGACAAAATTTGTTCCAATTGAAATGCTGATGTTTGTGAATATTGAAAACAGTCTATGGACGGTTATAACTCCTTGCCCATGATAAATGATTCTACATCTTACCTTGAATGTCTTCTTCTTCCAAAACTTTCTCCGAAATACTATAAATCCTCTGGGTCTTCACCAAAATTTCTATTTTAGATCCGAGTAAATTTGGTTGTATTCTCGGGATTAACTTATAGTAACCTTTTAGCAAATGTTGTATGGGTGCACACATTGTCTAAGGAAAGCATTACATTGGGACTCCAAATTATCTAATGTTTTGGTTGATTAATTATTGAATGACTATATTTTTTTATTATATTTTTCAGTATAGAAAACGAGATGTTTGTTCCAAAATTTATTTTATGTCAAAAGCATTAATTTTTGTTTAGTAGAGGCTGACAAAAAATGGGGCAAACAAATGAAAAAATAAAGTTTAGAGAATCTCGAACGTATGATATTTGTATATAATACGTACGAGAGTATCTAGTTTCTTTTCAAAAAAATTAATTTTGGGTTGTACGAAATTCGCACGTACGAATTTTGTGCGATAATATGCAGAATTTTCGAATTTGACAATTTTCAAGCCAAAAGTTGTACAAATTAAAATGAACACTATTGTGAATATTGGAAATAGTTTTTATGTTTTTTTTTTTTTTTTTATGGTTTTAAGAGTTTCAAATGATTTATAAATGATTGTAACTCTAACATTAAATTTATTTTTCTTTAAAAACTTTCCAAGACACACTAAAAAACTCCTATATATATATGAGAAAGTGTTGTCTACTACCAAATATATATATATATATATATATATATATATTGTAGGGACACGATATTCAGACCAATTCCGAACTGTATGGAATCTTGGCCCAGTGTGCCCAATACAATAAATTTGTAGAGAGTGGGTCGAAGAGCTAGGCATTTGTACATGGATAACAGTTAATATGGATTTCATGACAATCAAATAGAGATGAACGGAGTTTACCAAAGAAAGTTTGTCCTCGGCACAATCCGAGGAGTTTTGTTCTAGTAAATGTTGAATGAGAATGGTTACAGGAGTTCTTGAGATTGCTACCGTGCTTTCTCCTTTCCTTTCTTCCCTCTCCATGGTGGGTTTCTCCTGTTATATAGTCCCTTTCCAACAATTTGGGCCTTCCCCTTCTCGCACAAATCTCGTACGTGCGAAATTCGTACAACCCAAAATTAATTTTTATGAAAAGAAACTAGAGACTCTCGTACGTATTATATACAAATCTCGTGCGTCCGAGATTCTCTAAACCTTATTTTTTCATTTGTTTGCCATATTTTTTGTCACTAAACATGAATTAATTCTTTTCACATAAAATAAATTTTGGAACAAACATCTCGTTTTCTATACTGAAACATATAATAAAAAAATATAGTCATTCAATAATTAATCAAACAAAACATTAGATAATTTGGAGTCCCAATGAAATGCTTTCCTGAGACAATGTGTGCACCCACACAACATTTGCTAAAAGGTTACTATAAATTAATCCCGAGAATACAACCAAGTTTATTCGGTTCTAAAAATAGAAATTTTGGTGAAGAACTAGAGGATTTTTAGTTTTTCGGAGAAAGTTTTGACAGAAGAAGACATTCAAGGCGAGATGTAGAATCATTTATATATCATGGGCAAGGAGTTATGATCATCCATAAACTGCTTTCAATATTCACAACCATCAGCATTTCAATTGGAACAAATTTTGTCCAAATAATTTTCAAATTCGTAAATTATGCAAAACCACCTGCAACACTCATATGTTCGTGTTTTGTACAAACTATGTCGAAATATTAATGCAAAAGAAATATAAAAATATCGTATATCACACATACATATCTTGTACGTACGAGATTCTCTAAACTTTTTATTTTCTTAATTTCATCGCCACAGTTTCTTTCACTTTACCTCTACTAAAGAGGAGGTAACACTTATCAAATTTAAAAAAAAAAAAAAAAAAAAAGGAATTACACATCAAATTTTCACTACCAAAAAAATATTAAAAAAAGATGTTAGACAATATATGCACCCACAGAAGAGTTACTAAAATGTTACTACACTTTATCCCTAGGATACAACCAAGTTTATTAAGTTCTAAATACAAAATTTTTGGAGAAGTCCCAGAAAATTTTTAGGTTTCTATTGGAAGTTTTGAAAGAAGAAGATATTCAAAGTGAGAGTTACAATCATTTATATATCACGGGTAAAGTCTTAAAACCAGCCAAAAATACAACTCTCCACTATAAAAGATTTTTTTTTTACTTCGCTGCCACAATTTTTGTCACTTTCGCTCAACTAAATAGGATTTAAAATTTCTCAAATTAAAAAAAAAAATATATATATATATATATATATATGGGAGCAGACAACACTTTCTCACTATATTTGCATAAAGAAAATAATATAGTGATTTAGTAATCAAACCAAATCTTTTAGAATTTGGAGCTACAAAGATATGCTACAATATATGCACTCATGATAAAAGGTACTGTGAATTTATCTCCAAGTTATGACCTAGTTTATTACGTTCCAAAAATCGCAATTTTGGACTAGGCTCTTAGGAGTTTTTTAGTGTTTCTTAGAAAGTTCTTAGAGAAAAATACATTTAAAGTGAGAGTTACAATCATTTATATATCACTGGAAACTTTTATAACCATAAAATAGAAAAATTAAAAAAAAAAAAAAAAAAAACTGTTTCCAATATTCACAATGATTTTCATTTCAATTTGTACAACTTTTGGCTTTGAAAACTGTCAAATTCGTAAATTTTGCATATTCTCGCACAAATCTCGTACGTGCGAAATTCGTACAACCCAAAATTAATTTTTATGAAAAGAAACTAGAGACTCTCGTACGTATTATATACAAATCTCGTGCGTCCGAGATTCTCTAAACCTTATTTTTTCATTTGTTTGCCATATTTTTTGTCACTAAACATGAATTAATTCTTTTCACATAAAATAAATTTTGGAACAAACATCTCGTTTTCTATACTGAAACATATAATAAAAAAATATAGTCATTCAATAATTAATCAAACAAAACATTAGATAATTTGGAGTCCCAATGAAATGCTTTCCTGAGACAATGTGTGCACCCACACAACATTTGCTAAAAGGTTACTATAAATTAATCCCGAGAATACAACCAAGTTTATTCGGTTCTAAAAATAGAAATTTTGGTGAAGAACTAGAGGATTTTTAGTTTTTCGGAGAAAGTTTTGACAGAAGAAGACATTCAAGGCGAGATGTAGAATCATTTATATATCATGGGCAAGGAGTTATGATCATCCATAAACTGCTTTCAATATTCACAACCATCAGCATTTCAATTGGAACAAATTTTGTCCAAATAATTTTCAAATTCGTAAATTATGCAAAACCACCTGCAACACTCATATGTTCGTGTTTTGTACAAACTATGTCGAAATATTAATGCAAAAGAAATATAAAAATATCGTATATCACACATACATATCTTGTACGTACGAGATTCTCTAAACTTTTTATTTTCTTAATTTCATCGCCACAGTTTCTTTCACTTTACCTCTACTAAAGAGGAGGTAACACTTATCAAATTTAAAAAAAAAAAAAAAAAAAAAAAAAAAAGGGAATTACACATCAAATTTTCACTACCAAAAAAATATTAAAAAAAGATGTTAGACAATATATGCACCCACAGAAGAGTTACTAAAATGTTACTACACTTTATCCCTAGGATACAACCAAGTTTATTAAGTTCTAAATACAAAATTTTTGGAGAAGTCCCAGAAAATTTTTAGGTTTCTATTGGAAGTTTTGAAAGAAGAAGATATTCAAAGTGAGAGTTACAATCATTTATATATCACGGGTAAAGTCTTAAAACCAGCCAAAAATACAACTCTCCACTATAAAAGATTTTTTTTTTACTTCGCTGCCACAGTTTTTGTCACTTTCGCTCAACTAAATAGGATTTAAAATTTCTCAAATTAAAAAAAAAAAATATATATATATATATATATATATATATGGGAGCAGACAACACTTTCTCACTATATTTGCATAAAGAAAATAATATAGTGATTTAGTAATCAAACCAAATCTTTTAGAATTTGGAGCTACAAAGATATGCTACAATATATGCACTCATGATAAAAGGTACTGTGAATTTATCTCCAAGTTATGACCTAGTTTATTACGTTCCAAAAATCGCAATTTTGGACTAGGCTCTTAGGAGTTTTTTAGTGTTTCTTAGAAAGTTCTTAGAGAAAAATACATTTAAAGTGAGAGTTACAATCATTTATATATCACTGGAAACTTTTATAACCATAAAATAGAAAAATTAAAAAAAAAAAAAAAAAAAACTGTTTCCAATATTCACAATGATTTTCATTTCAATTTGTACAACTTTTGGCTTTGAAAACTGTCAAATTCGTAAATTTTGCATATTCTCGCACAAATCTCGTACGTGCGAAATTCGTACAACCCAAAATTAATTTTTATGAAAAGAAACTAGAGACTCTCGTACGTATTATATACAAATCTCGTGCGTCCGAGATTCTCTAAACCTTATTTTTTCATTTGTTTGCCATATTTTTTGTCACTAAACATGAATTAATTCTTTTCACATAAAATAAATTTTGGAACAAACATCTCGTTTTCTATACTGAAACATATAATAAAAAAATATAGTCATTCAATAATTAATCAAACAAAACATTAGATAATTTGGAGTCCCAATGAAATGCTTTCCTGAGACAATGTGTGCACCCACACAACATTTGCTAAAAGGTTACTATAAATTAATCCCGAGAATACAACCAAGTTTATTCGGTTCTAAAAATAGAAATTTTGGTGAAGAACTAGAGGATTTTTAGTTTTTCGGAGAAAGTTTTGACAGAAGAAGACATTCAAGGCGAGATGTAGAATCATTTATATATCATGGGCAAGGAGTTATGATCATCCATAAACTGCTTTCAATATTCACAACCATCAGCATTTCAATTGGAACAAATTTTGTCCAAATAATTTTCAAATTCGTAAATTATGCAAAACCACCTGCAACACTCATATGTTCGTGTTTTGTACAAACTATGTCAAAATATTAATGCGAAAGAAATATAAAAATATCGTATATCACACATACATATCTTGTACGTACGAGATTCTCTAAACTTTTTATTTTCTTAATTTCATCGCCACAGTTTCTTTCACTTTACCTCTACTAAATAGGAGGTAACACTTATCAAATTTTTTTTAAAAAAAAAAAAAGGAATTACACATCAAATTTTCACTACCAAAAAAATATTAAAAAAATATGTGATTTAATAATTAAACCAAACATTTGACAATTTGGAACCACAACGAAATGCTATCCTTAGACACTATATACACCCGCACTGGAGTTGCTAAAATGTTACTTCAGATTTATCCCTAGGACACAACTATGTTTAATTAAGTTCTAAATACAGCAATTTCGGAGAAGTCCCCTACGAGTTTTAGTGTTTCTTAGAAAGTTTCCTAAGAGGTACAGAATGTGAGAGCTAGAATCATTTATATATCACTGGTGAAGAGTTATAACCGTCCAAAAGCTGTTTCAGATATTCACAAATGTTTACATTTCACGTGGAACAAACTTTGTCCAAAAAAACTATCAAATTCATAAATTCTGTTGAATCCCCTACAACACTCGTACAGTCGAGTTTTGTACAAACTCTCAAGAAATATTGATGCAAAAGAAGCCTGAAAATCTCATATGTATTACATACAACTATCGTACATACAAGCTTCTCTAAACATATTTTTTCTAGTTTCATTGCCACAGTTTCTTTCACTTTAGTTCTACAAATGAGGAAGTAACACTTCTCACATTTAAAAATAAAAAAAAAAATAAAAAAAGGGGGGGGGGCTACACATCAAATTTTCACAACCAAAAAATATAATTGAAAAATATTGTGATTTAATAATTAAACAAAATATAATTGAAACTATTATATAACTTCTTAAAAACTATTATATAATATTGTTGTATTGTATACTAAATTGTATTTAGAATACTATTTTAAATTATTGTTTATTTTTTATTCGCCCCCGTTACAATTTCCTAGCTCCACCACTATTACCCCTTTAAAAAATAGCGGACCTTTGCGATGAGATCAAGTCAAAAATTCACGTCTTTTCATGTTTTGAATACTAGTATTTAAAAAGAAAAAAAAGGTATGATGAAGATAACTCAATTTTTGTATCGTTCAATAAAGAATTTAATTAAGGAACGAAAAAAGATTCAAAGGCCTGGTCTATATGCCTTCAGCAAAAAGATAAAACCGCTATGATTATATCAGATAAGGATAGGCCTCCAAGATGAAACCATATTGGCCCAACATGGGTAAATTTCAAAAGTCTTTCCGAAGTGGATTGTAAAAATGGTGTGGGGTCCAAATAGTTTAAAACCTTTAGCCTAGAATTCATCCTTCATACTCAAAATGCATTCACATATAATTTTCTTTTATTTTTTAATAAAAATTTTTGGGCAAGTTTGTTTTGAAAACATAGATCGGTAGAAAAGTGTCCTATTTTATAAGTATTTTAAGTGGAGTTAGAGATATATTTTTACCGAGTTGTCCTCAAGTTTTTTTCTAATTAAACATAAGTTTTAGACATATTTTTTAATCATATAAATGTCCAATTTAAAGAAGAGAATCTTATATATATATATATATATATATATATGCACAGGGTTAGAACAAAATCTAGCAATATTAAGATTAATAAATTGCAAAATATTATTGTATTGAGCAATAAAATATAAATTTCAAAAAAATTAATTTCAATTTAATCATATATTTGAATTTGATATAAAATTTTAATATACTCTATACCCTTATGAAAATGTAACTAAATTGTACCGAATCAAGTAAGGAAATCAATTGCCAACCACATGGACCCACAATAGCTTAAAACTGTAATTATTTTTGTAAAAAAAGAAAAAAAAAATTATAGTTATTTTTGCTAAAATTTATGTGAAAAACAACTTATTAGAATTCTGGTATTCTTGTTTGAGTTTAATTACTTTGACAACAATTAAAAGCAAAACAATTGTGTGCTTAAGTTTGTGGAAATAATTATATATTTGCCAATTATTTTAAGAAATGCCTGCATATTCTTAACTATATTAATCCTAACAATTTACCTTCCTCTATTTTCAACTTATTTAATATAATTGAAATTAATTCCCAAAATACTATATCGCATGATGATTATTATGCATGAGAAACAAAAAGACAAATTCTTATTTAAATTACAAAATTAACTTATAGTGTACCCTTGCATCACAGAAAATAATGAGTAATTTTATTAATTGATTTAACTAGAACCTACCTGAATTAGATTTTTTAGTACTTGAACTAGATTTTTTTGTACTCAACGCAAGTGAAATTATTTTTTTAATTAATGAATAAACACATGCATACACAAGGGAAAAAGGAATGGAGTTGTAATACAAAGGTATTACGAATTCAAAAATTAAATAATGCTATGTAATCACGCACATGTAGCTCCAAGATAGAAGAAATGAAAATAAAAATTGAAACACATTACACATGCATACATTCAGCTCCATCAAATCTAGAGAGTAGGTTATTATGGCCACCACTGACCAACAAGAACAAGCTCAGAGGGAGAGATTGAGTGCAAATACTGGGTACCTAATGTACTGTTCTGGAACTAGGAGAATAATCATTGAGTTTGAGAACCCAAATATAAAACTATTAAATGCCGAGAACCCCGTAACGCCAATTCTTCCAAATTTTTTTCAAAGCGATGGCTGTCCCCCTTGTGTGTGCATTGACTCTGAATTCACCTCCTCTCTATCCCCAGCCCCACCCCTTCCAAAAATCACCCCCACAACAACAATCACTTCATTCCAAATACACCCTAAAAGTAAACATTCTAGAAATAACATGAAAATATTTTCATCCAATCCACACAAACTAAAAATACAAATGACATCACAAATTAAGTAAAAAATGTATAATGGTGTACGAGACAATTAATGACACAAACATAGCTAATTTCAAACCAAGTCAGATAAAAATTTATAACATAACCAAATGTGAAAATAAACAAACTCCGGGTAAGGCCAACAGCAGATACATCGCAAAAGAACAAAATTGCTGTTTCCACTACTCGGACGGTGGCACCACACTGCATTACAAAAAAGGCCAAATGAAGTTAGCTGTTTCCTTCATAAATAAACGTAATTAGTCAAAGAAGAACAATCACTTAATAATGGCTACATAATATGCAGACAATGTTAGCCCTGGCAAGTTCTTCAGACAAGTGAAACACATATCCAAATAGCAAAATAGACAATTACACAAATGCCAGCACAAATACAGCAAGAAGAGATTCAAATATTGCTTAATATTTCTAAACATTATCCAATAAGTTACTCAGCATCGACATTTAATTGGGGAATCAACAACCATTATAACATATCAATATCCAAGAAAATGCCCATATGAAGGCAAATAGCAAAGCTATTTCAATATGGTTAAAGATATCGATGAGAAAAAAAATGCAAATATCTAAAATAAGAATAGTCATAAGAAATTGACTGAACCCAGAAAAACATAGTTCAAACTGGAGTTGGGTAATTGGAAATTTTGAACAAAAAAAGACTATTCACGATGACTTCAATAGCAGGAGAATTCCTCTTTTTTGATTAATCATAATTTCCAAAATAAAAAACAAAGCACCTACAACAGTGCCACCATGAATTGGAAATGTAAAGCAACAGAACACATAAAAAAGAAGTAAAATAAGACAAAGCAAACACCTTTTTACACTGTCATCACCCAGATCCTCAAGAATTCAAAATAAAGTCTGGTCGCATATCCTCGTGCAACGTGATGAACATTTCCCTCACTAATGGATCTCGTAACTTAGGAAGGAACTTCAGCAGGGTGCTCTTACTAACAGGCCCGCCAAACATACTATTCACAATTTCGGTGGCCTTAGACACCGAGTACTTCTCAGAAGATTCAATTGTTATATCCTCGCTGCGCGTTTTTTTCCACGATTCCATCTCTGTAATGGCCTCTATGGCTTTCCTTTTTTCGCCGGTTGATGTGTTTGAACGGACGGGCAGCTTCCCTTTTCGGTTGCTGCCTTGCCCCATATCAGGGTGGGAAATCTCGTCCACCTCATCTGGACTGTCGGATTGCGCAGAGGATGCGGTGTCCGTTTTAAAAAGCTGTTCGAGCCAGTCGAAATGATCAAGTGCTTTGCTCCGAAATTCTTTACATTTACGGTTCCTCTAGAAACAAACAAGATATGCTATGGATTAGAGACACTGCTTACATGAAGAATTTAAAGAATGAAGTGGAAATTAATTAAATGTATAACACTCACCGACTCTGCTTCTTTCCAAGCCGACTCGGGACCTCTGACAGTGTTGGTAGGGCGGTCAAATTCTATCCCTGGTGTCCCAATAAGTTGGGAAAACGCATTGTATCTCTTCTTAAGTCTTTTGAATTTTTCCTTTATTTGCTGGTGGGTATATGGGTTTTTTTCATAAAGTTTGTTAAACTCTTCTACGACAACTGACAAACAGCCGCGCTTCATTCGTCCATTAACAATGTTCTCCTTACTTTCTTCTAGCAGCAAAATAAGAATAAGTTGCTTTTCTTTTGCCGCAGGCCATAACTTAGTATCATCACGACCTTTACCATCTGCCATCTAAGAGGACATACACAGCACTAAATATCACAATTAAAAATTAATTGCAGGGAAGCAAGTAACAGTTTAGACCAGTGGCGGAGTCAGAATTTGAGTGTAGGGGGGGCAAGATTAAAAACATAAGATTAGAAGCAAAATTTATCAAAGATATCTCAAGTTCAAATACCACTCTTCTCATTGTAAACTATGAATTATACCAAACAATAGTTTATAAATAGGACTTACTGAGCGTTTTTTTTTTTTTTTTTTTTTTTTTGTTCATAAAAATATTAAGACTTTATGTAATGAAAATAAAAATTAAAAACATTGCTAGTTTAATAAAACTTGGATATAACACTCATAACATCTTCAACCGACTAAGCTCTCAATTGATGGAATCTTGGCCGTAGATGACTTTGGCTAAAACCAAGGGAATTACCTTTGAATATGAAGCTAATACATAAGATTTAGAGGGTTAGAGCATATCTTGCAAGCTAGCAGGGGTATCCCCTAACTTCACTTTACATTCAATGCTTTTAATAACTAGGGATGCCAACTTGAAAGCACCCCTGTTACACTGCTTTGAAACAGAGTGTTTGTCAATTTCTAAAACTATGCAGCAATAGCAAAGTCTCAGGAAACAATGGATTAGTCAACAAGAGTCCCAGGAAACAATGGATTAGACCTTTACCTTAGGTGCAAAAGCGGGAAATGAGTTGGAGGAGGATGATGAATATGTTTGAATGACTGAGGACGAAGTGCCTGCCTGCTCCAGCTCCAGCTCCAGCTTCAGCTTCATACGTAATGCAGCCAGAGGAGGGTGAAGGCAATTTATAGCATGGGCGAGTAAATATGGTGGTTGGGAGTAGGATTAGGGGCGAGTAAATGTGGTGGTTGGAGAGGTGATTAATTCCTGAAACGCTGCGTTTAGCGTTTGTGTTTAAAATGAGATCGGAAATGAGCAGTGGCGCAGTAACGGGAAGGTTTTTCTCTTTAGACGAAGCTTGGGATTTCCTTTGCCTTTATATGGTGTGGGCTGGCGAAGGGCTCAACTTGTCTTCAAAACAAACCAAGTTGGGCCGAATTAAGAAGAACGGGCCCAACCAAACCCCCTCGGATAAATTACATGGATCCTTGAAAAAAACATAGGACAATGACATTATTTATTTGACAAAATTCTCAAAAATAAGTTTTTATGTATAACTTTTAAGAGAGAGCGGGCTAAGTTATACTACACAAAACACACTCTCTTAAGCAATTAAAAATATAAACTTAAATTTATTTATTTTGTATTTTATAGTAGTTTTTATGTGTAAATTGCATTCATTATTTTCATTTATTCTTCTTGACCTTTGGAAATTTTTGTCGAGAATAAATAAATGTAGATTTATAAATTTTCTTCAAATTAATTTTATGCTCTATATTTAGTGTTATATAATTTTTTTTTATATTTAATTAGTTTTCTAGGAACTTTAGAGTTTAGACCGCTTTCATATTTTGGTAGTGAAAATTTGATGTGTAGTTCCAATTTTTTTTTTTTTTAAAATGTGATAAGTGTTTCCTCCTCTTTAGTAGAGGTAAAGTGAAAGAAACTGCGGCGATGAAATTAAGAAAATAAAAAGTTTAGAGAATCTTGTACGTACAAGATATGTACGATGTACGATATTTTTATATTTCTTTTGCTTTAATATTTCCACAGAGTTTGTACAAAACACAAACATATGAGTGTTGCAGGTGGTTTTGCAGAATTTACGAATTTGAAAACTGTTTGGACAAAATTTGTTCCAATTGTAATGTTGATGTTTGTGAATATTCAAAACAGTTTATGGGCGGTTATAACTCATTGCCCATGATATATAAATGATTCTACATCTCGCCTTAAATGTCTTCTTCATTCAAAACTTTCTCCGAAATACTAAAAATCCTTTGGGTCTTGACCAAAATTTCTATTTTTAGAACCGAATAAACTTGGTTATATTCTTGGGATTAATTTATAGTAACTGTGGTGGCATACTTTTATCAGACCTCGGCAAGTCTTTAGAGAGCATCGCCGAGGAGACTTAAGCGTCCCACATCGAAGAAAACTTCCCCCACTTTCAAAATTATAAGCTATGAAGCGAAGGAAGTAGTGTACCATTAGTTGGATACTGTGGTGGCATACTTTTATCAGACCTCGCTAAGTCTTTAGAGAGCATGGCCGAGGAGACTTAAGCGTCCCACATCGAAGAGAACTTCCCCACTTTCAATCTTATAAGCTATGAAGCGAAGAAAGTAGTGTACCATTAAAGTACTCTTCGATGTGGGATGCTTAAGTCTCCTCGGCCATGCTCTCTAAAGACTTGCTGAGGTCTGATAAAAGTATGCCACCACAGTAACCTTTTAGCAAATGTTGTGTGGGTGCACACATTGTCTAAGGAAAGCATTTCATTGGGACACCAAATTATCTAATGTTTTGTTTGATTAATTATTGAATGACTATACTTTTCAATATAGAAAACGAGATGTTTATTCCAAAATTGATTTTATGTGAAGAGCATTAATTCCTCTATAGTAGAGGGAGAGTGACAAAAAATGTGGCAAACAAATGAAAAAAATAAATTTTAGAGAATCTCGGACGTACGGGATTTGTATATAATAAGTACGAGAGTATATAGTTTCTTTTCATAAAATTTAATTTTGGGTTGTACAAATTTCGCACGTACGAGTTTTGTGCGAGAATATGCAGAATTTACGAATTTGACAGTTTCGAAGCCAAAAGTTCTACAAATTGAAATGAAAACTATTGTGAATATTGGAAATAGTTTTTATTTTTTTTGTTTTATGGTTTTAACAGTTTCCAATGATATATAAATGATTGTAACTCGCACTTTAAATATATTTTTCTTTAAAAACTTTCTAAGAAACACTAAAAACCTCCTAAGAGCCTTGTCCAAAATTGCGATTTTTGGAACGTAATAAACTAGGTCATATCCTGGAGATAAATTCACAGTACCTTTTATCATGAGTGCATATATTGTAGCATATCTTTGCAGCTCCAAATTCTAAAACATTTTGTTCGATTACTGAATCACTACATTATTTTCTTTTTGCAAATATAGTAAGAAAGTGTTGTCTACTCCCAAATATATATATATATATATATATATTTTTTAATTTGAGAAATTTTAAATCCTATTTAGTTGAGCGAAAGTGACAAAAACTGTGGCAGCAAAGTAAAAAAAAAAAATCTTTTACATATGAGAGTTGTATTTTTGGATGGTTTTAAGACTTTACCCGTGATATATAAATCATTGTAACTCTCACTTTGAATATCTTCTTCTTTCAAAACTTTCAATGGAAAACTAAAAATTCTCTGGGACTTCTTCAAAATTTTTGTATTTAGAACTTAATAAACTTGGTTGTATCCTAGGGATAAATTTGTTGTTACATTTTAGTATCTCTTGTGTGGGTGCATATATTGTCTAAGGATAACGTTTCGTTGTGGCTCAAAATTCTCAAATGTTTTGTTTGATTATTAAATCACAATATTTTTCAATTATATTTTTTGGTCGTGAAAATTTGATGTGTAGTCCCCCCCCCCCCTTTTTTATTTTTATTTTTTAATGTGAGAAGTGTTAGTTCCTCATTAGTAGAACAAAGTGAAAGAAACTGTGCCAATGAAACTTGAAAAAATATGTTTAGAGAAGCTTGTATGTACGAGAGTTGTATGTAATACATACGAGATTTTCAGGCTTCTTTTGCAACAATATTTCCTGAGAGTTTGTACAAAAGTCGACCGCACGAGTGTTGTAGGGGATTCAACAGAATTTATGAATTTGATAGTTTTTTGGACAAAGTTTGTTCCACGTGAAATGTAAACATTTGTCAATATTTGAAATAGCTTTTGGAAAGTAGAAACTCTTCACCCGTGATATGTAAATGATTCTAGCTCTCACATTATGTACTTCTTAGAAAACTTACTAAGAAACACAAAAAATCGTAGGGGACTTCTCCGAAATTGCTATATTTAGAACATAATTAAACATAGTTGTGTCCTAGGGATAAATCTGAAGTAACATTTTAGCAACTCCTGTCTGGGTGCATATAGTTTCTAAGGGTAGTGTTCCGTTGTGGTTCCAAATTGTCAAATATTTGGTTTAATTATTAAGTCACTATCTTTTTTTAATATTTTTTTGGTAGTGAAATTTTGATGTGCAGTTCTTTTTTTTTTTTTTTTTTTTAAACGTGATAAGTGTTACCTCCTCTTTAGTAGAGGTAAAGTGAAAGAAACTGTGGCGATGAAATTAAGAAAATAAAAAGTTTAGAGAATCTCGCACGTACAAGATATGTATGACAATGTACGATATTTTTATATTTCTTAGGCATTAATATTTCCACAGAGTTTGTACAAAACACGAACATATAAGTGTTGCAGGTGGTTTGCAAAATTTACGAATTTGAAAATTGTTTGGACAAAATTTGTTCCAATTGAAATGCTGAGGTTTGTGAATATTCAAAACAGTTTATGGACGGTCATAACTCCTTGCCCATGATATATAAATGATTCTACATCTCGCCTTGAATATCTTCTTCTTTCAAAACTTTCTCCAAAATACTAAAAATCATCTGGGTCTTTACCAAAATTTTTATTTTTAGAACCGAATAAACTTGGTTGTATTCTCGGGATTAATTTATGGTAACCTTTTAGCAAATGTTGTGTGGGTGCACACATTGTCTTAGGAAAGCATTTCATTGGGACTCCAAATTATCTAATGTTTTGTTTGATTAATTATTGAATGACTATTATTTTTTATTATATTTTTCAGTGTAGAAAATGAGATGTTTATTCCAAAATTTATTTTATGTGAAAAGCATTAATTCCTGTTTAGTAGAGGGAGAGTGACAAAAAATGTGGCAAACAAATGAAAAAATAAAGTTTAGAGAATCTCGGATGCATGAGATTTGTATATAATATGTACGAGAGTATCTAGTTTCTTTTCATAAAAATTAATTTTGGGTTGTACGAATTTCGCACGTACGAGGTTTGTGCGAGAATATGCAGAATTTACGAATTTGACAGTTTTTAGGCCAAAAGTTGTACAAATTGAAATGAAAACTATTGTGAATATTGGAAACAGTTTTATTTTTTTATTTTATAGTTTTAAGAGTTTCCAGTGATATATAAATGATTGTAACTGTCACTTTAAATGTATTTTTCTCTAAAAACTTTCTAAGAAACACTAAAAAACTCGTAAGAGCCTTGTCCAAAATTGCGATTTTTGAAAGGTAATAAACTAGGTCATATCTTGGAGATAAATTCACAGTACCTTTTATCATGAGTGCATGTATTGTAGCATATCTTTGCAGCTCCAAATTCTAAAACATCTTGTTTGATTACTGAATCACTATATTATTTTCTTTATGCAAATATAGTGAGAAAGTGCTATCTACTCCCAAATATATACATATATATATATATATATATTTTAATTTGAGAAATTTTAAATCCTATTTAGTTGAGTGAAAGTGACAAAAACAGTGGCAGCGAAGTAAAAAAAAAAAAAAAAAATCTTTTACATAGGAGAGCTGTATTTTTGGATGGTTTTAAGACTTTACCCGTGATATATAAATGATTGTAACTCTCACTTTGAATATCTTCTTCTTTCAAAACTTTCAATGGAAAACTGAAAATTCTCTGGGACTTCTCCAAAATTTTTGTATTTAGAACTTAATAAACTTGGTTGTATCCTAGGGATAAATTTGTAGTAACATTTTAGTAACTCTTCTCTGGGTGCATATATTATCTAAGGATAACGTTTCGTTGTGGCCCCAAATTCTCAAATGTTTTTTTTGATTATTAAATCACAATATTTTTCAATTACATTTTTTGGTTGTGAAAATTTGATGTGTACTCCCCCCCCCCCTTCTTTTTTTATTTTTATTTTTGAATGTGAGAAGTGTTACTTCCTCATTGGTAGAACTAAAGTGAAAGAAACTGTGGCAATGAAACTAGAAAAAATATGTTTAGAGAAGCTTGTATGTACGATAGTTGTATGTAATACGTACGAGATTTTCAGGCTTCTTTTGCATCAATATTTCCTGAGAGTTTGTACAAAACTTGACCATACGTGTGTTGTAGGGGATTCAGCAGAATTTTCGAATTTGATAGTTTTTTGGACAAGGTTTGTTCCACGTGAAATGTAAACATTTGTCAATATTTGAAATAGCTTTTAGACAGTTATAACTCTTCACCCGTGATATGTAAATGATTATGGCTCTCACATTCTTTACTTCTTAGAAAACTTTCTAAGAAACACTAAAAATCGTAGGGGACTTCTACGAAATTGCTGTATTTAGAACTTAATTAAACATAGTTGTGTCCTAGGGATAAATTTGAAGTAACATTTTAGCAACTCCTGTCCGGGTGCATATAGTGTCTAAGGATAGCGTTCCGTTGTGGTTCTAAATTGTCAAATGTTTGGTTTAATTATTAAATCACTATCTTTTTTTTAATATTTTTTTGGTAGTGAAAATTTGATGTGTAGTTCCTATTTTTGTTTTAAATGTGATAAGTGTTACCCCCTTTTTTTTAGAGGTAAAGTGAAAGAAACTGTGGCGATGAAATTATGAAAATAAAAAGTTTAGAGAATCTCGTATGTACAAGATATGTATGTACGAAGTATAATATTTTTATATTTCTTTTGCATTAATATTTCCTCAGAGTTTGTACAAAACACGAACATATGAGTGTTGCAGGTGGTTTTGCAGAATTTACGAATTTGAAAATTGTTGGGACAAAATTTTTTCCAATTGAAATGATAATGTTTGTGAATATTTAAAACATTTTATGGACGGTTATAACTCCTTGCCCATGATATGTAAATGATTCTACATCTTGCATTGATTGTCTTCTTCTTTCAAAACTTTCTCAGAAATACTAAAATTCCTCTGGGCCTTCACCAAAATTTCTATTTTAAAAACCGAATAAACTTGGTTGTATTCTCAGGATTAACTTATAGTAACGTTTTAGCAAATGTTGTATGGGTGCACACATTGTCTAAGGAAAGCATTTCATTGGGACTCCAAGTTAACTAATGTTTTGTTTGATTAATTATTAAATGACTATATTTTTTTATTATATTTTTTTAGTATAGAAAAACGAGATTTTTTTTCCAAAACTTATT
The DNA here is from genome assembly GCA_033629205.1 of Lithocarpus polystachyus. Lineage (NCBI taxonomy): Eukaryota > Viridiplantae > Streptophyta > Magnoliopsida > Fagales > Fagaceae > Lithocarpus > Lithocarpus polystachyus. The sequence continues at coordinate 65,003,167 of CM066167.1, forward strand.
TTATGTTGAAAGCATTAATTCCTCTTTAGTGGAGGGAGAGTGGCAAAAAATGTGGTGAACAAATGAAAAAAATAAGGTTTAGAAAATCTCGGATGTACGAGATTTGTATATAATACGTACAAGAGTATCTAGTTTCTTTTCTTGAAAATTAATTTTGGGTTGTACGAATTTCGCACGTACAAGTGTTGTGCTAGAATATGCAGAATTTACGAATGTGACAGTTTTCAAGCCAAAAGTTGTACAAATTGAAATGAAAACTATTGTGAATATTGGAAACAGTTTTTTTTCTTTTTTTTTTGGGTTTAAGAGTTTCTAGTGATTTATAAATGATTGTAACTCTCACTTTAAATTTCTTTTTCTTTAAAAACTTTCTAAGAAACACTAAAAAACTCCTAAGAGCCTTGTCCAAAATTGCGATTTTTGGAACATAATAAACTAGGTCATATCCGGGAGATAAATTCACAGTACCTTTTATCATGAGTGCATATATTGTAGCATATCTTTGTAGCTCCAAATTCTAAAACATTTTGTTTGATTACTGAATCACTTTATTATTTTCTTTATGCAAATATAGTGAGAAAGTGCTATCTACTCCCAAATGTATATATTTTTTTTTAATTTGAGAAATTTTAAATCCTATTTATTTGAGCTAAAGTGACAAAAACTGTGGCAATGAAGTAAAAAAAAAAAAAAAAAAAAATCTTTTACATACGAGAGTTGTATTTTTGGATGGTTTTAAGACTTTACCCGTGATATATAAATGATTGTAACACTCACTTTGAATATTTTCTTCTTTGAAAACTTTCAATGGAAAACTAAAAATTCTCTGGGACTTCTCCAAAATTTTTGTATTTAGAACTTAATAAACTTGGTTGTATCCTAGGGATAAATTTGTGGTAACATTTTAGTAACTCTTCTGTGGGTGCATATATTGTCTAAGGATAACGTTTTGTTGTGGCTCAACATTCTCAAATGTTTTGTTTGATTATTAAATCACAATATTTTTCAATTATATTTTTTGGTTGTGAAAATTTGATGCGTAGTTCCCTTTTTTTTTTTTTTTTTTTTTAAATTTGAGAAGTGTTACTTCCTCATTAGTAGAACTAAAGTGAAAGAAACTGTGGCAATGAAACTAGAAAAAATATGTTTAGAGAAGCTTGTATGTACGAGAGTTGTATGTAATACATACGAGATTTTCATGTTTCTTTTGCATCAATATTTCCTGAGAGTTTGTACAAAACTCGACCGTACGAGTGTTGTAGGGGATTCAGCAGAATTTACGAATTTGATAGTTTTTTGGACAAAGTTTGTTCCACGTGAAATGTAAACATTTGTGAATATTTGAAGCAGCTTTTGGACGGTTATAACTCTTCACTCGTGATATATAAATAATTCTAGGTTTCACATTCTGTACTTTTTAGAAAACTTTCTAAGAAACACTAAAAATCGTAGGGACTTGTCCAAAATTGCTGTATTTAGAACTTTATTAAACATAGTTGTGTCCTAGGGATAAATCTGAAGTAACATTTTAGCAACTCTTGTGCGGGTGCGTATAGTGTCTAAGGATAGTGTTCCGTTGTGGTTCCAAATTGTCAAATGTTTGGTTTAATTATTAAATCACTGTCTTTTTTTAAATATTTTTTTGGTAGTGAAAATTTGATGTGTAGTTCCTATATATATATATATATATATATATATTTTAAACGTGATAAGTGTTACCTCCTCTTTAGTAGAGGTAAAGTGAAAGAAACTGTGGCGATGAAGTTATGAAAATAAAAAGTTTAGAGAATCTCGTACGTACAAGATATGTATGTACGATGTACTATATTTTTATATTTCTTTTGTATTAATATTTCCTCAAAGTTTGTACAAAACACGAACATATGAGTGTTGCGCGGGTGGTTTTGCAGAATTTACTCTCGGACATATGAGATTAGTATATAATACGTACGAGAGTATCTAGTTTTTTTTCATAAAAATTAATTTTGGGTTGTATGAATTTTGCCCGTGCGAGTATTCTGCGAGAATATGCAAAACTTACGAATTTGACAGTTTTCAGGCCAAAAGTTGTACAAATTGAAATGAAAACTACTGTGAATATTGGAAAAAAATTTTTAATTTTTAATTTTTTTTTTAATTTTATGGTTTTAAGAGTTTCCAGTGATATATCGAGCTCAAGCTTAATATCAAGCTCAAACTCGAGCTCTAGTCAAGCTTTTTAGCTTGGGATTCAAAAAAATTGCATCATCAAATGCTTATATCACCAAAAATCAAGTAAACAAATATATATATATATATATATATATATATATAAATATATATAAAAGAATTTGTTCAAGTTACAACTTTACATAATTAAATCCATCCATCATCATTTATTGTATATAGCTTGAGTAATTGTTCAAAATACAATTTTCACATCCACATTTGTCATTCATATAACTATAATCTTCACAAATCTAAATAAGTTAACATTCCAAAACACACACACACACACACATATATATGAATAAACAAGCTATAGATTAACATTCCAAAACATGTGTAATGTCATAATAATATGTTTATTTAGTAATCATATATCAACCTATAAACGAACTTAAGCTAGGCATGTTTTCTATCAAGCCCTATTGTTCACGAGCTTGTTTACAAACATTTTTTTTTTTTTTTGCTTGAGCTCAACTTGTTTATCAAACAAGCCTAAAACTAAGGCTCAAGCTTGGCTTATTTGTAAACAAATGAACATGAATGAGCTTTTTATCGAATCGAGCCCGAGTTGTTCATGAACGGCTTGGTTCGTTTACAGCCTTTATGTGTGCCCTAAGGGCACATAATAATTTTTATTTTTGGAAAAAAATTTCTCGAGAATTAAAAAAGTATTAACAGCTTTTTCAATTCCTAAAAAAATATTTCCAAAAATGGATGACTTACGCCTTAAAGCACATAATAACCGGACCCATCTATAAATGGTATATTCTCATGTAAGCATAATTCTTAAACAAATAATAAAATTATCAAATAATAATAGATTAGGTCAGAGGTAGTATGACAAATTATACTCTAAACGAAAAATAAATAATATAGATATGATGGAATACGCGTTAAAGGTTCTCAGTGTATGGTTGGCGTGTCAGTATTCTCTTTTTGAAAGAGGGGATCCCAGGTTCAAGGTTCGGTTCTATTCTCTTTAAGTCTATCACCTTCAAAAAAAAAAAAAAAAAAAAAAAGAAGAGCCTTTCTCTTTTCTGTGTCACCGCCTGCAGTTTGTTTTTTTCGAGTTGGGTGTTTTCTCCCTATCCCCCTTTATTCCTTTTTTGTTTTCGCTTTCTTTAACCTGGTCTTTTCCTTTTTAATTTTTTGCTACTTTCTATAGATTCCCATCATTCCTTTATTAGTTCCTTTCTATGGCATGACATCCTTTCAAGTCAACTGACCCTTGGGTCCTACTCCTAGTGTTTTCTGATCTATTTTGCTTTCCTTTTCTTTCTGGTGTTACTCTTTTTTTGCCTTACTTTTCCCCCCTGTTTTGTTGGGTTTGCTTTCTGTCTCTTTTTCTTCACTCCAATCACGTGTATCATGTTCTCTGTTTTCCTCCTTTTCTTTTGTTGTCTTTGTCGTTTACTCAAGTGTTCTCTCTTTTTATTGGTTCTTGGGTTGGTCCGTTGGCACCTTGCTCCCAGTGCATGCAAGGTGTCACTGTTACTACTGGACCTATGGACAACAATATTGAAGCCAGTGAGTATGGTTGGACGGATAGTAGTGATACAAATTATAGTAGCGACATGTCAATAAAGGAGTTAGAATTTGATCTGCTATCAAGCGATGACGAGATACCTTTTGCCACGCATGGACCCATCATAAGACCTAACCAAGATGATGTTGCTGTCCAAAGGGAGTTCTGGAATAGGTGCGCTATTGGCTTCCTTTTGGACTATCGAAAATTCTAGGTGAGTTTCTTTCAAAATATTATTAATGCTGCTCGGAGACTCAGAGGACAAGTAACTGTGGTGGGTCGTGAATCATACTTATATATTTTGCATTTTGAATATATTGAAGATCTTTAGCATATCTGTAACGAAGAACCATGGGCCTTGGAAGGGTCTTTGCTAGTGTTAGAGAAATGGAGACCTAACCTAGTACTGAAGACCCAGAGGATTTTTAGTATTTCTGACAAAGTTTTGAAAGAAGAAGACATTCAAGGCGAGATGTAGAATCATTTATATATCATGGGCAAAAAGTTATAACCATATTAATTAACAAATCCGTTTTTGGAAAATTTTATCGTGAATTAAAAAAATTCTCAAAATTTTTTCAATTCACGACAAAACTTTTTCCAAAAATGGTATATAATTGTGTGTCCCTAAGGTACACGTTAATAATAGCGGACTGTGGAAAATATCAAATATCCTATTCACTGTTTTCAACGTTGAATTTAGTTGCAAATATCATATATGTATATATATGCACCAATTCCGAGATTCAACAAAAGGACAAATTGAGCGTGTGGACCATAGAATCTCGGACGTACGAGATTTGTATATAATACGTATGAGAGTATCAAGTTTCTTTTCGTAAAAATAAATTTTTGGTTGTACGAATTTCGCACGTTCGAGTGTTGTGCAAGAATATGCAAAATTTACGAATTTGACAATTTTCAAGCCAAAAGTTGTACAAATTTGAATGAAAACGATTGTGAATATTGGAAACAGTTTTTATTTTATTTTATGGTTTTAAGAGTTTCCAGTGATATATAAATGATTGTAACTCTCACTTTAAATTTCTTTTTCTTTATAAACTTAATAAGAAACACTAAAAAACTCCTAAGAGCCTTGTCCAAAATTGCGATTTTTGGAACGTAATAAACTAGGTCATATCCTGGAGATAAATTCGCAGTACCTTTTATCATGAGTGCATATATTGTAGCATATCTTTGTAGCTTCAAATTCTAAAACATTTTTTTTTTATTAATGAATTACTATATTATTTTCTTTATGCAAATATAGTGAGAAAGTACTGTCTACTCCCAAATATATATATATATATATATATATATTTTTTTTTTAATTTGAGAAATTTTAAATCCTATTTAGTTGAGCTAAAGCGACAAAAACTTTAAAAAAAAAAATCTTTTACATACAAGAGTTGTATTTTTTGGATGGTTTTAAGACTTTACCCCTTATATATAAATGATTGTAACTCTGACTTTGAATATCTTCTTTTTTCAAAACTTTCAATGGAAAACTAAAAATTCTCTAGGACTTTTCCAAATTTTTTGCATTTAGAACTTAATAAACTTGGTTGTATCCTAGGGATAAATTTGTAGTAACATTTTAGTAACTCTTCTGTGGGTGCATATATTGTCTAAGGATTAAGTTTCGTTGTGGCTCCAAATTCTCAAACGTTTTGTTTGATTATTAAATCACAATATATTTCAATTATATTTTTTGGTTGTGAAAATTTGATGTGTAGTCCCCCCCTCCTCCCCACCCCCCCCCCCCCCTTTTTTTTTTAATGTGAGAAGTGTTACTTCCTCATTAGTAGAACTAAAGTGAAAGAAACTGTGGCAATGAAACTAGAAAAAATATGTTTAGAGAAGCTTGTATGTACGAGAGTTGTATGTAATACGTACGAGATTTTCAGGCTTCTTTTGCATCAATATTTCCTGAGAGTTTGTACAAAACTCGACCGTACGAGTGTTGTAGGGGATTCAATAGAATTTACGAATTTGATAGTTTTTTGGAAAAAGTTTGTTCCACATGAAATGTAAACATTTGTGAATATTTGAAACAGCTTTTGGACAGTTATAGCTCTTCACCTGTGATATGTAAATGATTATAGCTCTCACATTCTGTACTTCTTAGAAAACTTTCTAAGAAACACTAAAAATCGTTGGGGACTTCTCCGAAATTGCTGTATTTAGAACTTAATTAAACATAGTTGTGTCCTAGGGATAAATCTAAAGTAACATTTTAGCAACTCTTGTGCGGGTGCATATAGTGTCTAAGGATAACGTTCCATTGTGGTTCCAAATTGTCAAATGTTTGGTTTAATTATTAAATCACTATCTTTCTTTTAATATTTTTTTAATAGTGGAAATTTGATGTGTAGTTCCTATTTATTTATTTTTTTATTTTTTTAAATGTGATAAGTGTTTCCTCCTCTTTAGTAGAGGTAAAGTGAAAGATATTGTGGCGATGAAATTAAGAAAATAAAAAGTTTAGAGAATCTTGTACGTACAAGATATGTATGTACGATGTACGATATTTTTATATTTCTTTTGCATTAATATTTCCTCAGAGTTTGTACAAAACACGAATGTATGACTGCTGCGGGTGGTTTTGCAAAATTTACGAATTTGAAAATTGTTTGGACAAAATTTGTTCCAATTGAAATGCTAATGTTTGTGATTATTCAAAACAGTTTATGGAGGGTTATAACTCATTGCCCATGATAGATAAATGATTCTACATCTTGCCCTGAATGTCTTCTTCTTTCAAAACCTTCTCAGAGTTACTAAAAACACTCTGGGTCTTCACCAAAATTTCTATTTTAGAACCGAATAAACTTGGTTGTATTCTCGGGATTAATTTATAGTAACCATGTTAGCAAATGTTGTGTGGGCGCACACATTGTATAAGGAAAGCATTTCATTGGAACTCCAAATTATCTAATGTTTTGTTTGATTAAATATTGAATGACTATATTTTTTTATTTTATTTTTCAATATAGAAAACGAGATGTTTATTCCAAACTTTATTTTATGTTAAAAGCATTAATTCCTCTTTAGTAGAGGGAGAGTGACAAAAAATGTGGCAAACAAATGAAAAAATAAAGTTTTGAGAATCTCAGACGTACGAGATTTGTATATAATACGTACGAGAGTATCAAGTTACTTTTCATTAAAATTAATTTTTGGTTGTACGAATTTCGTACGTATGAGTGTTGTGCGCGAATATACAGAATTTACGAATTTGACAGTTTTTATTTATTTTTTATTATTTTATTTTTTGGTTTTAAGAGTTTCCAGTGATATATAAATCACTGTAACTCTCACTTTAAATTTCTTTTTCTTTAAAAACTTTCTAAGAAACACTAAAAAACTCCTAAGAGCCTCGTCCAAAATTGCGATTTTTGGAACGTAATAAACAAGGTCATATCCTGGAGATAAATTCGCAGTACCTTTTATCATGAGTGCATATATTGTAGCATATCTATGTAGCTCCAAATTCTAAAACATTTTGTTTGATTACTGAATCACTATATTATTTTCTTTATGCGAATATAGTGAGAAAGTGCTGTCTACTCCCAAATATATATATATATATATATATATTTTTTTTTTTTTTTAATTTGAGAAATTTTAAATCCTATTTAGTTGAGCTAAAGTGACAAAAACTGTTGTAGTGAAGTAAAAAAAAAAAAAAAATCTTTTACACACGAGAGTTGTATTTTTGGATGGTTTTAAGACTTTACCTGTGATATTTAAATGATTGTAACTCTCACTTTGAATATCTTCTTCTTTCAAAACTTTCAATGGAAAACTAAAAATTCTCTGGGACTTTTCCAAATTTTTTGCATTTAGAACTTAATAAACTTGGTTGTATCCTAGGGATAAATTTGTAGTAACATTTTAGTAACTCTTCTGCGGATGCATATATTGTCTAAGGATTAAATTTCGTTGTGGCTCCAAATTCTCAAACGTTTTTTTTAATTATTAAATCACAATATATTTCAATTATATTTTTTGGTTGTGAAAATTTGATGTGTAGTCCCCCCCCCCCCCTTTTTTTTTTAATGTGAGAAGTGTTACTTCCTCATTAGTAGAACTAAAGTGAAAGAAACTGTGGCAATGAAACTAGAAAAAATATGTTTAGAGAAGCTTGTATGTACGAGAGTTGTATGTAATACGTACGAGATTTTCAAGCTTCTTTTGCGTCAATATTTCCTGAGAGCTTGTACAAAACTCGACCGTACTAGTGTTGTAGGGGATTCAGTAGAATTTACGAATTTGATAATTTTTTGGACAAAGTTTGTTCCACGTGAAATGTAAACATTTGTGAATATTTGAAACAACTTTTGGACAGTTATAGCTCTTCACCCGTGATATGTAAATGATTCTAGCTCTCACATTTTGTACTTCTTAGAAAACTTTCTAAGAAACACTAAAAATCGTTGGGGACTTCTCCGAAATTGCTGTATTTAGAACTTAATTCAGCATAGTTGTGACCTAGGGATAAATCTAAAGCAACATTTTAGCAACTCCTGTGCGGGTGCATATAGTGTCTAAGGATAACGTTCCATTGTGGTTCCAAATTGTCAAATGTTTGGTTTAATTATTAAATCACTATCTTTCTTTTAATATTTTTTTAATAGTGGAAATTTGATGTGTAGTTCCTATTTATTTATTTATTTATTTTTTTTTAAATGTGATAAGTGTTTCCTCCTCTTTAGTAGAGGTAAAGTGAAAGAAATTGTGGCGATGAAATTAAGAAAATAAAAAGTTTAGAGAATCTCGTACGTACAAGATATGTATGTACGATGTACGATATTTTTATATTTCTTTTGCATTAATATTTCCTCAGAGTTTGTACAAAACATGAACGTATGACTGTTGCAGGTGGTTTTGCAGAATTTACGAATTTGAAAATTGTTTGGACAAAATTTGTTCCAATTGAAATGCTGATGTTTGTGATTATTCAAAACAGTTTATGGACGGTTATAACTCCTTGCCCATGATAGATAAATGATTCTACATCTCGCCTTGAATGTCTTCTTCTTTCAAAACTTTCTCAGAATTACTAAAAACCCTCTGGGTCTTCACCAAAATTTCTATTTTTAGAACCGAATAAACTTGGTTGTATTCTCATGATTAATTTATGGTAACCTTTTTAGCAAATGTTGTGTGGGCGCACACATTGTATAAGGAAAGCATTTCATTGGAACTCCAAATTATCTAATGTTTTGTTTGATTAAATATTGAATGACTATATTTTTTTATTATATTTTTCAATATAGAAAACGAGATGTTTATTCCAAAATTTATTTTATGTTAAAAGCATTAATTCCTCTTTAGTAGAGGAAGAGTGACAAAAAATGTGGCAAACAAATGAAAAAATAAAGTTTTGAGAATCTCGGACGTACGAGATTTGTATATAATACGTACGAGAGTATCAAGTTACTTTTCATTAAAATTAATTTTTGGTTGTACGAATTTCGCACGTACGAGTGTTGTGCGAGAATATACAGAATTTACGAATTTGATAGTTTTCAAGCCAAAAGTTGTACAAATTGAAATGAAAACTATTGTGAATATTGGAAACAGTGTTTATTTTTATTTTTTATTTTTTTTATGGTTTTAAGAGTTTCCAGTGATATATAAATGATTGTAACTCTCACTTTAAATTTCTTTTTCTTTAAAAACTTTCTAAGAAACACTAAAAAACTCCTAAGAGCCTTGTCCAAAATTGTGATTTTTGGAACATAATAAACAAGGTCATATCCTGGAGATAAATTCACAGTACCTTGTAGATCCAAATTCTAAAACATTTTGTTTGATTACTGAATCACTGTATTATTTTCTTTATGCAAATATAGTGAGAAAGTGCTGTCTACTACCAAATATATATATATATATATATATTATTGGGACACGATATTCAAACCAATCCCAAACTGTATGGAATCTTGGCCCAGTGTGCCCAATACAATAAATTTGTAGTGAGTGGGTCGAAGAGCTAGGCATTTGTACATGGATAACAGTTAATATGGATTTCATGACAATCAAATAGAGATGAACCGAGTTTACCAAAGAAAGTTTGTCCTTAGCACAATCCGAGGAGTTTTGTTCTAGTAAATGTTGAATGAGAATGGTTACAGGAGTTCTTGAGATTGCTACCGTGCTTTCTCCATTCCTTTCTTCCCTCTCCATGGTGGGTTTCTCCTGTTATCACAGAGAGAGCTAGAGAATTTATGGAATCAAGTAGAAAAAGAAAAGAAAAGAAAAAAAAACGAGAGAGTTGAAAATGAGAGAGCTGGAGAAAGAAAGAGAGGGGGAGGTTCTGGAATCAACTCAATCAAGTGGAAATAAAGGAAAAAAAAGAAAAAAAGAAAAAAAAGAAAAAAAAGAAGTGGATGGAATCCTATGGGAATACGTGTGCGGTGGACAAAATGCAAGAGAAAAAAAAAAGAAAAAAAAAGAAAAGAAAAGGAAACGTGTGGACGAAAGAAAGGCAAAGAATAAGAAATCACAATTTAAAAATATTATTACAATATTTTCACAATAAATTTTAAGTAATTGGCTAGTATTGGTGAGTAAAAATATAATTTTAGTGGTGGGTTCAAATTAGAATTAGTAACAACTTTCATATAAGATTTTGTTATGATTCTTGTGAAAGTATTGCAAAAAATATTGTGAATGTAACACTTTTTGTTAAAAAATATAATTATTGAGAATGAATAGAAAAAGAAAAAATAAAGATTAAAAAAGAATAAATTTGATTAAAAATAAAGATTAAAAAAATAGGTATGCAAAAGGTAAATGTCACTGTTGATTGTCCTAACAGTACAAAAATTTGCTTAACTTGCTGGAGATGCTCTTATATATACATTGTCCTTTTTGGTAATTTGCAACTCAAATCGCTACTTTTATAAGTTCTAACTAAATACTCAGTTACCACCGTGTAAGGGGCAAGGATCGGGGTTCAAGTCTCTAAGAAGAAGCTTCACACATATTTACACTTGGACTAGGTAAGACTAGAATTCTATCCTGTAAAAAAAAAAAAAAACTCAAAAAAAAAGCCCAACTTAAAAATGCTGAACCAATCTCGCCCAAAACTTAAAACAAAAACAAAAGAACGAAACAAAAGCTGAGAGATAGAAAGAAAGAGGGAGAAGGAGACCGAGATTGAGAGGGAGAAGGAGATTGAAGTCGAGAGGAAGGGAGGGAGAAAGAGAGATATCAAGAGGGAAAAGCTGCTCCGGAAAACTCAAAAAATAATTCGTTCTTAGCGGCTTAAGGGAGGTATTTCCAGGCGGCTCTGGCCAGTACTGGGCCGCTCTGGCCAAAACTTGGTTGGGTAAGTTCACAAAATTTTTGGATTTTCCGTCTAAGTTTCAGTGTCTCTCTCGATTTGTCTCTCCCTATCGCTCTCCCTCGCTTTGAGGATTTAACGGCAATAGTGGATGGACGGTGAGTTAACGAAGATTGAATTAGAGAGAGGGGGAATCTTTCGCCACTGTCTGACTACCTGAATCGCCACCGGTAACTTGTTTTTCTTTTAAATTATAGATATATTGTGTGTAAAGTCTTGTTTGTTTTAGTGGGTGTGTGAGATTTTACCTTTATACACATTCGTTACTCCATGAACTTTCCAATTGATATGTTTCACTTAACAGACGCCTAGCAAAACATGTTTTAGACTTTTAGTACAATAAAATCAACAGGGTATAATTTGTTGATGCGTGTGTTCTATTTTTAGCCTTCTTTTTGGGTATGCACTATCGCGCACCACCTATTTGTTGAATTGCCTGACTGAAAATACATAATTTTCAGCTATGTTTGCTCAAAACCATCTTTAGTTCCACAATCCCATTTGTGTTTTTGGTAGGAAATATGCCTGGTTTATATAAATGCACATAATTGAAATACTCTCAAGCCAAGTCTACAAATATTATAATACGTTAGTCTCCTAGAAATGTTGAAAACTTGACTGTTACAACATCATAAATCTAGATTAGTAAAACAATTCCACTCAATATTTGGAAACTAATTCTATGACCAAAAACTAAATGAATAAATAAAATATGAATTTAGAAGATTGAATTTCAATGCATTTAAAATATTATGGGAAAACATAAATATTATACAACAAAATGAGTATAATAAATAGGTCTTTAAAAACATAAAAATTATTTTAAATGAATTTGCAAAGTATGTGCGCATCATGTCGGATGTTATCTAGTTTGAATTCAATAGGATTGCTTTCATCTTCTCTTGGTAGCCCTTGATTAATGTCCCATAAATTTTTCTCTGTAAACATTTGAGGAAGAGAGACAAGGGGAGTAGAAGTTTCTACATTTTGTAGAATTCTCATTTAGTTTCATTTTTTCTGGCTTCTACATACTTGGCACTAATTTCATTTTGTTTACAAACTGGCGAAGGAAAATCAATGAGCTGGTGAGCCAAAACGTGGACCAATGTTATTTGATTTTTATAAAACCTCCTCCCGTTGATGTTGAGAGCATCTAGACTGTAACACATAATACATTTGTCCCGGCCAAGATAACAATTCATTTCTTTTCCATTCCACATTGCTGTTGCATTTTAAATTATTAATCCTATTTTACATGTTTCTATCTTGGTTTATCAGGACACAGCAACCTGTTTTGTTGGCCGATTATCAGAGGAATATGCTGAATATGTTGATGTAGTTCAACCAGTTCAAGTTGCAGTTTATGCAATGAAATTGGGCTCATCGCTGGTTTTGGCAAGTGTCTTCCAGAAAGATTTGCCGAGTATGGTTGAGCTGGACAATATGGATCTCATTATGGTATTTTTTCTGTTTTATTTTAGATTTATTTTTCTTTTGGATGTTTTAAACATATCATTGGCTGACTTGGAGGGTATTGCAGGGAACTATCTATTCATTCATGAGATTTCCCCGTGGATTTCCATCCAAGTTGATTTCTGTTAACTTGAGCAGCACACAGCCTCAGCTTCTTTCCTATGACAGAGATATTCCCACAATCTTTTCTGCTGCTGATATGACCTTGCTAGAAAAGTTGGTTACATTCTCAAATGGTGTTGCTGTTGATAAGGTGGTCTGCACTTCATTTAATTCTTTCTTAATAGATAAACTTGTTTCATTTGATGTCTCCATCATAACGTCTTCTTCTTTGACAGTTCATCTATTTGGAGCATTTCATTTATTTTACTATTATGTAGTATCAAATTGAGGTGTTTATGCAATGTATTTGCTTTCCCATTTGGAACAGGTCTCCGTTATGCAACTTAAAGCGTCTCTTCATCAAAATGTTCTTGTCCCTGTTGCACATCATGTAGCTAATGCTCAATTGATGGATAAAGATTTCTTTGAGGTTAGAGTCTATTTTAATTGCAACTAATAGAAAGGAATTTGCTCACACGATTATTATCTGATTATAAAATATATGTTCTGAATGAGCTTTTGCATAAAATATTTAAAGAATTTTCCAAACTTTGGGTGAGCATGAAAATTCAAGCAAAAACAAAAAAGGACTATGATTCTCAGCAGTACAAGTTCAAGCCTCGTGCGTTTCAGATTGAGAGGATTATTGAAGTTGATATATCAACACTTGGCAAGTCAATGAAAAATGACAGTTTTTCTGAATGGAAGGCATTGCTTTCTGAAGAAAAGTTGACTACAATGGTAGTACTTTCATAATATTTATATGCAAATTTATGCAAGTATTTGCATATTGTAAATTTATCTTTATTTTAGTATTTGGTGGTCATAAAATCCTTTCATCCTTTTTAGGAGACTTCACATTTTAATGCTGTTTCCTTTGTGTTTGTTCATGTGGGTCTGCTTCAAATTCTGGAATTGAGGCCAAAGATTGCATTAAGGTTTACCTGGGTATGAGTATCAATTTAGGTTTTGAGTATTATTTATTTATTTGTTTTTTATATTAAAATTTTGTTGGATTATGTTGATTTAAAATTTTTTTTTTGGGTTAATTGTTATGTTCTGCTTGCATGCATTAGTAGTTAATACAAGTGAGAAAATGTGGGAACATTTTAATGTTTGGGTTCTCTATTTCCCTGTTTGGCTGGTGGGAAAATGTTGGAAAATTTTAAACTTGGCAAGATATTGGAAAATAGAAATGAAAATGTTAAATGAAATACTGTAACTTAGCCTTAACTTGTCTTGTCTGGGGAAGAAAAGATATTTCCAGAAATAAATATCTTGATGATATGCCAACACCTTATGCTATGAACGTCTCATCCTCCTCTCCCCCTCATACACACTCACAGTATCTGTATAAATTTTGTGCATACATATGTATGTTCATCCACAAAGACGGTCGGAAAAGCACCCACACAAACACACACTGATGCAGAGAGCACAAAGAAAATTGTTTCAAAATTAATTATTTTTATACTTTCTTCCAGATCTCATTCTTGAATTGGGGTTTTAATGTTGTTGGGAACTTTATGTGATGTAATTGGTCAGTTTTGGCTCCAAATTGAACTACCCATTTATTATGCTGGGGCTCCTGGTCCTTGATACTGTGATATGGTTTGCTTTCCTGATTTTTATAATTTTGTTCCTAATTGTTGAGATTATGCTGGTATTGTTTTCATTAAAGTGAAACGGGTCATTTTATTAGAGCAATTCGGGTGTATTGTTCCCTGATTTAGTTGTAATCTTACAAATGAAACTCCATGCAAAGTGAGACAACAAAAATGAGCCCTCATTCAGTTCTGATGTCACTTATTGCTGTTTTGAGTGTCTTTGACCATTTATAACATCTGCTTATGTATGAATGTAAATGATGTCCTTGAGAAAATTTTTAACTTTTTTTTTTTCGTCATTTTAGGTTGTGGACTTCAGCACTATTCATGGACCAAATTACCTTGTTATTTCTGCAAAAGCAAGGCAAGAATTCTTGTCTGCAATTCAGGAGGCTATGTACATGGTGTTTTCTAATCCTGCAGAGAGAAGATATGTTACTCAACAAGCAATGAAGTTTCACCATATATGGGGTAAGCTACCCTCCATTTGACTGTTTACACTATGCACATTTCACATTAAGACTTACACTTTCAAAATTGTTATTAGGATTTAATTTCAATCCAGGTTGAGATTATGAGAGAATCGGGAAATGTAGATTTCTCTGAATATTTTTGTGCTAGAAAAAATATATTTGAGTTTAAATGACTTGACAATCAATTGAATCGCTTAATTGTCAGATTCATTCAATACATTTTTATATTCTAGAAGTGACATAAATTTTGTTTTCATGGATTTCTAAAACATAAGATTTTGTTATATTTGCATTTATGGAACAAAGTTAACATTCTGCAACATTGCAGCAATTGAGTTTCTCCAATTAGAGTCCACTGTTGCAATTTAAATGATTTTTTTAGCTTATTAATTATTTTATGTCAATTAGTAGGTCATTATGTACATGTTGGAACTATCTCTTAATGGTTTGTGCTGCCATTCAACTTATTGCATGAAAAAGAGCCATGCTTAATTGCTTTATTCTCAAGGCTGGGACTCAAGTAATTTTCTCTTCGAGTATGTTGTTAATTTCAAGGTATGGCATATAGGTAGAACCAAGTAGTTCCTTCAATACTTCAAAAGATTGCATTAAAGTTTACCTGGGTATGATTTAGGTTTTGAGTATTAATTTATTCTTTTATATTAAATTTTTTATTTTTATTTTATGTGTTTTTATTTTCGGAGGCAATTTCACATTTTTAATACTGTTTCCTTTGTGTTTGTTCATGTGGGTCTGCTTCAAATTCTGGAATTGAGGTCAAAGATTGCATTGAGGTTTACCTGGGTATGATTTAGGTTTTGAGTATTAATTAATTAATTAATTTTATATTATAATTTTTGTTGGATTATGTTGATTTTAATGTTTTTTTTAGTTTATTTTTGGTTGATTGTTATGTTCTGCCTGCATGCATTAGTAGTTAAAAGGCATGTTTGGGTTCTCTATTTCCCTGTTTGGCTAGTGAGAAATTGTGGGAAAATTTTACAGTTGGTACCTTTTAATATTGTTTTTTTTTTTTTGGGGGGGGGGGGGGGGCGCTTTGAGATAGTATTCTCAATAGAGTCAACAAGGATGTGATGGTAAATAACAAAATCTTGATTTTGTGTTTCTGTTAAATAGTAAAGTTATGTTGGGGTTAATAACAGAGTTTTTTGAACTGAGGTTCTTTGAAGATCAGCTTGGATTCTTGAGAATCTGGAATCTGAGTATTGCCTGAGTGAGTCATAAAGAGTTCATAAATGCAATGTCTGGTTATGAATATTGAATATGATATCCTCGTTCTTTGCAATATTTTGTTTTATGGTTATCTGGCGAAATTTTTCTGGGCTGTTTGCTAGTCTAAAAGGATAGGCAATGTGGCACCGTATGGTGCTCATGTGCATGTGTCGATTTGCAACTAGTTAACACTTGTGCATGTGTCAATATGCAATCAATTCTTGCTTGTGCGTGCTAGCATGTGTATTTTTGTATGTTCATTACTTCTACTGCACGGCTGCTTGTTTAACATTTACTTGCTGCATAAGTTGTGGAGAAGAACCTGAGGCATGGTTCTTGATTGTATGATAACAGTCATGATTTTGAACTTGTCTTGATTCTTAACAAGTGAAGCATCCAATTTATCTTGGTAAACTTATCAGATAGGCTGCTACAGATTTACAAAAAAAAAAAAAATCTTTTCTTCATTATATACTATAATTTTTCTTTGTGATATGTTGAGCTTATGTTGGCATGCATTGTGTCATAGTTTCTAGCAAAGAGGAAGTGGGTTCTTTATTATATGAACTCATCTTTATTGGATTCATGATATGTGTTGAAGTATTAAGGTCTTCAAGTATTTGATTCTTCGTCTTTGTATAGGAGTTTCTTTAAGAGGTCGAGGATGGAAATGTGGATCTGTTTTTGTTGATGGAATATTTCCAGTACTGAGTCCCATTGCCCAGTAAATTATGGACTTTTCCCTGAATGACCTTGATCATTAGGGCTTATGTGTTGTTTTACTTCAGGTTTGGTTTTTTTTGTTGTAGCAGCTTTTTACCTTGATTTCTCTAAACAATTATTAAGTGATGTGTACTTTATCTATCAGTGGATCTTATAAGTTTTTTTTTTTTTTTTTTTGGGTGTGTGTGGCTAAGACGAGTGGCCAGGGCTGTTTGTGCACCTGACTAGGTGTGTGAGACAGGAGATTACACACGCTTGGTAATTTTATCGGGAGAAATACCCTTGGTAGTAGCCCCAAAATGCTGGCTAGGAGACTTGAACCACCAGGAGGTTCTATTTATATGTATTATGGTGTTTCATACCACATGTTTGCTTTTTTGTTTTAAAGAGCCTTTCATGTAATTCATTGCATAACCCGTCTTTGGAGCCTGCTACTAACCTTGATAGGTTCTTGGACTGCACCAAGCCTTTGGTCCTGGTACAGTATCTCTCTTAGGTACATCTCTTATTTTATCCTTCGTCTTTTGTGCTTTTCATTAGTTGTAGTTTTTGGAGCCTGCTACTAACACAATTTTTTGGTTGGTGTTTCTATAAATTTCTACAGCTGTTGCTTTGGTTCCAACAATCTGCTTACCAAACAATTCATCCTTTTTAAATTTTTTTTTCCTTGTGTCACATTCTTATTTATACATAAATGCTTTGTATTCTACTTTTATAGATCCATTCTGTTTAGAGCTTTCACAGGCCTTCTCCCTGACATTCCAACTGGCTGTGCTACATTCTGTGATTATCATGATGCTGTAGCTTCTCAGTCTTATTTGTGAATTTGGACAGTTTGAGTAGTTTTTATTATTTAGGTTACTATCACAGAAGTCATTCTTACCTCAGTTTTCTTTTACCCATACTTTGTTTGGCTTGTTACAGCGTATGTACTTAATACTTTTTATTTCATCTATGTGTAAGTTCCCAAGTCTTGATTGGGAGACCATTGAAATGCTTATCGTTCTTTGGTTTTGATTTCTGGAAATTGTTAACAGAGAAATACTATCTTCTTAATTGCATGGCAGCATTAAGTATGATAAGATCTACATGGACAGGTTACACATTTTAATAGAGAAATTCAGGTGTATTGTACCCTGATTTAGTTGTAATCTCACAAATGAAACTCCATGCAAAGTGAGACAACAAAAATGAGCCCTCATTCAATTCTGTGTCTTGTGCATGGGTTTAGATTTTGTTGTTTCACGTTTTGTATGCAAAAATGGCATGAATAAGGGAATTTTTACTGAAATTTACAAATTTTAAAATGCAAATTAATTTGATCTCAATCATATATAAAATGTTCGTATGTGGTCTGTTTGTGTATTTGGTAGTTATTTTGGACTTTGGTTATCTCTTGGTCCATGACTCTTGAAGCAGTACATGGCTCTCTTGAGACAGTACATGACTCTTGGTCCATAGAAGCAGTACATGACTCTTTGAGAGTAAAAACCATTATTAGTACCCCCTTGTTTCTCACAAAACTATATAAATCATCATTGTACCATGCTCCTTAAATAGCAATAATGCAATATCAACTATCAAGAGGGGCGATCTTACTATCAAGAGGGCGATCTTACTGTTCAATGAAACAAGTTGGGCTCCCTAAAATGGCTCTTCATGCACCTATTTGGTTGACATGAATTGACATTTGTTTCTCCTTTTGCCGCTTTCTTTATTTTTAATTATTACAAATCAAGTTGTTTACATCTAGCTCAGATTAATTAGCACTTTAGCATAATACTCCAACTTTCTAAATAGTGCCTAAATAGTAAATATTAAATAATACTGCTCAATATATTATATAACTTTAGCACGATTCTCTAATACTCCTAACTTTAGTAAAAGAAAGGAACGCAACTTTAGTGATCGAGTAAAAGTGGTACTTTACTATTCATAATCTATGAAGTTGTGACAACCATTGTTCTGGTAGAAAAATGGTTACATATATTGGTCAAAATGCAATATGAATGAATAAAATGTCTTTCTTTATTGAAAAAACTTACAGCTCTATTATGTCGGTTATCTTCACATTTATCCATAAAATCCAACGGCTAAATAGAATTCGTCGGCAGTTTTTTTTATATATTTTTTTCCTTGTTTACAATAATACAATGTAGCTCATTGATCATGCTGATACACGTGCACATCTGCGGATCCCATACTTTTGTTAAAGAGAGTCCATGACACAAATTTTGTGCCACTAATTAAGAGCATTATAATCTATGATACAAATTTTGTGCCCCAAGACTGTTCTATTACCTTAGAAAACTCTCAAGAATATAAAATTGCGTCAAAGTAAACAGTACTCAACTTGTAATACTAGAATATTGAAATAAGTTAAAGGTTCTTTTTTTTTTCCCGATGAATATTGAACAAACTACTATTACGTTGTTACTCTTAATTTGTTTGCCCGAAAGTTTAGATTTTTGAGGAGATATCATTACTATTTTCTAAAATATATGACACATTGTTTTCTGACATTGTTCTATTTTTTTTTTTTTTTTTTTTTTTTTTTTGGAGAAGGATGACATTGTTCTATTATTATTAGCTAACTCAATAAAAGTAGATCATCAAAAGTAGACAACTACTTTAATAAAAAGGAATGGAAGAATCAGCGTTTTTCTGATGAAAATCCACTTTACCACGGGCAATAGTACCTGGTGAAAGTTCTTTTTTTTTTAGAAGGAAATAACTTTCATAACATTAATCAAGGGCCTTTAAGTCAGCCAAAATAACAAGCTAACAATAGACAGAGTGTCTTTTAAAATATGACCAACAGCGGATTTTTCCAAACCACTACCACGTAGAGACTTTTACTACAACCTCCGAATCACCTCAAAACAAGATTGCTGGAAACCCGTTTCAGAAACCAAGACTGCTGCTCTTCTTGCTGCCAGTAACTCCAGAGCCACAACTGAAGGTGATTTCTTGATTTTTTCGGACAGAGCAACCATAACTTGGCCCTCATAATTTCGGACGACAACGTCGAGGCCAACTTCATCTGATTCATCGAACATTGCCTCGTCATAATTGGTCTTGATAGGGGTAAAACTCCCACTAGACGCCGGCAGCCTACACGGGCTGACGGTTCGTTTCATGATGACGGACGTATATATCGGGCGGCAGACCTTGACGACACGACTCTTAGGGGGGGCGACGGGATGACGGTCGACGGGACTAGTCATGGAGCACGAAGGCCCATCCTACCATGTACGCTTCCCTGTGAACATGAGTCTTGTCGCGTACGCTACTATTTGGGCAGATGTTTTGCGCACCACGATTGCCCCCAAAGGATATCTTGCCCAACACACTTGACTGCCCAAGAGGTATCTTGTACCACACGCTACTCAGGGGCAATTCCGGTAAAATGGTATCTTCTCCAGCACACCTTGGCCAAGGGCCTTTACTACTACTATAAATACTTCCAAGCCCTCTAAAATCGAGGTTCGCATACTGAGACCCGACTCTAGCACTCTGGAGTTGTGAGTAATACTAATTTAACCATCGGAGGGTCGTTGGCTGGTACCACGCCGGTACTTCCCTTTGAGGTTCTCCTTACCTGTGCAGGTTCGTTCGAAGTACGTGAAGGCCCTGCAGCTTACTGAGTTGATTCGCGACATCATCAGTTGGCGCCGTCTGTGGGAAAGTGCACATAGTCTCTGTTACGTGCTTTTCGGACAAAGAGTTGCATGGTACTCACGCGTTCAAGGACGACCACCATGAACGACCAAGGCAACGAACAACGCACCACGGCCCTTGAGAGACAAGTCCAGGCTCTGGCGGCCGCAGTGGAACGCCTCACGAAACGTAACAACGACTTGGAAGAACAGCTGCTACGGAGGAATGCGACGGGTGACAACCAAGGATAAAATCAGGAGGAAAGCAGTGCCGAGGAGAGGAATCATGGAGGCCCCAAGGGAAGCAATGCCTTGAGCCGACCTGAAGGACAGGAGACAAATCGTCCGTCGGCAGATGGCTGTGCCCAGTCCAACATGGTCGCAGAAATGCAGATGATGAAGGAACGCATGGACTTCATGATGAACGCTTTCAAGGGACGAGTATCAAACGATCTCGACGACCTCGTCCAGCGCACGGACTCGCCCTTCACCACACATGTCATCTTGTTCCCCACACCACCAAAGTTCTGCATGCCCCAGATGGAAAGCTATGATGGGTCTAAAGACCTGCTAGACCATTTGGAGCTGTTCAAAACGTTGATGCACTTACACGGCGTGCCGGACGAAACATGTGCCGGGCCTTCCCCGCAACGCTAAAAGGCCCCGCAAGGACCTGGTTCGGCAGGCTGGCGCCCGGCTCTATCGGTAACTTCAGGGAGTTGAGCGGTCAGTTTGCCTCGCATTTCATTGGGGGACATAGGCACAAAAAATCCACCGCGTGCCTAATGAACATTAATCAACGGGAGGATGAGACGCTGAGATCCTATATAGCCCGTTTCAACAAAGAGGCACTCTCGATCGATGAAGCGGACGACAAGATACAAGTCGCCGCATTAACAAACGGGCTACGGAAGGGTAAATTCTTGTTTTCTCTATACAAAAATGACCCGAAAACTATGACGGACGTGTTTTACAGGGCGATTAAATACATGAATGCGGAAGACGTATTACTGGCCTGGGAAGAGAAGCCTCCCAAGAAGAGGGAAAGGCAAGAAGATGCACGACAAGATAAGGGGCGGAAGATGCCTCGGATAGGAGAAGGCCGAGACGACAAACGCAAGAAGCTCCCCGCTGGAAAATTCACAAGCTTCACCCCATTGACGGCTTCGATCGACCAAGTCCTGATGCAGATCAAGGACGACGGGTTCCTGACCTTTCCAGGAAAACTAAAGAGCAACCCTAACAGGCGACCCAAAAACAGATACTGCCGCTTCCACCGAGACCACGGCCATGACACCGCCGATTGTTATGATTTGAAGCAGCAGATCGAAGCTTTGATTAGGCAGGGAAAATTGCAGAGATTCGTCAGCCGAGAAAGAACCGAAGCACCTCGACAAGAACAAGTCGCTCACCGGGATAATGAGTGTCCCAGACCACCCATAGGGGACATAAGGATGATCATAGGGAGTGCGGCAGCCATCGGCTCAACAAAGAAGGCTCTAAAATCCTACCTTAGGGCAGTTCAGAATGTCCAGGCTACAAGCCTCGTCCAGAAGAAGTCGTGAATTAACAGCCTCACTATAGAGTTCACGGAAGAAGATGCCCAGCATCTCTATTATCCGCACGACGACGCCCTTGTTGTCAACATCCAGATAGGAGATTAAAACACATACTGGGTCCTAATCGACAACGGAAGCTTCGCGGATATCCTCTACTACCCGGCGTTTCAACAGATGCGGATCGACAAGGAACGCTTGGTCCCTACCAAGGCCCCGCTCACCGGGTTCGGAGGGACCAGGGTATACCCCCTCGGCTCGATCACATTGCCTGTCACTGTCGGGGATTACCCTCGGCAGGTCACCAGGGAAGTTACCTTCCTCGTTGTCGATTGCTCCTTTGCCTACAACGCAATCATAGGGCGGCCCACACTCAACGCCTGGAAGGCTGCCACCTCGTCCTATGCCTTGAAGGTCAAGTTCCCTATCGAGTACGGGGTAAGGGAGCTGTGGGGAGACCAAGTAGCCGCACGAGAATGCTACGTCACAATGGTAGAAATGGATAGCCAATTACAAACACTGAGCATAGAACAGAGGGCGGGGGCAGAACCCGTGGAGGATCTTGAAGAAATAGTCCTTGACGAATCCAGGCCCGACAGGACCACCAGGATCGGCGTCCTCACAGGCCCTTCAGTCCGCCAAGCGCTCGTGGCCTTCCTCAAGGAAAACCAAGATGTATTCGCCTAGAGCCACGAAGACATGCCGGGAATCGACTCTTCAGTCATGGTACATAGGCTGAATGTATCGCCCACCATCCGGCCTGACAGGCAGAAAAAACGGGTGTTCGCTCCGGAGAGAGACCGCGTAGTGGCGGAGGAGGTCAGTAAGTTGCGGGAAGCAGGGTTCATCCAGGAAGTATACTATCCCGACTGGTTGGCCAATGTGGTAAAGGTCAAGAAGGCCAGCGGGAAGTGGCGGATGTGTGTAGACTTCACGGACCTGAATAAAGTGTGCCCCAAGGACAGCTACCCCCTCCCTCGAGTCGACACGCTGGTAGACTCTACGGCCCGGCACCAGCTGCTGAGCTTTATGGACGCCTTCTCTAGGTACAACCAGATCCGGATGGACGAGGCAGATCAAGAAAAGACCTCATTCGTCCCCAGCCAAGGACTATTCTGCTACGAAGTGATGCCGTTTGGACTAAAGAATGCGGGCGCCACATATCAAAGACTCATGAACAAGATGTTCGCCAACCAGATAGGGAGGAATGTCCAAGTATACGTCGACGACATGCTTGTAAATAGCCAAAGAAAGGAGGATCATCTGAGCGATCTCGAGGAAACATTCAGAACCCTCCGTTCCTACGACATGAAGCTCAACCCATCAAAATGCGCGTTCGGGGTGACGGCAGGAAAATTCCTCGGCTTCATGGTCTCCCAGAGAGGCATCGAGGCCAACCCAGACAAGATCAGGGCAATAATGGAGATGGCCCCCCCGAAGAATGTAAAAGAAGTACAAAGTCTGAACGGGAAGGTGGCAGCCCTGAACAGATTCGTATCACGGGCAACGGATAAATGCCTTCCCTTCTTCCGCACATTGAAGAAAATGTTCGAGTGGACAGACGAATGTCAAAAGGCGTTCGAGGAACTAAAGGCCTACCTCTCCTCCCCTCCACTGCTGAGTCCTTCGCAACCGGGGGAAGAACTCTTCCTCTACTTAGCTGTCTCCCCAGCAGCCGTCAGCGCGGCCTTGATCAGAGAGGAGGACGGGGTCCAGAAACCCGTATACTACGCTAGCCGTGCGTTTCAAGGAGCAGAGGGAAGGTATCCGCCCATGGAGAAACTCGTCTTCGCCTTAGTTACCGCGGCTCGAAAGCTCAAGCCGTACTTCCAAGCTCACACAATAGTCGTCCTAACCGACAAGCCCTTACGGCGAGCAATGCACAACCCAGAAGCCGCTGGTCGCCTGGCCCTGTGGGCGATCGAGTTGACTGAGTTTGATATTCGGTACAGCCGGCATACCGCCATCAAGGGACAGGCAGTTGCTGATTTTATTGCCGAGTTCACCAGCATGGAAGACCAGGGGGCAGATGAATGTCCCCCATGGAGTGTATATACAGACAGATCGTCAACAAGACAAGCCGGTGGTGTTGGTGTCGTACTTCACTCCCCCGAGGGAGATCAAATCGAATGCATGATCCGGCTGGACTTCCCCATCACCAATAATGAGGCGGAGTACGAAGCCTTGATAGCTAGTTTGGACCTCGCTAAAGCAGCAGGTGCAGCCCGAGTGATAGTCTCCTACGACTCTCAGGTCGTCGTCAACCAAGTCAATGGAAACTACGAGTGCAGAGGCGACAAAATGAAAAAAATATCTCCATCATGCGAAGAGAAGAGTGGACGAACTGAAGGCAGAGATAGTCCAAGTCCCCAGAGACGAAAATGAGCAAGCCGACCGCCTTGCCAAAGCCGCTTCGTCAGAGCAGGGGACCAACACTGACGGTGTGCTCTATTTTGTGCAGGTTTCTCCACTAATAGGCTCTGTCGAAATGCAGGAAATAGGCTCTGAAAGTAACTGGACCATGCCATTGGTCTTTTACCTGAAAGATGGCGTCTTGCCAAACGGAAAAGAAGCCGTCAGAAGGTTGAAAGTCCGAGCGTCAAGGTTCGTATTGATAAAGGACGTCCTATACAAAAGGGGTTTCTCTCACCCATACCTAAGGTGCCTGGGTCCCGAGGAAGCCGACTATGTTATGAGGGAGGTCCACGAGGGAGTTTGCGGAAACCACTCAGGATCGTGATCGCTGGTGCACAAGCTGATACGAGCAGGATACTACTGGCCCACTATGCAGAAAGACGCCCAAGCCTACGTCAAAGCCTGCGACAAGTGCCAGAGATTCAGCAACGTCGTCAGGCAGCCGCCCATGGAGCTTACACCCATGACGGCCCCGTGGCCGTTCGCTTAATGAGGACTAGACATTATGGGGCCATTCCCAACGGCCATACGATAGCTGAAGTTCCTGGTAGTAGGCATAGACTACTTCACGAAGTACGTAGAAGCTGAAGCTCTAGCCACCATTACGGAGAAGAACGTGCGAAGCTTTGTCTGGAAATCTATTGTATGCAGGTTTGGGATCCCTAGGGTCCTAGTCTCGGACAATGGCAAACAATTCGACAACGGCCCGTTCCGAGAGTTCTGCTCACAGCTGGGGATAAAGAATCAATACTCCTCCCCAGCCCACCCCCAGGCCAACGGTCAGGTAGAAGTAACGAACCGGTCCTTGCTGAAGATTATCAAAACCCGGCTCGAGGGGGCAAAGGGAATATGGCCTGAGGAACTACCCAGCGTATTATGGGCATATAGGACAACGGCAAGGACCCCTACAGGAGAAACGCCATTCCGGTTAACCTACGGAAGCGAAGCAGTCATCCCGGCCGAAGTAGGACTCACAACCTACAGGGTAAACGCCTACAATGAAAGCAGGAACGACGAGGCCTTGCGCCTATAGCTGGATCTAGTCGACGAAATCAGAGCAGCCGCGGAGCAAAGGCTCGCTAGGTACTAGGATCGAATGGCTAAGCACTACAATTCCCGAGTCAGACACAGGGACTTCAGGGTCGGAGACCTCGTTCTAAGAAGAGTCATGGGCGCCGCCAGGGACCCTGCCCAAGGAAAGCTCGACCCCAACTGGGAGGGACCATACTGAATCACGTTATGGCAGAGAAAGGGCACCTACCACCTGGAAACACTAGAAGGTCAGAAACTGCCCCACCCATGGAATGCCGAGCACTTGCGAAAGTATTACCAGTAAGAAAAAATGGCAACCCCATACTTATAATCTGTTTTGATGTATTTGGAAACTCAAAGGGCATGTTTTCCCCTTCGTAAAAGTTATACAAGATTCAAAAGTTCATTCAAAATCCCTTCTACATTTTGTAAAGTGTTAAAAACTGTGATCCACCAAAGTCGACGGTACTAAAGCCGACGACCCAAGGCGACAAATCTACAAGGCATAAAAGCGTCAAGCATAAAAGCTGACGGCTTAGAAGCCAACTACATTATCCTACAAGGATAAAAGCCAAAAACCTAAGTCTAATAGACGACGGCATCAAAGGCGATGGCTCAAAGCCAACTACATTATCCTACAAGGATAGAAACCTTAGTCTAATAGACGATGGCATCAAAGGCAACGGCTCAAAGCCAACTACATTATCCTACAAGGATAAAAGCCGAAAACCTAAGTCTAATAGACTACGGCACCAAAGGCGACGGCTCAAAGCCAACTACATTATCCTACTAGGATAAAGGCCAAAAGCCTAAATCTAAGAGACGACGGCATCTAGGGCGACGACTCAAAGCCGACTACATCGTCCTTGGTTGATATACAATGCTTGAAAAAGCCAAAGTATAAGGGCCAACATTCTAAAAAGCATACGAACCAAAGGCTTATAAAGTTGACGGTTCCACAAAGCTCAAACAAAGTATGAAGGAACCATTCATAAAGCTAAAGTAAAGGCAAGCAATACATACAAAGACAAGTTTAAAATGGAAAATACATTAATAAAAGTGCCTTTAAAGGCATCATTGTTCTTGATGGTTCAAAAATTGACCGTTCTACAAAAATTATAAAAAAAAAGGGGGAAAGAAAAATTGTTACAAAACTACTCGACAGGGGAGTCAATGACTTTAACTTCATCTTCTTGGCCTTGTTCAGGCTCCTGAATGGCCTTCTCTGCCCCGTCTTCTCGACTCCCGGCAACTTTAGCATTTTGGTCCTCACCAAACAGTTGATCAGTGCTGCCGGAAGCTTCAGGGAGGACGGATGTCTGGGCTTGAGCCTCGTCGATGTCGACCTTAGAGAGATCCAGCTCAGGGTGTAGGGTCTTGACCTGACGGACGGCGTCATCGAAACCGTTCGCAAATGTGCCGCCCAACTCCGTCAGGTAGACGTCGGAATCGCGGCATTCCTTGATAGCGTCGTCCTTAGCTTGACGGAGTTGGTCCTTGACGGACAGAATCTCCTTCTCCTTGTCGGCAAGGACCTTCTGTAGCACTTTCGTCTGCTTTTCCAGCTGGGCCCTCTCTTCCTCGCAGATGGAAAGCTTCTTATCCATCTTCACTTTGTAGGCCTTGTACTGGGAAAGCTCATCCTCTATCTCCGCTACCTTGGCCCGTACCCGGTCTAGAGCCGTCTCCTGACGGACACAACGGTCCATAAGACCCTTCATCGTAACGACGGCCTAGAAAGGAAACGGTTCGGGTTAGACAGGACGGTCATAAAAAAAAAAAAAAAAAAACCAAAGTTAAACATCATGACGGACAGAAGATTTACCTGGGCAAGGCTGAAGAGGCCCGTTTCGCCCATGGCCTCCGTCGAGTGATTCCTAAGATCCGCGTAGTCGTCAGCTGTTATGATTGACGACAGCTTTTCAATAGCGTATCTGGAATCCTCACGAAGGAGGATGGATGGCTTCTCCGCCCCGTAGCCCGGGCCGCCCGTCATCAAGCCTTTCCCCTTCCCGTGCTTGACGGGACCTTCTTCACCTCAGCCTCAAGGCCAACGACAGTCTCGGGTGTGACCTTGGCCTTTTTAGGTAGACGGTCTGTCTCTTGGTTTGGCTTTCTTTTTGTGACGGGCGGCTTTGTCACGCCCGTCCCTGTTGCTTGGGCATCCTTTTTCTTCGCAGCTGCCTGCTGCTTGATTATGGCCCTCCTCTTGGCCTCGTCCATCTCTGCAGAGAACGGTACATGAGTTGATGATAAAAAAATGGCTAAGTGTAAAGTTCAGGTGAACGGACTTACGTTTTCTAACTTGTGTCTCGTACTTCACGGCTTCCGGGGACGGTTCAGGTCCGTCACAGTGCCAACAGATGGTTTTTAAATTCACCAAATTTTCCCAAGACCTCTCTTTCAACTTAGATTTTTGAAAAATTTTCTCCAAGAAGCTCCAATCTTCAAGTGACACCTGCGGACGGTCTTGCGCTGAAGAAAGAAGATGGTTAGAAATGGACAGTGCATACTATTTAGCAAAAAAAAAAAAAAAAAAAAAGAGAACGGATGGATACCAGACGGAGGCAAGACACCCTATGTTGTGTCGACGGGCATGAACTCGGTCTCGCCAGGCTCACACATCCACTCATCCCCGTCCATAAAGAAATATCTAGACTTCTAGTCCCTATTGGAATTTGGAGTATCACTCACTAACCTCAATAAGGGCTTCCTAGCAACAAAACTATACATCCCTCTAGATTTTGTAATCTCTACCGGACGGTAGTAGTGGAAGAACTCTTCCATCGTCAGCCTTTTCTTCCTATTTGACATGGATCCGTACAAGACCTCTACCCCAATGAAAATTCTCCAGGCGTTTAGGGAAACTTGACTGACGGACAGTCCTAGGTAGTGGAGGAGTTGACGGTGTAATCGAGTCAAGGAAAACCTCAATCCGGCCTTAAGCATTTGCTCGTAGACCCTAACACCCCTGACACCGTGGTAGTAACACTTCTCTCCTGGGTGGGGTAGACGGAGGGGTATGTTGACGGGTATCTGGTATTTGCTCCTAAGTGTCTTAAAGTGTGACTCTTTAATTGTGGAGAAAAAATCGTTCACCATCCACAGGGAAAGCATGACGAACTTCCTCATCCCGTCACTACCTACGACGGATTGGATTTGTGGTTCCTCTTCCCCTAGACCGTCAATAAGGTTGCTCTCAGCCCTATCACTACTTGAAGAAGTGGTGGCAGAAAAGAACGGGTACATACCAGACGGGGGTAATACACCCATGTTGTGTCAACCAGCTTGAACTCAGTCTCACCAGGACGACACATCCACTCACTACCGTCCATAAAGAAGTACCTAGACTTCCAGTCCCTATTGGAATCTGGAGTGTCACTCACCAGTCTTAGTAATGGGCTCCTCGCCACAACACTATACATTCCTTTTGATTTTGTTATTTCAACTAGACGGTAACAGTGGAAGAACTCTTCCACTGTTAGTCTTTTCTTCCCTTTGGACATTACTCTGTACAGGACCTCTATTCCCAGGAAAACCCTCCACGCGTTTGGGGAAACTTGGTTGAAGGACAGTCCTAGATAATGGAGGAGTTGACGGTGTAGTTGACTTAAGGGAAACCTCAACCCAGCCTTGAGCATTTGCTCATAAATCCCGACACCCTTGACACCGTCATAATAGCACTTCTCAAATTTATAGGGTAGATGGAGGGGTATGTTGACGGATATCTAGTACTTATTCCATAGTGTTTTGAAGTGAGATTCCTTAATTGAGGATGTAAAGTCATTTACCGTCCATAATGAAAGCATTATGAACTTCCTCATCCCATCAGAGTCTACGATGGATTGAATTTGTGGTTTGTTTTCCCCTAGACCGTCACTAAGGTTACTCTCTATCCTATCACTACTTGAGGAAGAAAAGGTGGTAGATGAACTCTCTTCACTTGAAGTGTCAGGATCTCTTAGACCCGATGGGTGAACTTCATCGTAGCCCGCTCCGTCGCAGATAAACGACTGGTTATTGGACGCGCTAGACATCTGTCACCTACATGTGACGGAAAACCCTAAGTTTAACTAATCTAAAGGTATTTAACGGTGATAAAAATGAATGAATCAATAGTAAATACTTACCGGTTGCGTTTGCTGTTGGAAAATATAATCGACGGTTGTACGAACGTGACGGACGAGCAGGATTGACGGATCAAGCATTTTGCTAGGTAAACGAGTGTGCTCTGATTGTTTGATTTCAGTGAAAAGTGAAAAATGAGGGAGAAAAAGGGAGGTTTATATATGAGGAGTAGCGTGGAAGGCGAAGGGACGCCTCATTCTTGACACACAATCATTTAATTGACGACACGTGTCCTATATGATTAATTACTCAACATTAATTACCGTATGACAGCATATCGAATCAGGTCTCTCTCATTGAAAAATAAATCTGTCACCCCATTAGTCCATCTCCTATGAGGTCACGGACTCATGGGCTGAGGGGGCAGCTGACGAGGGTAAAATCCATTAGGGTGATAGACCTGAGTTTGATTGACTGACATTGATGTTTTTAGTGGACGGATCCACAAAGAATGGGAACTTAGTGGACGGGTACACGTGTCATCAATGGAAGTAACATGCGTTACACGCATTACTAGGGTATGTAGAATCCCAATGGGAATAGAATCCAAGTATAAAGGGAATTCCGCAATATCCGCCCAATCAATAACAAGTTCTATATGGTAAAAACTTCTTACTCAAGGAAAGAAGGTCGGTTCCACACCACTATAAAAACCCCAAGGGCTCCCACAAAAAAGGTACGCATACTATTCCCCAACTCTGGCACTCTAGGGTTGCAAGTATCTACTAACTTAACCTTCGGAGGGTCCTTGGCCGGTACCACACCGATGCCCTTTCAAGGTGTTTCTTGTTTTGTGACTTGCAGGTTGCATCGAGTGCAGACGAGAGAACCTTGTAGCTTACTGACGATATTTTGAGCATCATCAATGTTAAAAGCATTAATTCCTCTTTAGTAGAAGGAGAGTGACAAAAAATGTGGCAAACAAATGAAAAAATAAAGTTTTGAGAATCTCGGACGTACGAGATTCGTATATAATAAGTACGGGAGTATCAAGTTACTTTTCATTAAAATTAATTTTTGGTTGTACAAATTTCGCACGTACAAGTGTTGTGCGAGAATATACAAAATTTACGAATTTGACCGTTTTTATTTTTTTATTATTATTATTTTATTTTATGGTTTTAAGAGTTTCCAGTGATATATAAATCATTGTAACTCTCACTTTAAGTTTCTTTTTCTTTAAAAACTTTCTAAGAAACACTAAAAAACTCCTAAGAGCCTCGTCCAAAATTGCGATTTTTGGAACGTAATAACTAAGGTCATATCCTGGAGATAAATTCGCAGTACCCTTTATCATGAGTGCATATATTGTAGCATATCTTTGTAGCTCCAAATTCTAAAACATTTTTTTTGATTACTGAATCACTATATTATTTTCTTTACGCGAATATAGTGAGAAAGTGCTGTCTACTCCCAAATATATATATATATATATATATGTATTTTTTTTTTAATTTGAGAAATTTTAAATCCTATTTAGTTGAGCTAAAGTGAGAAAAACTGTTGCAGTGAAGTAAAAAAAAAAAAAAAAAACTTTTACATACGAGAGTTGTATTTTTGGATGGTTTTAAGACTTTACCCGTGATATATAAATGATTGTAACTCTCACTTTGAATATCTTCTTCTTTCAAAACTTTCAATGGAAAACTAAAAATTCTTAGGGACTTTTCCAAATTTTTTGCATTTAGAACTTAATAAACTTGGTTGTATCCTAGGGATAAATTTGTAGTAACATTTTAGTTAAAATTGAACAAAAGAGAGATCTAGAAGAAGTGGATGAACTTTATAAATGTTGGCTAATTTTGTTTTAATTAGATTTTTTTTTTTTTTTGGTTGGGGAGCTGAATTAGTGATTGGGTTCTAGAGGGTTATTAAAATGAGTACTAGGTGTTTGATGAAATCTTGCAAAGAACTTGGGATAGAAAAGGTTTGGGTTATTCTAAAACAAAATTAGAGGAACTGGATTAAAATTAAAAATTATCCAGCAGATCATAAAGAACAAATATATGGCCCATTGATCATACTTTCCTAATTTTTTTTTCCCATAGATAGAGCTTAAATTTTTATATGCAAAACTATTTAAGTTTGTGTCATTTCAATATTGCATAGCGTGGGGTAAGTTTTTCTGATTCCCATTATTAGTCCAAAATTTTATGGAGACTTGGTGGCTAAATAAGTTTCAAGGTTCTAATTTTAGTAGGCAGGGTGTTGTTTTTATGTGTTTTAATTCAAGTTGTGACCAAAAGATAATTGGAAAAAAAGTTTCTCCTAATTTTAATGGTTTGTTTGCAGAAAAAATGAGCAATGCATTTATGCTTCAATGTAGCATGGGTGTCATATTCTGCAAATCATAAACCTAGGTAAATTCTATTTCATCTTCCCTTTGGTGGAAGAATTGAAGTGAAAGGTTATACCATATGAAACAAACATGTCTATATAATCAAAGCCAGGTGCTGCATCTCACACAAAGGTTAAACCCATTCGTCCAAAGCTAACTGCCATCAAAACTACCTATTTTCTTCCTCAAATAAACGTATTTGTAGGTATGTTTTTTCCATCCTTTTGACAAAGCACAAATTCACAAAGATCTCTGTTAGATAAGATGGTGGTTATTTTGCAAGAAGATTACAAAATCAAAAGGTTAGTAACCGCCATTGTGAGATTGGTTTACCACAATCTTCAGCCTTACTCCTACTGTTAGACTGCTAGATCCACTGCTGGTATTTATGTTTTTAAAATTAGTTCATTATATATGATTTAGGTTTTGGTATTTTGGTTAGCTTCATTTATATTTAGGCTTTTGGGTTAGATTTGATTAGTTTATATTAGATTTCCTTTTTGCTGTACAAGGAGCATCACAAGGCAGCAAGAGAGAAAAGCAAGAAAACAAATTGCAAGCAAAGAAGGTACTGGCAATAGGGAGAGGTTTCAGTTGAACTTTGAAGTTAACAAAGAAGACAGAGAAGGGTTTTTCTTGATGAGGTATGAAATTTAGTCTCTTTCTCTCTTTATCTCTTTCTTTATTTTTTATTTTTTTTGGGTTCAAACAAATTTCCGTGCTCTTTGTTCAATTCTAAATTTTGGATAACATAGTTTTTTACTGCACAAATGTTAATGTTTTATTATTTATTGGCATTGCTTAATGTACCTATGAAATATCTTCAGCCTACAATTCAAATGCTATCAGGTATTAAATCTCTTGGACATAGCAAAAGATATCACTTTCTTACCCTTTTTCATAACCATCACAATTCCAAAGTCAAAACAAAGCGACATTTTTGCCAAACAAACTTCTACTTCTCTTATTGCTATGCTGTGTTTATAGTCAATTGCTACTCTAATCAATTTCTTCTAAAGAAAAACACATAAAATATATCCCCTGTTTTTTTAAGCAAGTCCGGTTAGTATGATTTTGAGAGAAAGAGGAATATGCAAATATGTCTTTTTTTTTTAATGCCAATCTCTCTCTCTCCTTGGAAGACTAACAATTAAGGGGTTCTATTTTTTAAAAAGGGCACTATTTGTGACGAAACCCAAATACCTAAATATTTATTACAAGTTTGGGTATCTTAATATCTATTTTATTGTTAGTTTCTATCACTCATACTGTTGAATACTTTGTTTTGTTGAATTATTTTGGAACTTTGCACTCATCTTAATTTCATTGAATTTTGCATATAAACTCATGTTGCTGTTGCATATACCTCATGTTTAAGTTGTTTTTCATATTAAATAATTAGTGTGGTGCCCAATTAAGGTAGATCAAGATGTTTTTTTCATATTTAGGTGTGGGTAGACTCATTACATGACTTTGAGTGTGGGGACATACTAGCATTGATGAACAATGGAGTGAAGGATTTTTTTTATATTATTTTTAAATGTATTTGAACAACGGTAATTTGTACCAACTGTTTAGCGCACTTTTTTTCATAACTAGAACTTTTATTTTCTTTCATACATGCCTGCTTTTTGTTGGAATGCCATGTTGTCTTTGGCAAGTTGCTATATGAGATGGATGTTGTCTACAAGAGTGAAGTAGAAGGATATCTTTCTTTCAGTTTTATAGAGTGCAACTCAATGCATCATTTATTTTTTATGCTAATGCTATTTTTTATGAATACTTTATTTTTATTTTGCTAGGTCTTAATTGCTACTTAGAGCCGAAGAATAGTTGAAAAAGAGGTAGAGACAAATAAGAAAATGAATATTGGTGAAACCGAGAAAAGTGCAAATATTATCGAGATCCTAATGAAGTAGGATCTTGAGGCTTACCATAGCCACTTCATAGGCTTGGACATTTGATCTTGAGGGACCAACTTTTAGTTCCAATTAGTGCAAGTGCAAAATAAGGATTGACTTTAAGGGATCTCTTTTCTTTTTCTTTTTTTTTTTCTCCCCCCTACCTCAAGATATATATTTTGTTTGACTTTTGTATTTTTAGAATTAATTGTCCTCTTTGCAATTTAAGGTTTAGGAATATTTTTTGACATTGCCTGATGATATTTTTTATATTTTTAGCAGATGAAGAAATTATGAGATTAAATGCAATGTTCAAAGGCATGGTTGTTGACAACTTTGGACCTACAAGATTTAGAAATGAAACATGAAGTCATTAAGCAAGGAATAAAATATATGAAAGATTTTAATAAGTAGAACTTTTTTTTTTCATTTTAATTAATTATTATTTTTGAGTAAGTGCATTCTTTAGTTCTATTAATTATATGTATCGTTGTATTACGAGTTTTGTATTATTTAAACTAGCAACAAAACACCTTGAGAAAAATAGTTTGTTACCATTGCTTTAAGTTTTACATTTTGTTTGCAAATTAAGGTTAAAGTATCAACCAATGCTTCGCAACAGTTTTGAAATTGAAGATAGAGAGACAAATTAGTGAGGATGTAACTCTAGATCTAAGTCTATCCAAGTTGCTTTGGCAAATATATTTGATGTATAAATATAGTTGCATTCCTAAGTTATTGTAGAGAAACTTGGTACAACATATATTTGCTATGATTGATTTCACCAGTTTTATTTAATATCCTTATAAATAAACATGTAGTATTGCTGAATATTCAGTTAGTAATCTCAATCATGTTATGATATTAGTGTCATTATTAGATTAGTCATTATGCTTTGTTGTGTTTTAGGATCTTTTATGAGAAACCCAGGTGGATTTTTTTGAGGGGTTTTGTTTGATTTTTTGTTTGGTTTGATCGGTATTGAGTTTCCCCTTTATACAGTCTAATGAAATATTTGAATTTGTTTTAGTTTCATTATTAATGTTTTGGGATATCATATAAAGTTCAATTTTGTTGTTTTTTCTTTGTTCTGACATATGTTAATTGATACAGAAAAAAAAAAATTGTTGGCCAATAAATGAGGAAGAGCAGGGCAAAGGAGAGATAGTACAAATTGAGGCATGGCAAAGCCAGTACTCAATTTGATTGGTAATTTGGTACTATCTTTGTTCACTGCATTATATTTTTTAGAATTTTCTATTCCTATTCCATTGATTTTGCAAGCCATAGATGGTTCTCTTAAAAAGGAACCACCATAGGCATGAGAATTACAAATTTCCAATAATTTATACATTAGTTAGAGATATAAGTGCTCAAGTTTAATATTTCCATCATTTGTGAACAAACCCTTGGAAGTTAAGAGTTCAGTACCACCATCTACATTTCTTTAAATGCTTTACATATTTAAGCATGCCCAAGTTGAAGACAAATTAGCTATATGTAGTAGAGGAATTATACATATTATTAATTAATCCTGTTTCTTAAGATATGTGGATTAGTTTTGCCAATTGAATAGTGGTTAATAGTATTACTATTATATTTGTACTCCAAGTGATTTTATGGACTTTTTAAGAGAGAATATCTATCTTCTGCCGCCTAAAAGTTTAGGCTGCAGAAGATATGGATATTGAGTGACAAGAGAGAAAGATAATGAGAAAATTTATTTGAAAGAGAAAGAAACCGATGGTGAATGAGAGAGAAACTGATGTTAAGAGAGAGATGAGAATTTTCAAAGAAGCTTGTCAAAGAAAGTTCGGCCTTTTCAAGAGAGAATCTGCAGCCTAAAATATCTTCTGCATCCTAAAAGTTTATGCTGCAGAAAATATGAATATTGAGTGACAACAGAGAAAGATAATGAGAAAATTTATTAGGGAAAGAAAGAAATTGACGGTGAATAAGAGAGAAACTGACGTTAAGAGAGAGAAAAAGAGAGAGATGAGTTTTTTCAAAGAAGCTTGTCAAAGAAGGTTCGGCCTTTTCAAAAGAGAACATCTACCTTCTGCAGCCTAAAATATCTTCTGCATCCTAAAAGTTTTAGGCTGCAGAAGATATGGATATTGAGTGACAAGAGAAAAAGATAATGAGAAAATTTATTAGGGAAAGAAAGAAACTGACAGTGAATGAGAGAGAAACTGACGTTAAGACAGAGAGAAATGAGGTTTTTCATAGCAGCTTGTCAAATAAAGTTCGGCCTTTTCAAGAGAGAGTATCTATCTTCTGCAGCCTAAAATATCTTCTGTATCCTAAAAGGGTGCAGAAGATAGATATTGAGTGACAAGCACATGTGAGAATCTTAGTTCTGACTGAATTTTGTTTTTTGTTTTTTTAATAATAGAAGTGAATTGTAAAGTTTCGCATAAAACGAAAAATAGATAAAGTAGCGAGCCAAAACTAACTAAATTTATTGAAGGAATAGAAAAAGACAACAGAAGGGGGAGGAATTAAAATCAGGTGCAAGGAAAAGGCTACAAAAGATGAAGAAATTGAGATTAAATGCAATTATACCATTCAATTATGGCATTTTCTTCATAAATTTTTTTTATATTTTTAAATTTTCTTCCCAATTTTTCTTTATATTTTTTATTTTTTTATTTAATAGTTTATATTTAAATTGATAGTTGCAAACAGTTGCACCTTATTTCAATCTTTGTGGTTGAAAATTCAGAGACTTGAGAATTCATTAGACGCACACTTTCTACAAATACGCTATAGTTGATTATTGCAGCTACTGCTACAACTACACTACACTGTTAAGGTCTATAAATTTCACATAAAGCTGCTCTTCTCTTCAATAAGCAAATCTGATAAGCATATTCAGCTTTCACATCTAACAAGATTCACAAGAGCATAAGAGAACCTTTCAGCTTATTTTTTTTTCTTTTGGGATGGCTCGGGAGGCAATTACTTTAATCTCAGCCATTGAATTGATCAAACCGACACTTCAATATTTAGAAACATAGCCGAGCTCAGTACTGTGGTCCATGTGGGGGCATAAATGTTATGGGACTTTGGTCCAAACTAGTTGCTCGGATTTCAGTGTGGCTTTCAATCTGTCTGCCCGTTCCAAGCAAAGAGATAAGCCAATGGCAATATTTAAAAACAACGTCACGGATCTGTCCCCAAAAAATTTAATTTTAATTTCTCTTTTTTTTATATAAATTTTTTTATAATAATTTATTAATTAATGTGCGACTTTTTTAATTTTTCAAAATAAGTTCTTCTACTTTCTTACATTTTTAATGATTTTGATCGGTGAATTATCACTTTTTTTACTAACTTTTTCTTTTACCAAATATTTTTTCATAAACTTACATTTTTTTTCCCCCAATTTCATAGTGGCATACATATACATGCTTTGTTTTTCTTACATATACATGTCTTGCTAACATGTTGTTTGTTGTATTTTATTTACTTTCCTTACTGTATGAAAATGATAAATTAGAAATTTAATTATGCTATGTGCTTGTGCCAAAAAGCTTTCCTCTTACCCTAAAAAAGAAGGAGAAGAAACTTTCCTCTTCAATTTTTCTAAATGCATAACATATCCCTCATTGTCATGATTATTATTTGGCAACTCTAAAGTATACTCTTTCTCTCGTACAGGGACTCCACCTATCATGGGACCCATCCAATTGGAGCTCGGTAATAATAAAAAGATACCTCTTAACTTTAACTTTAAGACGGAGTTAAAATAGAGGCGTTTAATTTGTATTTTCTAAAGACTATTTGTAATTTTTAAATACATTATATATATTTTCACACGAATTTTCACAAATATACTCAAATAACAACTTTCAGTTTTTAAACATGTAAAACTACCTATGTGGTCAACGAGGTGAGTTGAAACCCTCCTTGTAGCCCTTCTTGAAGAGTAAAATGTGCCATTGGAAGACGCAAAGGTTGAGAAAAAAAAAATAAGACCCAATAAGTAATGTCCAACAGAATTATGATAAAAATCTTGTCCAGCGATGGCAAGTATCTTCTTTGTCTGGAATTTGAACCTTTTTTTTTTCGGGAAATAAAATTTCTCCGTTGTTGGTCGAAAACTTGTACATAACATATTTATAAGTTCTTCAGCAAAAAAGAAAAAAAAAAAAAACTAAACTTATTTATAAGTTCCGGATACAAATTTGAAAGATATTTTGTGGGGAAAAAAAAAAATACTCAGGTCAATATTGAACAAAAATACTACCATACCTCTAAAATGTTATTTTTTAGATCTACTCAAATTCAATACGTAAAGAATGTGTAACTTTTAAAAATTAGATCAATTATAATATAAGTTGTATAATTTGAACCCACGTGTAGTGGGATGAATTGCTGATAATGTAAGTGACGTGCCAAAGAATTTAGACCGGATAAAAAATAAAAAAATAAAAACAAAGAAAGAAAGAAGGGTAAATAGGAACCCATCGAATCCAATGCTCACTTCTCACTCATTGTATTGGAAAAAAAATTATATTATATTTTATTAAAGGAAATGCTAGCGAGTGTTTTAAGGGCACTCATTAAGAATCTATTTAAAGAAAGTTTTTATTTCACTTTTATAAGAAATGAAAAAAATTGTTAAAATATTAATTACTTTTTTTTTTTATAAAAATTTTCTTTAAATAAATTCTTAATGAATGTCCTTAAGACACTCGTTAGCATTTTCCTTCGATAGACGTAACTTTTAGATTTTTATTAAGTCCGGTCAACATAACTAGAGTCTCCATCCTCTACAAAAGTTGATTAATAAGCTTGAACTTTTACAAGGCAATTTTGACAAAAACTCGATTAATGAGCTCCTACTTTTCTGCAATAGAAGTCTTTCAGAAGTCAATTTTGTCGTGACTATGGGTCTATACACTTTCCAAGATGCTTCGGTTAATGCCATCATCTTTCTGCTTTTTTTTTTTTTTTTTCTTTTTGAAAAATGTTAACATGCAGGTACCATATTTGTTAAAATTTTCTTTTTGTATGTTCTACTTAAGAAAAGAAAAAAAATTGTCAAATAAATTACTAAAAGAGATAAAATAAAATTGCCAAAAACTGAAAATCTATTAAAAATTAAAAAAATTATCTAAAAAGTTATCCAAAATATGTTGTTAACGGACACCTTACGGTGCCCGTTAACACAAGTATCAGATGTGTAGAACACTACTACTTATGTATAATGAAAGACTTTTAAGAATGAAGTATAAACATGTTTTAACAGGTTGTCTGACGGCGGTGTCAAATGGTTGAAAACTCAAAAGACTTTTGGGCAATGACGTAGTTAGTGAACAAAAACATGCTAAGATAAAGGCAGACCTTTGCCCTTAAAGTCTAAAAAAAAGGTAAGAAAAGACCTATCCAAGTTGATGGGGGCAAAATTAGTAATTTCCTAAGATAATAATATATACACAATTAAAAAAAAAAAAAAAAACTAACGGAGTTAGATATGTCCAAAAACAAGTAAAAAAGTAATTTGTTTTTTTAAGAGAGAAATTTATAAATTATCGTACCAAGTTATGGAAAACTAACTTTAACTTTGACATAAAGCTGCTATTTTCTATTTCATAGACCTTAATGGTGTCGTTGTAGCAGTAGCTGCAATAATCAATTATGCAGTAGCCGTAGTGTCCAATATATTCTCAAGTCTCTGTTTAATGAATTCTCAACTGGCAGTAATCAATCTCTACAGCTTCATTTGCAGTGTAGTTGTAGGCTTGTAGCTTAAGTGTAGTAGTATTCAATCAATTATTACATCAATGTTGGTGGCATTTTTGTACAAAATTTTTCAGAGTTTTTTCGTCCTTTTCATTTTAAAGAATTTTACATTTTTTTCCAACCCCACTATATACGCTACCAGCATGTTTTCATGCAAAGACAGCAATGTTGCGTTCCTGTCAAAATTCTTAACCACGCGGAATTGTTGGCATTTTTGTACAAAATTTTCCATACTTTTTTTTTTTTTTGGCCTTTTTATTTACATATAATTTTAAATTTTTTTTCCGCACCTCCCTATACGCTACATACAAGTTTTCGGGCAAAATCAACGACTTTGCATTTTGTTGAGAATTCTTGTCCAGTTATACCTTGTGGCATTTTCGTACAAAATTTACCCAAGATTTTTTTTTTCTAATGAATTTTGTGTTCGTTTTGTGCACCTCTACATACGCTGCCTACTTATTTTCTTGCAAAAACAACGACATTGCATTCTTGTGAAAATTCGTGACCTGCCGGACCAGGTAGCGTTTTTCTACAAAGTTTACCCGAGTTTTATTTTTTTTTATTCCTGAAGAATTTTATATTTGTTTCCAACGCCTCTATATGCGCTACCTACATTGAATTTTGGTGAAAATTCCTATCCAGTCAGACCTGGTGGAATTTACGTGCAAAATTTACCCGAATTTTTTTTTTGTTCCTTTTCTTTCTAAAAACTTTTCTATTTGTCTCTTGCACCTCCATATTCGCAACCAATATCTTTTTGTGCAAAAACGGCGAAATTTCATTCCTGTCAAAATACTTGACCTATCGAACCTAGTGGCATTTTCGTACGAAATTTACCCGAGGTATTTTTTTTTTCCAATTTTTTCCCGTTTTGTTCTAAAAAATTTTATATTCATTTTCGCACCACTATATACGCTACCTACGTGTTTTCATGCAAAAACGGGAAAATTGCGTTCTAGTCAAAATTCTTGACCAAGCAGAATTGGTGGCATTTTTGTACAAAATTTTCCAGAGTTTTTTCGTCCTATTCATTTTAAAGAATTTTACATTTTTTTCCAACACCACTATATACGCTACCAGCATGTTTTCATGCAAAGACAGCTATGTTGCGTTCCTGTCAAAATTCTTAACCATGCGGAATTGTTGGCATTTTTGTACAAAATTTTCCATACTTTTTTTTTTTTGCCTTTTTCTTTTGATATAATTTAACATTTTTTTCCCGCACCTCCCTATACGCTACCTACAAGTTTTCCGGCAAAATCAACGACTTTGCATTTTGGTGAGAATTCTTGTCCAGTCATACCTTGTGGCATTTTCGTACAAAATTTACTCGAGTTTTTTTTTTTCTAATGAATTTTATGTTCCTTTTATGCACCTCTACATACGCTGCCTACTTATTTTCTTGCAAAAACAACGACACATTGCATTCTTGTGAAAATTCGTGACCAGCCGGACCAGGTAGCGTTTTTCTACAAAGTTTACCCGAGTTTTTTTTTTTTTTTTATTCCTAAAGAATTTTATATTTGTTTCCAACGCCTCTATATGCGCTACCTACATTGAATTTTGGTGAAAATTCCTATCCAGTCAGACCTGGTGGAATTTACGTGCAAAATTTACCCGAGTTTTTTTTTTTTTGTTCCTTTTCTTTCTAAAAACTTTTCTATTTGTCTCTTGCACCTCCATATACGCAACCAATATCTTTTTGTGCAAAAACGGGAAAATTGCGTTCCAGTCAAAATTCTTGACCAAGCAAAATTGGTGGCATTTTTGTACAAAATTTTCCATTGTTTTTTCGTCCTATTCATTTTAAAGAATTTTATATTTTTTTCCAACACCACTATATACGCTACCAGCATGTTTTCATGCAAAGACAGCTATGTTGCGTTCCTGTCAAAATTCTTAACCATGCGGAATTGTTGGCATTTTTGTACAAAATTTTCCATACTTTTTTTTTTTTTTTTGCCTTTTTCTTTTTATATAATTTAACATTTTTTTCCCACACCTCCCTATACGCTACCTACAAGATTTCGGGCAAAATCAACGACTTTGCATTTTGGTGAGAATTCTTGTCCAGTCATACCTTGTGGCATTTTCGTACAAAATTTACCCGAGATTTTTTTTTTCTAATGAATTTTGTCTTCGTTTTGTGCACCTCTACATACGCTGCCTACTTGTTTTCTTGCGAAAACAACGACATTGCATT
Source organism: Lithocarpus polystachyus (assembly GCA_033629205.1). Lineage (NCBI taxonomy): Eukaryota > Viridiplantae > Streptophyta > Magnoliopsida > Fagales > Fagaceae > Lithocarpus > Lithocarpus polystachyus. Next base: position 65,044,854 of record CM066167.1, read on the forward strand.
CTTGTTAAAATTCATGACCTGCCGGACCAGGTAGCGTTTTTGTACAAAGTTTACCCGAGTTTTATTTTTTTTTATTCCTGTAGAATTTTATATTTGTTTCCTACGCCTCTAGATGCGCTACCTACATTGAATTTTGGTGAAAATTCCTATCCAGTCAGACCTGGTCGAATTGACGTGCAAAATTTACCCGAGTTTTTTTTTTTTTTTTTTTTGTTCCTTTTCTTTCTAAAAACTTTTCTATTTGTCTCTTGCACCTCCATATATGCAACCAATATCTTTTTGTGCAAAAACGGCGAAATTTCATTACTGTCAAAATACTTGACCTATCGAACCTAGTGGCATTTTCGTACGAAATTTACCCGAGGTATTTTTTTTTTCCAATTTTTTCCCGTTTTGTTCTAAAGAATTTTATATTCATTTTCGCACCACTATATACGCTACCTACATGTTTTCATGCAAAAACGGGAAAATTGCGTTCCAGTCAAAATTCTTGACCAAGCAGAATTGGTGGCATTTTTGTACAAAATTTTCCAGAGTTCTTTCGTCCTATTCATTTTAAAGAATTTTACATTTTTTTCAACACCACTATATACGCTACTAGCATGTTTTCATGCAAAGACTGCTATGTTGCGTTCCTGTCAAAATTCTTAACCATGCGGAATTGTTGGCATTTTTGTACAAAATTTTCCATACTTTTTTTTTTTGCCTTTTTCTTTTTATATAATTTAACATTTTTTTCCCGCACCTCCCTATACGCTACCTACAAGTTTTCGGGCAAAATCAACGACTTTACATTTTGGTGAGAATTCTTGTCCAGTCATACCTTGTGGCATTTTCGTACAAAATTTTCCCGAGTTTTTTTTTTTTCTAATGAATTTTATGTTCCTTTTATGCACCTCTACATACGCTGCCTACATGTTTTCTTGCAAAAACAACGACATTGCATTCTTGTGAAAATTCGTGACCTGCCGGACCTGGTAGCGTTTTTGTACAAAGTTTACCTGAGTTTTTTTTTTTTTTTATTCCCGTAGAATTTTATATTTGTTTCCTACGCCTCTAGATGCGCTACCTACGTTGAATTTTGGTGAAAATTCCTATCCAGTCAGACCTGGTGGAATTTACGTGCAAAATTTACCCGAGTTTTTTTTTTTTTGTTCCTTTTCTTTCTAAAAACTTTTCTATTTGTCTCTTGCTCCTCCATATACGCAACCAATATCTTTTTGTGCAAAAACGGCGAAATTTCATTCCTTTCAAAATACTTGACCTATCGAACCTAGTGGCATTTTCGTACGAAATTTACCCGAGGTATTTTTTTTTTCGAATTTTTTCCCGTTTTGTTCTAAAGAATTTTATATTCATTTTCGCACCACTATATACGCTACCTACATGTTTTCATGCAAAAACGGGAAAATTGCGTTCCAGTCAAAATTCTTGACCAAGCATAATTGGTGGCATTTTTGTACAAAATTTTCCAGTGTTTTTTCGTCCTATTCATTTTAAAGAATTTTATATTTTTTTCCAACACCACTATATACGCTACCAGCATGTTTTCATGCAAAGACAGCTATGTTGCGTTCCTGTCAAAATTCTTAACCATGCGGAATTGTTGGCATTTTTGTACAAAATTTTCCATACTTTTTTTTTTTTTGCCTTTTTCTTTTTATATAATTTAACATTTTGACTTGGCCCTTGACGGAGGTACGTGGCATATATTTGATGTCGAAAGCCCCCAGAATCGTCACCCACTTAGCAATTCTCCCTGTATAGTCAGCACTCCAAAGTACTGACCTGAGTGGGAGCTGCATCAAAACGACAACCGTGTGTGCTTGGAAAGTAGTGGGGGAGCTTTCGTGTAGCATGAACCACAACTAAGATGGCTTTCTCTAGCGGTAAGTAGTGAACCTCAACTTCGTGCAATGATTTGCTTATGTAATAAACTGGTCGCTGTATGCCATCATTCATCCGTATTTATACTAGGCTTACTGCATGCGGTGCCACAGCGATGTAAACGAACAAGACCTCATTAGCCTCAGGGCTTGACATGATCGGCGGTCGAGATAGATATTCCTTGAGCTGTTGGAAGGCCAAAGCACATTCCTCAGTCCACTCAAATCCTTTTCATTTGTTCATTAGTAGGAAGAATGGTCTGCATCTATCCACCGACCGAGAAATGAAATGGTTTAGAGCGGCAATCATCCCCATGAGCTTTTAGACCTCTTAAGAATTCTGAGGTGGTTATAGACTGTTGATAGCTCTAATCTGGTCGGGACTAATTTCAATCCCCTTGTGGGTTACCATGTACCCCAGAAACTTCCCTGATCCTACCCCGAATGAACACTTGGAGGTGTTGAGGCATAACTTATGTTTCCTCAGAATTTCAAAGACGTCTCTAAGGTCCCCTACGTGCTTGGACACCTTCTTGCTCTTTACCACCATGTCGTCTATATATACTTCTATGTTCTTTCCCAATCATGGTTCGAACATCCTGGTCATCTTCCTTTGGTAAGTGGAACCTGCGTTCTTCAACCCGAAAGGCATCACTTTATAGTGGTAGTTTCCAATGGGTGTGACAAAAGCGGTCTTCTCCTGATCTTCTAGGGCTATCGGGATCTAGTGATACCCTTGGAAGGCGCCTAAGAAGCTCATCTGAGGATGGCCCGCGGTCGCATCCACCAGTTGGTCTATCCGAGGCATGGGAAAAGGATCTTTTGGACAAGCTTTATTCAGGTTTGTGAAGTCTACACAGACTCGCCACTTTCCGCTCTTCTTCTTGACCACGACTGTGTTGGCCAACCACTCGAGATAGAAAAATTCCTTGATAGCCCCTGCTTTCTTGAGCTTTGTCACCTCGTCCTTTACAGCGTCGACGTGCTCTTTGGACGGGCGCCGAGGTGGTTGCTTTTTGGGAGTAATGGATGGGTTAACATTTAGGTAGTGACAAATGAAACTTGGATCAACCCCTGGGGCCTCATAAGCGTCCCATGCAAATACGTCCAGATTTTCCCTGAGAAACTCAGTTAATTACTCCTTCTCCTGAAGAGGTAGCTAAGAGCTAATTCGGAAGAATCTTTCAGAGTCATCACCGATAACCACGTTCTCTAAATCCTCACATCTTGCTCCCTCAGCAAGAGCCCCAACAGGTGATCCCGGGTCCTTTGATTGCTATAATCCTTTTTGGGCAGAGGTTGAAAGCTCTGCTTCAAGCCGAAGGGAAATGGCCGCCACCAAACACTGCCTTGCCGTGGTCTGACACTCGACGATTTCCATGACCTGCCCTCCTGAAGGAAATTTTACCTTCTAGTGCAGAGTGAAGGCGACGACCCCTAACGTATAAAGCCAGGGTCTAGCGATGATGGTCGTGTAGGGGTAAGTTTCCACCACGATAAAGTCTACTTCCACTACCTCTGGGCTCGTCTGCACGAGTAACCTAATCTAGCCTTTTGGGATGACCATCTTCCCGTTAAAGCTCACTAGGGGGGAGATATAGGGTGTTAGATCCTCAGGCCTGAGGCCCAGCCCCTTATAGAGGTCGGGGTACATAATTTTGGCGCCACTACCATCGTCCACCATCACCCTCTTCATGTCATACCCTCCGATTCTAAGTGTCACCACCAAAGCGTCATTGTGAGGCTGTATGGTTCCGATCTTGTCTTCCTCCGAAAAACTCAATATTGGCGGGCTGTCCACCTTGGCCCTCTTCTGATTCGAATCGCTATCCTCGGTCGACAACCGGACCACAAACATCACCCTGGATGGGTAGGAGTCGGTCCTTCCCGGGGCTGCAAAGATGACGTTTATCGTGCCTATGGGGGGTCTTGTGGCTGCATCGGCTTGAGGCTGGCCCTGCACACCACTGGCATGATGCAGGAGGTGTCCCAGTCTCCCCTCTCGGACAAGCCGATCCAGGTGGCTCCACAAGTTTTTGCAATCCTCTGTGGTGTGCCCTGGTTCCTGATGATATCAGCAATATAGGTTCCTATTGGGCTTCATGGGGTCTCCCGCCATCTTAGGTGGCCACTTGAAAAATGGTTCATGCTTGATCTTTTCTAGGACTTGGTGCATTAGCTCTCGGAACACGGTATGAACTGCCTGCACATTGGCAGGTCCAAGCTGGCCGGAAAACTCTCTCCTCAGCCGACTATCATTGTACCGGTCCGACCTGAAATCCCTTCGCTTGAGGGGGATAACTTTAGCCTTTCCCTTCCCCTGCAGCTGGTCCCCCTCGACCCTCTTGTACTTATCAATTCGGTCCATGAGCTGGCGTACGCTGGTAACTGGCTTGCCTGTGAGGGATTTCCTTAATCCGTGCTTGGCTAGGAGGCCGAGCTTGAAAGTACCGATAGCAACATCATTGAGCTCCCCGTCTATTTCATTAAACATCTCCTAGTATCTGTCTGAGTAGGCTTTCAAGGTTTCCCCTTCTCGTATGGACAGGGACAGCAGTGAGCCTAAGGGGCATGGGACTCTACTACACGTGATGAAACGGGAGCCAAATGCCCTGGTCAATTCTTGGAAGGAGTCTATGGACCCGGCCTTCAGACCATCGAACCACCTCATCCCCACGGGTCCTAGGCTAGATGGGAAAACTTTGCACATTAGAGCCTCATTCCTGGAATGGACCACCATCCTCTGGTTGAAGTAGCTGACATGCTCCACGGGGTCCATTCGACCATTATAAATGGTGAATGCGGGTTGGTGGAAACGCCGTGGAAGCCTCGCTGCCTCAACCTTACGCGTGAAAGGCGACTTGAAAATCTGGTACAATGCTTTACTCATGGCGTCGTTTCCCATGCCTCTATCAGACGAGCTCTCGTGCTTATGCCTGTGATGGTACTCCTCTTCATTAGTCATCGTCCTTTGTTTATAGTCATCGTCCCCCTCGTCTCCGGAGGAGCTGTTAGAGCTGGAAGAGTCTTGCCTCCGCCGTGCGTTGCGTAACTTCCTTTTTAGCTCATCGATTTGCAACTGTAAGACCCTGTTATCGTTGGACCTTCGGGAGGCATGGCTCTTCGTTCGAGGGCGGCTTCTGCCCGTATGCATGGTATGTACACTTGCCTCACAATCTCTCTCACGTTCAAGGTTTAGGAAACTGTCCTGTTGTTGAGACTCCACAAATTCTGCTTGACGTGGATTTGACCTCACCATAGTTGTCCCTTACACTCACTATTCTACGAAGCTTTCCCCATAGACGGCGCCAATTGTGGGGGGATAGGGTTCGAATTCTTGGCCCAATGAAGTGTATGGGCTCAAGCCCAAGAAGCCCGAACAATAAATTTGTAGAAAAGTGAGTTGGAAAGCTGGGTCGTAGTAAGTTGAGTAATGGACCAGTATTGTTATGGCAACAACAAAAGGAAAATTATAGACGTTCCCTAAAGAAAAGTGTCCTCGGCAAAGTCTGAGAAGATTGATTCTTTCTCTATCGACTTTAAAGTCTTGTTACAAATCTCACTTTCCATTCCTCCTCCTGTTACTCAGGGGTCTCTTACATTATATACCCCCTCTAGATGATCCTGAGCCTCCACTTGTTGGCCATCCAAGTCATCTCTTGAGTACCTATCTCATCGACACACCTTCTGGCTTCCTATGAGTTGTAGTAGCCAAGGCAACACTGTTCAGGGGTCTTCTCCACATAAATGCAGCCAGAAAAGTAGCTGCGGCATATTAAATGTGGAGGTAGTAGCTTTTCCTTAGGTACCTCCTATTTTCCGCTTCTTGTTGTACTTGAGGTGTACGTATTTGCTGCTAAAACTTTTTAGAAGCTCGCTTTGGCTCATGGGATCCGGATCTGGCCCATGCCCAATTTGTCCGAGAAAGCATTGCTCCTCGAACAGGGCCTAAGGCCCAACACCAGATTTGGGCCCTAGCCCCTACAATTATATATTTGTATCATTTTTAATAATAGTGTATTATATTTATTATATGTTATATCTTCATCAATTTTTACAATATTATATAAAAAATGTTTATTACAATAATTTTATCAATTTTTAAGTCCATCTATATTTGACAATAATTTTAGAGTCATGTTAAAGAGTGCTTTTCGAGTATTAGTTAACAATCTACTTTAAAAATATTTTGATACTACTATTATAAAAAATGAAAAAAATTATCAAAATATTAATTGTATTTTTTTCTTTTCTCATAAAAATTTACTTTAAAAGATCATTAACTAATGTCCTAAAAAAAAAATGGTATCTCCTATATATGACCAGAAGGAAAATAAAGTAGTTTTGCTTTTGTTTTTGCTTTTAAAGACAACTTTAACATCTAGCCCACCACGTGTGGGACTTGTAGCACACTACAATCTCAAATCTGTATAATAAAATTTCTTGGACAGCGAGAATCTCCGCCACGGAACATAGATAATATTAGAAAGTTGAAAAATGTGATTCTTTTAAGTGCCATTAATACGATATTCAGAATTACCTTCCGAATTAGAATATCAAACTGTCACGTAATATCATCTGTACAAGAGAAATGTCAAGTTGCAAAAATAAAAACATTATCAAAAGCAATTTTAAATCTCAACTATTTACAATTTTGATATTGCTTCAGAAACTCGCTACGATAAAGGGCAGGCCTCCTCCCCTAACTGTCTCTCAAGACTGGACTCTAAGGGTCCGTTTGGATACCGCTGAAACTGAAAACTGAAAACTGAAAACTGAAAAATACTGTAGCAGAATAATTTTTAAATGTGTAAATAGTGTAGTGGGACCCATTTTTAATGAAAAAGTTGCTGAAAAGTGGTATTTTGTGGGTCCATGAACAGTAAAAAAGAGAGGAAAAAGTCAAAAGTTGCGGCTACTGTTCATAAACAGTAGCCGCACAGTACTGCACAGTGCCCATTTGGGGGCTGAAACGCGCATCAGGGAAAAAAAAAAAAAAAAAAAAAAAAAAAAAAGAAGTGAAAGACGCGGAACGTGGACGCACAGACGCTATCCAAACCCACTCTAAGTCACTGTCTGATTCATTTGACCAAGTGGAGACAGCTGTGGAAGTAACAATCCCTTGCCTCCTAGAGAAGAGAAGCTTTAAGTAAGTATGTCGCAGGAGTAGCAAACTAGTCTCAACTTCTTCAAAACTCAATAGTATAAATACCAATCCCTTGCCCCTAGGTCCTACCAACCATGAATTACGACCGGAATACAATTTTGGCTTTTTTGCTCAAAAATTTGAAGATGACATATATACTAGTTCGAGAAAGAAACGGGAAAATATTTTGCAAAAAATAAAAAAAAAAAGTCAAATTTAGTACAACAATACCCTCGACTGCTACCAGCCAAGAATTTTGTCGGAAAAAAATGTCGGTGTTTTTGCATAAATACTTGTAAATAGATTATTTATTAGAGATCCAAGATACAAATTCAAAAATCTTTTGCAAGAAAAAAAAAAATCCGTTAAATTTTGTTCAAGAAAGCCTCCAGGTAGAATTTTGATAGGAATACAATGTTGGTATTTTTGTACAAATACTAGTAGATAGCTTATTTAGAGGTCCCAGAAACAAATAGAAAAATCTTTTCCAAAAAAAAAAAACATGTTCAAAAATGCCCCAACCCCTGCTGGCCAATAATTTTTTTGGAATATAATGCTGGCATCTTTAAGCAAAAAATCTTTTCCATGAAAAAAAAAACTCGATTAAATTTTGTTTCAAAATGCCCATAGGTCCTACTGGCCAAAAATTTTAATCGGAATACAATATCGCTGTTTTTACACAAAAACTTGTAAATATAGATATATAAGTTCGAAAAACAAACAGAAAAATTAATTGCAAGAAAAATAAAAACAGATAAATTTTGTTCCATAATTTAGAAAAGGGACCGTTATAAGCAATTAAGAGTGTTTAGTACGTTTATTCAAACATATATTTTTAATTTTTAAATAATATTATATATATTTTTATATATTTTTTTATTTATAAATATTTTTAAAAAAATTAAAAATTATTATTTAAACAAATGTATCAAACAAGTCCTCAGATAATTGAAAAGCTGAAACAAATGATACGGTAGTGTTTACCTGAGCTTAAGTACTCAGCCCAAGCACATGCCTGACCCCAAAGATTTTATAAAGTATAGTTAGAAGGATAATTCAAAAAGTAAAAAATAAAGCTGACCTCAAAATTTGCTTACAAAACCCGATATTGGATCAGATAACCAAAAAGCCGAAACATACATTTTGGCTGGTATCATAGTCATAGAGTCATGTGACCCAAGGCCTGTCTAGCTTTGTAGAGTCAGAATCCTATACTAACATATAGATAGTGACATGACCCTTCGGTGGGAGCCAGTAGATTTCCCAATTCCAGGACACAGTAACTTTCCATTTCTTCTCTTTTTACTGTTAAAATAATACATCTCTAAAAAAAACAAAAACAAAAAATTCTCTAACAAAACAGTATTATTAATTTTTTTCCCCTACATACACGTCGGCAAACCCTAATCCGCTTATTTTAGTTAATAAATATATAAATAATATAATTTGAGAAATAAAATCCAACGGTTAGGACTTTAAGGAGAATGTGGTACTTTTTTTTTTTTTTTTTTTGAAGTGAAAGATTCCTCTCTCTCTTTCTCTCTCTCTCTCTCTCTCTATATGCTGTATAGCATGATAGGCCTTTTCTGTTCCAAAGCCGATTTTCCTAGGCTCCTCCTTATCAGTACGTTTGGGTCCAAAACCCAACATGTGCGTCACCCACAGAGAGCTGGTGAGAACAAGATCCGCGTGTGAACCCACATCAAATCTTACAAAACCCAAGTCTTCGTACTTTACCAAGAGCATCACCAATGGGCGTATCATATGTCAAATGCAAAACACATTTGGCATATGAGCTCAAACATAAAAAAAAACGAATTTTTTCTCTTTCTGCTCTCTCTGCTGAGAGAAAAGACTGTATAATCTCAATTATCTTCATCAGGATGATATTCTTTCCCCTCAAATAACAAGGTTATTAGTAGGTTTGTGGGGTTTTTTTTTTTTCAGGGGTGGGGAAACACTTATCTCTTGTCTTTCTATACAGTCTTTTCTAATTGTATCCAATATTCTCGTACGTTTTCTTTCCCAACGATGGAAGACGTCCTTGAGGATTGGAAGAAACTCTCCTTAACAGAAGCTGAAGGAGCAAAAGTAAGTCTTAAGAAATCCAAAAATTTGAAATGCTAAGGATTATGTTTTAGTAGCAAAATTTTTAAGCAAGAGAGCTCTGAACGTAGAAGCCATTGGCAGAACGTTTAAACCCCTGTGGAGGTCAAGGGGTGAATTTACAATCAGGGAGGCCGAGGATCATGTCCTACTATTCGTCTTCGAGCAAGAGAATGATGCTGAAAGAGTTCTAGCCTCAGATCCGTGGGTGTTTGACAAACATCTAGTCCTCTTCAAGCGGTTTGATTTCTCTGTCCATACAAGAAACACGAAGCCATTCTACATCCAGCTTTGCGGTATCAACCAAAACCAAAACATCATAAATAGAAGCTAAATGATGCTTCTTGAAATTACTAAATAGTATTTCTTGCAGATTATGAACAGCTGTGTAAACTTTCTCCGGTAAGTAATTAATCATCTTAGAAGACTCGAGTCTACAATTTCTAGCAATGTCACCATACTTCTCAATTATGGCAAGAAAAGTTAAAGCACAGAGCACTCACACAATATGAACCAACTTGTTCAAGAGTGTTATTTACCGAGCTTGTTGCATTAGAGCTAATGTCATAGAAGGTACTTGTCATGTGAAAAAGTGATGAAGCCAAACTCTTACAGCTCACACGATCTGGGCTGTATGTACCATTCCTTTCCTTCATTATCTCCTTCAAGAGCGATGTCCAGGGAAACTACAGCTGAATCTCGGACATCTTGTTCTGAAGGCAAGATGGTTAAAATGGTAGCACCATCGGCAGTTTCCTCAGGAATGTGTCTCAAATGTTTTTTCCAGGGCATCTTTAACAAGTTGGTTCATATTGTGTGAGTGGTGAGTGTGCTCCAACTTCTCTTGCCATAATTGAGAAGTACGGTGACATTGCTAGAAATTGTAGGCTCGAGTTTTTTAAGATGGTTAATTACTTACCGGAGAAAGTTTACACAGCTGTTCACGATCTGCAAGAAATACTATTTAGTAATCTTTAGAAGCATCATCTAGCTTTCTGTTAATGATGTTTTGGCTGATACCGCAAAGTTGGATGTAGAATGGTTTCGTGCTCATCGTCATGAAATTAGGGAGATTATTGTGGTTGAAAATGAGGAGTGTCAGTTGCAACGCATTACAAAAACAGTGGGGGAACTAAAGAAGGAGAAACGCGAAGTTCAATCCAAATTGCAACAATACCATTGCAGGTCTACTAGACATGGGTTGCTGAAGAAGTAGCTAGGAACGCGAAGGTTGATCATGGAAAACTTAATTTAAGTTTATTTTTTAAAGAAAAGATGAAGTTGATACTGAAAAGAATGCTCCTATGGCCTTGTTCTAAACTTTTGCATACTTGGCTAGTTTCTATTATGTCAAACTAGCTGCAGACTATATGCAATCTATGTATTAAATCATTCACCTTTTATGTATTATTAGTAGCAGGCTCATGCTATTGCATGAAAATAAATAATTTTATTTTAGTTATGATATAATATATAATTTTTGTTATAAATTTTTTGAAAAATAATTTTGCATTTAGTTATCTCAATAAATAGTCTTTTGGCTTAATATTGTCATTTTGTAAGTTTATTTGCGTTATATGTACTATTCAAAGTTATTAAAAATTTTGAGGAGAGTGTAAATTTTGGCAACACAGTTGTCGAAATTAAAAAAGTCTGGGCTGAATTTCGGCAATGTCATTACCGAAATTTTTCTGCCCAAATTTGCTCTGCCCATTGTGTGCGTGTGCTCAAGAGTGAGAGGGTGTCCAAAATAATTTCTTTGCCCCTTTATTTTGGCAATGGCATTGCCGAAACAGGGGGCAACCTTTTTTTTTTTTTTTCCCCTTACTTCGGCAATGCCATTGCCGAAATAGGGGGCTAAAAACAAAAAATTTTGGCCCCCTTATTTCGGCAATGCCATTGTTGAAATAGGAGGGAAAAAATTTAAAAAAAAAAATTTGCAAAAATAAAAAAAATTTGCAATTAGTTTGTGGCAATGCTATTGTCGAAGTAGAGGGGAGAAAATATATTTTGCAATTAGTTTGTGGCAATAAAAATTACAATTCATTTGTGGCAATACCATTACCAAAATAGAGGGGAAAAAATAATACTTTAAAATGTATACTTTTTATGGAGTGCACAGAACGCAAATAAACATTAAAAATAGCAATATTTAGCCAAAAGACTATTACATTTTCTTAATTTTGGTTGAGACATTGACACCTTTTTTTTTTTCATTTGGAGTTAAACTAAAAGTGACAATATTTCATATTTTAAAATTGTCACTATATATATATATATATATTTATATTTTGTTTATTCTAAGGGAAAAAGGGGGGGGGGGGGGAGGGAAATGTCATTGCCAAAATAGGGGGCAAAGAAATTATTTTGGGCACCCCTTCACTCTTGAGCACACGCACACCACGGGCAGAGCAAATTTGGGTAGAAGAATTTCGGCAATGACATTGCCGAAATTCAGCCCAGACTATCTCCACCTTTTTTATTGAATTTCGGCAATTGCGTTGCTGAAATTCACTCTCTCCTCAAAATTCTAAATAACTTTGAATAGTGCATATAACACAAATAAACTTCCAAAATGGCAATATTCAGCCAAAAGACCTCAATAAATATATCATCAACCAAGATATTTTCCCCATTCTCCAAATTTGGCGTTGTTTCAACAAAAGCAATGGTAGTCATTCCATTCCCAGTGACACTGTCAACAGAATTCGAATTCTGACCCGACCCAATAACAGACTTTCGAGGCATGAGAGAAGACCAACCCAACCACACCTTTTTCTATGGTGTAAAATTCTTTCCACTATTATTCCCTCACCAATTCCCCAAATTACAGATCTTCATATCAAACTTCAACAACAAAAAAATGAAACCCTAGGTGGGATGCATTCTTCTCAGCCTCGGCCGCTGTCCGAGCAGCTTCCTTAGCTTTCTCCAAGTTTTCCTTGAGCTTTAGGACTAGTTGCTTTTGAGTCGCCAACTTTATCTCAGTAATATGCAGCCTTTTTCGCTGGTCCATGGCTTGGTCTTAAGCGCTCTTCAGCCTGACCTCGACACTCCGCCTCTCCCTTTTCTTGATGACCAACTTTTTGGCCAGCTCTTGTTTCTCGTGCCTAATGACCCCTAGTTCCTTCTCAGCCTTTGTACGAGATTGGGCCTCAGCCTTGGCCTAGCTGCGGGCTTCCTTGACCCAATCTTCGGCCATATAAACTTACTGAGTGACTTGCATGGGAAGAATGAGAGAATTGTGTCAAAGTAGAGTTTATGGTGAACTAACTTCAATTTAGAGGAGTTAATTAGAAGCTTAGGGTTCGATTCCATAGGGAGGTGCGGGAAAAAAAATTTAAAATTATATGAAAAGAAAAAGGCAAAAAAAAAAAAAAAAGTATGGAAAATTTTGTACAAAAATGCCAACAATTCCGCATGGTTAAGAATTTTGACAGGAACGCAACATAGCTGTCTTTGCATGAAAACATGCTGGTAGCGTATATAGTGGTGTTGGAAAAAAATATAAAATTCTTTAAAATGAATAGGACGAAAAAACTCTGGAAAATTTTGTACAAAAATGCCACCAATTCTGCTTGGTCAAGAATTTTGACTGGAACGCAATTTTCCCGTTTTTGCATGAAAACATGTAGGTAGCGTATATAGTGGTGCAAAAATGAATATAAAATTCTTTAGAACAAAATGGGAAAAAATTGGAAAAAAAAAAACACCTCGGGTAAATTTCGTACGAAAATGCCACTAGTTTCGATAGGTCAAGTATTTTGACAGGAATTAAATTTCGTCGTTTTTGCACAAAAAGATATTGGTTGCGTATATGGAGGTGCAAGGGACAAATAGAAAAGTTTTTAGAAAGAAAAGGAACAAAAAAAAAAAAAAAAAACTCGGGTAAATTTTGCACGTAAATTCCACCAGGTCTGACTGGAGAGGAATTTTCACCAAAATTCAATGTAGGTAGCGCATCTAGAGGTGTAGGAAACAAATATAAAATTCTACGGGAATAAAAAAGAATAAAACTCGGGTAAACTCTGTACAAAAACGCTACCAAGTCCGGCAGGTGACGAATTTTCACAAGAATGCAATGTCGTTGTTTTTGCAAGAAAACATGTAGGCAGCGTATGTAGAAGTGCAGAAAAGGAACATAAAATTCATTGGAAAAAAAAAACCCGGGAAAATTTTGTACGAAAATGCCACAAGGTATGACTGGACAAGAATTCTCAGCAAAATGCAAAGTCGTTGATTTTGTCCGAAAACTTGTTGGTAGCGAATAGGGAGGTGCGGGAAAAAAATGTTGAATTATATCAATAGAAAAAGGCAAAAAAAAAAAAAAAAGTATGGAAAATTTTGTACAAAAATGCCAACAATTACGCATGGTTAAGAATTTTGACAGGAATGCAACATAGCTGTCTTTGCATGAAAACATGCAGGTAGCGTATATAGTGGGGTTCCAAAAAAATGTAAAATTCTTTAAAATGAAAAGGACGACAAAACTCTGGAAAATTTTGTACAAAAATGCCACCAATTCTGCTTGGTCAAGAATTTTGACTGGAGCGCAATTTTCCCGTTTTTGCATGAAAACATGTAGGTAGCGTATATAGTGGTGCGAAAATGAATATAAAATTGTTTAGAACAAAACGGGGAAAAATTGGAAAAAAAAAAAATAACTCGGGTAAATTTCGTACGAAAATGCCACTAGGTTCGATAGGTCAAGAATTTTGACCGGAATGAAATTTCGCCAATTTTGCACAAAAAGATATTGGTTGCGTATATGGAGGTGCAAGAGACAAATAGAAAAGTTTTTCGAAAGAAAAGGAACAAAAAAAAAAAAAAAAAAAACTCGGGTAAATTTTGCACGTAAATTCCACCAGGTCTGACTGGATAGGAATTTTCAACAAAATTCAATGTAGGTAGCGCATCTAGAGGCGTAGGAAACAAATATAAAATTTTACGGGAATAAAAAAGAATAAAACTTGGGTAAACTATGTACAAAAACGCTACCAGGTCCGGCAGGTCACGAATTTTCACAAGAATGCAATGTCGTTGTTTTTGCAAGAAAACATGTAGGCAGCGTATGTAGAGGTGCACAAAACGAATAAAAAATTCATTAGAAAAAAAAATCTCGGGTAAATTTTGTACGAAAATGCCACAAGGTATGACTGGACAAGAATTCTCAACAAAATGCAAAGTCGTTGATTTTGCCCGAAAACTTGTTGGTAGCGTAAAGGTAGATGCGGGAAAAAAAATTTAAAATTATATGAAAAGAAAAAGGCAAAAAAAAAAAAAAAAGTATGGAAAATTTTGTACAAAAATGCCAACAATTCCGCATGGTTAAGAATTTTGACAGGAACGCAACATAGCTGTCTTTGCATGAAAACATGCTGGTAGCGTATATAGTGGTGTTGGAAAAAAATATAAAATTCTTTAAAATGAATAGGACGAAAAAACTCTGGAAAATTTTGTACAAAAATGCCACCAATTCTGCTTGGTCAAGAATTTTGACTGGAACGCAATTTTCCCGTTTTTCATGAAAACAAGTAGGTAGCGTATATAGTGGTGCGAAAATGAATATAAAATTCTTTAGAACAAAATGGGAAAAAATTGGAAAAAAAAAATACCTCGGGTAAATTTCGTACGAAAATGCCACTAGGTTCGATAGGTCAAGTATTTTGACAGGAATGAAATTTCGCCGTTTTTGCACAGAAAGATATTGGTTGCGTATATGGAGGTGCAAAAGACAAATAGAAAAGTTTTTAGAAAGAAAAGGAACAAAAAAAAAAAAAAACTCGGGTAAATTTTGGACGTAAATTCCACCAGGTCTGACTGGATAGGAATTTTCACCAAAATTCAATGTAGGTAGCGCATCTAGAGGCGTAGGAAACAAATATAAAATTCTACGGGAATAAAAAAGAATAAAACTCGGGTAAACTCTGTACAAAAACGCTACCAGGTCCGGCAGGTCACGAATTTTCACAAGAATGCAATGTCGTTGTTTTTGCAAGAAATCATGTAGGCAGCGTATGTAGAAGTGCATAAAAGGAACATAAAATTCATTGGAAAAAGAAAACTCGGGTAAATTTTGTACGAAAATGCCACAAGGTATGACTGGACAAGAATTCTCAGGAAAATTTAAAGTCGTTGATTTTGCCCGAAAACTTGTAGGTAGCGTATAGGGAGGTGCGGCAAAAAAATGTTAAATTATATCAAAAGAAAAAGGCAAAAAAAAAAAAAAAGTATGGAAAATTTTGTACAAAAATGCCAACAATTCCGCATGGTTAAGAATTTTGACAGGAACGCAACATAGCTGTCTTTGCATGAAAACATGCAGGTAGCGTATATAGTGGGGTTGTAAAAAAATGTAAAATTCTTTAAAATGAAAAGGACGAAAAACTCTTGAAAATTTTGTACAAAAATGCCACCAATTCTGCTTGGTCAAGAATTTTGACTGGAACGCAATTTTCTCGTTTTTGCATGAAAACATGTAGGTAGCGTATATAGTGGTGCGGAAATGAATATAAAATTGTTTAGAACAAAACGGGAAAAAATTGGGAAAAAAAAATACCTCGGGTAAATTTCGTACGAAAATGCCACTAGGTTCGATAGGTCAAGTATTTTGACAGGAATGAAATTTCGCCGTTTTTGCACAAAAAGATATTGGTTGGGTATATGGAGGTGCAAGAGAGAAATAGAAAAGTTTTTAGAAAGAAAAGGAGCAAAAAAAAAAAAAAAACTCGGGTAAATTTTGCACGTAAATTCCACCAGGTCTGACCGGATAGGAATTTTCACCAAAATTCAACGTAGGTAGCGCATCTAGAGGCGTAGGAAACAAATAAAAAATTCTATGGGAATAAAAAAAAAATAAAACTCGGGTAAACTTCGCACAAAAACCCTACCAGGTTCGGCAGGTCACGAATTTTCACAAGAATGCAATGTCGTTGTTTATGCAAGAAAACATGTAAGCAGCATATGTAGAGGTGCATAAAAGGAACATAAAATTCATTAGAAAAAAAAAAACTCGGGTAAATTTTGTACGAAAATGGCACAAGGTATGACTGGACAAGAATTCTTACCAAAATGCAAAGTCGTTGATTTTGCCCGAAAACTTGTAGGTAGCGTATAGGGAGGTGCGGGAAAAAAATGTTAAATTACACAAAAAGAAAAAGGCAAAAAAAAAAAAAAAAGTATGGAAAATTTTGTACAAAATTGCCAACAGTTCCGCATGATTAAGAATTTTGACAGGAACGCAACATAGCTGTCTTTGCATGAAAACATGCAGGTAGCGTATATAGTTGGGTTGGAAAAAAAATGAAAAATTCTTTAAAATGAAAAGGACGAAAAAACTCTTGAAAATTTTGTACAAAAATGCAACCAATTCTTCTTGGTCAAGAATTTTGACCGGAACGCAATTTTCCCGTTTTTGCATGAAAACATGTAGTTAGCGTATATAGTGGTGCTAAAATGAATATAAAATTGTTTAGAACAAAACGGGAAAAAATTGGAAAAAAAAAATACCTCGGGTAAATTTCGTACGAAAATGCCACTAGGTTCGATAGGTCAAGTATTTTGACAGGAATGAAATTTCGCCATTTTTGCACAAATAGATATTGGTTGCGTATATGGAGGTGCAAGAGAGAAATAGAAAAGTTTTTAGAAAGAAAAGGAACAAAAAAAAAAAAAAACTCGTGTAAATTTTGCACGTAAATTCCACCAGGTCTGACTGGATAGGAATTTTCACCAAAATTCAATGTAGGTAGCGCATCTAGAGGCGTAGGAAACAAATATAAAATTCTATGGGAATAAAAAAGAATAAAACTCCGGTAAACTTTGTACAAAAACGCTACCAGGTCCGGCAGGTCACGAATTTTCACAAGAATGCAATGTCGTTGTTTTTGCAAGAAAACATGTAGGCAGCGTATGTAGAAGTGCATAAAAGGAACATAAAATTCATTGGAAAAAAAAAACCCGGGTAAATTTTGTACGAAAAAGCCACAAGGTAAGACTGGACAAGAATTCTCAGCAAAATGCAAAGTCGTTGATTTTTCCCGAAAACTTGTTGGTAGCGTATAGGGAGGTGCGGGAAAAAAATGTTTAATTATATCAAAAGAAAAAGGCAAAAGAAAAAAAAGTATGGAAAATTTTGTACAAAAATGGCAACAATTCCGCATGGTTAAGAATTTTGACAGGAACGCAACATAGCTGTCTTTGCATGAAAACATGCAGGTAGCGTATATAGTGGGGTTGGAAAAAAAATGTAAAATTCTCTAAAATGAAAAGGACGAAAGAACTCTTGAAAATTTTGTACAAAAATGCCACCAATTCTGCTTGGTCAAGAATTTTGACTGGAACGCAATTTTTTCGTTTTTGCATGAAAACATGTAGGTAGCGTATACAGTGGTGCGAAATTGAATATAAAATTGTTTAGAACAAAACGGGAAAAAATTGGAAAAAAAAAATACCTCAGGTAAATTTCGTACGAAAATGCCACTAGGTTCGATAGGTCAAGTATTTTCACAGGAATGAAATTTCGCCGTTTTTGCACAAAAAGATATTGGTTGCGTATATGGAGGTGCAAGAGAGAAATAGAAAAGTTTTTAGAAAGAAAAGGAACAAAAAAAAAAAAAAACTCGGGTAAATTTTGCACGTAAATTCCACCAGGTCTGACTGGATAGGAATTTTCACCAAAATTCAATGTAGGTAGCGCATCTAGAGGCGTAGGAAACAAATATAAAATTCTACGGGAATAAAAAAGAATAAAACTCCGGTAAACTTTGTACAAAAACGCTACCAGGTCCGGCAGGTCACGAATTTTCACAAGAATGCAATGTCGTTGTTTTTGCAAGAAAACATGTAGGCAACGTATGTAGAAGTGCATAAAAGGAACATAAAATTCATTGGAAAAAAAAAACCCGAGTAAATTTTGTACGAAAATGCCACAAGGTATGACTGGACAAGAATTCTCAGCAAAATGCAAAGTCGTTGATTTTGCTCGAAAACTTGTTGGTAGCGTATAGGGAGGTGCTGGAAAAAAATGTTTAATTATATCAAAAGAAAAAGGCAAAAGAAAAAAAAGTATGGAAAATTTTGTACAAAAATGCCAACAATTCCGCATGGTTAAGAATTTTGACAGGAACGCAACATAGCTGTCTTTGCATGAAAACATGCAGGTAGCGTATATAGTGGGGTTGGAAAAAAAATGTAAAATTCTTTAAAATGAAAAGGACGAAAAAACTCTTGAAAATTTTGTACAAAAATGCCACCAATTCTGCTTGGTCAAGAATTTTGACTGGAACGCAATTTTCCCGTTTTTGCATGAAAACATGTAGGTAGCGTATATAGTGGTGCGGAAATGAATATAAAATTGTTTAGAACAAAACGGGAAAAAATTGGAAAAAAAAATTACCTCGGGTAAATTTCGTACGAAAATGCCACTAGGTTCGATAGGTCAAGTATTTTGACAGGAATGAAATTTCGCCGTTTTTGCACAAAAAGATATTGGTTGGGTATATGGAGGTGCAAGAGAGAAATAGAAAAGTTTTTAGAAAGAAAAGGAGCAAAAAAAAAAAAAAAAAACTCGGGTAAATTTTGCACGTAAATTCCACCAGGTCTGACCGGATAGGAATTTTCACCAAAATTCAACGTAGGTAGCGCATCTAGAGGCGTAGGAAACAAATAAAAAATTCTACGGGAATAAAAAAAAATAAAACTCGGG
Organism: Lithocarpus polystachyus; assembly: GCA_033629205.1. Taxonomy (NCBI): domain Eukaryota; kingdom Viridiplantae; phylum Streptophyta; class Magnoliopsida; order Fagales; family Fagaceae; genus Lithocarpus; species Lithocarpus polystachyus. Next base: position 65,063,698 of record CM066167.1, read on the forward strand.
TAAACTTCGCACAAAAACCCTACCAGGTTCGGCAGGTCACGAATTTTCAGAAGAATGCAATGTCGTTGTTTATGCAAGAAAACATGTAGGCAGCATATGTAGAGGTGCATAAAAGGAACATAAAATTCATTAGAAAAAAAAAAACTCGGGTAAATTTTGTACGAAAATGGCACAAGGTATGACTGGACAAGAATTCTTACCAAAATGCAAAGTCGTTGATTTTGCCCGAAAACTTGTAGGTAGCGTATAGGGAGGTGCGGGAAAAAAATGTTAAATTACACAAAACGAAAAAGGCAAAAAAAAAAAAAAGTATGGAAAATTTTGTACAAAATTGCCAACAGTTCCGCATGATTAAGAATTTTGACAGGAACGCAACATAGCTGTCTTTGCATGAAAACATGCAGGTAGCGTATATAGTTGGGTTGGAAAAAAAATGTAAAATTCTTTAAAATGAAAAGGACGAAAAAACTCTTGAAAATTTTGTACAAAAATGCCACCAATTCTTCTTGGTCAAGAATTTTGACCGGAACGCAATTTTCCCGTTTTTGCATGAAAACATGTAGTTAGCGTATATAGTGGTGCTAAAATGAATATAAAATTGTTTAGAACAAAACGGGAAAAAATTGGAAAAAAAAAATACCTCGGGTAAATTTCGTACGAAAATGCCACTAGGTTCGATAGGTCAAGTATTTTGACAGGAATGAAATTTCGCCATTTTTGCACAAATAGATATTGGTTGCGTATATGGAGGTGCAAGAGAGAAATAGAAAAGTTTTTAGAAAGAAAAGGAACAAAAAAAAAAAAAAACTCGTGTAAATTTTGCACGTAAATTCCACCAGGTCTGACTGGATAGGAATTTTCACCAAAATTCAATGTAGGTAGCGCATCTAGAGGCGTAGGAAACAAATATAAAATTCTATGGGAATAAAAAAGAATAAAACTCCGGTAAACTTTGTACAAAAACGCTACCAGGTCCGGCAGGTCACGAATTTTCACAAGAATGCAATGTCGTTGTTTTTGCAAGAAAACATGTAGGCAGCGTATGTAGAAGTGCATAAAAGGAACATAAAATTCATTGGAAAAAAAAACCCGGGTAAATTTTGTACGAAAAAGCCACAAGGTAAGACTGGACAAGAATTCTCAGCAAAATGCAAAGTCGTTGATTTTTCCCGAAAACTTGTTGGTAGCGTATAGGGAGGTGCGGGAAAAAAATGTTTAATTATATCAAAAGAAAAAGGCAAAAGAAAAAAAAGTATGGAAAATTTTGTACAAAAATGGCAACAATTCCGCATGGTTAAGAATTTTGACAGGAACGCAACATAGCTGTCTTTGCATGAAAACATGCAGGTAGCGTATATAGTGGGGTTGGAAAAAAAATGTAAAATTCTCTAAAATGAAAAGGACGAAAGAACTCTTGAAAATTTTGTACAAAAATGCCACCAATTCTGCTTGGTCAAGAATTTTGACTGGAACGCAATTTTTTCGTTTTTGCATGAAAACATGTAGGTAGCGTATACAGTGGTGCGAAATTGAATATAAAATTGTTTAGAACAAAACGGGAAAAAATTGGAAAAAAAAAATACCTCAGGTAAATTTCGTACGAAAATGCCACTAGGTTCGATAGGTCAAGTATTTTCACAGGAATGAAATTTCGCCGTTTTTGCACAAAAAGATATTGGTTGCGTATATGGAGGTGCAAGAGAGAAATAGAAAAGTTTTTAGAAAGAAAAGGAACAAAAAAAAAAAAAAACTCGGGTAAATTTTGCACGTAAATTCCACCAGGTCTGACTGGATAGGAATTTTCACCAAAATTCAATGTAGGTAGCACATCTAGAGGCGTAGGAAACAAATATAAAATTCTACGGGAATAGAAAAGTATAAAACTCCGGTAAACTCAGTACAAAAACGCTACCAGGTCCGGCAGGTCACGAATTTTCACAAGAATGCAATGTCGTTGTTTTTGCAAGAAAACATGTTGGCAGCGTATGTAGAAGTGCATAAAAGGAACATAAAATTCATTGGAAAAAAAAAAACCCGGGTAAATTTTGTACGAAAATGCCACAAGGTAAGACTGGACAAGAATTCTCAGCAAAATGCAAAGTCGTTGATTTTGCCCGAAAACTTGTTGGTAGCGTATAGAGAGGTGCGGGAAAAAAATGTTTAATTATATCAAAAGAAAAAGGAAAAAGAAAAAAAAGTATGGAAAATTTTGTACAAAAATGCCAACAATTCCGCATGGTTAAGAATTTTAACAGGAACGCAACATAGCTGTCTTTGCGTGAAAACATGCAGGTAGCATATATAGTGGGGTTGGAAAAAAAATGTAAAATTCTCTAAAAGGAAAAGGACGAAAAAACTCTTGAAAATTTTGTACAAAAATGCCACCAATTCTGCTTGGTCAAGAATTTTGACTGGAACGCAATTTTCTCGTTTTTGCATGAAAACATGTAGGTAGCGTATATAGTGGTGCGAAAATGAATATAAAATTGTTTAGAACAAAACGGGAAAACATTGGAAAAAAAAAAAATACCCCGGGTAAATTTCGTACGAAAATGCCACTAGGTTCGATAGGTCAAGTATTTTGACAGGAATGAAATTTCGCCGTTTTTTCACAAAAAGATGTTGGTTGCGTATATGGAGGTGCAAGAGAGAAATAGAAAAGATTTTAGACAGAAAAGGAACAAAAAAAAAAAAAAAACTCGGGTAAATTTTGCACGTAAATTCCACCAGGTCTGACTGGATAGGAATTTTCACCAAAATTCAATGTAGGTAGCGCATCTAGAGGCGTAGGAAACAAATATAAAATTCTACGGGAATAAAAAAGAATAAAACTCCGGTAAACTTTGTACAAAAACGCTACCAGGTCCGGCAGGTCACGAATTTTCACAAGAATGCAATGTCGTTGTTTTTGCAAGAAAACATGTAGGCAGCGTATGTAGAAGTGCATAAAAGGAACATAAAATTCATTGGAAAAAAATACCCGGGAAAATTTTGTACGAAAATGCCACAAGGTATGACTGGACAAGAATTCTCAGCAAAATACAATTCGTTGATTTTGCTCGAAAACTTGTTGGTAGCGTATAGGGAGGTGCGGGAAAAAAATGTTTAATTATATCAAAAGAAAAAGGCAAAAAAAAAAAAAAAGTATGGAAAATTTGTACAAAAATGGCAACAATTCCGCATGGTTAAGAATTTTGACAGGAACGCAACATAGCTGTCTTTGCATGAAAACATGCTGGTAGCGTACATAGTGGTGTTGGAAAAAAATATAAAATTCTTTAAAATGAATAGGACGAAAAAATTCTGGAAAATTTTGTACAAAAATGCCACCAATTCTGCTTGGTCAAGAATTTTGACTGGAACGCAATTTTCCCGTTTTTGCATGAAAACATGTAGTTAGCGTATATAGTGGTACTAAAATGAATATAAAATTGTTTACAACAAAACGGGAAAAAATTGGAAAAAAAAAAATACCTCGGGTAAATTTCGTAAGAAAATGCCACTAGGTTCGATAGGTCAAGTATTTTGACAGGAATGAAATTTCGCCGTTTTTGCACAAAAAGATATTGGTTGCGTATATGGAGGTGCAAGAGAGAAATAGAAAAGTTTTTAGAAAGAAAAGGAACCAAAAAAAAAAAAAAAACTCGGGTAAATTTTGCACGTAAATTCCACCAGGTTTGACTGCATAGGAATTTTCACCAAAATTCGAGGTAGGTAGCGCATCTAGAGGCGTAGGAAACAAATATAAAATTCTACGGGAATAAAAAAGAATAAAACTCGGGTAAACTCTGTACAAAAACGCTACCAGGTCCGGCAGGTCACGAATTTTCACAAGAATGCAATGTCGTTGTTTTTGCAAGAAAACATGTAGGCAGCGTATGTAGAAGTGCATAAAAGGAACATAAAATTCATTGGAAAAAAAAAACGCGGGGAAATTTTGTACGAAAATGCCACAAGGTATGACTGGACAAGAATTCTCAGCAAAATGCAAAGTCGTTGATTTTGCCCGAAAACTTGTAGGTAGCGTATAGGGAGGTGCGGCAAAAAAATTTTAAATTATATCAAAAGAAAAAGGCAAAAAAAAAAAAAAAAGTATGGAAAATTTTGTACAAAAATGCCAACAATTCCGCATGGTTAAGAATTTTGACAGGAACGCAACATAGCTGTCTTTGCATGAAAACATGCAGGTAGCGTATATAGTTGGGTTGGAAAAAAAATGTAAAATTCTTTAAAATGAAAAGGACGAAAAAACTCTTGAAAATTTTGTACAAAAATGCCACCAATTCTTCTTGGTCAAGAATTTTGACTGGAACGCAATTTTCCCGTTTTTGCATGAAAACATGTAGTTAGTGTATATAGTGGTGCTAAAATGAATATAAAATTTTTTAGAACAAAACGGGAAAAAATTGGAAAAAAAAAATACCTCGGGTAAATTTCGTACGAAAATGCCACTAGGTTCGATAGGTCAAGTATTTTGACAGGAATGAAATTTCGCCGTTTTTGCACAAATAGATATTGGTTGCGTATATGGAGGTGCAAGAGAGAAATAGAAAAGTTTTTAGAAAGAAAAGGAACAAAAAAAAAAAAAAACTCGGGTAAATTTTGCACGTAAATTCCACCAGGTCTGACTGGATAGGAATTTTCACCAAAATTCGAGGTAGGTAGCGCTTCTAGAGGCGTAGGAAACAAATATAAAATTCTACGGGAATAAAAAAAAAATAAAACTCGGGTAAACTTCGCACAAAAACCCTACCAGGTTCGGCAGGTCACGAATTTTCACAAGAATGCAATGTCGTTGTTTATGCAAGAAAACATGTAGGCAGCATATGTAGAGGTGCATAAAAGGAACATAAAATTCATTAGAAAAAAAAAAACTCGGGTAAATTTTGTACGAAAATGGCACAAGGTATGACTGGACAAGAATTCTTACCAAAATGCAAAGTCGTTGATTTTGCCCGAAAACTTGTAGGTAGCGTATAGGGAGGTGCGGGAAAAAAATGTTAAATTACACAAAAGGAAAAAGGCAAAAAAAAAAAAAAAAGTATGGAAAATTTTGTACAAAATTGCCAACAGTTCCGCATGATTAAGAATTTTGACAGGAACGCAACATAGCTGTCTTTGCATGAAAACATGCAGGTAGCGTATATAGTTGGGTTGGAAAAAAAATGTAAAATTCTTTAAAATGAAAAGGACGAAAAAACTCTTGAAAATTTTGTACAAAAATGCCACCAATTCTTCTTGGTCAAGAATTTTGACTGGAACGCAATTTTCCCGTTTTTGCATGAAAACATGTAGTTAGCGTATATAGTGGTGCTAAAATGAATATAAAATTGTTTAGAACAAAACGGGAAAAAATTGGAAAAAAAAAATACCTCGGGTAAATTTCGTACGAAAATGCCACTAGGTTCGATAGGTCAAGTATTTTGACAGGAATGAAATTTCGCCGTTTTTGCACAAATAGATAGTGGTTGCGTATATGGAGGTGCAAGAGAGAAATAGACAAGTTTTTAGAAAGAAAATGAACAAAAAAAAAAAAAAAACTCGGGTAAATTTTGCACATAAATTCCACCTGGTCTAACTGGATAGGAATTTTCACCAAAATTCAATGTAGGTAGGGCATCTAGAGGCATAGGAAACAAATATAAAATTCTATGGGAATAAAAAAGAATAAAACTCCGGTAAACTCAGTACAAAAACGCTACCAGGTCCGGCAGGTCACGAATTTTCACAAGAATGCAATGTCGTTGTTTTTGCAAGAAAACATGTTGGCAGCGTATGTAGAAGTGCATAAAAGGAACATAAAATTCATTGGAAAAAAAAAACCCGGGTACATTTTGTACGAAAAAGCCACAAGGTAAGACTGGACAAGAATTCTCAGCAAAATGCAAAGTCGTTGATTTTGCCCGAAAACTTGTTGGTAGCGTATAGGGAAGTGCGGGAAAAAAATGTTTAATTATATCAAAAGAAAAAGGCAAAAGAGAAAAAAGTATGGAAAATTTTGTACAAAAATGGCAACAATTCCGCATGGTTAAGAATTTTGACAGGAACGCAACATAGCTGTCTTTGCAGGTAAACATGCAGGTAGCGTATATAGTTGGGTTGGAAAAAAAATGTAAAATTCTTTAAAATGAAAAGGACGAAAAAACTCTTGAAAATTTTGTACAAAAATGCCACCAATTCTTCTTGGTCAAGAATTTTGACTGGAACGCAATTTTCCCGTTTTTGCATGAAAACATGTAGGTAGCGTATACAGTGGTGCGAAATTGAATATAAAATTGTTTAGAACAAAACGGGAAAAAATTGGAAAAAAAAAAATACCTCAGGTAAATTTCGTACGAAAACGCCACTAGGTTCGATAGGTCAAGTATTTTGACAGGAATTAAATTTCGCCGTTTTTGCACAAAAAGATATTGGTTGCGTATATGGAGGTGCAAGAGAGAAATAGAAAAGTTTTTAGAAAGAAAAGGAACAAAAAAAAAAAAAAAACTCGGGTAAATTTTGCACGTAAATTCCACCAGGTCTGACCGGATAGGAATTTTAACCAAAATTCAACGTAGGTAGCGCATCTAGAGGCGTAGGAAACAAATATTAAATTCCACGGGAATAAAAAAAAAATAAAACTCGGGCAAACTTCGCACAAAAACCCTACCTGGTTCGGCAGGTCAAGAATTTTCACAAGAATGCAATGTCGTTGTTTATGCAAGAAAACATGTAGGCAGCGTATGTAGAGGTGCATAAAAGGAACATAAAATTCATTAGAAAAAAAAAAACTCGGGTAAATTTTGTACGAAAATGGCACAACGTATGACTGGACAAGAATTCTTACCAAAATGCAAAGTCGTTGATTTTTCCCGAAAACTTGTAGGTAGCGTATAGGGAGGTGCGGGAAAAAAATGTTAAATTACACAAAAAGAAAAAGGCAAAAAAAAAAAAAAGTATGGAAAATTTTGTACAAAATTGCCAACAGTTCCGCATGATTAAGAATTTTGACAGGAACGCAACATAGCTGTCTTTGCATGAAAACATGCAGGTAGCGTACATAGTGGTGTTGGAAAAAAAAATGTAAAATTCTCTAAAATGAAAAGGACGAAAAAACTCTTGAAAATTTTGTACAAAAATGCCACCAATTCTGCGTGGTCAAGAATTTTGACTGGAACGCAATTTTTTCGTTTTTGCATGAAAACATGTAGGTAGCGTATATAGTGGTGCGAAAATGAATATAAAATTGTTTAGAACAAAACGGGAAAAAATTGGAAAAAAAAAATTGCTCGGGTAAATTTCGTACGAAAATGCCACTAGGTTCGATAGGTCAAGTATTTTGACAGGAATGAAATTTCGCCATTTTTGCACAAATAGATATTGGTTGCGTATATGGAGGTGCAAGAGAGAAATAGACAAGTTTTTAGAAAGAAAATGAACAAAAAAAAAAAAAAAAAACTCGGGTAAATTTTGCACGTAAATTCCCCCAGGTCTGACTGGATAGGAATTTTCACCAAAATTCAATGTAGGTAGCGCATCTAGAGGCGTAGGAAACAAATATAAAATTCTACGGGAATAAAAAAGTATAAAACTCCGGTAAACTCAGTACAAAAACGCTACCAGGTCCGGCAGGTCACGAATTTTCACAAGAATGCAATGTCGTTGTTTTTGCAAGAAAACATGTTGGCAGCGTATGTAGAAGTGCATAAAAGGAACATAAAATTCATTGGAAAAAAAAAACCCGGGTAAATTTTGTACGAAAATGCCACAAGGTAAGACTGGACAAGAATTCTCAGCAAAATGCAAAGTCGTTGATTTTGCCCGAAAACTTGTTGGTAGCGTATAGAGAGGTGCGGGAAAAAAATATTTAATTATAGCAAAAGAAAAAGGCAAAAGAAAAAAAAGTATGGAAAATTTTGTACAAAAATGCCAACAATTCCGCATGGTTAAGAATTTTAACAGGAACGCAACATAGCTGTCTTTGCGTGAAAACATGCAGGTAGCGTATATAGTGGGGTTGGAAAAAAAATGTAAAATTCTCTAAAATGAAAAGGACGAAAAAACTCTTGAAAATTTTGTACAAAAATGCCACAAATTCTGCTTGGTCAAGAATTTTGACTGGAACGCAATTTTCTCGTTTTTGCATGAAAACATGTAGGTAGCGTATATAGTGGTGCGAAAATGAATATAAAATTGTGTAGAACAAAACGGGAAAAAATTGGAAAAAAAAAAAATACCCCGGGTAAATTTCGTACGAAAATGCCACTAGGTTCGATAGGTCAAGTATTTTGACAGGAATGAAATTTCGCCGTTTTTGCACAAAAAGATATTGGTTGCGTATATGGAGGTGCAAGAGAGAAATAGAAAAGATTTTAGACAGAAAAGGAACAAAAAAAAAAAAAAACTCGGGTAAATTTTGCACGTAAATTCCACCAGGTCTGACTGGATAGGAATTTTTACCAAAATTCAATGTAGGTAGCGCATCTAGAGGCGTAGGAAACAAATATAAAATTCTACGGGAATAAAAAAGAATAAAACTCCGGTAAACCTTGTACAAAAACGCTACCAGGTCCGGCAGGTCACGAATTTTCACAAAAATGCAATGTCGTTGTTTTTGCAAGAAAACATGTGGGCAGCGTATGTAGAAGTGCATAAAAGGAACATAAAATTCATTGGAAAAAAAAACCCGGGAAAATTTTGTACGAAAATGCCACAAGGTATGACTGGACAAGAATTCTCAGCAAAATACAATTCGTTGATTTTGCTCGAAAACTTGTTGGTAGCGTATAGGGAGGTGCGGGAAAAAAATGTTTAATTATATCAAAAGAAAAAGGCAAAAAAAAAAAAAGTATGGAAAATTTGTACAAAAATGGCAACAATTCCGCATGGTTAAGAATTTTGACAGGAACGCAACATAGCTGTCTTTGCATGAAAACATGCTGGTAGCGTATATAGTGGTGTTGGAAAAAAATATAAAATTCTTTAAAATGAATAGGACGAAAAAATTCTGGAAAATTTTGTACAAAAATGCCACCAATTCTGCTTGGTCAAGAATTTTGACTGGAACGCAATTTTCCCGTTTTTGCATGAAAACATGTAGTTAGCGTATATAGTGGTACTAAAATGAATATAAAATTGTTTACAACAAAACGGGAAAAAATTGGAAAAAAAAAATACCTCGGGTAAATTTCGTAAGAAAATGCCACTAGGTTCGATAGGTCAAGTATTTTGACAGGAATGAAATTTCGCCGTTTTTGCACAAAAAGATATTGGTTGCGTATATGGAGGTGCAAGAGAGAAATAGAAAAGTTTTTAGAAAGAAAAGGAACCAAAAAAAAAAAAAAACTCGGGTAAATTTTGCACGTAAATTCCACCAGGTCTGACTGGATTGGAATTTTCACCAAAATTCGAGGTAGGTAGCGCATCTAGAGGCGTAGGAAACAAATATAAAATTCTACGGGAATAAAAAAGAATAAAACTCAGGTAAACTCTGTACAAAAACGCTACCAGGTCCGGCAGGTCACGAATTTTCACAAGAATGCAATGTCGTTGTTTTTGCAAGAAAACATGTAGGCAGCGTATGTAGAAGTGCATAAAAGGAACATAAAATTCATTGGAAAAAAAAAACGCGGGGAAATTTTGTACGAAAATGCCACAAGGTATGACTGGACAAGAATTCTCAGCAAAATGCAAAGTCGTTGATTTTGCCCGAAAACTTGTAGGTAGCGTATAGGGAGGTGCGGCAAAAAAATGTTAAATTATATCAAAAGAAAAAGGCAAAAAAAAAAAAAAAGTATGGAAAATTTTGTACAAAAATGCCAACAATTCCGCACGGTTAAGAATTTTGACAGGAACGCAACATAGCTGTCTTTGCATGAAAACATGCTGGTAGCGTATATAGTGGTGTTGGAAAAATATATAAAATTCTTTAAAACGAATAGGACGAAAAAACTCTAGAAAATTTTTACAAAAATGCCACCAATTCTGCTTGGTCAAGAATTTTGACTGGAACGCAATTTTCCCGTTTTTGCATGAAAACATGTAGGTAGTGTATATAGTGGTGCGAAAATGAATATAAAATTCTTTAGAACAAAACGGGAAAAAATTGGAAAAAAAAAAATACCTCGGGTAAATTTCGTACGAAAATGCCACTAGGTTCGATAGGTCAAGTATTTTGACAGGAATAAAATTTCGCCGTCTTTGCACAAAAAGATATTGGTTGCGTATATGGAGGTGCAAGAGACAAATAGAAAAGTTTTTAGAAAGAAAAGGAAAAAAAAAAAAAAAACTCGGGGAAATTTTGCACGTAAATTCCACCAGGTCTGACTAGAAAGGAATTTTCACCAAAATTCGATGTAGGTAGCGCATCTAGAGGCGTAGGAAACAAATATAAAATTCTACGGTTGTAAAAAAGAATAAAACTCGGGTAAACTCTGGACAAAAACTCTACCAGGTCCGGCAGGTCACGAATTTTCACAAGAATGCAATGTCGTTGTTTATGCAAGGAAACATGTAGGCAGCGTATGTAAAGGTGCATAAAAGGAACATAAAATTCATTAGAAAAAAAAAACTCGGGTAAATTTTGTACGAAAATGGCACAAGGTATGACTGGACAAGAATTCTTACCAAAATGCAAAGTCGTTGATTTTGCCCAAAAACTTGTAGGTAGAGTATAGGGAGGTGCGGGAAAAAAATGTTAAATTACACAAAAAGAAAAAGGCAAAAAAAAAAAAAGTATGGAAAATTTTGTACAAAAATGCCAACAATTCCGCATGGATAAGAATTTTGACAGGAACGCAACATTGCTGTCTTTGCATTAAAACATGCAGGTAGCGTATATAGTGGGGTTGGAAAAAAAATGTAAAATTCTTTAAAATGAAAAGGACGAAAAAACTCTGGAAAATTTTGTACAAAAATGCCACCAATTCTGCTTGGTCAAGAATTTTGACTGGAACGCAATTTTCCCGTTTTTGCATGAAAACATGTAGGTAGCGTATATAGTGGTGCGAAAATGAATATAAAATTGTTTAGAACGAAACGGGAAAAAATTGGAAATAAAAAAATACCTCGGGTAAATTTCGTACGAAAATGCCACAAGGTTCGATAGGTCAAGTATTTTGACAGGAATGAAATTTCGCCGTTTTTCCACAAAAAGTTATTGGTTGTGTATATGGAGGTGCAAGAGACAAATAGACAAGATTTTAGAAAGAAAAGGAACAAAAAAAAAAAAAAAAAACTCGGGTAAATTTTGCACGTAAATTCCACCAGGTCTGACTGGATAGGAATTTTCACCAAAATTCAATGTAGGTAGCGCATCTAGAGGCGTAGGAAACAAATATAAAATTCTACGTGAATAAAAAAGAATAAAACTCGGGTAAACTCTGTACAAAAACGCTACCAGGTCCGGCAGGTCACGAATTTTCACAAGAATGCAATGTCATTGTTTTTGCAAGAAATCATGTAGGCAGCGTATGTAGAAGTGCATAAAAGGAACATAAAATTCATTGGAAAAAAAAAACCCGGGTAAATTTTGTACGAAAATGCCACAAGGTAAGACTGGACAAGAATTCTCAGCAAAATGCAAAGTCGTTGATTTTGCCCGAAAACTTGTTGGTAGCGTATAGAGAGGTGCGGGAAAAAAATATTTAATTATAGCAAAAGAAAAAGGCAAAAGAAAAAAAAGTATGGAAAATTTTGTACAAAAATGCCAACAATTCCGCATGGTTAAGAATTTTAACAGGAACGCAACATAGCTGTCTTTGCGTGAAAACATGCAGGTAGCGTATATAGTGGGGTTGGAAAAAAAATGTAAAATTCTCTAAAATGAAAAGGACGAAAAAACTCTTGAAAATTTTGTACAAAAATGCCACAAATTCTGCTTGGTCAAGAATTTTGACTGGAACGCAATTTTCTCGTTTTTGCATGAAAACATGTAGGTAGCGTATATAGTGGTGCGAAAATGAATATAAAATTGTGTAGAACAAAACGGGAAAAAATTGGAAAAAAAAAAAATACCCCGGGTAAATTTCGTACGAAAATGCCACTAGGTTCGATAGGTCAAGTATTTTGACAGGAATGAAATTTCGCCGTTTTTGCACAAAAAGATATTGGTTGCGTATATGGAGGTGCAAGAGAGAAATAGAAAAGATTTTAGACAGAAAAGGAACAAAAAAAAAAAAAAACTCGGGTAAATTTTGCACGTAAATTCCACCAGGTCTGACTGGATAGGAATTTTTACCAAAATTCAATGTAGGTAGCGCATCTAGAGGCGTAGGAAACAAATATAAAATTCTACGGGAATAAAAAAGAATAAAACTCCGGTAAACCTTGTACAAAAACGCTACCAGGTCCGGCAGGTCACGAATTTTCACAAAAATGCAATGTCGTTGTTTTTGCAAGAAAACATGTGGGCAGCGTATGTAGAAGTGCATAAAAGGAACATAAAATTCATTGGAAAAAAAAACCCGGGAAAATTTTGTACGAAAATGCCACAAGGTATGACTGGACAAGAATTCTCAGCAAAATACAATTCGTTGATTTTGCTCGAAAACTTGTTGGTAGCGTATAGGGAGGTGCGGGAAAAAAATGTTTAATTATATCAAAAGAAAAAGGCAAAAAAAAAAAAAGTATGGAAAATTTGTACAAAAATGGCAACAATTCCGCATGGTTAAGAATTTTGACAGGAACGCAACATAGCTGTCTTTGCATGAAAACATGCTGGTAGCGTATATAGTGGTGTTGGAAAAAAATATAAAATTCTTTAAAATGAATAGGACGAAAAAATTCTGGAAAATTTTGTACAAAAATGCCACCAATTCTGCTTGGTCAAGAATTTTGACTGGAACGCAATTTTCCCGTTTTTGCATGAAAACATGTAGTTAGCGTATATAGTGGTACTAAAATGAATATAAAATTGTTTACAACAAAACGGGAAAAAATTGGAAAAAAAAAATACCTCGGGTAAATTTCGTAAGAAAATGCCACTAGGTTCGATAGGTCAAGTATTTTGACAGGAATGAAATTTCGCCGTTTTTGCACAAAAAGATATTGGTTGCGTATATGGAGGTGCAAGAGAGAAATAGAAAAGTTTTTAGAAAGAAAAGGAACCAAAAAAAAAAAAAAACTCGGGTAAATTTTGCACGTAAATTCCACCAGGTCTGACTGGATTGGAATTTTCACCAAAATTCGAGGTAGGTAGCGCATCTAGAGGCGTAGGAAACAAATATAAAATTCTACGGGAATAAAAAAGAATAAAACTCAGGTAAACTCTGTACAAAAACGCTACCAGGTCCGGCAGGTCACGAATTTTCACAAGAATGCAATGTCGTTGTTTTTGCAAGAAAACATGTAGGCAGCGTATGTAGAAGTGCATAAAAGGAACATAAAATTCATTGGAAAAAAAAAACGCGGGGAAATTTTGTACGAAAATGCCACAAGGTATGACTGGACAAGAATTCTCAGCAAAATGCAAAGTCGTTGATTTTGCCCGAAAACTTGTAGGTAGCGTATAGGGAGGTGCGGCAAAAAAATGTTAAATTATATCAAAAGAAAAAGGCAAAAAAAAAAAAAAAGTATGGAAAATTTTGTACAAAAATGCCAACAATTCCGCACGGTTAAGAATTTTGACAGGAACGCAACATAGCTGTCTTTGCATGAAAACATGCTGGTAGCGTATATAGTGGTGTTGGAAAAATATATAAAATTCTTTAAAACGAATAGGACGAAAAAACTCTAGAAAATTTTTACAAAAATGCCACCAATTCTGCTTGGTCAAGAATTTTGACTGGAACGCAATTTTCCCGTTTTTGCATGAAAACATGTAGGTAGTGTATATAGTGGTGCGAAAATGAATATAAAATTCTTTAGAACAAAACGGGAAAAAATTGGAAAAAAAAAAATACCTCGGGTAAATTTCGTACGAAAATGCCACTAGGTTCGATAGGTCAAGTATTTTGACAGGAATAAAATTTCGCCGTCTTTGCACAAAAAGATATTGGTTGCGTATATGGAGGTGCAAGAGACAAATAGAAAAGTTTTTAGAAAGAAAAGGAAAAAAAAAAAAAAAACTCGGGGAAATTTTGCACGTAAATTCCACCAGGTCTGACTAGAAAGGAATTTTCACCAAAATTCGATGTAGGTAGCGCATCTAGAGGCGTAGGAAACAAATATAAAATTCTACGGTTGTAAAAAAGAATAAAACTCGGGTAAACTCTGGACAAAAACTCTACCAGGTCCGGCAGGTCACGAATTTTCACAAGAATGCAATGTCGTTGTTTATGCAAGGAAACATGTAGGCAGCGTATGTAAAGGTGCATAAAAGGAACATAAAATTCATTAGAAAAAAAAAACTCGGGTAAATTTTGTACGAAAATGGCACAAGGTATGACTGGACAAGAATTCTTACCAAAATGCAAAGTCGTTGATTTTGCCCAAAAACTTGTTGGTAGAGTATAGGGAGGTGCGGGAAAAAAATGTTAAATTACACAAAAAGAAAAAGGCAAAAAAAAAAAAAGTATGGAAAATTTTGTACAAAAATGCCAACAATTCCGCATGGATAAGAATTTTGACAGGAACGCAACATTGCTGTCTTTGCATTAAAACATGCAGGTAGCGTATATAGTGCGGTTGGAAAAAAAATGTAAAATTCTTTAAAATGAAAAGGACGAAAAAACTCTGGAAAATTTTGTACAAAAATGCCACCAATTCTGCTTGGTCAAGAATTTTGACTGGAACGCAATTTTCCCGTTTTTGCATGAAAACATGTAGGTAGCGTATATAGTGGTGCGAAAATGAATATAAAATTGTTTAGAACGAAACGGGAAAAAATTGGAAATAAAAAAATACCTCGGGTAAATTTCGTACGAAAATGCCACAAGGTTCGATAGGTCAAGTATTTTGACAGGAATGAAATTTCGCCGTTTTTCCACAAAAAGTTATTGGTTGTGTATATGGAGGTGCAAGAGACAAATAGACAAGATTTTAGAAAGAAAAGGAACAAAAAAAAAAAAAAAAAACTCGGGTAAATTTTGCACGTAAATTCCACCAGGTCTGACTGGATAGGAATTTTCACCAAAATTCAATGTAGGTAGCGCATCTAGAGGCGTAGGAAACAAATATAAAATTCTACGTGAATAAAAAAGAATAAAACTCGGGTAAACTCTGTACAAAAACGCTACCAGGTCCGGCAGGTCACGAATTTTCACAAGAATGCAATGTCATTGTTTTTGCAAGAAATCATGTAGGCAGCGTATGTAGAAGTGCATAAAAGGAACATAAAATTCATTGGAAAAAAAAAACCCGGGTAAATTTTGTACGAAAATGCCACAAGGTAAGACTGGACAAGAATTCTCAGCAAAATGCAAAGTCGTTGATTTTGCCCGAAAACTTGTTGGTAGCGTATAGAGAGGTGCGGGAAAAAAATATTTAATTATAGCAAAAGAAAAAGGCAAAAGAAAAAAAAGTATGGAAAATTTTGTACAAAAATGCCAACAATTCCGCATGGTTAAGAATTTTAACAGGAACGCAACATAGCTGTCTTTGCGTGAAAACATGCAGGTAGCGTATATAGTGGGGTTGGAAAAAAAATGTAAAATTCTCTAAAATGAAAAGGACGAAAAAACTCTTGAAAATTTTGTACAAAAATGCCACAAATTCTGCTTGGTCAAGAATTTTGACTGGAACGCAATTTTCTCGTTTTTGCATGAAAACATGTAGGTAGCGTATATAGTGGTGCGAAAATGAATATAAAATTGTGTAGAACAAAACGGGAAAAAATTGGAAAAAAAAAAATACCCCGGGTAAATTTCGTACGAAAATGCCACTAGGTTCGATAGGTCAAGTATTTTGACAGGAATGAAATTTCGCCGTTTTTGCACAAAAAGATATTGGTTGCGTATATGGAGGTGCAAGAGAGAAATAGAAAAGATTTTAGACAGAAAAGGAACAAAAAAAAAAAAAAAACTCGGGTAAATTTTGCACGTAAATTCCACCAGGTCTGACTGGATAGGAATTTTTACCAAAATTCAATGTAGGTAGCGCATCTAGAGGCGTAGGAAACAAATATAAAATTCTACGTGAATAAAAAAGAATAAAACTCCGGTAAACTCTGTACAAAAACGCTACCAGGTCCGGCAGGTCACGAATTTTCACAAAAATGCAATGTCGTTGTTTTTGCAAGAAAACATGTGGGCAGCGTATGTAGAAGTGCATAAAAGGAACATAAAATTTATTGGAAAAAAAAACTCGGGTAAATTTTGTACGAAAATGCCACAAGGTATGACTGGACAAGAATTCTCAGGAAAATTTAAAGTCGTTGATTTTGCCCGAAAACTTGTAGGTAGCGTATAGGGAGGTGTGGCAAAAAAATGTTAAATTATATCAAAAGAAAAAGGCAAAAAAAAAAAAAAAAGTATGGAAAATTTTGTTAAAAAATGCCAACAATTCCGCATGGTTAAGAATTTTGACAGGAACGCAACATATCTGTCTTTGCATGAAAACATGCTGGTAGCGTATATAGTGGTGTTGGAAAAAAATATAAAATTCTTTAAAACGAATAGGACAAAAAAACTCTGGAAAATTTTTTCAAAAATGCCACCAATTCTGCTTGGTCAAGAATTTTGACTGGAACACAATTTTCCCGTTTTTGCATGAAAACATGTAGGTAGCGTATATAGTGGTGCGAAAATGAATATAAAATTCTTTAGAACAAAACGGGAAAAAATTGGAAAAAAAAAATACCTCGGGTAAATTTCGTACGAAAATGCCACTAGGTTCGATAGGTCAAGTATTTTGACAGGAATAAAATTTCGCCGTTTTTGCCCAAAAAGATATTGGTTGCGTATATGGAGGTGCAAGAGACAAAAAGAAAAGTTTTTAGAAAGAAAAGGAACCAAAAAAAAAAAAAAAACACGGGTAAATTTTGCACGTAAATTCAACCAGGTCAGACTGGATAGGAATTTTCACCAAAATTCGATGTAGGTAGCGCATCTAGAGGCGTAGGAAACAAATATAAAATTCTACGGGAATAAAAAAGAATAAAACTCGGGTAAACTCTGTACAAAAACGGTACCAGGTCCGGCAGGTCACGAATTTTCTCAAGAATGCAATGTCGTTGTTTTTGCAAGAAAACATGTAGGCAGCGTATGTAGAAGTGCATAAAAGGAACATAAAATTCATCGGAAAAAAAAAACGCGGGTAAATTTTGTACGAAAATGCCACAAGGTATGACTGGACAAGTATTTTGACAGGAATGAAATTTCGCCGTTTTTCCACAAAAAGATATTGGTTTTGTATATGGAGGTGCAAGAGACAAATAGAAAAGTTTTTAGAAAGAAATGGAACAAAAAAAAAAAAAAAAAAACTCGGGTAAATTTTGCACGTAAATTCCACCAGGTCTGACCCGATAGGAATTTTCACCAAAATTCAATGTAGGTAGCGCATCTAGAGGAGTAGGAAACAAATATAAAATTCTACGGGAATAAATAAGAACAAAACTCCGGTAAACTCTGTACAAAAACGCTACCAGGTCCGGCAGGTCACGAATTTTCACAAGAATGCAATGTCGTTGTTTATGCAAGAAAACATGTAGGCAGCGTATGTAGAGGTGCATAAAAGGAACATAAAATTCATTAGAAAAAAAAAACTCGGGTAAATTTTGTACGAAAATGGCACAAGGTATGACTGGACAAGAATTCTTACCAAAATGCAAAGTCGTTGATTTTGCCCAAAAACTTGTTGGTAGAGTATAGGGAGGTGCGGGAAAAAAATGTTAAATTACACAAAAAGAAAAAGGCAAAAAAAAAAAAAGTATGGAAAATTTTGTACAAAAATGCCAACAATTCCGCATGGATAAGAATTTTGACAGGAACGCAACATTGCTGTCTTTGCATTAAAACATGCAGGTAGCGTATATAGTGGGGTTGGAAAAAAAATGTAAAATTCTTTAAAATGAAAAGGACGAAAAAACTCTGGAAAATTTTGTACAAAAATGCCACCAATTCTGCTTGGTCAAGAATTTTGACTGGAACGCAATTTTCCCGTTTTTGCATGAAAACATGTAGGTAGCGTATATAGTGGTGCGAAAATGAATATAAAATTGTTTAGAACGAAACGGGAAAAAATTGGAAATAAAAAAATACCTCGGGTAAATTTCGTACGAAAATGCCACAAGGTTCGATAGGTCAAGTATTTTGACAGGAATGAAATTTCGCCGTTTTTCCACAAAAAGTTATTGGTTGTGTATATGGAGGTGCAAGAGACAAATAGACAAGATTTTAGAAAGAAAAGGAACAAAAAAAAAAAAAAAAACTCGGGTAAATTTTGCACGTAAATTCCACCAGGTCTGACTGGATAGGAATTTTCACCAAAATTCAATGTAGGTAGCGCATCTAGAGGCGTAGGAAACAAATATAAAATTCTACGTGAATAAAAAAGAATAAAACTCGGGTAAACTCTGTACAAAAACGCTACCAGGTCCGGCAGGTCACGAATTTTCACAAGAATGCAATGTCATTGTTTTTGCAAGAAATCATGTAGGCAGCGTATGTAGAAGTGCATAAAAGGAACATAAAATTCATTGGAAAAAAAAAACCCGGGTAAATTTTGTACGAAAATGCCACAAGGTAAGACTGGACAAGAATTCTCAGCAAAATGCAAAGTCGTTGATTTTGCCCGAAAACTTGTTGGTAGCGTATAGAGAGGTGCGGGAAAAAAATATTTAATTATAGCAAAAGAAAAAGGCAAAAGAAAAAAAAGTATGGAAAATTTTGTACAAAAATGCCAACAATTCCGCATGGTTAAGAATTTTAACAGGAACGCAACATAGCTGTCTTTGCGTGAAAACATGCAGGTAGCGTATATAGTGGGGTTGGAAAAAAAATGTAAAATTCTCTAAAATGAAAAGGACGAAAAAACTCTTGAAAATTTTGTACAAAAATGCCACAAATTCTGCTTGGTCAAGAATTTTGACTGGAACGCAATTTTCTCGTTTTTGCATGAAAACATGTAGGTAGCGTATATAGTGGTGCGAAAATGAATATAAAATTGTGTAGAACAAAACGGGAAAAAATTGGAAAAAAAAAAATACCCCGGGTAAATTTCGTACGAAAATGCCACTAGGTTCGATAGGTCAAGTATTTTGACAGGAATGAAATTTCGCCGTTTTTGCACAAAAAGATATTGGTTGCGTATATGGAGGTGCAAGAGAGAAATAGAAAAGATTTTAGACAGAAAAGGAACAAAAAAAAAAAAAAACTCGGGTAAATTTTGCACGTAAATTCCACCAGGTCTGACTGGATAGGAATTTTTACCAAAATTCAATGTAGGTAGCGCATCTAGAGGCGTAGGAAACAAATATAAAATTCTACGGGAATAAAAAAGAATAAAACTCCGGTAAACCTTGTACAAAAACGCTACCAGGTCCGGCAGGTCACGAATTTTCACAAAAATGCAATGTCGTTGTTTTTGCAAGAAAACATGTGGGCAGCGTATGTAGAAGTGCATAAAAGGAACATAAAATTCATTGGAAAAAAAAACCCGGGAAAATTTTGTACGAAAATGCCACAAGGTATGACTGGACAAGAATTCTCAGCAAAATACAATTCGTTGATTTTGCTCGAAAACTTGTTGGTAGCGTATAGGGAGGTGCGGGAAAAAAATGTTTAATTATATCAAAAGAAAAAGGCAAAAAAAAAAAAAGTATGGAAAATTTGTACAAAAATGGCAACAATTCCGCATGGTTAAGAATTTTGACAGGAACGCAACATAGCTGTCTTTGCATGAAAACATGCTGGTAGCGTATATAGTGGTGTTGGAAAAAAATATAAAATTCTTTAAAATGAATAGGACGAAAAAATTCTGGAAAATTTTGTACAAAAATGCCACCAATTCTGCTTGGTCAAGAATTTTGACTGGAACGCAATTTTCCCGTTTTTGCATGAAAACATGTAGTTAGCGTATATAGTGGTACTAAAATGAATATAAAATTGTTTACAACAAAACGGGAAAAAATTGGAAAAAAAAAATACCTCGGGTAAATTTCGTAAGAAAATGCCACTAGGTTCGATAGGTCAAGTATTTTGACAGGAATGAAATTTCGCCGTTTTTGCACAAAAAGATATTGGTTGCGTATATGGAGGTGCAAGAGAGAAATAGAAAAGTTTTTAGAAAGAAAAGGAACCAAAAAAAAAAAAAAACTCGGGTAAATTTTGCACGTAAATTCCACCAGGTCTGACTGGATTGGAATTTTCACCAAAATTCGAGGTAGGTAGCGCATCTAGAGGCGTAGGAAACAAATATAAAATTCTACGGGAATAAAAAAGAATAAAACTCGGGTAAACTCTGTACAAAAACGCTACCAGGTCCGGCAGGTCTCGAATTTTCACAAGAATGCAATGTCGTTGTTTTTGCAAGAAAACATGTAGGCAGCGTATGTAGAAGTGCATAAAAGGAACATAAAATTCATTGGAAAAAAAAAACGCGGGGAAATTTTGTACGAAAATGCCACAAGGTATGACTGGACAAGAATTCTCAGCAAAATGCAAAGTCGTTGATTTTGCCCGAAAACTTGTAGGTAGCGTATAGGGAGGTGCGGCAAAAAAATGTTAAATTATATCAAAAGAAAAAGGCAAAAAAAAAAAAAAAGTATGGAAAATTTTGTACAAAAATGCCAACAATTCCGCACGGTTAAGAATTTTGACAGGAACGCAACATAGCTGTCTTTGCATGAAAACATGCTGGTAGCGTATATAGTGGTGTTGGAAAAATATATAAAATTCTTTAAAACGAATAGGACGAAAAAACTCTAGAAAATTTTTACAAAAATGCCACCAATTCTGCTTGGTCAAGAATTTTGACTGGAACGCAATTTTCCCGTTTTTGCATGAAAACATGTAGGTAGTGTATATAGTGGTGCGAAAATGAATATAAAATTCTTTAGAACAAAACGGGAAAAAATTGGAAAAAAAAAAATACCTCGGGTAAATTTCGTACGAAAATGCCACTAGGTTCGATAGGTCAAGTATTTTGACAGGAATAAAATTTCGCCGTCTTTGCACAAAAAGATATTGGTTGCGTATATGGAGGTGCAAGAGACAAATAGAAAAGTTTTTAGAAAGAAAAGGAAAAAAAAAAAAAAAACTCGGGGAAATTTTGCACGTAAATTCCACCAGGTCTGACTAGAAAGGAATTTTCACCAAAATTCGATGTAGGTAGCGCATCTAGAGGCGTAGGAAACAAATATAAAATTCTACGGTTGTAAAAAAGAATAAAACTCGGGTAAACTCTGGACAAAAACTCTACCAGGTCCGGCAGGTCACGAATTTTCACAAGAATGCAATGTCGTTGTTTATGCAAGGAAACATGTAGGCAGCGTATGTAAAGGTGCATAAAAGGAACATAAAATTCATTAGAAAAAAAAAACTCGGGTAAATTTTGTACGAAAATGGCACAAGGTATGACTGGACAAGAATTCTTACCAAAATGCAAAGTCGTTGATTTTGCCCAAAAACTTGTTGGTAGAGTATAGGGAGGTGCGGGAAAAAAATGTTAAATTACACAAAAAGAAAAAGGCAAAAAAAAAAAAAGTATGGAAAATTTTGTACAAAAATGCCAACAATTCCGCATGGATAAGAATTTTGACAGGAACGCAACATTGCTGTCTTTGCATTAAAACATGCAGGTAGCGTATATAGTGCGGTTGGAAAAAAAATGTAAAATTCTTTAAAATGAAAAGGACGAAAAAACTCTGGAAAATTTTGTACAAAAATGCCACCAATTCTGCTTGGTCAAGAATTTTGACTGGAACGCAATTTTCCCGTTTTTGCATGAAAACATGTAGGTAGCGTATATAGTGGTGCGAAAATGAATATAAAATTGTTTAGAACGAAACGGGAAAAAATTGGAAATAAAAAAATACCTCGGGTAAATTTCGTACGAAAATGCCACAAGGTTCGATAGGTCAAGTATTTTGACAGGAATGAAATTTCGCCGTTTTTCCACAAAAAGTTATTGGTTGTGTATATGGAGGTGCAAGAGACAAATAGACAAGATTTTAGAAAGAAAAGGAACAAAAAAAAAAAAAAAAAACTCGGGTAAATTTTGCACGTAAATTCCACCAGGTCTGACTGGATAGGAATTTTCACCAAAATTCAATGTAGGTAGCGCATCTAGAGGCGTAGGAAACAAATATAAAATTCTACGTGAATAAAAAAGAATAAAACTCGGGTAAACTCTGTACAAAAACGCTACCAGGTCCGGCAGGTCACGAATTTTCACAAGAATGCAATGTCATTGTTTTTGCAAGAAATCATGTAGGCAGCGTATGTAGAAGTGCATAAAAGGAACATAAAATTCATTGGAAAAAAAAAACCCGGGTAAATTTTGTACGAAAATGCCACAAGGTAAGACTGGACAAGAATTCTCAGCAAAATGCAAAGTCGTTGATTTTGCCCGAAAACTTGTTGGTAGCGTATAGAGAGGTGCGGGAAAAAAATATTTAATTATAGCAAAAGAAAAAGGCAAAAGAAAAAAAAGTATGGAAAATTTTGTACAAAAATGCCAACAATTCCGCATGGTTAAGAATTTTAACAGGAACGCAACATAGCTGTCTTTGCGTGAAAACATGCAGGTAGCGTATATAGTGGGGTTGGAAAAAAAATGTAAAATTCTCTAAAATGAAAAGGACGAAAAAACTCTTGAAAATTTTGTACAAAAATGCCACAAATTCTGCTTGGTCAAGAATTTTGACTGGAACGCAATTTTCTCGTTTTTGCATGAAAACATGTAGGTAGCGTATATAGTGGTGCGAAAATGAATATAAAATTGTGTAGAACAAAACGGGAAAAAATTGGAAAAAAAAAAATACCCCGGGTAAATTTCGTACGAAAATGCCACTAGGTTCGATAGGTCAAGTATTTTGACAGGAATGAAATTTCGCCGTTTTTGCACAAAAAGATATTGGTTGCGTATATGGAGGTGCAAGAGAGAAATAGAAAAGATTTTAGACAGAAAAGGAACAAAAAAAAAAAAAAAACTCGGGTAAATTTTGCACGTAAATTCCACCAGGTCTGACTGGATAGGAATTTTTACCAAAATTCAATGTAGGTAGCGCATCTAGAGGCGTAGGAAACAAATATAAAATTCTACGGGAATAAAAAAGAATAAAACTCCGGTAAACTTTGTACAAAAACGCTACCAGGTCCGGCAGGTCACGAATTTTCACAAAAATGCAATGTCGTTGTTTTTGCAAGAAAACATGTGGGCAGCGTATGTAGAAGTGCATAAAAGGAACATAAAATTCATTGGAAAAAAAAACCCGGGAAAATTTTGTACGAAAATGCCACAAGGTATGACTGGACAAGAATTCTCAGCAAAATACAATTCGTTGATTTTGCTCGAAAACTTGTTGGTAGCGTATAGGGAGGTGCGGGAAAAAAATGTTTAATTATATCAAAAGAAAAAGGCAAAAAAAAAAAAAGTATGGAAAATTTGTACAAAAATGGCAACAATTCCGCATGGTTAAGAATTTTGACAGGAACGCAACATAGCTGTCTTTGCATGAAAACATGCTGGTAGCGTATATAGTGGTGTTGGAAAAAAATATAAAATTCTTTAAAATGAATAGGACGAAAAAATTCTGGAAAATTTTGTACAAAAATGCCACCAATTCTGCTTGGTCAAGAATTTTGACTGGAACGCAATTTTCCCGTTTTTGCATGAAAACATGTAGTTAGCGTATATAGTGGTACTAAAATGAATATAAAATTGTTTACAACAAAACGGGAAAAAATTGAAAAAAAAAATACCTCGGGTAAATTTCGTAAGAAAATGCCACTAGGTTCGATAGGTCAAGTATTTTGACAGGAATGAAATTTCGCCGTTTTTGCACAAAAAGATATTGGTTGCGTATATGGAGGTGCAAGAGAGAAATAGAAAAGTTTTTAGAAAGAAAAGGAACCAAAAAAAAAAAAAAACTCGGGTAAATTTTGCACGTAAATTCCACCAGGTCTGACTGGATTGGAATTTTCACCAAAATTCGAGGTAGGTAGCGCATCTAGAGGCGTAGGAAACAAATATAAAATTCTACGGGAATAAAAAAGAATAAAACTCAGGTAAACTCTGTACAAAAACGCTACCAGGTCCGGCAGGTCACGAATTTTCACAAGAATGCAATGTCGTTGTTTTTGCAAGAAAACATGTAGGCAGCGTATGTAGAAGTGCATAAAAGGAACATAAAATTCATTGGAAAAAAAAAACGCGGGGAAATTTTGTACGAAAATGCCACAAGGTATGACTGGACAAGAATTCTCAGCAAAATGCAAAGTCGTTGATTTTGCCCGAAAACTTGTAGGTAGCGTATAGGGAGGTGCGGCAAAAAAATGTTAAATTATATCAAAAGAAAAAGGCAAAAAAAAAAAAAAAGTATGGAAAATTTTGTACAAAAATGCCAACAATTCCGCACGGTTAAGAATTTTGACAGGAACGCAACATAGCTGTCTTTGCATGAAAACATGCTGGTAGCGTATATAGTGGTGTTGGAAAAATATATAAAATTCTTTAAAACGAATAGGACGAAAAAACTCTAGAAAATTTTTACAAAAATGCCACCAATTCTGCTTGGTCAAGAATTTTGACTGGAACGCAATTTTCCCGTTTTTGCATGAAAACATGTAGGTAGTGTATATAGTGGTGCGAAAATGAATATAAAATTCTTTAGAACAAAACGGGAAAAAATTGGAAAAAAAAAAATACCTCGGGTAAATTTCGTACGAAAATGCCACTAGGTTCGATAGGTCAAGTATTTTGACAGGAATAAAATTTCGCCGTCTTTGCACAAAAAGATATTGGTTGCGTATATGGAGGTGCAAGAGACAAATAGAAAAGTTTTTAGAAAGAAAAGGAAAAAAAAAAAAAAAAACTCGGGGAAATTTTGCACGTAAATTCCACCAGGTCTGACTAGAAAGGAATTTTCACCAAAATTCGATGTAGGTAGCGCATCTAGAGGCGTAGGAAACAAATATAAAATTCTACGGTTGTAAAAAAGAATAAAACTCGGGTAAACTCTGGACAAAAACTCTACCAGGTCCGGCAGGTCACGAATTTTCACAAGAATGCAATGTCGTTGTTTATGCAAGGAAACATGTAGGCAGCGTATGTAAAGGTGCATAAAAGGAACATAAAATTCATTAGAAAAAAAAAACTCGGGTAAATTTTGTACGAAAATGGCACAAGGTATGACTGGACAAGAATTCTTACCAAAATGCAAAGTCGTTGATTTTGCCCAAAAACTTGTTGGTAGAGTATAGGGAGGTGCGGGAAAAAAATGTTAAATTACACAAAAAGAAAAAGGCAAAAAAAAAAAAAGTATGGAAAATTTTGTACAAAAATGCCAACAATTCCGCATGGATAAGAATTTTGACAGGAACGCAACATTGCTGTCTTTGCATTAAAACATGCAGGTAGCGTATATAGTGCGGTTGGAAAAAAAATGTAAAATTCTTTAAAATGAAAAGGACGAAAAAACTCTGGAAAATTTTGTACAAAAATGCCACCAATTCTGCTTGGTCAAGAATTTTGACTGGAACGCAATTTTCCCGTTTTTGCATGAAAACATGTAGGTAGCGTATATAGTGGTGCGAAAATGAATATAAAATTGTTTAGAACAAAACGGGAAAAAATTGGAAATAAAAAAATACCTCGGGTAAATTTCGTACGAAAATGCCACAAGGTTCGATAGGTCAAGTATTTTGACAGGAATGAAATTTCGCCGTTTTTCCACAAAAAGTTATTGGTTGTGTATATGGAGGTGCAAGAGACAAATAGACAAGTTTTTAGAAAGAAAAGGAACAAAAAAAAAAAAAAAAAACTCGGGTAAATTTTGCACGTAAATTCCACCAGGTCTGACTGGATAGGAATTTTCACCAAAATTCAATGTAGGTAGCGCATCTAGAGGCGTAGGAAACAAATATAAAATTCTACGTGAATAAAAAAGAATAAAACTCGGGTAAACTCTGTACAAAAACGCTACCAGGTCCGGCAGGTCACGAATTTTCACAAGAATGCAATGTCATTGTTTTTGCAAGAAATCATGTAGGCAGCGTATGTAGAAGTGCATAAAAGGAACATAAAATTTATTGGAAAAAAAAACTCGGGTAAATTTTGTACGAAAATGCCACAAGGTATGACTGGACAAGAATTCTCAGGAAAATTTAAAGTCGTTGATTTTGCCCGAAAACTTGTAGGTAGCGTATAGGGAGGTGTGGCAAAAAAATGTTAAATTATATCAAAAGAAAAAGGCAAAAAAAAAAAAAAAAAGTATGGAAAATTTTGTTAAAAAATGCCAACAATTCCGCATGGTTAAGAATTTTGACAGGAACGCAACATATCTGTCTTTGCATGAAAACATGCTGGTAGCGTATATAGTGGTGTTGGAAAAAAATATAAAATTCTTTAAAACGAATAGGACAAAAAAACTCTGGAAAATTTTTTCAAAAATGCCACCAATTCTGCTTGGTCAAGAATTTTGACTGGAACACAATTTTCCCGTTTTTGCATGAAAACATGTAGGTAGCGTATATAGTGGTGCGAAAATGAATATAAAATTCTTTAGAACAAAACGGGAAAAAATTGGAAAAAAAAAATACCTCGGGTAAATTTCGTACGAAAATGCCACTAGGTTCGATAGGTCAAGTATTTTGACAGGAATAAAATTTCGCCGTTTTTGCCCAAAAAGATATTGGTTGCGTATATGGAGGTGCAAGAGACAAAAAGAAAAGTTTTTAGAAAGAAAAGGAACCAAAAAAAAAAAAAAACACGGGTAAATTTTGCACGTAAATTCAACCAGGTCAGACTGGATAGGAATTTTCACCAAAATTCGATGTAGGTAGCGCATCTAGAGGCGTAGGAAACAAATATAAAATTCTACGGGAATAAAAAAGAATAAAACTCGGGTAAACTCTGTACAAAAACGGTACCAGGTCCGGCAGGTCACGAATTTTCTCAAGAATGCAATGTCGTTGTTTTTGCAAGAAAACATGTAGGCAGCGTATGTAGAAGTGCATAAAAGGAACATAAAATTCATCGGAAAAAAAAAACGCGGGTAAATTTTGTACGAAAATGCCACAAGGTATGACTGGACAAGTATTTTGACAGGAATGAAATTTCGCCGTTTTTCCACAAAAAGATATTGGTTTTGTATATGGAGGTGCAAGAGACAAATAGAAAAGTTTTTAGAAAGAAATGGAACAAAAAAAAAAAAAAAAAAACTCGGGTAAATTTTGCACGTAAATTCCACCAGGTCTGACCCGATAGGAATTTTCACCAAAATTCAATGTAGGTAGCGCATCTAGAGGAGTAGGAAACAAATATAAAATTCTACGGGAATAAATAAGAACAAAACTCCGGTAAACTCTGTACAAAAACGCTACCAGGTCCGGCAGGTCACGAATTTTCACAAGAATGCAATGTCGTTGTTTATGCAAGAAAACATGTAGGCAGCGTATGTAGAGGTGCATAAAAGGAACATAAAATTCATTAGAAAAAAAAAACTCGGGTAAATTTTTTACGAAAATGGCACAAGGTATGACTGGACAAGAATTCTTACCAAAATGCAAAGTCGTTGATTTTGCCCAAAAACTTGTAGGTAGCGTATAGGGAGGTGCGGGAAAAAAATGTTAAATTACACAAAAAGAAAAAGGCAAAAAAAAAAAAAAAAAAGTATGGAAAATTTTGTACAAAATTGCCAACAGTTCCGCATGGTTAAGAATTTTGACAGGAACGCAACGTAGCTGTCTTTGCATGAAAACATGTCGGTAGCGTATACAGTGGTGTTGGAAAAAAATATAAAATTCTTTAAAATGAATAGGACGAAAAAACTCTGGAAAATTTTGTACAAAAATGCCACCAATTCTGCTTGGTCAAGAATTTTGACTGGAATGCAATTTTCCCGTTTTTGCATGAAAACATGTAGGTAGCGTATATAGTGGTGCGAAAATGAATATAAAATTGTTTAGAACAAAACGGGAAAAAATTGGAAAAAAAAAAATACCTCGGGTAAATTTCGAACGAAAATGCCACTAGGTTCGATAGGTCAAGTATTTTGACAGGAATGAAATTTCGCCGTTTTTGCACAAAAAGATATTGGTTGTGTATATGGAGGTGCAAGAGACAAATTGAAAAGTTTTTAGAAAGAAAAGGAACAAAAAAAAAAAAAAAAAAACTCGGGTAAATTTTGCACGTAAATTCCACCAGGTCTGACCGGATAGGAATTTTCACCAAAATTCAATGTAGGTAGCGCATCTAGAGGCGTAGGAAACAATTATAAAATTCTACGGGAATAAATAAGAATAAAACTCCGGTAAACTCAGTACAAAAACGATACCTGGTCCGGCAGGTCACGAATTTTCACTAGAATGCAATGTCGTTGTTTTTGCAAGAAAACATGTAGGCAGGGTATGTAGAAGTGCATAAAAGGAACATAAAATTCATTGGAAAAAAAAAACCCGGGTAAATTTCGTACGAAAATGCCACAAGGTATGACTGGACAAGAATTCTCAGCAAAATCCAAAGTCGTTGATTTTGCCCGAAAACTTGTTGGTAGCGTATAGGGAAGCGCGGGAAAAAAATGTTAAATTATATCAAAAGAAAAAGGCAAAAAAAAAAAAAGAAAGTATGGAAAATTTTTTACAAAAATGCCAACAATTCCGCATGGTCAAGAATTTTGACAGGAACGCAACATAGCTGTCTTTGCATGAAATCATGCAGGTAGCGTATATAGTGGGGTTGGAAAAAAATGTAAAATTCTTTAAAATGAAAAGGACGAAAAAACTCTGGAAAATTTTGTACAAAAATGCCACCAATTCTGCTTGGTCAAGAATTTTGATTGGAACGCAATTTTCCCGTTTTTGCATGAAAACATGTAGGTAGCGTATATAGTGGTGGGAAAATGAATATAAAATTGTTTAGAACAAAACGGGAAAAAATTGGAAAAAAAAAATACCTCGGGTAAATTTCGTACGAAAATGCCACTGGGTTCGATAGGTCAAGTATTTTGACAGGAATGAAATTTCGCCGTTTTTGCACCAAAAGATATTGGTTGTGTATATGGAGGTGCAAGAGACAAATAGAAAAGTTTTTAGAAAGAAACGGAACAAAAAAAAAAAAAAAAAAAACTCGGGTAAATTTTGCACGTAAATTCCACCTGGTCTGACAAGATAGGAATTTTCATCAAAATTCAATGTAGGTAGCGCATCTAGAGGCGTAGGAAACAAATATAAAATTCTTCGGGAATAAAAAAGAATAAAACTCGGGTAAACTCTGTACAAAAACGCTACCAGGTCCGGCAGGTCACGAATTTTCACAAGAATGCAATGTCGTTGCTTTTGCAAGAAAACATGTAGGCAGCGTATGTAGAAGTGCATAAAAGGAACATAAAATTCATTGGAAAAAAAAATACCCGGGTAAATTTCGTACGAAAATGCCACAAGGTATGACTGGACAAGAATTCTCAGCAAAATCCAAAGTCGTTGATTTTGCCCGAAAACTTGTTGGTAGCGTCTAGGGAGGTGCGGGAAAAAAATGTTAAATTATATCAAAAGAAAAAGGCAAAAAAAAAAAAGAAAGTATGGAAAATTTTTTACAAAAATGCCAACAATTCCGCGTGGTCAAGAATTTTGACAGGAACGCAACATAGCTGTCTTTGTATGAAATCATGCAGGTAGCGTATATAGTAGGGTTGGAAAAAAATGTAAAATTCTTTAAAATGAAAAGGACGAAAAAACTCTGGAAAATTTTGTACAAAAATGCCACCAATTCTGCTTGGTCAAGAATTTTGATTGGAACGCAATTTTCCCGTTTTTGCATGAAAACATGTAGGTAGCGTATATAGTGGTGCGAAAATGAATATAAAATTGTTTAGAACAAAACGGGAAAAAATTGGAAAAAAAAAATACCTCGGGTAAATTTCGTACAAAAATGCCACTAGGTTCGATAGGTCAAGTATTTTGACAGGAATGAAATTTCGCTGTTTTTGCACAAAAAGATATTGGTTGTGTATATGGAGGTGCAAGAGACAAATAGAAAAGTTTTTAGAAAGAAAAGGAACAAAAAAAAAAAAAAAAAACTCGCGTAAATTTTGCACGTAAATTCCACCAGGTCTGACAAGATAGGAATTTTCACCAAAATTCAATGTAGGTAGCGCATCTAGAGGCGTAGGAAACAAATATAAAATTCTTCGGGAATAAAAAAGAATAAAATTCGGGTAAACTCTGTACAAAAACGCTACCAGGTCCGGCAGGTCACGAATTTTCACAAGAATGCAATGTCGTTGCTTTTGCAAGAAAACATGTAGGCAGCGTATGTAGAAGTGCATAAAAGGAACATAAAATTCATTGGAAAAAAAAACACCCGGGTAAATTTCGTACGAAAATGCCACAAGGTATGACTGGACAAGAATTCTCAGCAAAATCCCAAGTCGTTGATTTTGCCCGAAAACTTGTTGGTAGCGTATAGGGAGCTGCGGGAAAAAAATGTTAAATTATATCAAAAGAAAAAGGCAAAAAAAAAAAAAAGTATGGAAAATTTTTTACAAAAATGCCAACAATTCCGCATGGTCAAGAATTTTGACAGGAACGCAACATAGCTGTCTTTGCATGAAATCATGCAGGTAGCGTATATAGTGGGGTTGGAAAAAAATGTAAAATTCTTTAAAATGAAAAGGACGAAAAAACTCTGGGAAATTTTGTACAAAAATGCCACCAATTCTGCTTGGTCAAGAATTTTGATTGGAACGCAATTTTCCCGTTTTTGCATGAAAACATGTAGGTAGCGTATATAGTGGTGCGAAAATGAATATAAAATTGTTTAGAACAAAACGGGAAAAAATTGGAAAAAAAAAATACCTCGGGTAAATTTCGTACGAAAATGCCACTAGGTTCGATAGGTCAAGTATTTTG
Organism: Lithocarpus polystachyus; assembly: GCA_033629205.1. Taxonomy (NCBI): domain Eukaryota; kingdom Viridiplantae; phylum Streptophyta; class Magnoliopsida; order Fagales; family Fagaceae; genus Lithocarpus; species Lithocarpus polystachyus. The sequence goes on from CM066167.1 coordinate 65,094,624, forward strand.
ACAGGAATGAAATTTCGCCGTTTTTGCACAAAAAGATATTGGTTGTGTATATGGAGGTGCAAGAGACAAATAGAAAAGTTTTTAGAAAGAAAAGGAACAAAAAAAAAAAAAAAACTCGGGTAAATTTTGCACGTAAATTCCACCAGGTCTGACAAGATAGGAATTTTCACCAAAATTCAATGTAGGTAGCGCATCTAGAGGCGTAGGAAACAAATATAAAATTCTTCGGGAATAAAAAAGAATAAAACTCGGGCAAACTCTGTACAAAAACGCTACCAGGTCCGGCAGGTCACGAATTTTCACAAGAATGCAATGTCGTTGCTTTTGCAAGAAAACATGTAGGCAGCGTATGTAGAAGTGCATAAAAGGAACAAAAAATTCATTAGAAAAAAAAAAACTCGTGTAAATTTTGTACGAAAATGCCACAAGGTATGACTGGACAAGAATTCTCAGCAAAATGCAAAGTCGTTGATTTTGCCCGAAAACTTGGAGGTAGCGTATAGGGAGGTGCGGAAAAAAAATGTTAAATTATATCAAAAGAAAAAGGTAAAAAAAAAATAGTATGGAAAATTTTGTACAAAAATGGCAACAATTCCGCATGGTCAAGAATTTTGACAGGAACGCAACATAGATGTCTTTGCATGAAAACATGCTGGTAGCGTATATAGTAGTGTTGGAAAAAAATATAAAATTCTTTAAAATGAATAGGACGAAAAAACTCTGGAAAATTTTGTACAAAAATGCAACCAATTTTGCTTGGTCAAGAATTTTGACTGGAACGCAATTTTCCCGTTTTTGCATGAAAACATGTAGGTAGCGTATATAGTGGTGCGAAAATGAATATAAAATTGTTTAGAACAAAACGGGAAAAAATAGGAAAAAAAAAAATACCTCGGGTAAATTTCGTACGAAAATGCCACTAGGTTCGATAGGTCAAGTATTTTGACAGGAATGAAATTTCGCCGTTTTTGCACAAAAAGATATTGGTTGCGTATATGGAGGTGCAAGAGACAAATAGAATAGTTTTTAGAAAGAAAAGGAACAAAAAAAAACAACTCGGGTAAATTTTGCACGTAATTTCCACCAGGTCTGACTGGATAGGAATTTTCACCAAAATTCAATGTAGGTACCGCATCTAGAGGCGTAGGAAACAAATATAAAATTCTGCGGGAGTAAAAAAGAATAAAACTCGGGTAAACTCTGTACAAAAACGCTACCAGGTCCGGCAGGTCACGAATTTTCACAAGAATGCAATGTCGTTGTTTTTGCAAGAAAACATGTAGGCAGCGTATGTAGAAGTGCATAGAAGGAACATAAAATTCATTGGAAAAAAAAAACCCCGGGTAAATTTCGTACGAAAATGCCACAAGGTATGACTGGACAAGAATTCTCAGCAAAATGCAAAGTCGTTGATTTTGCCCGAAAACTTGTTGGTAGCGTATAGGGAGGTGCGGGAAAAAAATGTTAAATTATATCAAAAGAAAAAGGCAAAAAAAAAAAAAGTATGGAAAATTTTGTACAAAAATGCCAACAATTCCGCATGGATAAGAATTTTGACAGGAACGCAACATAGCTGTCTTTGCATGAAATCATGCAGGTAGCGTATATAGTGGGGTTGGAAAAAAAATGTAAAATTCTTTAAAATGAAAAGGACGAAAAAACTCTGGAAAATTTTGTACAAAAATGCCACCAATTCTGCTTGGTCAAGAATTTTGACTGGAACGCAATTTTCCCGTTTTTGCATGAGAACATGTAGGTAGCGTATATAGTGCTGCGAAAATGAATATAAAATTGTTTAGAACAAAACGGGAAAAAATTGGAAAAAAAAAATACCTCGGGTAAATTTCGTACGAAAATGCCACTAGGTTCGATAGGTCAAGTATTTTGACAGGAATGAAATTTCGCTGTTTTTGCACGAAAAGATATTGGTTGCGTATATGGAGGTGCAAGAGACAAATAGAAAAGTTTTTAGAAAGAAAAGGAACAAAAAAAAAAAACTCGGGTAAATTTTGCACGTAAATTCCACCAGGTCTGACTGGATAGGAATTTTCACCAAAATTCAATGTAGGTACCGCATCTAGAGGCGTAGGAAACAAATATAAAATTCTGCGGGAATAAAAAAGAATAAAACTCGGGTAAACTCTGTACAAAAACGCTACCAGGTCCGGCAGGTCACGAATTTTCACAAGAATGCAATGTCGTTGTTTTTGCAAGAAAACATGTAGGCAGCGTATGTAGAAGTGCATAAAAGGAACATAAAATTCATTGGAAAAAAAAAACCCCGGGTAAATTTCGTACGAAAATGCCACAAGGTATGACTGGACAAGAATTCTCAGCAAAATGCAAAGTCGTTGATTTTGCCCGAAAACTTGTTGGCAGCGTATAGGGAGGTGCGGGAAAAAAATGTTAAATTATATCAAAAGAAAAAGGCAAAAAAAAAAAAAAAGTATGGAAAATTTTTTACAAAAATGCCAACAATTCCGCATGGTTAAGAATTTTGACAGGAACGCAACATAGCTGTCTTTGCATGAAATCATGCAGGTAGCGTATATAGTGGGGTTGGCAAAAAAATGTAAAATTCTTTAAAATGAAAAGGGCGAAAAAACTCTGGAAAATTTTGTACAAAAATGCCACCAATTCTGCTTGGTCAAGAATTTTGATTGGAATGCAATTTTCCCGTTTTTGCCTGAAAACATGTAGGTAGCGTATATAGTGGTGCGAAAATGAATATAAAATTCTTTAGAACAAAACGGGAAAAAATTGGAAAAATAAAAATACCTCGGGTAGATTTCGTACGAAAATGCCACTAGGTTCGATAGGTCAAGTATTTTGACAGGAATGAAATTTCGCCGTTCTTGCACAAAAAGATATTGGTTGCGTATATGGAGGTGCAAGAGACAAATAGAAAAGTTTTTAGAAAGAAAAGGAACAAAAAAAAAAAAAAAACTCTAGTAAATTTGGCACGTAAATTCCACCAGGTCTGACAAGATAGGAATTTTCACCAAAATTCAATGTAGGTAGCGCATCTAGAGGCGTAGGCCACCAATTCTGCTTGGTCAAGAATTTTGACTGGAGCGCAATTTTCCTGTTTTTGCATGAAAACATGTAGGTAGCGTATATAGTTGTACGAAAATGAATATAAAATTCTTTAGAACAAAACGGGAAAAAATTGGAAAAAAAAATAACTCGCGTAAATTTCGTACGAAAATGCCACTAGGTTCGATAGGTAAAGAATTTTGACCGGAATGAAATTTCGCCGTTTTTGCACAAAAAGATATTGGTTGCGTATATGGAGGCGCAAGAGACAGATAGAAAAGTTTTTAGAAAGAAAAGGAACAAAAAAAAAAAAAAAAACTCGGGTAAATTTTGCACCTAAATTCCACCAGGTCTGACCGGATAGGAATTTTCTCCGAAATTCAATGTAGGTAGCACATCTAGAGGTGTAGGAAACAAATATAAAATTCTATGGGATGAAAAAAAAATAAAACTCGGGTAAACTTTGTACAAAACGCTACCAGGTCTGATAGGTCACGAATTTTCACAAGAATGCAATGTCGTTGTTTTTGCAAGAAAACATGTAGGAAGAGTATGTAGAGGTGCATAAAATGAACATAAAATTGATAAGAAAAAAAAGAAACTCGGGTAAATTTTGTACGAAAATGCCACAGGGTATGACTGGAAAAGAATTCTCACCAAAATGCAAAGTCATTGATTTTGCCCGAAAACTTTTAGGTAGCGTATAGAGAGGTGCGGGAAAAAAATGTTAAATTATATAAAAAGAAAAAGGCAAAAAAAAAAAAAAAAATAAGTATGGAAAATTTTGTACAGAAATGCCAACAATTTCGCATGGTTAAGAATTTTGACTGGAACGCAACATAGCTGTCTTTGCATGAAAACATGCTGTTAGCGTATATAGTGGTGTTGGAAAAAAATGTAAAATTCTTTAAAAGGAAAAGGACGAAAAAATTCTGGAAAATTTTGTACAAAAATGCCACCAATTGTGCTTGGTCAAGAATTTTGACTGGAGTGCAATTTTCCGGTTTTTGCATGAAAACATGTAGGTAGCGTATATAGTTGTACGAAAATGAATATAAAATTCTTTAGAACAAAACGGGAAAAAATTGGAAAAAAAAAAAACTCGGGTAAATTTCGTACGAAAATGCCACTAGGTTCGATAGGTAAAGAATTTTGACCGGAATGAAATTTCGCCGTTTTTGCACAAAAAGATATTGGTTGCGTATATGGAGGCGCAAGAGACAGATAGAAAAGTTTTTAGAAAGAAAAGGAACAAAAAAAAAAAAAACTCGGGTAAATTTTGCACGTAAATTCCACCAGGTCTGACCGGATAGGAATTTTCACCGAAATTCAATGTAGGTAGCGCATCTAGAGGTGTAGGAAACAAATATAAAATTCTTTGGGATGAAAAAAAAAATAAAACTCGGGTAAACTTTGTACAAAACGGTACCAGGTCTGACAGGTCACGAATTTTCACAAGAATGCAATGTCGTTGTTTTTGCAAAAAAACATGTAGGCAGAGTATGTAGAGGTGCATAAAATGAACATAAAATTGATTAGAAAAAAAAGAAACTCGGGTAAATTTTGTACGAAAATGCCACAAGGTATGACTGGACAAGAATTCTCACCAAAATGCAAAGTCATTGATTTTGCCCGAAAACTTTTAGGTAGCGTATAGAGAGGTGCGGGAAAAAAATGTAAAATTATATAAAAAGAAAAAGGCAAAAAAAAAAAAAGTATGGAAAATTTTGTACAAAAATGCCATCAATTTCGCATGGTTAAGAATTTTGACTGGAACGCAACATAGCTGTCTTTGCATGAAAACATGCTGGTAGCGTATATAGTGGTGTTGGAAAAAAATGTAAAATTCTTTCAAAGGAAAAGGACAAAAAAACTCTGGAAAATTTTGTAAAAAAATGCCACCAATTCTGCTTGGTCAAGAATTTTGACTGGAGCGCAATTTTCCAGTTTTTGTATGAAAACATGTAGGTAGCGTATATAGTTGTACGAAAATGAATATAAAATTCTTTAGAACAAAACGGGAAAAAATTGGAAAAAAAAAATAACTCGGGTAAATTTTGTACGAAAATGCCACTAGGTTCGATAGGTAAAGAATTTTGACCGGAATGAAATTTCGCCGTTTTTGCACAAAAAGATATTGGTTGCGTATATGGAGGCGCAAGAGACAGATAGAAAAGTTTTTAGAAAGAAAAGGAACAAAAAAAAAAAAAAAAAACTCGGGTAAATTTTGCACGTAAATTCCACCAGGTCTGACCGGATAGGAATTTTCACCGAAATTCAATGTAGGTAGCGCATCTAGAGGTGTAGGAAACAAATATAAAATTCTATGGGATGAAAAAAAAAATAAAACTCGGGTAAACTTTGTACAAAACACTACCATGTCTGACAGGTCACGAATTTTCACAAGAATGCAATGTCGTTGTTTTTGCAAGAAAACATGTAGGCAGAGTATGTAGAGGTGCATAAAATGAACATAAAATTGATTAGAAAAAAAAGAAACTCGGGTAAATTTTGTACGAAAATGCCACAAGGTATGACTGGACAAGAATTCTCACCAAAGTGCAAAGTCATTGATTTTGCCCGAAAACTTTTAGGTAGCGTATAGAGAGGTGCGGGAAAAAAATGTTAAATTATATAAAAAGAAAAAGGCAAAAAAAAAAAAAATAAGTATGGAAAATTTTGTACAAAAATGCCAACAATTTCGCATGGTTAAGAATTTTGACTGGAACGCAACATAGCTGTCTTTGCATGAAAACATGCTGTTAGCGTATATAGTGGCGTTGGAAAAAAATGTAAAATTCTTTAAAAGGAAAAGGACGAAAAAACTCTGGAAAATTTTGTACAAAAATGCCACCAATTCTGCTTGGTCAAGAATTTTGACTGGAGCGCAATTTTCCAGTTCTTGCATGAAAACATGTAGGTAGCGTATATAGTTGTACGAAAATGAATATAAAATTCTTTAGAACAAAACGGGAAAAAATTGGAAAAAAAAAATAACTCGGGTAAATTTCGTACGAAAATGCCACTAGGTTCGATTGGTAAAGAATTTTGACCGGAATGAAATTTCGCCGTTTTTGCACAAAAAGATATTGGTTGCGTATATGCAGGCGCAAGAGACAGATAGAAAAGTTTTTAGAAAGAAAAGGAACAAAAAAAAAAACTCGGGTAAATTTTGCATGTAAATTCCACCAGGTCTGACCGGATAGGAATTTTCACCGAAATTCAATGTAGGTAGCGCATCTAGAGGTGTAGGAAACAAATATAAAATTCTATGGGATGAAAAAAAAAAAAAAAACTCGGGTAAACTTTGTACAAAACGGTACCAGGTCTGATAGGTCACGAATTTTCACAAGAATTCAATGTCGTTGTTTTTGCAAGAAAACATGTAGGCAGAGTATGTAGAGGTGCATAAAATGAACATAAAATTGATTAGAAAAAAAAGAAACTTGGGTAAATTTTGTACGAAAATGCCACAAGGTATGACTGGACAAGAATTCTCACCAAAATGCAAAGTCATTGATATTGCCCGAAAACTTTTAGGTAGCGTATAGAGAGGTGCGGGACAAAAAATGTAAAATTATATAAAAAGAAAAAGGCAAAAAAAAAAAATAAGTATGGAAAATTTTGTACAAAAATGCCATCAATTTCGCATGGTTAAGAATTTTGACTGGAACGCAACATAGCTGTCTTTGCGTGAAAACATGCTGGTAGCGTATATAGTGGTGTTGGAAAAAAATGTAAAATTCTTTAAAATGAATAGGAAGAAAAAACTCTGGAAAATTTTGTACAAAAATGCCACCAATTCTGCTTGGTCAAGAATTTTCACTGGAACGTAATTTTCCCGTTTTTGTATGAAAACATGTAGGTAGCGTATATAGTGGTGCGAAAATGAATATAAAATTCTTTAGAACAAAACAGGAAAAAATTGGAAAAAAAAAATAACTCGGTTAAATTTCGTACGAAAATGAACTTGGTTCGATAGGTAAAGAATTTTCACCGGAATGAAATTTCGCCGTTTTTGCATAAAAAGATATTGGTTGCGTATATGGAGGTGCAAGAGACAAATAGAAAAGTTTTTAGAAAGAAAAGGAACAAAAAAAAAAAAAAAACTCGTGTAAATTTCGCGCGTAAATTCCACCAGGTCAGACTGGATAGGATTTTTCACCAAAATTCAATGTAGGTAGCGCATCTAGAGGCGTAGGAAAAAAATATAAAATTCTTCGGGAATAAAAAAAAATAAAAGTCGGGTAAACTTTGTACAAAAACGCTACCAGGTCCGGCAGGTCACGAATTTTCACACGATTGCAATGTCGATGTTTTCACAAGAAAACATGTAGGCAGCGTATGTAGGGGTGCATAAAATGAACATAAAATTCATTAGAAAAAAAACTCGGGTAAATTCTGTACGAAAATGCCACAAGGTATGGCTGGATAAGAATTCTCACCATAACGCAAAGTCGTTCATTTTGCCCGAAAACTTGTAGGTAGCGTATAGAGAGGTGTGGGAAAAAAATGTTAAATTATATAAAAAGAAAAATGCAAAAAAAAAAAAAGTATGGAAAATTTGGTACAAAAATGCCAACAATTCCGCATGGTTAAGAATTTTGACAGGAACGCAACATAGCTGTCTTTGCATGAAAACATGCTGGTAGCGTATATAGTGGTGTTGGAAAAAAATGTAAACTTCTTTAAAATGAATAGGACGAAAAAACTCTGGAAAATTTTGTACAAAAATGCCACCAATTCTGCCGGACCTGGTAGCGTTTTTTTACAAAGTTTACCCGAGTTTTATTTTTTTTTTATTCCCGAAGAATTTTATATTTGTTTCCTACGCCTCTATATGCGCTACCTACATTGAATTTTGGTGAAAATTCTATCCAGTCAGACCTAATGGAATTTACGTGCAAAATTTACTCGAGTTTTTTTTTTTTTTTTTGTTCCTTTTCTTTCTAAAAACTTTTCTATTTGTCTCTTGCACCTCCATATACGCAACCAATATCTTTTTCTGAAAAAACGGTGAAATTTCATTCCGGCCAAAATTCTTGACCTATCGAACCTAGTGGCATATTCGTACGAAATTTACCCGAGATATTTTTTCTTTTTCCAATTTTTTCACGTTTTGTTCTATAGAATTTTATATTCATTTTCGCACCACTATGTACGCTACCTACATGTTTTCGCGCAAAAACGGGAAAATTGCGTTCCAGTCAAAATTCTTGACCAAGCAGAATTGGTGGCATTTTTGTACAAAATTTTCCAGAGTTTTTTCGTCCTATTCATTTTAAAGAATTTTACATTTTTTTCCAACACCACTATATACGCTACCAGCATGTTTTCATGCAAAGACAGATATGTTGCGTTCCTGTCAAAATTTTTAACCATGCGGAATTGTTGGGATTTTTGTACAAAATTTTCCATACTTTTTTTTTTTTTTTTTGCCTTTTTCTTTTTATATAATTTAAAATTTTTTCCCGCACCTCTCCATACGCTACCTACAAGTTTTCAGGCAAAATCAACGACTTTGCATTTTGGTGAGAATTCTTATCCAGCCATACCATGTGGCATTTTCGTACAAAATTTACTCGAGTATTTTTTTTTTCTAATGAATTTTATGTTCATTTTATGCACCCCTAAATACGCTGCCTACATGTTTTCTTGCAAAAACATTGACATTGCATTCGGAAAATTCGTGACCTGCCAGTCCTGGTAGCGTTTTTGTACAAAGTTTACCCGAGTTTTATATTTTTTTATTCCCGAAGAATTTTATATTTGTTTCCTACGCCTCTATATGTGATACCTACAATGAATTTTGGTTAAAATTCCTATCCGGTCAGACCTGGTGGAATTTACATGCAAAATTTACCCAAGTTTTTTTTTTTTTTTTTTTGTTCCTTTTCTTTCTAAAAACTTTTCTATTTGTCTCTTGCCCCTCCATATACGCAACCAATATATTTTTATGCAAAAACGGCGAAATTTCATTCCGGTCAAAATTCTTTACCTATCGAACCAAGTGGGATTTTCATACGAAATTTACCCGAGTTATTTTTTATTTCCAATTTTTTCTCGTTTTGTTCTAAAGAATTTTATATTCATTTTCGCACCACTATATACGCTACCTAAATGTTTTCATGCAAAAACGGGAAAATTGCGTTCCAGTCAAAATTCTTGAACAAGCAGAATTGGTGGCATTTTTGTACAAAATTTTCTAGAGTTTTTTCATCCTATTCATTTTAAAGAAGTTTACATTTTTTTCCAACACCACTATATACGCTACCAGCATGTTTTCATGCAAAGACAGCTATGTTGCGTTCCTGTCAAAATTCTTAACCATGCGGAATTGTTGGCATTTTTGTACCAAATTTTCCATACTTTTTTTTTTTTTGCATTTTTCTTTTTATATAATTTAACATTTTTTTCCACACCTCTCTATACGCTACCTACAAGTTTTCGGGCAAAATGAACGACTTTGCGTTTTGGTGAGAATTCTTATCCAGCCATACCTTGTGGCATTTTCGTACAAAATTTACCCGAGTTTTTTTTTTTCTAATGAATTTTATGTTCATTTTATGCACCCCTAAATACGCTGCCTACTTGTTTTCTTGCGAAAACATCGACATTGCATTCGGAAAATTCGTGACCTGCCAGTCCTGGTAGCGTTTTTGTACAAAGTTTACCCGAGTTTTATATTTTTTTATTCCCGAAGAATTTTATATTTGTTTCCTACGCCTCTATATGTGCTACCTACAATGAATTTTGGTTAAAATTCCTATCCGGTCAGACCTGGTGGAATTTACATGCAAAATTTACCCGAGTTTATTTATTTATTTTTTTTGTTCCTTTTCTTTCTAAAAACTTTTCTATTTATCTCTTGCACCTCCATATACGCAACCAATATCTTTTTGTGAAAAAACGACGAAATTTCAATCCGGTCAAAATTCTTGATCTATCGAACCTAGTGGCATTCTCGTACGAAATGTACCCGAGTTATTTTTTTTTTCCCAATTTTTTCCCGTTTTGTTCTATAGAATTCTATATTCATTTTCGCACCACTATATACGCTACCTACATGTTTTCATACAAAAACGGGAAAATTGCGTTCCAGTCAAAATTCTTGACCAAGCAGAATTGGTGGCATTTTTGTACAAAATTTTCCAGAGTTTTTTCGTCCTATTCATTTTAAAGAATTTTACATTTTTTCCAACACCACTATATACGCTACCAGCATGTTTTCATGCAAAGACAGCTTTGTTGCGTTCCTGTCAAAATTCTTAACCATGCGGAATTGTTGGCATTTTTGTACAAAATTTTCCATACTTTTTTTTTTTTGCCTTTTTCTTTTTATATAATTTAACATTTTTTTCCCGCACCTCTCTATACGCTACCTACAAGTTTTCGGGCAAAATCAACGACTTTGCATTTTTGTGAGAATTCTTGTCCAGTCATACCTTGTGGCATTTTCGTACAAAATTTACCCGAGTTTTTTTTTCTAATGAATTTTAAGTTCATTTTATGCACCTCTACATACGCTGCCTACATGTTTTCCTGCAAAAGCAACGACATTGCATTCTACTAAAAATTCGTGACCTGCCGGACCTGGTAGCATTTTTGTACAAAGTTTACCCGAGTTTTATTTTTTTTTATTCCCGAAGAATTTTATATTATTTTCCTACGCCTCTATATGCGCTACCTACAATGAATTTTGGTGAAAATTCCTATCCTGTCAGACCTGGAGGAATTTACATGCAAAATTTACCCGAGTTTATTTATTTATTTTTTTTGTTCCTTTTCTTTCTAAAAACTTTTCTATTTATCTCTTGCACCTCCATATACGCAACCAATATCTTTTTGTGAAAAAACGACGAAATTTCAATCCGGTCAAAATTCTTGATCTATCGAACCTAGTGGCATTCTCGTACGAAATGTACCCGAGTTATTTTTTTTTTCCCAATTTTTTCCCGTTTTGTTCTATAGAATTCTATATTCATTTTCGCACCACTATATAGGCTACCTACATGTTTTCATGCAAAAACGGGAAAATTGCGTTCCAGTCAAAATTCTTGACCAAGCAAAATTGGTGGCATTTTTGTACAAAATTTTCCAGAGTTTTTTCGTCCTATTCATTTTAAAGAAGTTTACATTTTTTTTCCAACACCACTATATACGCTACCAGCATGTTTTCAAGCATAGACAGATATATTGCGTTCCTGTCAAAATTCTTAACCATGCGGAATTGTTGGCATTTTTGTACAAAATTTTCCATACTTTTTTTTTTTTTTGCCTTTTTCTTTTTTTATAATTTAACATTTTTTTCCCGCACCACTCTATACGCTACCTACAAGTTTTCGGGCAAAATCAACGACTTTGCATTTTGGTGAGAATTCTTGTCCAGTCATACCTTGTGGAATTTACGTACAAAATTTACCCAAGTTTTTTATTTTTTTTTTTGTTCCATTTCTTTGGAAAAACTTTTCTTCTTGTCCTCGCACCTCCATATACGCAACCAATATCTTTTTGTGCAAAAACAGCGAAATTTCATTTCGAACAAAACTCTTGACCTATCGAACCTAGTGGCATTTTCGTACGAAATTTACCTGAGTTATTTTTTTTTTCCAATTTTTTTCCGTTTTGTTCTAAAGAATTTTATATTCATTGTCGCACCACTATATACTCTACCTACAAGTTTTCATGCAAAATCGGGAAAATTGCGTTCCTGTCAAAATTCTTGACCATGCAGAATTGGTGGCATTTTTGTACAAAATTTTCCAGAGTTTTTTCGTCCTTTTCATTTTAAAGAATTTTACATTTTTTTCCAACACCACTATATACGCTACCTGCATGTTTTCAAGCAAAGACAGCGATGTTGCGTTCCTGTCAAAATTCTTAACCATGCGGAATTGTTGGCATTTTTGTACAAAATTTTGCATACTTTTTTTTTTTTTTTTGCCTTTTTCTTTTTAGATAGTTTTACATTTTCTTTCCCGCACCTCTCTATACGCTACCTACAAGTTTTCGGGCAAAATCAACGTCTTTGCATTTTGTTGAGAATTCTTATCCAGTCATACCTTGTGGAATTTACGTACAAAATTTACTCAAGTTTTTTTTTTTTTTTTGTTCCTTTTCTTTCTAAAAACTTTTTTTTTTGTCCTCGCACCTCCATATACGCAACCAATATCTTTTTGTGCAAAAACAGCGAAATTTCATTTCGAACAAAACTCTTGACCTATCGAACGTAGTGGCATTTTCGTACGAAATTTACCTGAGTTATTTTTTTTTCCAATTTTTTTCCGTTTTGTTCTAAAGAATTTTATATTCATTGTCGCACCACTATATACTCTACCTACAAGTTTTCATGCAAAAACGGGAAAATTGCGTTCCTGTCAAAATTCTTGACCATGCAGAATAGGTGGCATTTTTGTACAAAATTTTCCAGAGTTTTTTCGTCCTTTTCATTTTAAAGAATTTTACATTTTTTTCCAACACCACTATATACGCTACCTGCATGTTTTCTGGCAAAGACAGCTATGTTGCGTTCCAGTCAAAATTCTCAACCATGCGGAATTGTTGGCATTTTTGTACAAAATTTCAATTCTTTTTTTTTTTTTTTAATTTTTTGCCTTTTTCTTTCTATAAAATTTTACATTTTTTTTCCTGCACCTCTCTATACGCTACCTACAAGTTTTCGGGCAAGATCAACGAATTAACATTTTGTTGAGAATTCTTGTCTAGTCATACCTTGTTGTATTTTCGTACAAAATTTACCCGAGTTTTTTTTTTTTTTTTTTCTAATGAATTTTATATTCGTTTTATGCACCTCTACAAACGCTGCCTGCATGTTTTCTTTCAAAAACAACGACATTGCATTCTTGTGAAAATTCGTGACCTGCCGGACCTGGTAGCGTTTTTGTACAAAGTTTACCCGAGTTTTATTTATTTTTATTCCCAAAGAATTTTATATTTGTTTCCTGCACCTCTATATGCGCTACCTACGTTGAATTTTGGTGAAAATTCTTATCCAGTCTGACCTGGTGGAATTTACGTGCAAAATTTACCTGAGTTTTTTTTTTTTTTTTTTTTTTGTTCCTTTTCTTTCTAAAAACTTTTCTATTTGTCTCTTGCACCTCCATATATGCAACCAATATCTTTTTGTGCAAAAACGGCGAAATTTCATTCCGGAAAAAACTCTTGACCTATCGAACCTAGTGGCATTTTCGTACGAAATTTACCTGAGTTATTTTTTTTTCCAATTTTTTTCCATTTTGTTCTAAAGAATTTTATATTCATTTTCGCACCCCTATATACTCTACCTACATGTTTTCAAGCAAAAACGGGAAAATTGTGTTCCAGTCAAAATTCTTGACCAAGCAGAATTGTTGGCATTTTTATACAAAATTTTTCAGAGTTTTTTCGTCCTTTTCATTTTAAAGAATTTTACATTTTTTTTCCAACACCACTATATACGCTACCAGCATGTTTTCATGCAAAGACAGCGATGTTGCGTTCCTGTCAAAATTCTTAACCATGCGGAATTGTTGGCATTTTTGTACAAAATTTTGCATACTTTTTTTTTTTTTTTGCCTTTTTCTTTTTAGATAGTTTTACATTTTTTTTCCCGCACCTCTCTATACGCTACCTACAAGTTTTCGGGCAAAATCAACGACTTTGCATTTTTGTGAGAATTCTTGTCCAGTCAAACCTTGTGGCATTTTCGTACAAAATTTACCCGAGTTTTTTTTTCTAATGAATTTTAAGTTCATTTTATTCACCTCTACATACGCTGCCTACATGTTTTCCTGCAAAAGCAACGACATTGCGTTCTACTAAAAATTCGTGACCTGCCGGACCTGGTAGCATTTTTGTACAAAGTTTACCCGAGTTTTATTTTTTTTTATTCCCGAAGAATTTTATATTTGTTTCCTACGCCTCTATATGCGCTACCTACATTGAATTTTGGTGAAAATTCCTATCCTGTCAGACCTGGTGGAATTTACATGCAAAATTTACCCGAGTTTATTTTTTTTTTTTTTTTGTTCCTTTTCTTTCTAAAAACTTTTCTATTTGTCTCTTGCACCTCCATATACGCAACCAATATCTTTTTCTGAAAAAACGGTGAAATTTCATTCCGGCCAAAATTCTTGACCTATCGAACCTAGTGGGATATTCGTACGAAATTTACCCGAGATATTTTATCTTTTTCCAATTTTTTCACGTTTTGTTCTATAGAATTTTATATTCATTTTCGCACCACTATGTACGCTACCTACATGTTTTCGCGCAAAAACGGGAAAATTGCGTTCCAGTCAAAATTCTTGACCAAGCAGAATTGGTGGCATTTTTGTACAAAATTTTCCAGAGTTTTTTCGTCCTATTCATTTTAAAGAATTTTACATTTTTTTCCAACACCACTATATACGCGACCAGCATGTTTTCATGCAAAGACAGATATGTTGCGTTCCTGTCAAAATTTTTAACCATGCGGAATTGTTGGGATTTTTGTACAAAATTTTCCATACTTTTTTTTTTTTTTTTGCCTTTTTCTTTTTATATAATTTAAAATTTTTTCCCGCACCTCTCCATACGCTACCTACAAGTTTTCAGGCAAAATCAACGACTTTGCATTTTGGTGAGAATTCTTATCCAGCCATACCATGTGGCATTTTCGTACAAAATTTACTCGAGTATTTTTTTTTTTCTAATGAATTTTATGTTCATTTTATGCACCCCTAAATACGCTGCCTACATGTTTTCTTGCAAAAACATCGACATTGCATTCGGAAAATTCGTGACCTGCCAGTCCTGGTATCGTTTTTGTACAAAGTTTACCCGAGTTTTATATTTTTTTATTCCCGAAGAATTTTATATTTGTTTCCTCCGCCTCTATATGTGCTACCTACAATGAATTTTGGTAAAAATTCCTATCCGGTCAGACCTGGTGGAATTTACATGCAAAATTTACCCAAGTTTTTTTTTTTTTTTTTTTTTTTGTTCCTTTTCTTTCTAAAAACTTTTCTATTTGTCTCTTGCCCCTCCATATACGCAACCAATATATTTTTATGCAAAAACGGCGAAATTTCATTCCGGTCAAAATTCTTTACCTATCGAACCAAGTGGCATTTTCATACGAAATTTACCCGAGTTATTTTTTATTTCCAATTTTTTCCCGTTTTGTTCTAAAGAATTTTATATTCATTTTCGCACCACTATATACGCTACCTACATGTTTTCATGCAAAAACGGGAAAATTGCGTTCCAGTCAAAATTCTTGAACAAGCAGAATTGGTGGCATTTTTGTACAAAATTTTCTAGAGTTTTTTCATCCTATTCATTTTAAAGAAGTTTACATTTTTTTCCAACACCACTATATACGCTACCAGCATGTTTTCATGCAAAGACAGCTATGTTGCGTTCCTGTCAAAATTCTTAACCATGCGGAATTGTTGGCATTTTTGTACCAAATTTTCCATACTTTTTTTTTTTTGCATTTTTCTTTTTATATAATTTAACATTTTTTTCCCACACCTCTCTATACGCTACCTACAAGTTTTCGGGCAAAATGAACGACTTTGCGTTTTGGTGAGAATTCTTATCTAGCCATACCTTTTGGCATTTTCGTACAAAATTTACCCGAGTTTTTTTTTTCTAATGAATTTTATGTTCATTTTATGCACCCCTAAATACGCTGCCTACATGTTTTCTTGCAAAAACATCGACATTGCATTCGGAAAATTCGTGACCTGCCAGTCCTGGTAGCGTTTTTGTACAAAGTTTACCCGAGTTTTATATTTTTTTATTCCCGAAGAATTTTATATTTGTTTCCTACGCCTCTATATGTGCTACCTACAATGAATTTTGGTTAAAATTCCTATCCGGTCAGACCTGGTGGAATTTACATGCAAAATTTACCCGAGTTTTTTTTTTTTTTTTTGTTCCTTTTCTTTCTAAAAACTTTTCTATTTGTCTCTTGCACCTCCATATACGCAACCAATATCTTTTTATGCAAAAACGGCGAAATTTCATTCCGGTCAAAATTCTTTACCTATCGAACCAAGTGGCATTTTCTTACGAAATTTACCCGAGTTATTTTTTATTTCCAATTTTTTCCCGTTTTGTTCTAAAGAATTTTATATTCATTTTCGCACCACTATATACGCTACCTACATGTTTTCATACAAAAACGGGAAAATTGCGTTCCAGTCAAAATTCTTGACCAAGCAGAATTGGTGGCATTTTTGTACAAAATTTTCCAGAGTTTTTTCGTCCTATTCATTTTAAAGAATTTTACATTTTTTCCAACACCACTATATACGCTACCAGCATGTTTTCATGCAAAGACAGCTTTGTTGCGTTCCTGTCAAAATTCTTAACCATGCGGAATTGTTGGCATTTTTGTACAAAATTTTCCATACTTTTTTTTTTTTGCCTTTTTCTTTTTATATAATTTAACATTTTTTTCCCGCACCTCTCTATACGCTACCTACAAGTTTTCGGGCAAAATCAACGACTTTGCATTTTTGTGAGAATTCTTGTCCAGTCATACCTTGTGGCATTTTCGTACAAAATTTACCCGAGTTTTTTATTTTTTTTTTTTGTTCCATTTCTTTGGAAAAACTTTTCTTCTTGTCCTCGCACCTCCATATACGCAACCAATATCTTTTTGTGCAAAAACAGCGAAATTTCATTTCGAACAAAACTCTTGACCTATCGAACCTAGTGGCATTTTCGTACGAAATTTACCTATGTTTTTTTTTTCCAATTTTTTTCCGTTTTGTTCTAAAGAATTTTATATTCATTGTCGCACCACTATATACTCTACCTACAAGTTTTCATGCAAAATCGAGAAAATTGCGTTCCTGTCAAAATTCTTGACCAAGCAGAATAGGTGGCATTTTTGTACAAAATTTTCCAGAGTTTTTTCGTCCTTTTCATTTTAAAGAATTTTACATTTTTTTCCAACACCACTATATACGCTACCTGCATGTTTTCTGGCAAAGACAGCTATGTTGCGTTCCTGTCAAAATTCTCAACCATGCGGAATTGTTGGCATTTTTGTACAAAATTTCAATTCTTTTTTTTTTTTAAGTTTTTGCCTTTTTCTTTCTATAAAATTTTACATTTTTTTTCCTGCACCTCTCTATACGCTACCTACAAGTTTTCGGGCAAAATCAACGAATTAACATTTTGTTGAGAATTCTTGTCTAGTCATACCTTGTTTTATTTTCGTACAAAATTTACCCGAGTTTTTTTTTTTCTAATGAATTTTATATTCGTTTTATGCACCTCAACAAACGCTGCCTGCATGTTTTCTTTCAAAAACAACGACATTGCATTCTTGTGAAAATTCGTGACCTGCCGGACCTGGTAGCGTTTTTGTACAAAGTTTACCCGAGTTTTATTTTTTTTTATTCCCGAAGAATTTTATATTTGTTTCCTACACCTCTATATGCGCTACCTACATTGAATTTTGGTGAAAATTCTTATCCAGTCTGACCTGGTGGAATTTACGTGCAAAATTTACCTGAGTTTTTTTTTTTTTTTTTTTTTTGTTCCTTTTCTTTCTAAAAACTTTTCTATTTGTCTCTTGCACCTCCATATATGCAACCAATATCTTTTTGTGCAAAAACGGCGAAATTTCATTCCGGAAAAAACTCTTGACCTATCGAACCTAGTGGCATTTTCGTACGAAATTTACCTGAGTTATTTTTTTTTCCAATTTTTTTCCATTTTGTTCTAAAGAATTTTATATTCATTTTCGCACCCCTATATACTCTACCTACATGTTTTCAAGCAAAAACGGGAAAATTGTGTTCCAGTCAAAATTCTTGACCAAGCAGAATTGTTGGCATTTTTATACAAAATTTTTCAGAGTTTTTTCGTCCTTTTCATTTTAAAGAATTTTACATTTTTTTTCCAACACCACTATATACGCTACCAGCATGTTTTCATGCAAAGACAGCGATGTTGCGTTCCTGTC
Source organism: Lithocarpus polystachyus (assembly GCA_033629205.1). Lineage (NCBI taxonomy): Eukaryota > Viridiplantae > Streptophyta > Magnoliopsida > Fagales > Fagaceae > Lithocarpus > Lithocarpus polystachyus. The sequence continues at coordinate 65,112,628 of CM066167.1, forward strand.
AAAATTCTTAACCATGCGGAATTGTTGGCATTTTTGTACAAAATTTTGCATACTTTTTTTTTTTTTTGCCTTTTCCTTTTTAGATAGTTTTACATTTTTTTTCCCGCACCTCTCTATACGCTACCTACAAGTTTTCGGGCAAAATCAACGACTTTGCATTTTTGTGAGAATTCTTGTCCAGTCAAACCTTGTGGCATTTTCGTACAAAATTTAACCGAGTTTTTTTTTCTAATGAATTTTAAGTTCATTTTATTCACCTCTACATACGCTGCCTACATGTTTTCCTGCAAAAGCAACGACATTGCATTCTACTAAAAATTCGTGACCTGCCGGACCTGGTAGCATTTTTGTACAAAGTTTACCCGAGTTTTATTTTTTTTTATTCCCGAAGAATTTTATATTTGTTTCCTACGCCTCTATATGCGCTACCTACATTGAATTTTGGTGAAAATTCCTATCCTGTCAGACCTGGTGGAATTTACATGCAAAATTTACCCGAGTTTATTTTTATTTTTTTTTTTGTTCCTTTTCTTTCTAAAAACTTTTCTATTTGTCTCTTGCACCTCCATATACGCAACCAATATCTTTTTGTGAAAAAACGGCGAACTTTCATTCCGGTCAAAATTCTTGATCTATCGAACCTAGTGGCATTCTCGTACGAAATTTACCCGAGTTATTTTTTTTTTTTTCCAAATTTTTCCCGTTTTGTTCTATAGAATTCTATATTCATTTTCGCACCACTATATACGCTACCTACATGTTTTCATGCAAAAACGGGAAAATTGCGTTCCAGTCAAAATTCTTGACCAAGCAAAATTGGTGGCATTTTTGTACAAAATTTTCCAGAGTTTTTTCGTCCTATTCATTTTATAGAATTTTACATTTTTTTCCAACACCACTATATACGCTACCAGCATGTTTTCAAGCATAGACAGATATATTGCGTTCCTGTCAAAATTCTTAACCATGCGGAATTGTTGGCATTTTTGTACAAAATTTTCCATACATTTTTTTTTTTGCCTTTTTCTTTTTTTATAATTTAACATTTTTTTCCCGCACCTCTCTATACGCTACCTACAAGTTTTCGGGCAAAATCAACGACTTTGCATTTTGTTGAGAATTCTTGTCCAGTCATACCTTGTGGAATTTACGTACAAAATTTACCCAAGTTTTTTATTTTTTTTTTTGTTCCATTTCTTTGGAAAAACTTTTCTTCTTGTCCTCGCACCTCCATATACGCAACCAATATCTTTTTGTGCAAAAACAGCGAAATTTCATTTCGAACAAAACTCTTGACCTATCGAACCTAGTGGCATTTTCGTACGAAATTTACCTATGTTTTTTTTTTTTCCAATTTTTTTCCGTTTTGTTCTAAAGAATTTTATATTCATTGTCCCACCACTATATACTCTACCTACAAGTTTTCATGCAAAATCGGGAAAATTGCGTTCCTGTCAAAATTCTTGACCAAGCAGAATTGGTGGCATTTTTGTACAAAATTTTCCAGAGTTATTTCGTCCTTTTCATTTTAAAGAATTTTACATTTTTTTCCAACACCACTATATACGCTACCTGCATGTTTTCTTGCAAAGACAGCGATGTTGCGTTCCTGTCAAAATTCTTAACCATGCGGAATTGTTGGCATTTTTGTACAAAATTTTGCATACTTTTTTTTTTTTTTTGCCTTTTTCTTTTTAGATAGTTTTACATTTTCTTTCCCGCACCTCTCTATACGCTACCTACAAGTTTTCGGGCAAAATCAACGTCTTTGCATTTTGTTGAGAATTCTTGTCCAGTCATACCTTGTGGAATTTACGTACAAAATTTACCCAAGTTTTTTTTTTTTTTTTTGTTCCTTTTCTTTCTAAAAACTTTTTTTTTTTTGTCCTCGCACCTCCATATACGAAACCAATATCTTTTTGTGCAAAAACAGCAAAATTTCATTTCGAACAAAACTCTTGACCCATCGAACGTAGTGGCATTTTCGTACGAAATTTACCTGAGTTATTTTTTTTTCCAATTTTTTTCCGTTTTGTTCTAAAGAATTTTATATTCATTGTCGCACCACTATATACTCTACCTACAAGTTTTCATGCAAAAACGGGAAAATTGCGTTCCTGTCAAAATTCTTGACCAAGCAGAATAGGTGGCATTTTTGTACAAAATTTTCCAAATTTTTTTCGTCCTTTTCATTTTAAAGAATTTTACATTTTTTTCCAACACCACTATATACGCTACCTGCATGTTTTCTGGCAAAGACAGCTATGTTGCGTTCCTGTCAAAATTCTCAACCATGCGGAATTGTTGGCATTTTTGTACAAAATTTCAATTTTTTTTTTTTTTTTAATTTTTAGCCTTTTTCTTTCTATAAAATTTTACATTTTTTTTCCTGCACCTCTCTATACGCTACCTACAAGTTTTCGGGCAAAATCAACGACTTAACATTTTGTTGAGAATTCTTGTCTAGTCATACCTTGTTGTATTTTCGTACAAAATTTACCCGAGTTTTTTTTTTTTTTTTTTCTAATGAATTTTATATTCGTTTTATGCACCTCTACAAACGCTGCCTGCATGTTTTCTTTCAAAAACAACGACATTGCATTCTTGTGAAAATTCGTGACCTGCCGGACCTGGTAGCGTTTTTGTACAAAGTTTACCCGAGTTTTATTTATTTTTATTCCCAAAGAATTTTATATTTGTTTCCTACGCCTCTATATGCGCTACCTACATTGAATTTTGGTGAAAATTCTTATCCAGTCTGACCTGGTGGAATTTACGTGCGAAATTTACCTGAGTTTTTTTTTTTTTTTTTTTTTTTTTTGTTCCTTTTCTTTCAAAAAACTTTTCTATTTGTCTCTTGCACCTCCATATATGCAACCAATATCTTTTTGTGCAAAAACGGCGAAATTTCATTCCGGAAAAAACTCTTGACCTATCGAACCTAGTGGCATTTTCGTACGAAATTTACCTGAGTTATTTTTTTTTCCAATTTTTTTCCATTTTGTTCTAAAGAATTTTATATTCATTTTCGAACCCCTATATACTCTACCTACATGTTTTCAAGCAAAAACGGGAAAATTGTTTTCCAGTCAAAATTATTGACCAAGCAGAATTGTTGGCATTTTTATACAAAATTTTTCAGAGTTTTTTCGTCCTTTTCATTTAAAAGAATTTTACATTTTTTTCCAACACCACTATATACGCTACCTGCATGTTTTCATGCAAAGACAGCGATGTTGCGTTCCTGTCATAATTCTTAACCATGCGGAATTGTTGGCATTTTTGTACAAAATTTTGCATACTTTTTTTTTTTTTTTTGCCTTTTTATTTTTAGATAGTTTTACATTTTCTTTCCCGCACCTCTCTATACGCTACCTACAAGTTTTCGGGCTAAATCAACGTCTTTGCATTTTGTTGAGAGTTCTTGTCCAGTCATACCTTGTGGAATTTACGTACAAAATTTACCCAAGTTTTTTTTTTTTTTTTTTTTTTTGTTCCTTTTCTTTCTAAAAACTTTTTTTTTTTGTCCTCGCACCGCCATATATGCAACCAATATCTTTTTGTGCAAAAACAGCAAAATTTCATTTCGAACAAAACTCTTGACCTATCGAACGTAGTGGCATTTTCGTACGAAATTTACCTGAGTTATTTTTTTTTCCAATTTTTTTCCGTTTTGTTCTAAAGAATTTTATATTCATTGTCGCACCACTACATACTCTACCTACAAGTTTTCATGCAAAAACGGGAAAATTGCGTTCCTGTCAAAATTCTTGACCAAGCAGAATAGGTGGCATTTTTGTACAAAATTTTCCAGAGTTTTTTCGTCCTTTTCATTTTAAACAATTTTACATTTTTTTCCAACACCACTATATACGCTACCTGCATGTTTTCATGCAAAGACAGCGATGTTGCGTTCCTGTCAAAATTCTTAACCATGCGGAATTGTTGGCATTTTTGTACAAAATTTTGCATACTTTTCTTCTTCTTTTTTTGCCTTTTTCTTTTTATATAATTTTACATTTTCTTTCCCGCACCTCTCTACACTCTACCTACAAGTTTTCGGGCAAAATCAACGACTTTGCATTTTGTTGAGAATTCTTGTCCAGTCATACCTTGTGGCATTTTCGTACAAAATTTACCCGAGTTTTTTTTTTTTCTAATGTATTTTATATTCGTTTTATGCACCTCTAACTACATGTTTTCTTGCAAAACCAGCGACATTGCATTCCTGTGAAAATTCGTGACCTGCCGGACCTGGTAGCGTTTTTGTACAAAGTTTACCCGAGTTTTATTTTTTTTATTTCCAAAGAATTTTATATTTGTTTCCTGCGCCTCTATATACGCTACCTACATTGAATTTTGGGGAAAATTCCTGTCCAGTAAGACCTGGTGGAATTTACGTACAAAATTTACCCATGTTTTTTTTTTTTTGTTCCTTCTCTTTCTAAAAACTTTTCTATTTGTCTCTTGCACCTCCATATACGCAACCAATATCTTTTTGTGCAAAAACGGCGAAATTTCATTCCAGTCAAAACTCTTGACCTATCGAACCTAGTGGCATTTTCGTACGAAATTTACCTGAGTTATTTTTTTTTCCAATTTTTTTCCGTTTTGTTCTAAAAAATTTTATATTCATTGTCGCACCACAATATACTCTACCTACATGTTTTCATGCAAAAACGGAAAAATTGCGTTTCTGTCAAAATTCTTGATCAAGCAGAATTGGTGGCGTTTTTATACAAAATTTTACAGAGTTTTTTCGTCCTTTTCATCTTAAAGAATTTTACATTTTTTTCCAACACCACTATATACGCTACCTGCATGTTTTCATGCAAAGACAGCGATGTTGCGTTCCTGTCAAAATTCTTAACCAGGCGGAATTGGTGGCATTTTTGTACAAAATTTCCATAGTTTTTTTTTTTTTTTTTGTCTTTTTCTTTTTATATAATTTTACATTTTTTTTCCCGCACCTCTATATACGCTACCTACATGTTTTCGGGCAAAATCAACGTCTTTGCATTTTGTTGAGAATTCTTGTCCAATCATACCTTGTGGCATTTTCGTACAAAATTTACCCGAGTTTTTTTTTTTCTAATGATTTTTATATTCGTTTTATGCACCTCTACATATGCTGCCTACACGTTTTCTTGCAAAAACAACGACATTGCATTCTTGTGAAAACTAGTGACCTGCCGGACCTGGTAGCATTTTTGTACAAAGTTTACCTGAGTTTTATTTTTTTTATTCCCAAAGAATTTTATATTTGTTTCCTACGCCTCTATATGCGCCACCAACACTGAATTTTGGTCAAAATTCCTATCCAGTCAGACCTGGTGGAATTTACGTGCAAAATTTACCCGAGTTTTTTTTTTTTTTTATTCCTTTTCTTTCTAAAATACGCTGCCTACATGATTTCGGGCAAAATCAACGACTTTGCATTTTGTTGAGAATTCTAGTCCAGTCATACCTTCTGGCATTTTCATACAAAATTTACCCGAGTTTTTTTTTTTTTTCTAATGAATTTTATATTCGTTTTATGCACCTCTAACTACATGTTTTCTTGCAAAACCAGCAACATTGCATTCCTGTGAAAATTCGTGACCTGCCGGACCTGGTAGCGTTTTTCTACAAAGTTTACCCGAGTTTTATTTTTTTTATTCCCAAAGAATTTTATATTTGTTTCCTACGCCTCTATATACGCTACCTACATTGAATTTTGGTGAAAATTCCTGCCCAGTAAGACCTGGTGGAATTGACGTACAAAATTTACCCAAGTTTTTTTTTTTTATTCCTTTTCTTTCTAAAAACTTTTCTATTTGTCTCTTGCACCTCCATATATGCAACCAATATCTTTTTGTACAAAAACGGCGAAATTTAATTCCGGTAAAAACTCTTGACCTATCGAATCTAGTGGCATTTTCGTACGAAATTTACCTGAGTTATTTTTTTTTTCCAATTTTTTTCCCTTTTGTTCTAAAGAATTTTATATTCATTTTCGCACCGTTATATACTCTACCTACATGTTTTCATGGAAAAACGGGAAAATTGCATTCCTGTCAAAATTCTTGAACAAGCAGAATTGGTGGCATTTTTGTACAAAATTTTCCAGATTTTTTTGTCCTTTTCATTTGAAAGAATTTTAAATTTTTTTCCAACACCACTATATACGCTACCTGCATGTTTTCATGCAAAGACAGCGATGTTGCGTTCCTGTCAAAATTCTTAACCAGGCGGAATTGGTTGCATTTTTGTACAAAATTTTCCATAGTTTTTTTTTTTTCCTTATTCTTTTTATATAATTTGACATTGTTTTTCCCGCACCTCTATATACGCTACCTACATGATTTCAGGCAAAATCAACGACTTTGCATTTTGTTCAGAATTCTTGTCCAGTCATACCTTGTGGCATTGTCGTACAAAATTTACTCGAGTTTTTTTTTTTCTAATGAATTTTGTATTCGTTTTATGCACCTCTACCTACATGTTTTCTGGCAAAAACAGCGATATTGCATTCCTGTGAAAATTCGTGACGTGCCGGACCTGGCAACGTTTTTGTACAAAGTTTACCCGAGTTTTATTTTTTTTTTATTTCCAAAGAATTTTATATTTGTTTCCTACCCCTCTATATATGCTACCTACATTGAATGTTGATGAAAATTCCTGTCCAGTCAGATCTGGTGGAATTTACGTACAAAGTTACCCAAGTTTTTTTTTTTTTTTTTTTCGTTCCTTTTCTTTCTAAAAATTTTTCTGTTTGTCTCTTGCACCTCCATATACGCAACCAATATCTTTTTGTGCAAAAACGACGAAATTTCATTCCGGTCAAAACTCTTGACCTATCGAACCTTGTGGCATTTTTGTACGAAATTTATCTGAGTTATTTTTTTTTCCAATTCTTTTCCGTTTTGTTCTAAAGAATTTTATATTCATTGTCGCACGACTATACACTCAACCTACATGTTTTCATGCAAAAACGGAAAAATTGCGTTCCTGTCAAAATTCTTGACCAAGCAAAATTGGTGGCGTTTTTGTACAAAATTTTCCAAAGTTTTTTCATCCTTTTCATTTTAAACAATTTTAAAAATTTTTCCAACACCACTATATACGCTACCTGCACGTTTTCATGCAAAGACAGCGATGTTGCGTTCTTGTCAAAATTCTTAACCGTGCGGAATTGTTGGCATTTTTGTACAAAATTTTCCATACTTTTTTTTTTTTGCCTTTTTCTTTTTATATAATTTTACATTTTCTTTCCCGCACCTCACTATAAGCTACCTACATGTTTTCGGGCAAAATCAACGACTTTGCATTTTGTTGAGAATTCTTGTCCAGTCATACCTCGTGGCATTTTCGTACAAATTTACCCGAGTTTTTTTTTTTTTTTCTAATGATTTTTATATTCGTTTTATGCTCTTCTACATACGCTGCCTACATGTTTTCTTGCAAAAACAACGACATTGCATTCTTGTGAAAATTAGTGACCTGCCGGACCTGGTAGCATTTTTGTACAAAGTTTACCTGAGTTTTATTTTTTTTTTATTCCCAAAGAATTTTATATTTGTTTCCTACGCCTCTATATGCGCCACCAATATTGAATTTTGGTCAAAATACCTATCCAGTCAGACCTGGTGGAATTTACGTGCAAAATTTACCCGAGTTTGTTTTTTTTTTTTTTCCTTTTCTTTCTAAAATACGCTGCCTACATGTTTTCGGGCAAAATCAACGACTTTGCATTTTGTAGAGAATTCTTGTCCAGTCATACCTTGTGGCATTTTCGTACAAAATTTACCCGAGTTTTTTTTTTTTTTTTTCTAATGAATTTTATATTCGTTTTATGCACCTCTAACTACATGTTTTCTTGCAAAACCAGCGACATTGCATTCCTTTGAAAATTCGTGACCTGCCAGACCTGGTAGCGTTTTTCTACAAAGTTTACCCGAGTTTTATTTTTTTTATTTCCAAAGAATTTTATATTTGTTTCCTACGCCTCTATATACGCTACCTACATTGAATTTTGGTGAAAATTCCTGTCCAGTAAGACCTGGTGGAATTTACGTACAAAATTTACCCAAGTTTTTTTTTTTTTTTTGTTCCTTTTCTTTCTAAAAACTTTTCTATTTGTCTCTTGCACCTCCATATACGCAACCAATATCTTTTTGTGCAAAAACGGCGAAATTTCATTCCGGTCAAAACTCTTGACCTATCGAACCTAGTGGCATTTTCGTACGAAATTTACCTGAGTTATTTTTTTTCCAATTTTTTTCCGTTTTGTTCTAAAGAATTTTATATTCATTGTCGCACCACAATATACTCTACCTACATGTTTTCATGAAAAAACGGAAAAATTGCGTTTCTGTCAAAATTCTTGACCAAGCAGAATTGGTGGCGTTTTTATACAAAATTTTACAGAGTTTTTTTCGTCCTTTTCATTTTAAAGAATTTTATATTTTTTTCCAACACCACTATATACGCTATTTGCATGTTTTCATGCAAAGACAGCGATGTTGCGTTCCTGTCAAAATTCTTAACCAGGCGGAATTGGTGGCATTTTTGTACAAAATTTCCATAGTTTTTTTTTTTTTCCTTTTTCTTTTTATATAATTTTACATTTTTTTTCCCGAACCTCTATATACGCTACCTACATGTTTTCGGGCAAAATCAACGCCTTTGCATTTTGTTGAGAATTCTTGTCCAATCATACCTTGCGGCATTTTCGTACAAAATTTACCCGTGTTTTTTTTTTTTCTAATGATTTTTATATTCGTTTTTTGCACCTCTACATACGCTGCCTACATGTTTTCTTGCAAAAACAACGACATTGCATTCTTGTGAAAATTAGTGACCTGCCGGACCTGGTAGCATTTTTGTACAAAGTTTACCCGAGTTTTATTTTTTTTATTCCCAAAGAATTTTATATTTGTTTCCTACGCCTCTATATGCGCCACCAACATTGAATTTTGGTCAAAATTCCTATCCAGTCAGACCTGGTGGAATTTACGTGCAAAATTTACCCGAGTTTTTTTTTTTTTTGTTCCTTTTCTTTCTAAAATACGCTGCCTACATGTTTTCGGGCAAAATCAACGACTTTGCATTTTGTTGAGAATTCTAGTCCAGTCATACCTTGTGGCATTTTCGTACAAAATTTACCCGAGTTTTTTTTTTTTTTTTCTAATGAATTTTATATTCTTTTTATGCACCTCTAACTACATGTTTTCTTGCAAAACCAGCAACATTGCATTCCTGTGAAAATTCGTGACCTGCCGGACCTGGTAGCGTTTTTCTACAAAGTTTACCCGAGTTTTATTTTTTTTATTTCCAAAGAATTTTATATTTGTTTCCTACGCCTCTATATACACTACCTACATTGAATTTTGGTGAAAATTCCTGCCCAATAAGACCAGGTGGAATTTACGTACAAAATTTACCCAAGTTTTTTTTTTTATTCCATTTCTTTCTAAAAACTTTTCTATTTGTCTCTTGCACCTCCATATATGCAACCATTATCTTTTTGTGCAAAAACGGCGAAATTTCATTCCGGAAAAAACTCTTGACCTATCGAACCTAGTGGCATTTTCGTACGAAATTTACCTGAGTTATTTTTTTTTTCCAATTTTTTTCCATTTTGTTCTAAAGAATTTTATATTCTTTTTCGCACCGCTATATAGTCTACCTACATGTTTTCATGCAAAAACGGGAAAATTGCACTCCTGTCAAAATTCTTGACCAAGCAGAATTGGAGGCATTTTTGTACAAAATTTTCCATAGTTTTTTCGTCCTTTTCATTTGAAAGAATTTTACATTTTTTTCCAACACCACTATATACGCTACCTGCATGTTTTCATGCAAAGACAGCGATGTTGCGTTCCTGTCAAAATTCTTAACCTGGCGGAATTGGTGGCATTTTTATACAAAATTTTCCATAGTTTTTTTTTTTTCCTTATTCTTTTTATATAATTTGACATTGTTTTTTCCGCACCTCTATATACGCTACCTACATGATTTCAGGCAAAATCAACGACTTTGCATTTTCTTCAGAATTCTTGTCCAGTCATACCTTGTGGCAGTTTCGTACAAAATTTACTCGAGTTTTTTTTTCTAATGAATTTATATTCGTTTTTTGCACCTCTACCTACATGTTTTCTGGCAAAAACAGCGATATTCCATTCCTGTGAAAATTCGTGACCTGCCGGACTTGGCAGCGTTTTTGTACAAAGTTTACCCGAGTTTTATTTTTTTTTTATTTCCAAAGAATTTTATATTTGTTTCCTACGCCTCTATATATGCTACCTACATTGAATTTTGATGAAAATTCCTGTCCAGTCAGATCTGGTGGAATTTACGTACAAAGTTACCCAAGTTTTTTTTTTTTTTTTTGGTTCCTTTTCTTTCTAAAAACTTTTCTGTTTGTCTCTTACACCTCCATATACGCAACCAATATCTTTTTGTGCAAAAACGACGAAATTTCATTCTGGTCAAAACTCTTGACCTATCGAACCTTGTGGCATTTTTGTACGAAATTTATCTGAGTTATTTTTTTTTCCAATTCTTTTCCGTTTTGTTCTAAAGAATTTTATATTCATTGTCGCACGACTATACACTCTACCTACATGTTTTCATGCAAAAACGGGAAAATTGCGTTCTTGTCAAAATTCTTGACCAAGCAGAATTGGTGGCATTTTTGTGCAAAATTTTCCATGGTTTTTTTTTTTTTCCCTTATTCTGTTTATATAGTTTGACATTGTTTTTCCCGCACCTCTATATACGCTACCTACATGATTTCAGGCAAAATCAACGACTTTGCATTTTGTTCAGAATTCTTGTCCAGTCATACCTTGTGGCATTTTCGTACAAAATTTACCCGAGTTTTTTTTTTCCAATGAATTTCATATTTGTTTTATGCACCTCTACATACGCTACCCACATGTTTTCTTGCAAAACAGCGACATTGCATTCCTGTGAAAATTCGTGACCTGCCGGACCTGGTAGCGTTTTTGTACAAAGTTTACCCGAGATTTATTTTTTTTATTTCCAAAGAATTTTATATTTGTTTCCTACGCCTCTATACACGCTACCTACCTTGAATTTTGGTGAAAATTCCTGTCCAGTCAGACCTGGTGGAAATTACGTACAAAATTTACACAAGTTTTTTTTTTTTTTTGGACCTTTTCTTTCTAAAAACTTTTTTTTTTGTCTCTTGCACCTCCATATACGCAACCAATATCTTTTTGTGCAAAAACGGCGAAATTTAATTCCCGAAAAATCTCTTGACCTATCGAAACCTGGTGGCATTTTCAAACAAAATTTACTTGAGTTATTTTTTTTTTCCAATTATTTTCCGTTTTGTTCTAAAGAATTTTATATTCATAGTCGCACCACAATATACTCTACCTACACGTTTTCATGCAAAAACGGGAAAATTGCGTTCTTGTCAAAATTCTTGGGCAAGCAGAATTGGTGGCATTTTTGTACAAAATTTTCCAGAGTTTTTTCGTCCTTTTCATTTTACAGAATTTTACATTTTTTTCCAACACCACTATATACGCTACCTACACGTTTTCATGGAAAGACAGCGATGTTGCGATCCTGTCAAAGTTCTTAACTAGGCGGAATTGGTGGCATTTTTCTACAAAATTTTCCATAGTTTTTTTTTTTCGTTTTTCTTTTTATATAATTTGTCATTGTTTTTCCCGCACCTCTATATACGCTACCTACATGTTTTCGGGCAAAATCAACGACTTTGCATTTTGTTGAGAATTCTTGTCCGGTCATACCTTGTGTCATTTTCGTACAAAATTTACCCGAGTTATTTTTTTTTTCCATTTATTTTCCATTTTGTTCTAAAGAATTTTATATTCATTGTCGCACCACTATACACTCTACCTACATGTTTTCATGCAAAAACGGGAAAATTACGTTCCTGTCAAAATTCTTGACCAAGCAGAATTGGTGGCATTTTTGTACAAAATCTTTCAGAGTTTTTTCGTCCTTTTCATTTTAAAGAATTTTACATTTTTTTCCAACAGCACTATATACGCTACCTGCATGTTTTCATGCAAAGACAGCGATGTTGCGTTCCTGTCAAAATTCTTAACCGTTCGGAATTGTTGGCATTTTTGAACAAAATTTTCCATACTTTTTTTTTTTTTGCCTTTTTATATAATTTGACATTTTTTTTCCCGCACCTCTCTATACGCTACCTGCAATTTTTCGGGCAAAATCAACGACTTTGCAATTTGTTGAGAATTATTGTCCAGTCATACCTTGTGGCATTTTCGTACAAAATTTACCCGAGTTTTTTTTTTCTAATGAATTTTATATTCGTTTTATGCACCTCTACATACGCTACCCACATGTTTTCTTGCAAAAACAGCGACATTGCGTTCCTGTCGAAATTCTTAACCAGGCAGAATTGGTGGCATTTTTGTACAAAATTTTCCCTAGTTTTTTTTTTTTTTCCTTTTTCATTTTATATAATTTGACATTGTTTTTCCCGCACCTCTATATACGCTACCTACATGTTTTCGGGCAAAATCAACGACTTTGAATTTTGTTGAGAATTCTTGTCCAGTCATACATTGTGGCATTTTCGTACAAAATTTACCCGAGTTATTTTCTTTTTCCAATTTTTTTCCATTTTGTTCTAAAGAATTTTATATTCATTTTCGCACCACTATATACGCTACCAACATGTTTTCATGCAAAAACGGCAAAATTGCGTTCCTGTCAAAATTCTTGACCAAGCAGAATTGGTGGCATTTTTGTACTGAGTTTTCCAGAGTTTTTTCGTCCATTTCATTTTAAAGAATTTTACATTTTTTTCCAACACCGCTATATACGCTACATGCATGTTTTCATGCAAAGACCGCGATGTTGCGTTCCTGTCAAAATTCTTAACCGTGCGGAATTGTTGGCATTTTTGTACTAAATTTTCCGTAATTTTTTTTTTTTTTTGCCTTTTTCTTTTTATATAATTTTACATTTTCTTTCCAGCACCTCTCTATACGCTACCTACAAGTTTTCGGGCAAAATCAATGACTTTGCATTTTGTTGAGAATTCTTGTCCAGTCATACATTGTGGCATTTTCATACAAAATTTACCCGAGTTTTTTTTTTCTAATGAATTTTATATTCGTTTTCTGCACCTCCACATACGCTACCTACATGTTTTCTTGCAAAAACACCGACATTGCATTCCTGTGAAAATTCGTGACCTGCCGGACATGGTAGCGTTTTTGTTCAAAGTTTACCCGAGTTTTATTTTTTTTATTTCCAAAGAATTTTATATTTGTTTCCTACGCCTCTATATACGCTACCTACACTGAACTTCGGTGAAAATTCCTGTCAAGTCAGACTTGGTGGAATTTACGTACAAAATTTACCCAAGTTTTTTTTTTTTTTTTTGTTCCTCTTCTTTCTAAAAACTATTCTATTTGTCTCTTGCACCTCCATATACGCAACCAATATCTTTTTGTGTAAAAACGGCGAAATTTAATTCCGTTCAAAACTCTTGACCTATCGAACCTAGTGGCATTTTCTTACGAAATTTACCTGAGTTATTTTTTTTTTCCAATTTTTTTCCGTTTTGTTCTAAAGAATTTTATATTCATTTATGCACCACTATATACGCTACCAACATCTTTTCATGCAAAAACGGCAAAATTGCATTCCTGTCAAAATTCTTGACCAAGCAGAATTGGTGGGATTTTTGTACAAAATTTTCCAGAGTTTTTTCGTCATTTTCATTTTAAAGAATTTTACATTTTTTTCCAACACCACTATATACGCTAGCTGCATGTTTTCATGCAAAGACAGCGATGTTGCGTTCCTGTCAAAATTCTTAACCATGCGGAATTGTTGGCATTTTTGTACAAAATTTTCCATACTTTTTTGTTCTTTGCCATTTTTTTTTTATATAATTTTACATTTTCTTTCCCGCACCTCTCTATACACTACCTACAAGTTTTCGGGTAAAATCAATGACTTTGCATTTTGTTGAGAATTCTTGTCCAGTCATACATTGTGGCATTTTCGTACAAAATTAACCCGAGTTTTTTTTTTCTATTGAATTTTATATTCGTTTTATGCACCTCTACATACGCTGCCTACATGTTTTCTTGCAAAAACAGCGACATTGCTTTCCTGTTAAAATCCGTGACCTGCCAGACCTGGTAGCGTTTTTGTACAAAGTTTACCCGAGTTTTATTTTTTTTATTTACAAAGAATTTTATATTTGTTTCCTACGCCTCTGTATACGCTACCTACATTGAATTTTGGTGAAAATTCCTGTCCAGTCAGAACTGGTGGAATTTACGTACAAAATTTACCCAAGTTTTTTTTTTTTTTTTTTGTTCCTTTTCTTTCTAAAAACTATTCTATTTGTCTCTTGCACCTCCATATATGCAACCAATATCTTTTTGAGTAAAAACGGCGAAATTTCATTCCGGTCAAAACTCTTGACCTATCGAACCTAGTGGCATTTTCGTACGAAATATACCTGAGTTATTTTTTTTTTCCAATTTTTTTCCATTTTGTTCTAAAGAATTTTATATTCATTGTCGCAGCACTATGCACTCTACCTACATGTTTTCATGCAAAAAGGAAAAATTGCGTTCCTGTCAAAATTCTTGGCCAAGCAGAATTGGTGACATTTTTGTGCAAAATTTTCCAGATTTTTTTCGTCCTTTTCATTTTAAAGAATTTTACATTTTTTTTCAACACCACTATATACGCTAGCTGCATGTTTTCATGCAAAGACAGCGATTTTGCGTTCCTGTCGAAATTCTTAACCAGGCGGAATTGGTGGCATTTCTGTCCAAAATTTCCATAGTTTTTTTTTCCTTTTTCTTTTTATATAATTTTACATTTTTTTCCCGCACCTATATATACGCTACCTACATGTTTTCGGGAAAAATCAACGAGTTTGTATTTTGTTCAGAATTCCTGTCCAGTCATACCTTGTGGCATTTTCGTACAAAATTTTCCAGAGTTTTTTTTATTTCTAATGAATTTTATATTCGTTTTATGCACCTCTACATACGCTGCCTACGTTTTTTCTTGCAAAAACAGCGACATTGCTTTCCTGTGAAAATCCGTGACCTGCCGGACCTGGTAGCGTTTTTGTACATAGTTTACCCAAGTTTTGTTTTTTTTTTATTTCCAAAGAATTTTATATTTCTTTCCAACGCCTCTATATACGCTACCTACATTGAATTTTGGTGAAAATTCCTGTCCAGTCAGACCTGGTGGAATTTACGTACAAAATTTACCCAAGTTTTTTTTTTTTTTTTTTTGGTTCCTTTTCTTTCTAAAAACTATTCTATTTGTCTCTTGCACCTCCATATACGCAACCAATATCTTTTTGTGTAAAAACGGCGAAATTTCATTCCGGTCAAAACTCTTGACCTATCGAACCTAGTGGCATTTTCTTACGAAATTTACCTGAGTTATTTTTTTTTTCCAATTTTTTTCCGTTTTGTTCTAAAGAATTTCATATTCATTTTCGCACCACTATATACGCTACCAACATCTTTTCAAGCAAAAACGGCAAAATTGCGTTCCTGTCAAAATTCTTGACCAAGCAGAATTGGTGGGATTTTTGTACAAAATTTTCCAGAGTTTTTTTGTCCTTTTCATTTTAAAGAATTTTACATTTTTTTCCCACACCACTATATACGCTAGCTGCATGTTTTCATGCAAAGACAACGATGTTGCGTTCCTGTCAAAATTCTTAACCATGCGGAATTGTTGGCATTTTTCTACAAAATTTTCCATACTTTTTTTTCTTTGCCTTTTTCTTTTTATATAATTTTACATTTTCTTTCCCGCACCTCTCTATACGCTACCTACAAGTTTTCGGGTAAAATCAACAACTTTGCATTTTGTTGAGAATTCTTGTCCAGTCATACATTGTGGCATTTTCGTACAAAATTCACCCGAGTTTTTTTTTTTTTTTTTCTAATGAATTTTATATTCCTTTTATGCACCTCTACATACGCTGCCTACGTGTTTTCTTGCAAAAACAGCGACATTGCTTTCCTGTGAAAATCCGTGACCTGCCGGACCTGGTAGCGTTTTTGTACAAAGTTTACCCGATTTTTATTTTTTTTTATTTCCAAAGAATTTTATATTTGTTTCCTACGCCTCTGTATACGCTACCTACATTGAATTTTGGTGAAAATTCCTGTCCAGTCAATCCTGGTGGAATTTACGTACAAAATTTACCCAAGTTTTTTTTTTTTTTTGGTTCCTTTTCTTTCTAAAAACTATTCTATTTGTCCCTTGCACCTCCATATACGCAACCAATATCTTTTTGTGTAAAAACGGCGAAATTTCAATCCGGTCAAAACACTTGACCTATCGAACCTAGTGGCATTTTCGTACGAAATTTACCTGAGTTATTTTTTTTTCAAATTTTTTCCCATTTTGTTATAAAGAATTTTATATTCATTGTCGCAGCACTATACACTCTACCTACATGTTTTCATGCAAAAAAGGGAAAATTGCGTTCCTGTCAAAATTCTTGGCCAAGTAGAATTGGTGACATTTTTGTGCAAAATTTTCCAGAGTTTTTTCGTCCTTTTCATTTTAAAGAATTTTACATTTTTTTTCAACACCACTATATACGCTAGCTACATGTTTTCATGCAAAGACAACGATGTTGCGTTCCGGTCGAAATTCTTAACCAGGCGGAATTGGGGGCATTTCTGTACAAAATTTTCCATAGTTTTTTTTTTCCCTATTTCTTTTTATATAATTTTACATTTTTTTCCCGCACCTATATGTACGCTACCTACATGTTTTGGGGCAAAATCAACGAGTTTGTATTTTGTTCAGAATTCTTGTCCAGTCATACCTTATGGCATTTTCGTACAAAATTTTCCAGAGTTTTTATTTCTTCTATTGAATTTTATATTCATTTTATGCACCTCTACATACGCTGCCTACGTGTTTTCTTGCAAAAAATGCGACATTGCTTTCCTGTGAAAATCCGTGACCTGCCGGACCTGGTAGCGTTTTTGTACAAAGTTTACCCGAGTTTTTTTTTTTTTTTTTTTTCCAAAGAATTTTATATTTGTTTCCTACGCCTCTATATACGCTACCTACATTGAATTTTGGTGAAAATTCCTGTCCAGTCAGACTTGGGGGAATATATGCTACCACCATCTTTTCAAGCAAAAACGGGAAAATTGCGTTGCTGTCAAAATTCTTGACCAAGCAGAATTGGTGGCATTTTTGTACAAAGTTTTCCTGAATTTTTTCGTCCTTTTCATTTTAAAGAATTTTACATTTTTTTCCAACACCACTATATACGCTACCTGCATGTTTTCATGCAAAGACAGCGATGTTGCGTTCCTGTCAAAATTCTTACCCATGCGGAATTGTTGGCATTTTTGTACAAATTTTCCATACTTTTTTTTTTTTTTTTTTGCCTTTTCTTTTTATATAATTTTGCATTTTCTTTCCCGCACCTGTCTATACGCTAGCTACAAGTTTTCGGGCAAAATCTACGACTTTGCATTTTGTTGAGAATTCTTGTCCAGTCATAACTCGTGGCATTTTCGTACAAAATTTACCCGAGTTTTTTTTTCTAATGAATTTTATATTCGTTTTACGCACCTCTACGTACGCTGCCCACATGTTTTCTTGCAAAAACAACGACATTGCATTCTTGTGAAAATTCGTGACCTGCCGAAACTGGTTGCGTTTTTGTACAAAGTTTACCCGAGTTTTATTTTTTTTTATTCCCAAAGAATTTTATATTTGTTTCCTACCAATCAGACCTGGTGGAATTTACTTGCAAAATTTACCCGAGTTTTTTTTTTTTTTTTTTTGTTCCTTTTCATTCTAAAAACTTTTCTATTTGTCTCTTGCACCTCCATTTACGCAACCAATATCTTTTTGTGCAAAAACGGGGAAATTTCATTCCGGTCAAAACTCTTGACCTATCGAACCTAGTGGCATTTTCGTACGAAATTTACCACAGTTATTTTTTTTTCAGATTTTTTTCCGTTTTGTTCTAAAGAATTTTATATTCATTTTCGCACCACTATATACGCACCTACATGTTTTCACGCAAAAACGGGAAAATTGCGTTCCTGTCAAAATTCTTGACCAAGCAGAATTGGTGGCATTTTTGTACAAAGTTTTCCAGAGTATTTTCGTCTTTTTCATTTTAAAGAATTTTACCTTTTTTTCCAACACCACTATATACGCTACCTGCATGTTTTCATGCAAAGACAGCGATGTTGCGTTCCTGTCAAAATTCTTACCCATGTGGAATTGTTCGCATTTTTGTACAAATTTTCCATACTTTTTTTTTTTTGCCTTTTCTTTTTATATAATTTTACATTTTCTTTCCCGCACCTCTCTATACGCTAGGTACAAGTTTTCGGTCAAAATCTACGACTTTGCATTTTGCTGAGAATTCTTGTCCAGTCATAACTTGTGGCATTTTCGTACAAAATTAACACGAGATTTTTTTTTTCTAATGAATTTTATATTCGTTTTATGCACCTCTACGTACGCTGCCAACATGTTTTCTTGCAAAAACAACGACATTGCATTCTTGTGAAAATTCGTGACCTGCCGGACCAGGTAGCGTTTTTGTACAAAGTTTACCCGAGTTTTTTTTTTTTTTGTTCCTTTTCATTCTAAAAACTTTTCTATTTGTCTCTTGCACCTCCATTTACGCAACCAATATCTTTTTGTGCAAAAACGGCGAAATTTCATTCCGGTCAAAACTCTTGACCTATCGAACCTTGTGGCATATTCGTACGAAATTTACCATAGTTATTTTTTTTTTTTTCCAATTTTTTTCCGTTTTGTTCTAAAGAATTTTATATTCATTTTCGCACCACTATATACGCTACCTACATGTTTTCATGCAAAAACGGGAAAATTGCGTACCTGTCAAAATTCTTGACCAAGCAGAATTGGTGGCATTTTTGTACAAAATTTTCCAGAGTTTTTTCGTCCTTTTCATTTTAAAGAATTTTACATTTTTTTCCAACACCACTGTATACGCTACCTGCTTGTTTTCATGCAAAGACAGCGATGTTGCGTTCCTGTCAAAATTCTTAACCATGCGGAATTGTTGGCATTTTTGTACAAAATTTTCCATACTTTTTTTTTCCGTTTTTCATTTTATATAATTTTACATTTTTTTCCCGCACCTCTCTATGCGCTACCTACAAGTTTTCGGGCAAAATCAACGACTTCGCATTTTGTTGAGAATTCTTGTCCAGTCATACCTTGGGGGATTTTCGTACAAAATTTACCGGAGATTTTTTTTTCTACTGAATTTTATATTCGTTTTATGCACCTCTACATACGCTGCCTACATGTTTTCTTGCAAAAACAACGACATTGCATTCTTGTGAAAATTCGTGACCAGCCGGACCTGGTAACGTTTTTGTACAAAGTTTACCCGAGTTTTTTTTTTTTTTTATTCCCAAAGAATTTTATATTTGTTTCCTACACCTGTATATGCGCTACCTACATTGAATTTTGGTGAAAATTCCAATCCAGTCAGACCTGGTGGAATTTACGTTCAAAATTTACCCTAGTTTTTTTTTTTTTTTCTTCATTTTCTTTCTAAAAACTTTTCTATTTGTCTCTTGCACCTCCATATACGCAACCAATATCTTTTTGTGCAAAAACGGCGAAATTTCATTCCGGTCAAAACTCTTGACCTATCAAACCTAGTTGCATTTTCGTACGAAATTTACTCTAGTTATTTTTTTTTTCAATTTTTTTCCGTTTTGTTCTAAAGAATTTTATATTCATTTTCGCACCACTATATAAGCTACCTACATGTTTTCATGCAAAAACTGGAAAATTGCGTTCCGGTCAAAATTCTTGGCCATGCAGAATTGGTGGCATTTCTGTAAAAAATTTTCCAGAGTTTTTTCGTCCTTTTCATTTTAAAGAATTTTACAATTTTTTTCCAACACCACTATATATGCTACCTGCATGTTTTCATGCAAAGACAGCGATGTTGCGCTCCTGTCAAAATTCTTAACCATGCGGAATTGTTGGCATTTTTGTACAAAATTTTCCATACTTTTTTTTTTGCCTTTTTCTTTTTATATAATTTTTCATTTTCTTTCCCGCACCTATCTATACGCTAGCTACAAGTTTTCGGGGAAAATCTAGGACTTTGCATTTTGTTGAAAATTCTTGTCCAGTCATAACTTGTGGCATTTTCGTACAAAATTTACCCGAGTTTTTTTTTTCTTACGAATTTTATATTCGTTTTATGCACCTCTACATACGCTGCCTACATGTTTTCTTTCAAAAACAATGACATTGCATTCTTGTGAAAATTTGTGACCTGCCGGACCAGGTAACGTTTTTGCACAAAGTTTACCCGAGTTTTATTTTTTTTTTATTCCCAAAGAATTTTATATTTGTTTCCTACGCCTCTATATGCGCTACCTACATTGAATTTTGGTGAAAATTCCTATCCAGTCAGACCTGGTGGAATTTAGGTGCAAAATTTACCCGAGTTTTTTTTTTGTTCCTTTTCATTCTAAAAACTTTTCTATTTGACACTTGCACCTCCATTTACGCAACCAATATCTTTTTGTGCAAAAACGGCGAAATTTCATTCCGGTCAAAACTCTTGACCTATCGAACCTAGTGGCATTTTCGTACGAAATTTACCATAGTTATTATTTTTTTTCAAATTTTTTTCCGTTTTGTTCTAAAGAATTTTATATTCATTTTCGCACCACTATATACGCACCTACATGTTTTCACGCAAAAACGGGAAAATTGCATTCCTGCCAAAATTCTTGACCAAGCAGAATTGGTGGCATTTTTGTACAAAGTTTTTCATAGTTTTTTCGTCCTTTTCATTTTAAAGAATTTTACATTTTTTTCCAACACCACAATATACGCTACCTGCATGTTTTCATGCAATGACAGCGATATTGCGTTCCTGTCAAAATTCTTAACCATGCGGAATTGTTGGCATTTTCGTACAAAATTTTCCATACTTTTTTTTTTTTGCCTTTTTCTTTTTATATAATTTTACATTTTCTTTCCCGCACCTCTCTATACGCTAGCTACAAGTTTTCGGGCAAAATCTACGACTTTGCATTTTGTTGAGAATTCTTGTCCTGTCATAACATGTGGCATTTTCGTACAAAATTTACCAGAGTTTTTTTTTTCATATGAATTTTATATTCGTTTTATGCACCTTTACATACGCTGCCTACATGTTTTCTTGCAAACCAACGACATTTCATTCTTGTGAAAATTCGTGACCTGCCGGACCTGGTAGCGTTCTTGTACAAAGTTTACCCGAGTTTTTTTTTTTTATTCCCAAAGAATTTTATATTTGTTTCCTACGCCTCTATATGTGCTACCGACATTGAATTTTGGTGAAAATTCCTATCCAGTCAGACCTGGTGGAATTTACGTGCAAAATATACTCGAGTTTTTTTTTTTGTTCCTTTTCATTCTAAAAACTTTTCTATTTGTCTCTTTCACCTCCATTTAAGCAACCAATATCTTTTTGCGCAAAAACGGCAAAATTTCATTCCGGTCAAAACTCTTGACCTATCGAACCTAGTGGCATTTTCGTACAAAATTTACCCGAGTTATTTTTTTTTTCCAATTTTTTTCCGTTTCGTTCTAAAGAATTTTATATTCATTTTCGCACCATTATATAAGCTACCTACATGTTTTCATGCAAAAACGGGAAAATTGCGTTCCTATCAAAATTCTTGGCCAAGGAGATGTGATGGCATTTTTGTACAAAATTTTCTAGAGTTTTTTCGTCCTTTTCATTTTAAAGAATTTTACATTTTTTTCCAACACCACTATATACGCTTCCTGCATGTTTTAATGCAAAGACAGCGATGTCGCGTTCCTATCAAAATTCTTAACCACGCGGAATTGTTGGCATTTTTGTACAAAATTTTCCATACTTTTTTTTTTGCCTTTTTCTATTTATATAATTTTACATTTTCTCACATGCACCTCTCTATACGCTAGCTACAAGTTTTCGGGCAAAATCTACGACTTTGCATTTTGTTGAGAATTCTTGTCCTATCATAACATGTGGCATTTTCGTACAAAATTTACCCGAGTTTTTTTTTTTTCATATGAATTTTATATTCATTTTATGCACCTTTACGTACGCTGCCTACATGTTTTCTTGCAAACCAACGACATTGCATTCTTGTGAAAATTCGTGACTTGCCGGACCTGGTAGCGTTTTTGTACAAAGTTTACCCGTGTTTTATTTTTTTTAATTCCGAAAGAATTTTATATTTGTTTCCCACGCCTCTATATGCGCTACCTACATTGAATTTTGGTGAAAATTCCTATCCAATCAGACCTGGTGGAATTTACGTGCAAAATTTACCCGAGTTTTTTTTTTTTTTTTTTGTTCCTTTTCATTCTAAAAACTTTTCTATTTGTCTCTTGCACCTCCATTTACGCAACCAATATCTTTTTGTGTAAAAACGGCGAAATTTCATTCCGGTCAAAACTCTTGACCTATCGAACCTAGTGGCATTTTCGTACGAAATTTACCCGAGTTATTATTTTTTTTCCAATTTTATTCCGTTTTGTTCTAAAGAATTTTATATTCATTGTCGCACCACTATATACTCTACCTACATGTTTTCATGCTAAAACGGGAAAATTGCGTTCCTGTCAAAATTCTTGACCAAGCAGAATTGGTGGCATTTTTGTACAAAGTTTTCCAGAGTTTTTTCGTCCTTTTCATTTTAAATAATTTTACATTTTTTTCCAACACCACTACATACGCTACCTGCAAGTTTTCATGCAAAGACTGCGATGTTGCGTTCCTGTCAAAATTCTTACCCATGCGGAATTGTTGGCTTTTTTGTACAAATTTTCCATACTTTTTTTTTTGCCTTTTTCTTTTTATATAATTTTACATTTTCTTTCCCGCACCTATCTATACACTAGCTACCAGTTTTCGGGCAAAATCTACGACTTTGCATTTTGTAGAGAATTCTTGTCCAGTCATAACTTGTGGCATTTTCGTACAAAATTTACCCGAGTTTTTTTTTCTTATGAATTTTATATTCGTTTTATGCGCCTCTACATACGCTGCCTACATGTTTTCTTTCAAAAACAACGACATTGCATTCTTGTGAAAATTCGTGACCTGCCGGACCTGGTAACGTTTTTGTACAAAGTTTACCCGAGTTTTATTTTTTTTTATTCCCAAAGAATTTTATATTTGCTTCCTACGCCTTTATATGCGCTACCTACATTGAATTTTGGAGAAAATTCCTATCCAGTCAGACCTGGTGGAATTTACGTGCAAAATTTTCCCGAGTTTTTTTTTTTTTTGTTCCTTTTCATTCTAAAAACTTTTCTATTTGTCTCCTGCACCTCCATTTACGCAACCAATATCTTTTTGCGCAAAAACGGCGAAATTTCATTCCGGTCAAAACTCTTGACCTATCGAACCTAGTGGCATTTTCGTACGAAATTTACCCGAGTTATTTGTTTTTTCCAATTTTTTTCCGTTTCGTTCTAAAGAATTTTATATTCATTTTCGCACCACTATATAAGCTACCTACATGTTTTCATGCAAAAACAGGAAAATTGCGTTCCTATCAAAATTCTTGGCCAAGGAGATGTGATGGCATTTTTGTACAAAATTTTCTAGAGTTTTTTCGTCCTTTTCATTTTAAAGAATTTTACATTTTTTTCCAACACCACTATATACGCTTCCTGCATGTTTTAATGCAAAGACAGCGATGTCGCGTTCCTATCAAAATTCTTAACCACGCGGAATTGTTGGCATTTTTGTACAAAATTTTCCATACTTTTTTTTTTGCCTTTTTCTATTTATATAATTTTACATTTTCTCACATGCACCTCTCTATACGCTAGCTACAAGTTTTCGGGCAAAATCTACGACTTTGCATTTTGTTGAGAATTCTTGTCCTATCATAACATGTGGCATTTTCGTACAAAATTTACCCGAGTTTTTTTTTTTTCATATGAATTTTATATTCATTTTATGCACCTTTACGTACGCTGCCTACATGTTTTCTTGCAAACCAACGACATTGCATTCTTGTGAAAATTCGTGACTTGCCGGACCTGGTAGCGTTTTTGTACAAAGTTTACCCGTGTTTTATTTTTTTTAATTCCGAAAGAATTTTATATTTGTTTCCCACGCCTCTATATGCGCTACCTACATTGAATTTTGGTGAAAATTCCTATCCAATCAGACCTGGTGGAATTTACGTGCAAAATTTACCCGAGTTTTTTTTTTTTTTTTTGTTCCTTTTCATTCTAAAAACTTTTCTATTTGTCTCTTGCACCTCCATTTACGCAACCAATATCTTTTTGTGTAAAAACGGCGAAATTTCATTCCGTTCAAAACTCTTGACCTATCGAACCTAGTGGCATTTTCGTACGAAATTTACCCGAGTTATTATTTTTTTTCCAATTTTATTCCGTTTTGTTCTAAAGAATTTTATATTCATTGTCGCACCACTATATACTCTACCTACATGTTTTCATGCTAAAACGGGAAAATTGCGTTCCTGTCAAAATTCTTGACCAAGCAGAATTGGTGGCATTTTTGTACAAAGTTTTCCAGAGTTTTTTCGTCCTTTTCATTTTAAATAATTTTACATTTTTTTCCAACACCACTACATACGCTACCTGCAAGTTTTCATGCAAAGACTGCGATGTTGCGTTCCTGTCAAAATTCTTACCCATGCGGAATTGTTGGCTTTTTTGTACAAATTTTCCATACTTTTTTTTTTGCCTTTTTCTTTTTATATAATTTTACATTTTCTTTCCCGCACCTATCTATACACTAGCTACCAGTTTTCGGGCAAAATCTACGACTTTGCATTTTGTAGAGAATTCTTGTCCAGTCATAACTTGTGGCATTTTCGTACAAAATTTACCCGAGTTTTTTTTTCTTATGAATTTTATATTCGTTTTATGCGCCTCTACATACGCTGCCTACATGTTTTCTTTCAAAAACAACGACATTGCATTCTTGTGAAAATTCGTGACCTGCCGGACCTGGTAACGTTTTTGTACAAAGTTTACCCGAGTTTTATTTTTTTTTATTCCCAAAGAATTTTATATTTGCTTCCTACGCCTTTATATGCGCTACCTACATTGAATTTTGGAGAAAATTCCTATCCAGTCAGACCTGGTGGAATTTACGTGCAAAATTTTCCCGAGTTTTTTTTTTTTGTTCCTTTTCATTCTAAAAACTTTTCTATTTGTCTCCTGCACCTCCATTTACGCAACCAATATCTTTCTGTGCAAAAACGGCCAAATTTCATTCCGGTCAAAACTCTTGACCTATCGAACCTAGTGGCATTTTCGTACGAAATTTTCCACAGTTATTTTTTTTTTTTCAAATTTTTTTCCGTTTTGTTCTAAAGAATTTTATATTGATTTTCACACCACTATATACGCACCTACATGTTTTCACGCAAAAACGCGAAAATTGCGTTCCTGTCAAAATTCTTGACCAAGCATAATTGGTGGCATTTTTGTACAAAATTTTCCAGAGTTTTTTCGTCCTTTTCATTTTAAAGAATTTTACATTTTTTTCCAACTCCACTGTATACGCTACCTGCATGTTTTCATGCAAAGACAGCGATGTTGCGTTCCTGTCAAAATTCTTAACCATGCGGAATTGTTGGCATTTTTGTACAAAATTTTCCATACTTTTTTTTTTTTTTGCCTTTTTCATTTTATATAATTTTACATTTTTTTCCCGCACCTCTCTATGCGCTACCTACAAGTTTTCGGGCAAAATCTACGACTTTGCATTTTGTTGAGAATTCTTGTCCAGTCATAACTTGTGGCATTTTCGTACAAAATTTACACGAGTTTTATTTTTTCTAATGAATTTTATATTCGTTTTATGCACCTCTACGTACGCTGCCTACATGTTTTCTTGCAAAAACAACGACATTGCATTCTTGTGAAAATCCGTGACCTGCCGGGCCTGGTAGCGTTTTTGTACAAAGTCTACCCGAGTTTTATTTTTTTTTACTCCCAAAGAATTTTATATTTGTTTCCTACGCCTCTATATGCGATACCTACATTGAATTTTGGTGAAAATTCCTATCCAGTCAGACCTGGTGGAATTTACGTGCAAAATTTACCAGAGTTTTTTTTTTTTGTTCCTTTTCATTCTAAAAACTTTTCTATTTGTCTCCTGCACCTCCATTTACGCAACCAATATCTTTTTGTGCAAAAATGGCGAAATTTCATTCCGGTCAAAACTCTTGACCTATCGAACCTAGTGGCATTTTCGTACGAAATTTACCATAGTTATTTTTTTTTTCCAATTCTTTTCCGTTTTGTTCTAAAGAATTTTATATTCATTTTCGCACCACTATATACGCACCTACATGTTTTCACGCAAAAACACGAAAATTGCGTTGCTGTCAAAATTCTTGACCAAGCAAAATTGGTGGCATTTTTGTACAAAGTTTTCCAGAGTTTTTTCGTCCTTTTCATTTTAAAAAATTTTACATTTTTTTCCAACACCACTATATACGCTACCTGCAAGTTTTCATGCAAAGACAACGATGTTGCGTTCCTGTCAAAATTCTTACCAATGCGGAATTGTTGGCATTTTTGTACAAATTTTCCACACTTTTTTTTTTTGCCTTTTTCTTTTTATATAATTTTACATTTTCTTTCCCGCACCTATCTATACGCTAGCTACTAGTTTTCGGGCAAAGTCTACGACTTTGCATTTTGTTGAGAATTCTTGTCCAGTCATAACTTGTGGCATTTTCGTACAGAATTTACCCGAGTTTTTTTTTTTCTTATGAATTTTATATTCGTTTTATGCACCTCTACATACGCTGCCTACATGTTTTCTTTCAAAAATAACGACATTGCATTCTTGTGAAAATTCGTGACCTGCCGGACCTGGTAACGTTTTTTAACAAAGTTTACCCGAGTTTTATTTTTTTTTATTCCCAAAGAATTTTATATTTGTTTCCTACGCCTCTATATGCGCTTCCTACATTGAATTTTGGTGAAAATTCCTATCCAGTCAGACCTGGTGGAATTTACGTGCAAAATTTACCCGAGTTTTTTTTTTTTTTTTTGTTCCTTTTCATTCTAAAAACTTTTCTATTTGTCTCTTGCACCTCCATTTACGCAACCAATATCTTTTTGTGCAAAAACAGCGAAATTTCATTCCGGTCAAAACACTTGACCTATCGAACCTGGTGGCATTTTCGTACGAAATTTACCCGAGTTATTTTTTTTTTCCAATTTTATTCCGTTTTGTTCTAAAGAATTTTATATTCATTGTCGCACCACTATATACTCTACCTACATGTTTTCATGCTAAAACGGGAAAATTGCGTTCCTGTCAAAATTCTTGACAAAGCAGAATTGGTGGAATTTTTAAAAAAATTTTCCAGAGTTTTTTCGTCCTTTTCATTTTAAAGAATTTTACATTTTTTTCCAACACCACTATATACGCTACCTGCATGTTTTCATGCAAAGACAGGGATGTTGTGTTCTTGTCAAAATTCTTACCCATGCGGAATTGTTGGCATTTTTGTACAAATTTTCCATACTTTTTTTTTTGCCTTTGCTTTTTATATAACTTTATATTTTCTTTCCCGCACCTCTCTATACGCTAGCTACAAGTTTTCGGGCAAAATCTACGACTTTGCATTTCGTTGAGAATTCTTGTCCAGTCAAAACTTGTGGCATTTTCGTACAAAATTTACCCGAGTTTTTTTTTTTCTAATGAATTTTATATTCGTTTTATGCACCTCTGCGTACGCTGCCTACATGTTTTCTTGCAAAAACAACGACATTGCATTCTTGTGAAAATTCGTGACCTGCCGGACCTGGTAGCGTTTTTGTACAAAGTTTACACGAATTTTATTTTTTTTTATTCCCAAAGAATTTTATATTTGTTTCCTACGCCTTTATATGCGCTACCGACATTGAATTTTGGTGAAAATTCCTATCTAGTCAGACCTGGTGGAATTTACTTGCAAAATTTACCCGAGTTTTTTTTTTTTTTTTTGTTCCTTTTCATTCTAAAAACTTTTCTATTTGCCTCTTGCACCTCCATATACGCAACCAATATATTTTTGTGCAAAAACGGCAAAATTTCATTCCGGTCAAAACTCTTGACCAATCGAACCTAGTGGCATTTTCGTACGAAATTTACCCGAGTTATTTTTTTTTTCCAATTTTTTTCCGTTTTGTTCTAAAGAATTTTATATTCATTTTCGCACCACTATATAAGCTACCTACTTGTTTTCGTGCGAAAACGGGAAAATTGCGTTCCTGTCAAAATTCTTGGCCAAGGAGATTTGATGGCATTTTTGTACAAAATTTTCTAGAGTTTTTTTCGTCCTTTTCATTTTAAAGAATTTTACATTTTTTTCCAACACCACTATATACGCTACCTGCATGTTTAAATGCAAAGACAGCGATGTTTGTTCCTGTCAAAATTCTTAACCATGCGGAATTGTTGGCATTTTTGTACAAAATTTTCCATACTTTTTTTTTTCCTTTTTCTATTTATATAATTTTACATTTTCTTTCCCGCACTTCTCTATACGCTAGCTACAAGTTTTCTGGCAAAATCTACGACTTTGCATTTTGTTGAGAATTCTTGTCCTATCATAACATGTGGCATTTTCGTACAAAATTTACCCGAGTTTTTTTTTTCTTATGAATTTTATTTTCGTTTTATGCACCTTTACATACGCTGCCTACATGTTTTCTTGCAAACCAACGACATTGCATTCTTGTGAAAATTCGTGACTTGCCGGACCTGGTAGCGTTTTTGTACAAAGTTTACCCGTGTTTTATTTCTTTCAATTCCGAAAGAATTTTATATTAGTTTCCTACGCCTCTATATGCGCTACCTACATTGAATTTTGGTGAAAACTCCTATCCAGTCAGACCTGGAGGAATTTACGTGCAAAATTTACCCGAGTTTTTTTGCACGTAAATTTTGCACGAAAAGGAACAAAAAAAAAAACTCGGGTAAATTTAGTACGAAAATGCCACAAGGTATGACTGGACAAGAATTCTTAACAAAATGCAAAGTCGTAGATTTTGCCCGAAAACTTGTAGCTAGCGTATAGAGAGGTGCAGGAAAAAAAATGTAAAATTATATAAAAAGAAAAAGAAAAAAATTAAAAAAAAAAAGTATGGAAAATTTTGTAGAAAAATGCCATCAATTCCGCATGGTTAAGAATTTAGACAGGAACGCAACATCGCTGTCTTTGCATGAAAACATGCATGTAGCGTATATAGTGATGTTGGAAAAAAAAAAGTAAAATTCTTTAAAATGAAAAGGACGACAAAACTCTGGAAAATTTTGTACAAAAATGCCACAAATTCTGCTTGGTCAAAAATTTTGACAGGAACGCAATTTTGCAGTTTTTGCATGAAAACATGTTGGTAGCGTATATAGCGGTGCAAAAATGAATATAAAATTCTTTAGAACAAAACGGAAAAAAATAGGAAAAAAAAAATAACTCGGGTAAATTTCGTCCGAAAATGCCACTAGGTTCGATAGGTCAAGAGTTTTGACCGTAATGAAATTTCTCCGTTTTTGCACAAAAAGATATTGGTTGCATATATGGTGGTGCGAGAGACAAATAGAAAAGTTTTTAGAAAGAAAAGGAACAAAAAAAAATAACTCGGGTAAATTTTGCACGTAAATTCCACCAGGTCTAACTAGATAGGAATTTTCACCAAAATTCAATGTAGGTAGCGCATATAGAGGCGTAGGAAGCAAATAAAAAATTCTATGGGAAAAAAAAATAAAACTCGGGTAAACTTTGTACAAAAACGCTACCAGGTCCGACAGGTCACGAATTTTCACAGGAACGCAATGTCGCTGTTTTTGCAAGAAAACATGTAAGCAGCGTATGTAGAGGTGCATAAAACGAATATAAAAGTCATTAGAATAAAAAACTCGGGTAAATTTTGTACGAAAATGCCACAAGGTATGACTGGACAAGAATTCTCAACAAAATGCAAAGTCGTTGATTTTGCCCGAGAACATGTAGGTAGCGTATAGAGAGGTGCGGGAAAGAAAATGTAAAATTATATAAAAAGAAAAAGGCAAAAAAAAAAAAGTCTGGAAAATTTTGTACAAAAATGCCAACAATTCCGCATGGTTAAGAATTTTGACAGGAACGCAACAGCGCTGTCTTTGCATGAAAACATGCAGGTAGCTTATATAGTGGTGTTGGAAAAAAATTTAGAATTCTTTAAAATGAAAAGGACGAATAAACTCTGGAAAATTTTGTACAAAAATGGCACAAATTCTGCATGGTCAAGAATTTTGATAGGAACGCAATTTTGCCGTTTTTCCATGAAAACATGTTGGTAGCGTATATAGTGGTGCGAAAATGAATATCAGAATTCATTAGAACAAAACGGAAAAAAAAATAACTCAGGTAAATTTCGTCCGAAAATGCCACTGGGTTCGATAGGTCAAAAGTTTTGACCGGAATGAAATTTCTCCGTTTTTGCACAAAAAGATATTGGTTGCATATATGGAGGTGCAAGAGACAAATAGAAAAGTTTTTAGAAAGAAAAGGAACAAAAAAAAAAAAAACTCGGGCATATTTTGCACGTAAATTCCACCAGGTCTGACAATATTGGAATTTTCACCAGAATTCAATGTAGGTAACGCATATGGAGGCGTAGGAAACAAATATAAAATTCTTTGGGAATAAAAAATAAAAATAAAACTCAGGTAAACGTTGTACAAAAACACTACCAGGTTTGGCAGGTCAGGAATTTTCATAGGAATGCAATGTCGTTGTTTTTGCAAGAAAACATGTAGGGAGCGTATGTTGAGGTGCATAAAACGAATATAAAATTCGTTAGAAAAAAAAAACTCGGGTAAATTTTGTACGAAAATGCCACAAGGTATGACTGGACAAGAATTCTCAACAAAATGCAAAGTCGTTGATTTTGCCCGAAAACTTGTAGGTAGCGTATAGAGAGGTGCAGTAAAAAAAATGTAAAAATATATAAAAAGAAAAAGGCAAAAAAAAAAAAGTATGGAAAATTTTGTACAAAAATGCCATCAATTCCGCATGGTTAAGAATTTTGACAGGAACGCAACATCGCTGTCTTTCCATGAAAACATGCAGGTAGCGTATATAGTGATGTTGGAAAAAAAAAGTGAAATTCTTTAGAATGAAAAGGACGACAAAACTCTGGAAAATTTTGTACAAAAATGCCACAAATTCTGCTTGGTCAAGAATTTTGACAGGAACGCAATTTTGCCGTTTTTGCATGAAAACATGTTGGTAGCGTATATAGCGATGCGAAAACGATTATAAAATTCCTTAGAACAAAACGGAAAAAAAAAATAACTCGGGTAAATTTCGTCCGAAAATGCCACTAGGTTCGATAGGTCATGAGTTTTGACCGGAATGAAATTTCTCTGTTTTTGCACAAAAATACATTGGTTGCGTATATGGTGGTGCGAGAGACAAATAGAAAAGTTTTTAGAAAGAAAAGGAACAAAAAAAAATAACTCGGGTAAATTTTGCACGTAAATTCCACCAGGTCTGACTAGATAGGAATTTTCACCAAAATTCAATGTAGGTAGCGCATATAGAGGCGTAGGAAGCAAATATAAAATTCTTTGGGAAAAAAAAAACTAAAACTCGGGTAAACTTTGTACAAAAACGCTACCAGGTCCGACAGGTCACGAATTTTCACAGGAATGCAATGTCGCTGTTTTTGCAAGAAAACATGTAAGCAGCGTATGTAAAGGTGCATCAAACGAATATAAAAGTCATTAGAAAAAAAAAACTCGGGTAAATTTTGTACGAAAATGCCACAAGGTATGATTGGACAAGAATTCTCAACAAAATGCAAAGTCGTTGATTTTGCTCGAAAACTTGTAGGTAGCGTATAGAGAGGTGCGGGAAAGAAAATGTAAAATTATATAAAAAGAAAAAGGCAAAAAAAAAAAGTATGGAAAATTTTGTACAAAAATGCCAACAATTCCGCATGGTTAAGAATTTTGACAGGAACGCAACATCACTGTCTTTGCACGAAAACATGCAGGTAGCGTATATAGTGGAGTTGGAAAAAAATTTAAAATTCTTTAAAATGAAAAGGACAAAAAAACTCTGGAAAATTTTGTTAAAAAATACCACAAATTCTGCTTGGTCAAGAATTTTGACAGGAACGCAATTTTGCCGTTTTTGCATGAAAACATGTTGGTAGCGTATATAGCGGTGGGAAAATGAATATAAAATTCTCTAGAACAAAACGGAAAAAAATTGGAAAAAAAAATAACTCGGGTAAACTTCGTCCGAAAATGCCACTAGGTTCGATAGGTCAAGAGTTTTGACCGGAATGAAATTTCCCCGTTTTTGCACAAAAAGATATTGGTTGCGTATATGGAGGTGCAAGAGACAAATAGAAAAGTTTTTAGAAAGAAAAGGAACAAAAAAAAAAACTCGTGTAAATTTTGCACGTAAATTCCACCAGGTCTGACTAGATAGGAGTTTTCACCAAAATTCAATGTAGGTAGCGCATATAGAGGCGTAGGAAACAAATATAAAATTCTTTGGGAGTAAAAATAAATAAAACTCGGGTAAACTTTGTACAAAAACGCTACCAGGTCCGGCAGGTCACGAATTTTCACAGGAATGCAATGTCGCTGTTTTTGCAAGAAAACATGTAGGCAGCGTATGTAGAGGTGCATAAAACGAATATAAAACTCATTAGAAAAGAAAAAAAAAATCGGGTAAATTTTGAACGAAAATGCCACAAGGTATGACTGGACAAGAAATCTCAACAAAATGCAAAGTCGTTGATTTTGCCCAAAAACTTGTACATATTGTATAGAGAGGTGCGGGAAAAAAATGTAAAATTATATAAAAAGAAAATTGCAAAAAAAAAAAAAAAAGTATGGAAAATTTTGTACAAAAATGCCAACAATTCCGCATGGTTAAGAATTTTGACAGGAGCGCAACATCGCTGTCTTTGCATGAAAACATGCAGGTAGCGTATATAGTGGTGTTGGAAAAAAATTTAGAATTCTTTAAAATGAAAAGGACGAAAAAACTCTGGAAAATTTTGTACAAAAATGCCACAAATTCTGCTTGGTCAAGAATTTTGACAAGAACGCAATTTTGCCGTTTTTGCATGAAAACATGTTGGTAGCGTATATAGTGGTGCGAAAATGAATATCAGAATTCATTAGAACAAAACGGAAAAAAAAATAACTCGGGTAAATTTCGTCCAAAAATGCCACTGGGTTCGATAGGTCAAGTGTTTTGACCGGAATGAAATTTCTCCGTTTTTGCACAAAAAGATATTGGTTGCATATATGGAGGTGCAAGAGACAAATAGAAAAGTTTTTAGAAAGAAAAGGAACAAAAAAAAAAAAAATTCAGGCATATTTTGCACGTAAATTCCACCAGGTCTGACTAGATAGGAATTTTCACCAGAATTCAATGTAGGTAACGCATATAGAGGCGTAGGAAGCAAATATAAAATTCTTTGGGACTAATAAAAAATAAAACTCGGGTAAACTTTGTACAAAAACGCTACTAGGTCCGGCAGGTCACGAATTTTCACAGGATTGCAATGTCGCTGTTTTTGCAAGAAAACATGTAAGCAGCGTATGTAGAGGTGCATAAAACGAATATAAAATTCATTAGAAAAAAAAACTCGGGTAAATTTTGTACGAAAATGCCACAGGGTATAACCGGACAAGAATTCTCAACAAAATGCAAGGTCATTGATTTTGCCCGAAAACTTGTACGTAGCGTATAGAGAGGTGCGGGAAAAAAATGTAAAATTATATAAAAAGAAAAAGGCAAAAAAAAAAAAAGAGCATGGAAAATTTTGTACAAAAATGCCAACAATTCCGCATGGTTAGGAATTTTGACAAGAACGCAACATCGCTGTCTTTGCATGAAAACATGCAGGTAGCGTATCTAGTGGTGTTGGAAAAAAATTTAAAATTCTTTAAAATGAAAAGGACGAAAAAACAATGGAAAATTTTGTTCAAAAATGCCACAAATTCTGCCTGGTCAAGAATTTTGACAGGAACGCAATTTTGCCGTTTTTGCATGAAAACATGTTGGTAGCGTATATAGCGGTGCGAAAATGAATATAAAATTCTTTAGAACAAAACGGAAAAAAATTGGAAAAAAAAATAACTCGGGTAAATTTCGTCCGAAAATGCCACTCGGTTCGATAGGTCAAGAGTTTTGACCAGAATGAAATTTCTCCGTTTTTGCACAAAAAGATATTGGTTGCGTATATGGAGGTGCAAGAGACAAATAGAAAAGTTTTTAGAAAGAAAAGGAACAAAAAAAAAAAACTCGGGTAAATTTTGCACGTAAATTCCACCAGGTCTGACCGGATAGGAATTTTCACCAAAATTCAATGTAGGTAGCGCATATAGAGGCGTAGGAAACAAATATAAAATTCTTTGGGAATAATATAAAATAAAACTCGGGTAAACTTTGTGCAAAAACGCTACCAGTTCCGGCAGGTCACGAATTTTCACAGGAATGCAATGTCGCTGTTTTTGCAAGAAAACACGTAGGTAGCGTATGTAGAGTTGCATAAAACGAATATAAAATTCATTAGAAAAAAAAAACTCAGGTAAATTTTGTACGAAAATGCCCCAAGGTATGACTGGACAAGAATTCTCAACAAAATGCAAAGTCGTTGATTTTGCCCGAAAACTTGAAGGTAGCGTATAGAGATGTGCGGCAAAAAAAATGTAAAATTATATAAAAAGAAAAAGGCAAAAAATAAAAAAAAATAAAAAAAAAAGTTTGGAAAATTTTGTACAAAAATGCCAACAATTCCGCATGGTTAAGAATTTTGACAGGAACGCAACATCGCTGTCTTTGCATGAAAACATGCAGGTAGCGTATATAGTGGTGTTGGAAAAAAATGTAAAATTCTTTAAAATGAAAAGGACGACAAAACTCTGGAAAATTTTGTACAAAAATGCCACAAATTCTGCTTGGTCAAGAATTTTGACAGGAACGCAATTTTGCCATTTTGCATGAAAACATTTTGGTAGCGTATATAGAGGTGCGAAAATGAATATAAAATTCTTTAGAACAAATCGGAAAAAAATTGGAAAAAAAAAATAACTCGGGTAAATTTCGTCCGGAAATGCCACTAGGTTCGATAGGTCAAGAGTTTTGACCGTAATGAAATTTCTCCGTTTTTGCACAAAAAGATATTGGTTGCTTATATGGTGGTGCGAGAGACAAATAGAAAAGTTTTTAGAAAGAAGAGGAACAAAAAAAAAAAACTCGGGTAAATTTTGCACGTAAATTCCACCAGGTCTGACTAGATAGGAATTTTCACCAAAATTCAATGTAGGTAGCGCATATAGAGGCGTAGGAAGCAAATATAAAATTCTTTGGGATTAAAAAAAAATAAAACTCGGGTAAACTTTGTACAAAAACGCTACCAGGTCCGGCAGGTCACGAATTTTCACAGGA
Organism: Lithocarpus polystachyus; assembly: GCA_033629205.1. Taxonomy (NCBI): domain Eukaryota; kingdom Viridiplantae; phylum Streptophyta; class Magnoliopsida; order Fagales; family Fagaceae; genus Lithocarpus; species Lithocarpus polystachyus. Next base: position 65,148,129 of record CM066167.1, read on the forward strand.
TTGCAATGTCGCTGTTTTTGCAAGAAAACATGTAAGCAGCATATGTAGAGGTGCATAAAACGAATATAAAATTCATTAGAAAAAAAAAAACTCGGGTAAATTTTGTACGAAAATGCCACAGGGTATAACCGGCCAAGAATTCTCAACAAAATGCAAAGTCGTTGATTTTGCCCGAAAACTTGTACGTAGTGTATAGAGAAGTGCGGGAAAAAAATGTAAAATTATATAAAAAGAAAAAGGCAAAAAAAAAAAAAAAAAGCGTGGAAAGGTATTCTTCTGGCACATGAGCATCTAATAAATAGCTAGGACAGGTGGAAGCAGTAAGATATTATATAGAAAGCTGCTACCACCGCATTAATGACTCTGCAGCTAACACTCTGGCCGTATTAATTAGGAAATGATGTCTGAAGGTTGATGGGACATGTATCAAAAAAAGATCCTCTGACTGGCACGTGAGAGAAATATGGGGTATAAAGAAAGCTAGAGGCAAGGAAAAAGGGGGATCGAACAATTGAGAGAGAAAAAGAGGAGCAGTAGGGAGAGAGAAAAGGGGAGAAAAGTTGTAAACTTTCCAGTAGTTGTAATACTATCCTCCTCGAACCAGGCCGAGAACGGCCTTATATAACATAAGCACTCTATTTCTGTCGATTTGGTCATAAAATATAGCTGGACATCAGTTGATCTCACCTTAAGCCCAATCTTTCTGGCCCGCTCTCTATAAATTCATTGCAGGGCCTTTTTGGGCCTAAGTCCATCCCCCTTGTGGGCCCAGCCATCCAAAACTGTGTCCCTACACTTTGTTATTGAATTATTACTCTTTTTTTTTTTGAACTTACTTAATGTGTATTCGCTTAAACCTTTCTTTTAGCAATTATATATATATATATATATATGTATGTATGTATGTATGTATGTATATATTAATCTTACTAGATGGATTGTTTATATTAAAAAGGAAATTTGCTAAGAATCTCTCTTAAAGAACACAAGTTACTTTTTAACTTGTTTTTGGAAATATTTAATTCCAATAGTTTTTTCTTTTCTTTTTTTTAAATTTTGTATATATATAATATTATTTTTGGAAGTTCCTGATTTTACCCAGTCAGCATGGATGTCTTTTCTTCCCATTTTTTTTAGACTTTTGAGGCAAAGACCTACCTTTATCTTAGCATGTTTTTGTTCACTAGTTGCGTTATTGCCCAAAAGTCTCTTGAGTTTTCAACCATTTGACTCTGTCGTCGAACAACCTGTTAATACATGTTTATACTTCACTCTTAAAAGTCTTTCATTGTACACAAGAATTAGTGTCCTACACATCTGACACTTATGTACACGAGAAGAAGCAATGTGACATTATCAAACTAGAAGGCAAAAGCTAACACCTTTGGTTCATTGTAGCCAAGGAAGTGGAGAGAAAAGAAAGGAAAAAGAAAATTAGCTTCTTTAAAGTATTTACATTACCCATGCAAAAAAATTCATCAATTTTTTTTTTTTTTTTTTTTGCAGGAAAGTAGAAGGTCATTAATTGTGTATTGATTCATCTCAGTTAAACCCACAACCACACTAAAGAGTAGGGACGAACCTAGGTGGGGGCCAAAGGGGGCCCAGGCCCCCCCTAGGTCAAAAAAAAAATTAGCAGCTAAAATTTTCAACAAAAAAAAAGGGCTTGGACCCCCTTAGTTTTTAGCTCGAGCCCCTTCTAGCCCATCATCTGGCCAGCCCAGGAGCCCATGTAAATCTATAAAAAAAAATAAAAAAAAGGAAGCTTTCAGCAGTCCAAAACCAACGAAGAAAGCCAAAAAACAAACGAAAAAAAAAAAGAAAGAAAGAAAGAAAGGAAAGTGAGAGCACTGAGAAGCGAGAGTCGAGAATGTACGCCATCTAAAAGTTTTTGTGCGAAAACACTGACATTGTATTCCGGTCCAAATTCTTAGCGTGTACCTCATATGGGCATTTCCAAATAAATTTTAACCTAGTTTTTTTTTCTTACAAAACATTTTTTTTTTTTTCGTTTGTTTCTTGGACCTCTAACTATGCTGTCTACAAGTTATCGTGCAAAAACAATGCATTTGTTTTCCGATCAAAATTCTTGTCCAGGTGGACCTAGGGGCATTTTCTAACTAAATTGGAATGAATTTTATTATTCTTGCAAAAGATTTTTCCATTTTTTTATTCGACCTCTAAATATGCTATCTACAAGTTTTGGTGCAAAAATTCCGACATTGTATTCCGGTCAAAATTCTAGGCCAATAGAACCTAGGGGCATTTTTGAACAAAATTGAAATGATTTTTTTTTTCCGGAAAGATTTTTACATTTTTTTCCTGACCACTATATATGCCACCGACAGGTTTTTGTGCAAAAATGCCAACATTGTAATTCGGTCCAAATTTTTAGCGAGAACGTCTTATGGGCATTTCCTAGAAAAATTAAACCTAGTTTTTTGTTTTTTTGTTTTTGTTTCTTTTTTCTTGCAAAGTGAAAAATTCTTTAGAAAGAAAAGTGAAAAGAAAAAAAAAACCACAGGGTAATGTTGTACGAAAATGCCACTATGTCCGACCAGTGAAGAATTTTGACTAGAATGCAATGTCGAAAATTTTGCACGTAAACTTGTAGGTAGCGTATACAGAAGTCCAAGAAACAAATGAAAACGATTTTAAAAAGAAAAAAAAGAACTCGGGTTAATTTTGTACAAAAATGCCACTACGTCCGACTGGTCAAGAATACAGAAGTCCATGAAACGAATGAAAAAGATTAGAGAAAGAAAAGAAAAAAAAAAAAAAAAAAGTTCAGGTTAATTTTGTACAAAAATGCCACTACATCCGATTGGTCAAGAATTTTGACCGGATGCAATGTCGCCGTTTTCATATAAAAAGTTATAGGTCACATATATAGAGGTGGAAAAAAAATATAAAATCCTTAAGAAAAAAAAAACTCGGGTAAATTTTCTACAAAAATGCCACTAGATCCGACTAATCAAGAACTTTGACCGGAATGCAATGTCGCCGTTTTTGCATGAAAACTTGTAGGTCGCATATATAGAGGTGCAAAAACAAGTATAAAATTCATTAGAAAGAGAGGAAAAGGAAAACCTTAGGTAAATTTTGATCAAATATGCGACTAGGTCCGATTGGAGAAGAATTTTGACCAGAATGCAATGTCACCGTTTTTGCGGGAAAAATTGGAGGTAGCCTATACAGAAGTCCATGAAACAGATGAAAAATATTTTAGAAAGAAAAGAAAAAAAAAACTCGGCAAAATTTTGTAGGAAAATGCCATTTAGATCCGACTAGTCAGGAATTTTGACCGGAATGCAACGTTGTTGTTTTTGCATTGAAACTTTAGGGTTGCATGTATTGAGGTGCAAAAACAAATATAAAATTCTTAAGAAAGAAAAGTGAAAAAAAAAAAAAAACCTCAGGTAAATGTTGTACGAAAATGCCACAAAGTCCAACTCGTGAAGAATTTTGACTAGAATGCAAAGTCGAAATTTTTGCACGAAAACATGTAGGTAGCATATACTGAAGTCCATGAAACGAATGAAAAAGATTTTAAAAACAAAAGAAAAAAAACCTTGGGTTAATTTTGTACAAAAATGCCACTACGTGCGATTGGTCAAGAATTTTGACTAGATGCAATGTCGCCGTTTTCGTATGAAAAGTTATAGGTCGCATATATAGAGGTGCAAAAACAAATATAAAATCCTTTAAAAAAAAAACTCTGGTAAATTTTCTACAAAAATGCCACTAGATCCGACTAGTTAAGAACTTTGACCGGAATGCAATGTCGCCATTTTTGTATAAAAAGTTACAGTTCACATATATAGAGGTGCAAAAACAAGTATAACATTCTTTAGAAAGAAAAGAAAAGGAAAACCTTAGGTAAATTTCAATCAAATATGTCACTAGGTCCGATTGGAGAAGAATTTTGACCAGAATGCAATGTCGCCATTTTCGCAGGAAAAATTGGAGGCAGCCTATACAGAAGTCCATGAAAAAGATGAAAAATGCTTTAGAAAAAAAAAAAAAAAAAAAAAAAAAAAAAAAAAAACTCGGCAAAAGTTTGTACGAAAATGCCACTAGATCCGACAAGTCAAGAATTTTGACCGAAAAGCAAAGTCGCCGTTTTTGCATGAAAACTTGTGGGTCACATATATAGAGGTGCAAAAACAAGAATAATTTTCTTTAGAAAGAGAAGAAAAGGAAAACCTTAGGTAAATTTTAATCAAATATGCCACTAGGTCCGATTGGAGAAGAATTTTGACCAGAATGCAATGTCCACATTTTTGCAGGAAAAATTGGAGGTAGCATATACAGAAGTCCATGAAACAGATGAAAAAGATTTTAGAGAGAAAAGAAAAGAAAAAAACTCGGCAAAATTTTGTACGAAAATGCCACTTGATCCGACAAGTCTGTAATTTTGACCGGATTGCAATGTCGCTATTTTTGCATGAAAACTCGCAGGTCGCTTATATAGAGGTGTAAAAACAAATAAGAAATTCTTTAGAAAGAAAAGAGAAAAAAAAAACCTCAGGTTAATGTTGTACGAAAATGCCACTAGGTCCGACTAGTGAAGAATTTTGACCAGAATGCAATGTAGAAATTTTTGCACGAAACCTTGTAGGTAGCATATACAGAAGTCCATGAAACAAATGAAAAAGATTTCAAAAAGAATAGAAAAAAAATAAGCTCGGGTTAACTTCATACAAAAATGCCACCACGTCCGATTGGTCAAGAATTTCGACCGGATGCAATTTCGCTGTTTTCGTATGAAAACTTGTAGGTCGCATATATAGAGGTGCAAAAACAAGTATAAAATTCTTTAGAAAGAGAAGAAAAGGAAAACCTTAGGTAAATTTGGATCAAATATTCGACTAAGTCCGATTGGAGAAGAATTTTGACCAGAATGCAATGACGCCAATTTTGCAGGAAAAATTGGAGGTAGCCTATACAGAAGTCCATGAAACAGATGAAAAATATTTTAGAAACAAAAGAAAAAAAAAAAAAACTCGACAAAATTTTGTATGAAAATGCAATTAGATCCGACTAGTTAGGAATTTTGACCGGAATGCAATGTTGCCGTTTTCGCAGTGAAACTTGAGGGTCGCATGTATAGAGGTGCAAAAACAAAGATAAAATTCTTAAGAAAGAAAAGTGAAAAAAAACCTCAAGTAAATGTTGTACGAAAATGCCACAAAGTCCGACTCGTGAAGAATTTTGACCAGAATGAAAAGTCGAAATTTTTGCACGAAAACTTGTAGGTAGCATATACTGAAGTCCATGAAACAAATGAAAAAAATTTTAAAAAGAAAAGAAAAAAAACCTCGAGTTAATTTTGTACAAAAATGCCACTATGTCCGATTGGTCAAGAATTTTGACTGGATGCAATGTCGTCGTTTTCATATGAAAAGTTATAGGTTGCATATATAGAAGTGCAAATACAAATATAAAATCCTTTAGAAGAAAAAAAAAAAAAAAAAAAACTCGGGTAAGTTTTCTACGAAAATGCCACTAGATCCGACTAATCAAGAACTTTGACAGGAATGCAATGTCGCCGTTTCTGTATGAAAAGTTATAGTTCGCATATATAGAGGTGCAAAAACAAGTATAACATTCTTTAGAAAGAAAAGAAAGGAAAGAGAAGAAAAGGAAAACTTGAGGCAAATTTTGATCAAATATGCCACTAGGTCCGATTGGAGAAGAATTTTGACCAGAATGCAATGTCGGCATTTTTGCCTGAAAAATTGGAGGTAGCATATACAGAAGTCCATTAAACAGATGAAAAAGATTTTAGAAAGAAAAGAAAAAAAAACTAGGCAAAATTTTGAACGAAAATGCCACTTGATCCGATAAGTCTGTAATTTTGACCAGATTGCAATGTCGCCGTTTTTGCATGGAAACTCGCAGGTCGCATATATAGAGGTGTAAAATCAAATATAAAATTCTTTAGAAAGAAAAGTGAAAAAAAAACCTCAGGTTAATGTTGTACGAAAATGCCACTAGGTCTGACTAGTGAAGAATTTTGACCAGAATGCAATGTAGAAGATTTTGCACGAAAACTTGTAGGCAGCATATACAGAAGTCCATGAAACCAATGAAAAAGATTTTAAAAAGAATAGAAAAAAAATCTCGGATTAACTTCGTACAAAAATACCACTACGTCCGATTGGTCAAGAATTTTGACCGGATGCAATTTCGCTGTTTTCGTATGAAAACTTGTAGGTCGCATATATAAAGGTGCAAAAACAAGTATAAAATTCTTTAGAAAGAGAGGAAAAGGAAAACCTTTGGTAAATTTGGATCAAATATGCGACTAAGTCCGATTGGAGAAGAATTTTGACCAGAATGCAATGCCGCCATATTTGCAGGAAAAATTGGAGGTAGCCTATACAGAAGTCCATGAAAAGATGAAAAATATTTTAGAAAGAAAAGAACAAAAAAAAAAAAAAAACTCGGCAAAATTTTGTATGAAAATGCAATTAGATCCAACTACTCAGGAATTTTGACCGGAATGCAATGTTGCCTTTTTTGCATTGAAACTTGAGGGTCGCATGTATAGAGGTGCAAAAACAAATATAAAATTCTTAAGAAAGAAAAGTGAAAAAAAAACCTCAGGTAAATGTTGTACGAAAATGCAACATAGTCAGACTCGTGAAGAATTTTGACCAGAATGCAAAGTCGAAATTTTTGCACGAAAACTTGTTGGTAGCATATATAGAAGTCCATGAAACGAATGAAAAAGATTTTAAAAAGAAAAGAAAAAAAACCTCCGGTTTATTTTGTACAAAAATGCCACTACGTCCGATTGGTCAAGAATTTTGACTGGATGCAATGTCGCCATTTTCGAATGAAAATTTATAGGTCGCATATATAGAGGTGCAAAAACAAATATAAAATCCATTAGAAAAAAAAAATTCGGGTAAGTTTTCTACGAAAATGCCACTAGATCCGACTAGTCAAGAACTTTGACCAAAATGTAATGTCGCTGTTTTTGTATGAAAAGTTATAGTTCGCATATATAGAGGTGCAAAAACAAGTATAACATTCGTTAGAAAGAAAAGAAAAGGAAAACCTTAGGTAAATTTCGATGAAATATGCGACTAGGTCCGATTGGAGAAGAATTTTGACAGGAATGCAATGTTGCCGATTTTGCATGAAAACTTGTAGGTCGCATATATAGAGGTGCAAAAACAAGTATAAATTTCTTTAGAAAGAGAAGAAAAGGAAAACCTTAGGCAAATTTTTATCAAATATGCCAATAGGTCCGATTGGTGAAGAAATTTGACCAGAATGCAATGTCGGCATTTTTGCAGGAAAAATTGGAGGTAGCATATACATAAGTCCATGAAAAAAAAAAAAAAAAAAAAAAAAAAAAAAAAAAAAAACTCGGCAAAATTTTGTACGAAAATGCCACTTGATCCGACAAGTCTGTAATTTTAACCGGATTGCAATGTCGCCGTTTTTGCATGAAAACTCGCAGGTCGCATATATAGAGGTGTAAAAACAAATATAAAACTCTTTTGAAAGAAAAGTGAATAAAAGAACCACAGGTTAATGTTGTATGAAAATGCCACTAGGTCCGACTAGTAAAGAATTTTGACCAGAATGCAATGTAGAAATTTTTGCACGAAAACTTGTAGGCAGCATATACAGAAGTCCATGAAACGAATGAAAAATATTTTAAAAAGAATAGAAAAAAAATCTCGGGTTAACTTCGTACAAAAATGCCACTACGTCCGATTGGTCAAATATTTTGACCGGATGCAATTTCGCTATTTTCGCATGAAAACTTGTAGGTCGCATATATAGAGGTGCAAAAACAAGTATTAAATTCTTTAGAAAGAGAAGAAAAGGAAAACCTTAGGTAAGTTTGGATCAAATATGCGACTAAGTCCGATTGGAGAAGAATTTTGACCAGAATGCAATGCCGCCATTTTTGCAGGAAAAATTGGAGGTAGCCTATACAGAAGTCCATGAAAAGATGAAAAATATTTTAGAAAGAAAAAAAAAAAAACAAAAAAAAAAAAAAACTCGGCAAAATTTTGTATGAAAATGCAATTAGATCTGACTAGTTAGGAATTTTGACCGGAATGCAATGTTGCCGTTTTGGAATTGAAACTTGAGGGTCGCATGTATAGAGGTGCAAAAACAAATATAAAATTCTTAAGAAAGAAAAGTGAAAAAAAAACCTCAGGTAAATGTTGTACGAAAATGCCACACAGTTCGACTCGTGAAGAATTTTGACCAGAATGCAAAGTCGAAATTTTTGCACGAAAACTTGTAGGTAGCATATACAGAAGTCCATGAAACGAATGAAAAAGATTTTAAAAAGAAAAGAAAAAAAACCTCCGGTTTATTTTGTACAAAAATGCCACTACGTCCGAATGGTCAAGAATTTTGACTGGATGCAATGTCGCCGTTTTCGAATGAAAATTTATAGGTCCCATATATAGAGGTGCAAAAACAAATATAAAATCCATTAGAAAAAAAAAATTCAGGTAAGTTTTCTACGAAAATGCCACTAGATCCGACTAGTCAAGAACTTTGACCGAAATGTAATGTCGTCGTTTTTGTATGAAAAGTTATAGTTCGCATATATAGAGGTGCAAAAACAAGTATAACATTCATTAGAAAGAAAAGAAAAGGAAAACCTTAGGTAAATTTCGATGAAATATGCGACTAAGTCCGATTGGAGAAGAATTTTGACAGGAATGCAATGTCACCGATTTTGCATGAAAACTTGTAGGTCACATATATAGAGGTGCAAAAACAAATATAAATTTCTTTAGAAAGAGAAGAAAAGGAAAACCTTAGGCAAATTTTTATCAAATATGCCAATAGGTCCGATTGGTGAAGAATTTTGACCAGAATGCAATGTATTTTTGCAGGAAAAATTGGAGGTAGCATATACAGAAGTCCATGAAACAGATGAAAAAGATTTTAGAAAGAAAAGAAAAAAAAAAAAACTCGGCAAAATTTTGTACGAAAATGCCACTTGATCCGACAAGTCTGTAATTTTAATCGGATTGCAATGTCACCGTTTTTGCATGAAAACTCGCAGGTCGCATATATAGAGGTGTAAAAACAAATATAAAATTCTTTTGAAAGAAAAGTGAAAGAAAGAACCTCAGGTTAATGTTGTACGAAAATGCCACCCAGTCCGACTAGTGAAGAATTTTGACCAGAATGCAATGTAGAAATTTTTGCACGAAAACTTGTAGGCAGCATATACAGAAGTCCATGAAATGAATGAAAAAGATTTTAAAAAGAATAGAAAAAAAAAATCTCGGGTTAACTTCATACAAAAATGCCACTACGTCCGATTGGTCAAGAATTTTGACCGGATGCAATTTTGCTGTTTTCGTATGAAAACTTGTAGGTCGCATATATAGAGGTGCAAAAACAAGTATTAAATTCTTTAGAAAGAGAAGAAAAGGAAAATCTTAGGTAAATTTGAATCAAATATGCGACTAAGTCCGATTGGAGAAGAATTTTGACCAGAATGCAGTGCCGCCATTTTTGCAGGAAAAATTGGAGGTAGCCTATATAGAAGTCCATGAAAATATGACAAATATTTTAGAAAGAAAAAAAAAACTCAGCAAAATTTTGTATGAAAATGCAATTAGATCCGACCAGTCAGGAATTTTGACCGGAATGCAATGTTGCCGTTTTGGAATTGAAACTTGAGGGTCGCATGTATAGAGGTGCAAAAACAAATATAAAATTCTTAAGAATGAAATGTGAAAAAAAAAAAACCTCAAAGTAAATGTTGTACAAAAACGCCACATAGTCTGACTCGTGAAGAATTTTGACCAGAATGCAAATTCGAAATTTTTGCTCGAAAATTTGTAGGTAGCATATACAGAAGTCCTTGAAACGAATGAAAAAGATTTTAAAAAGAAAAGAAAAAAAACCTCGGGTTAATTTTGTACAAAAATGCCACTACGTCCGATTAGTCAAGAATTTTGACTAAATGCAATGTCGCCATTTTCGTATGAAAAGTTATAGGTCGCATATATAGAAATGCAAAAACAAATATAAAATCCTTTAGAAAAAAAAAAAAACTCGGGTAAATTTTCTACGGAAGTGCCACAAGATCCGACTAGTCAAGAACTTTGACCGGAATGCAATGTCGCCGTTTTTGTACGAAAAATTATAGTTCGCATATATAGAGGTGCAAAAACAAGTATAACATTCTCTAGAAAGAAAAGAAAAGGAAAACCTTAGGTAAATTTCGATCAAATATGCGACTAGGTCCGATTGGAGAAGAATTTCGACCGGAATGCTATGTCGCCGTTTTTGCATGAAAACTTGTAGGTCGCATATATAGAGGTGCAAAAACAAGTATACATTTCTTTAGAAAGAGAAGAAAAGGAAAACCTTAGGCAAATTTTGATCAAATATGCCAATAGGTCCGATTGGAGAAGAAATTTGACCAGAATGCAATGTCGGCATTTTTGCCGGAAAAATTGGAGGTAGCATATACAGAAGTCCATGAAATAGATGAAAAATATTTTAGAAAAAAAAAAAAAAAAAAAAAAAAAAAAACTTGGCAAAATTTTGTACGAAAATGCCACTTGATCCGACAAGTCTATAATTTTGACCGGATTGCAATGTCGCCATTTTTGCATGAAAACTCGCTGGTTGCATATATAGAGGTGTAAAAACAAATATAAAATTCTTTTGAAAGAAAAGTGAAAAAAAAAAAAAAACCTCAGGTTAATGTTGTACGAAAATCCCACTAGGTCCGACTAGTAAAGAATTTTGACCAGAATGCAATGTAGAAATTTTTGCACGAAAACTTGTAGGCAGCATATACAGAAGTCCATGAAACGAATGAAAAAGATTTTAAAAAGAATAGAAAAAAAAAATCTCGGGTTAACTTTGTACAAAAATGCCACTACGTCCGATTGGTCAAGAATTTTGACCGGATGCAATTTCGCTGTTTTCGTTTGAAAACTTGTAGGTCGCATATATATAGAGGTGCAAAAACAAGTATAAAATTCTTTAGAAAGAGAAGAAAAGGAAAACCTTAGGTAAATTTGGATCAAATATGCAACTAAGTCCGATTGGAGAAGAATTTTGACCAAAATGCAATGCCGCCATTTTTGCAAGAAAAATTGGAGGTAGCCTATACAGAAGTCCATGATATAGATGAAAAATATTTTAGAAAAAAAAAAAAAAAAAAAAAAAAAACTCCGCAAAATTTTGTATGAAAATGCCATTAGATCCGACTAGTCAGGAATTCTGGCCGGAATGCAATGTCGTCGTTTTTGCATGAAAACTTGAGGGTCGCATGTATGGAGGTGCAAAAACAAATATAAAATTCTTAAGATAGAAAAGTGAAAAAAAAACCTCTGGTAAATGTTGTACAAAAATGCCACAAAGTCCGACTCGTGAAGAATTTTGACCACAATGCAAAGTCGAAATTTTTGCACGAAAACTTGTAGGTAGCATGTACTGAAGTCCAAGAAACGAACGAAAAAGATTTTAAAAAGAAAAGAAAAAAAAAACCTCGGATTAATTTTGTATAGAAATGCCACTACGTCCATTTGGTAAAGAATTTTGACTGGATGCAATGTCACTGTTTTCGTATGAAAAGTTATAGGTCGCATATATAGAGGTGCAAAAACAAAAATAAAATCCTATAGAAAAAAAAATACTCGGGTAAATTTTCTACGAAAATGCCACTCGATCCGACTAGTCAAGAACTTTGGCCGGAATGCAATGTCGCCGTTTTTGTATGAAAAGTTATAGTTCGCATATATAGAGGTGTAAAAACAAGTATAACATTCTTTAGAAAGAAAAGAAAAGGAAAACCTTTGGTAAATTTTGTTCAAATATGCCACTAGATCCGATTGGGGAAGAATTTTGACCGGAAAGCAATGTTACCGTTTTTGCAAGAAAAATTGGTGGTAGCATATGCAAAAGTACATGTAATAGCTGTAAAAGATTTTGGAAAGAAAAGAAGAAAAAAACTCGGTAAAATTTTGTACGAAAATGCCACTAGATCCAACTAGTCAGGACTTTTGACCGGAATGCAATGTCGTCGTTTTTGCAAAAAAACTTGAGAGTCGCTTGTATAGAGGTGCAAAAATAAATATAAATTTTTTTAGAAAGAAAAGTGAAAAAAAAACTCAGGTCAATGTTGTACGAAAACATCACTAGGTCCGACCAGTGAAGAATTTTTTCCAGAATGCAATGTCGAAATTTTTGCACAAAAACTCGTAGGTCGCAAATACAGAAGTCCATGAAACGAATGAAAAAAAATTTAAAAAGAAAAGAAAATAAAAAGCTTGGGTTAATTTTGTACAAAAATACCACTACGTTTGATTGGTCAAGAATTTAGAAGGCCAAAGCTAACACTTTGATTCGTTGTAGCTGGGGAAGTGAAGAGAAAAGAAAGGAGAGAGAAAATTACCTTCTTTTGAGTATTTTCATTACTCGCGCAAAAAAAAAAATCATCTATTATTTTTGTGGCAGGAAAGTAGAAGTTCATTAATTGTGGATCGACGAAATTGACTAATGCAAGTACAAGCTCATTAATAATTAACCTTTCGTAGAAGGATGTAGACTCTAATATGAAAGAGGATAGTTTCTTCAAAAAAAAATAAAAATAAAAAAATCCGAAAGATGATAGCATGAACCAAACTTCTTGGAAAGTGTATAGACCCACAATCGAGACAAAATTGACTTTTGAAAGACTTTTATTGCTGGAAAGTAGGCGCTCATTAATTGAGATTTTGGCAAAATTGCCCTGTAAAAGTACAAGCTCATTAATCAACTTTTGTAGAGGATTTAGAGACTAGTTATGTTAACCGGACTTAATAAAAATCTAAAAACCACGTCTAATGAAATATACTATAATTTTTTTCCCAAATACGGTGAGTGAGAAGTGAGCATTGGATTCGATGGGTTCCTATACACCCTTCTTTCTTTCTTTCTTTCTTTTTTTATTTTTTATCCGGTCTGAATTCTTGGGCAAAAGGACCTAGGTGCATTATCGAACAAAATTAAACCAAGTTTTTTTTTTTTTCTTGCAAAAGATTATATGATATCTACAAGTTTCATTGCAAAAACGCCGTCATTATATTCTGATCAAAATTCTTGGCCAGTAGGACTTATGGGGATTTTTGAACAAAATTTAACCACAATCTCGTGCATCGCACGGATTAGCAACTAATTATGTATTACTTTATAATATTTGTATTTATCTCATTTTATGTGTATTATTATGAAAGTTTCATCACAAATACATGTTTCATCTTATATTAGAACCAATTTAGCTTTCAATAATTGAAATTAGAGAAATGGTTAAACCTGAACAGGTTGACATTTGATTTAAAACAATCTTATGCATCGTAAGAATTAGCGACTAGTTATATATATAAATATGTGTGTGTATTGATTTTAGCATTTTTTTTAGGTAGAAAATTCTTATTGGTTCGCATTTGGCATGTTACTTACGGTTTTACACTCATGGTTGCTCCAAGAGCTTATAAACCATGAGTAGAGCGCATTTCATGCCGATGTGGGATTGCTAGAGTAAGTCCAAAAAATTGTCATTTCTCATGTCGCTTGAAAACAAAATCTTGCGAGCTTAGCTCTCTAAAGAGGACAAACAGCTTGCAGGGTTTGTGTTCTGTAATTTGGGTTTGTGTTTGTTTCTAAGTTTGGGTTCGTGCTTGTTTTCATGTTTAATTCTTTGTCCATGTTGGGATGACATTACTGCGGGGAGAAAACGATTTGTGCAAGAAAAACCAAAATTAGGGAAAGAAAGAGACTGACGGTGAATGAGAGAGAAACTGACGTTAAGAGAGAGATGAGGCTTTTTAAAAAAGGTTCGGTCTTTTTAAGAGAGAGTATCTATCTTCTGCAGCCTAAAATATCTTCTGTATCCTAAAAGGGTGCAGAAGATAGATATTGAGTGACAAGCACACGTGAGAATCTTAGTTCTAACTGAATTTTTTTTTTTTTTTTTAATAATAGAAGTGAATTGTAAAGTTTCGCATAAAACGAAAAATAGATAAAGTAGCGAGCCAAAACTAACTAAATTTATTGAAGGAATAGAAAAAGACAACAGAAGGGGAAGGAATTAAAATCAGGTGCAAGGAAAAGGCTACAAAAGATGAAGAAATTGAGATTAAATGCAATTATACCATTCAATTATGGCATTTTCTTCATAAATTTTTTTTATATTTTTAAATTTTCTTCCCAATTTTTCTTTATATTTTTTATATTTTTTATTTAATAGTTTATATTTAAATTGATAGTTGCAAACAGTTGCACCTTATCTCAATCTTTGTGGTTGAAAATTCAGAGACTTGAGAATTCATTAGACGCACACTTTCTACAAATACGCTATAGTTGATTATTGCAGCTACTGCTACAACTACACTACACTGTTAAGGTCTATAAATTTCACATAAAGCTGCTCTTCTCTTCAATAAGCAAATCTGATAAGCATATTCAGCTTTCACATCTAACAAGATTCACAAGAGCATAAGAGAACCTTTCAGCTTATTTTTTTTTCTTTTGGGATGGCTCGGGAGGCAATTACTTTAATCTCAGCCATTGAATTGATCAAACCGACACTTCAATATTTAGAAACATAGCCGAGCTCAGTACTGTGGTCCATGTGGGGGCATAAATGTTATGGGACTTTGGTCCAAACTAGTTGCTCGGATTTCAGTGTGGCTTTCAATCTGTCTGCCCGTTCCAAGCAAAGAGATAAGCCAATGGCAATATTTAAAAACAACGTCACGGATCTGTCCCCAAAAAATTTAATTTTAATTTCTCTTTTTTTTATATAAATTTTTTTATAATAATTTATTAATTAATGTGCGACTTTTTTAATTTTTCAAAATAAGTTCTTCTACTTTCTTACATTTTTAATGATTTTGATCGGTGAATTATCACTTTTTTTACTAACTTTTTCTTTTACCAAATATTTTTTCATAAACTTACATTTTTTTTCCCCCAATTTCATAGTGGCATACATATACATGCTTTGTTTTTCTTACATATACATGTCTTGCTAACATGTTGTTTGTTGTATTTTATTTACTTTCCTTACTGTATGAAAATGATAAATTAGAAATTTAATTATGCTATGTGCTTGTGCCAAAAAGCTTTCCTCTTACCCTAAAAAAGAAGGAGAAGAAACTTTCCTCTTCAATTTTTCTAAATGCATAACATATCCCTCATTGTCATGATTATTATTTGGCAACTCTAAAGTATACTCTTTCTCTCGTACAGGGACTCCACCTATCATGGGACCCATCCAATTGGAGCTCGGTAATAATAAAAAGATACCTCTTAACTTTAACTTTAAGACGGAGTTAAAATAGAGGTGTTTGGTTTGTATTTTCTAAAGACTATTTGTAATTTTTAAATACATTATATATATTTTCACACGAATTTTCACAAATATATTCAAATAACAACTTTCAGTTTTTAAACATGTAAAACTACCTATGTGGTCAACGAGGTGAGTTGAAACCCTCCTTGTAGCCCTTCTTGAAGAGTAAAATGTGCCATTGGAAGACGCAAAGGTTGAGAAAAAAAAATAAGATTCAATAAGTAATGTCCAACAGAATTACGATAAAAATCCTGTCCAGCGATGGCAAGTATCTTCTTTGTCTGGAATTTGAACCTTTTTTTTTTTCGGGAAATAAAATTTCTCCGTTGTTGGTCGAAAACTTGTACATAACATATTTATAAGTTCTTCAGCAAAAAAAAAAAAAAAAAAAAAAAAAAAAAAAAAAAAAAAAACTAAACTTATTTATAAGTTCCGGATACAAATTTGAAAGATATTTTGTGGGGAAAAAAAATACTCAGGTCAATATTGAACAAAAATACTACCATACCTCTAAAATGTTATTTTTTAGATCTACTCAAATTCAATACGTAAAGAATGTGTAACTTTTAAAAATTAGATCAAGTATAATATAAGTTGTATAATTTGAACCCACGTGTAGTAGTGGGATGAATTGCTGATAATGTAAGTGACGTGCCAAAGAATTTAGACCGGATAAAAAATAAAAAAATAAAAACAAAGAAAGAAAGAAGGGTAAATAGGAACCCATCGAATCCAATGCTCACTTCTCACTCATTGTATTGGAAAAAAAAATTATATTATATTTTATTAAGGAAAATGCTAACGAGTGTCTTAAGGGCACTCATTAAGAATCTATTTAAAGAAAATTTTTATTTCACTTTTATAAGAAATGAAAAAAATTGTCAAAATATTAATTTTTTTTTTTTTTATAAAAATTTTCTTTAAATAGATTCTTAAGGAGTGTCCTTAAGACACTCGTTAACATTTCCCTTCAATAAACGTAGTTTTTAGATTTTTATTAAGTCTGGTCAACATAACTAGAGTCTCCATCCTCTACAAAAGTTGATTAATAAGCTTGAACTTTTACAAGGCAATTTTGACAAAAACTCAATTAATGAGCTCCTACTTTTCTGCAATAGAAGTCTTTCAGAAGTCAATTTTGTCGTGATTATGGGTCTATACACTTTCCAAGAAGCTTCGGTTAATGCCATCATCTTTCTGTTTTTTTTTTTTTTTTTTTTTTTCTTTTTGAAAAATGTTAACATGCAAGTACCATATTTGTTAAAATTTTCTTTTTGTATGTTCTACTTAAGAAAAGAAAAAAAATTGTCAAATAAATTACTAAAAGAGATAAAATAAAATTGCCAAAAACTGAAAATCTATTAAAAATTAAAAAAATTATCTAAAAAGTTGATGATGCGTTTGGGTGCCACGGGGGGCCGCAAACATCAGGCAAGTTTATGTGGGAGGGGGAGCCAGGCCCCAAGCACTTTATCCTCTATGGGCAATGGAGGGGACGTTGGGAGTTACCGCATTGGGAGTTACCACGAGTCCCACATCGCTTGGGAGGCGCCCCCACATGTGGTTTATAAGCCTCTGGGCGACCACATGTGTACCATCACTTGGAATTCCAAGTGATGGTACACCAAGGGTCGCTCCAGAAGCTTATAAACCCTTGGTGGGGGCGCCTCCCAAGCGATGTGGGACTCTCAGTGGTAACTCCCCTCGTGGTAACTCCCAAGAGTCCCCTCCATTACCCATAGAGGATAAAGCGCTTGGGGCCTGGCTCCTCCATCGCCATAAACTTGCTGGTGACTGCGGCCTAAGGGCACCCAAACGCATCATCAAAAGTTATCCAAAATGTGTTGTTAACAGGCACCTTACGGTGCCCGTTAACACAAGTATCAAATGTGTAGAACACTACTACTTATGTATAATGAAAGACTTTTAAGAATGAAGTATAAACATGTTTTAATAGGTTGTCTGACGGCGGTGTCAAATGGTTGAAAACTCAAAAGACTTCTAGGCAATGACGTAGTTAGTGAACAAAAACATGCTAAGATAAAGGCAGACCTTTGCCCTTAAAGTCTAAAAAAAAGGTAAGAAAAGACCTATCCAAGTTGATGGGGGCAAAATTAGTAATTTCCTAAGATAATATTATATACACAATTCAAAAAAAAAAAAAAAAAAAAAAACTAACGGAGTTAGATATGTCCAAAAACAAGTAAAAAAGTAATTTGTTTTTTTTAAGAGAGAAATTTATAAATTATCATATCAAGTTATGGAAAGCTAACTTTAACTTTGACATAAAGCTGCTATTTTCTATTTCATAGACCTTAATGGTGTCGTTGTAGCAGGTTATGCAGTAGCCGTAGTGTCCAATATATTCTCAAGTCTCTGTTTAATGAATTCTCAACTGGCAGTAATCAATCTCTACGGCTTCATTTGCAGTGTAGTTGTAGGCTTGTAGCTTAAGTGTAGTAGTGGGTATGACATGATTATTGAATGTGTCAAGTTCAAATTAAGCTATTTAACCGAATGCCCCTACCTTGACACGACACACTAACCTGAATTGACACCTCAAAAACAATGAAAGCATTAACATTCAAATTGGCCAAGTGTTTGTCATGTAAATGGACTAAGGGAGTTGCTTCTCGTATTGGATGTGTTCAAAAATACCTAGCACTGCTTCAATTCCAAGCACTTGAACAAGTCATCTATTACCTACGACCACGCCGAGATACTTTTCTATCATTACTCCTCTCCCTTCGCCAAGATCCAGTCCTAAAATTCATCTATCGTCGTAGGCTTGCATGTATGAGACTTCCTAAATCCAATGGTACATGTTTCAAGTAGTGACTAGATTGTAAACTGATTGGCGAGATTCTTTTAAGGCACGTTGGAATTGAAATAATAATAATAATAATAATAATAATAATAATAATAATAATAATAATAATAATAATATTATTATTATTATTATTATTATTATTATTATTATTATTAAAAACCAAAGCCTCTGAAGCTCCCACAATTTTTCACATCATCATTTTAATTTATAATTTTTTTTAATTTTTAAAACTAAATAGTGAGAGAGTCCTAATAGGAGTCTCGCTCCCTCTTTTTTCCTCATCATTTTAATTTATTAAAAATTTTAATTTATTAAACTAAATAGTGAGAGTCCTAATAGGAGTCTCTCTCTCTTTTCCTTAATCCTAATAGGAGTCTCTCTTTTTTTTTTTTCACATGAGTCTTTTTTTTTTTTAACCTAAAGTGAGCCCTTAAAAAAAAAAAAAAAAAAACTAACGTGAGGTCTAATTTAAAAGAAAATTTTATTTTTTTTAATCCTAATTTTAACGTAAATCTTTCAAAAAGTTAAAATTTTCAGTTTTATATTATATATAGATATTATTATCTATATATATATATATATATATATAAAATCAAAGCCTCTGAAACTCCCACAATTTTCTACATCATCATTTTAATTTTAATTTTTTTTTTAATTTTTAAAACTAAATAGTGAGAGAGTCCTAACAGGAGTCTTTCTCCCTCTTTTTTCCTCATCATTTTAATTTATAAAAAATTTTAATTTGTTAAACTAAATAGTGAGAGAGTCTCAATAGGAGTCTCTCTCTTTTTTCCTTAATCCTAATAGGAGTCTCTCTTTTTTTCATGTGAGTCTTTTTTTTTTTTAACCTAAAGTGAGCCCTTAAAAAAAAAACACTAACGTGAGGTCTAATTTAAAAAAAAAATTATTTTTTAATCCTAATTCTAATGTAAGTCTTTCAAAAAGTTAAAATTTTCAGTTTTATATTATATATAGATAATAACAATAATGTGACAAGCTCTAAGAATACGAGAATGCAATTTGTAGATCTACTATCAAGATAACATAAATTAGATTGGTAGTGGATAGTAGATATAATTACAGTTAAATATTATGTAAAGTTATCACTATAGAATAGCCCACGTCGAAATGTGTTATGTGAAACCAATAATATGAAAAAAAGAATTTTTCTAAATTATTATATTGAAGAAATTAGTTATTTTCATTCATTTTCAAATTATACATTTTTAAAATTTAAGTCATATACCTTTAAGTAAAATAAGTACTTTTAATTTTTATTTAACTATCCCGTGCATCGCACGGGTTAGCGACTAGTTATACATAAAACCGAAACCTCTGCTGATACCACAATTTCCCACGTCAGCACAACACAATATTTAAAAAATAAATAATAATATTAAAAACAATATTTTTCTCTCCAAAACAAAACCCAAACCCAATACTTATCTCTTCTTCTTTTGGATAAAACCCGATCGACACAAACACAAACTCAGCAGTCAGCACGCAGGTTTACTCTTTCTAAGATCTCTCAACGCCGATCAACTCTCTTTTTCTTCCTTCAAAGAGGATATTATTTCTCCAACCACACTATGATTATACCATCATTTTGGTTTTCCTAGTTCCATGTTAATTACTGTAAACCCAATCTGTTGCTTTGACAAATGGGGTGGTGAGGGGTGATGAAGAGTTCATTGTGGGTGCAGGGCAGGGGTATATGTATATATATATGTATATTGTTAAGCAGGGCTGGGATAAATGTAGTCTTCTCTTGGTTATGGAACAGGAATACTAATGGCTGTTTGATTGGCATGGTGGGAATGGGTTTGAAGAAATTCACCTAACCCTTTCTGTTGCCTTCCAATGTAAATCAATCTTTTCCCCCCTTTATAGTATTTTACTTTTTATAGTGCCTATTGTGTTTATTATTAATATTATATAAATGTAAAAAAAAAAAATTTGTGTTGTTCATATGAATTAGAAGATGTTTTTCTTTGGAAGCAGGTGGAAAACCTGGTGTTTTTTGGAGGAAAAGTGATGATTGTGCCTCCAAGTAAGACAGACTTGCAAAATATAATAAAAGCCTGGTATCCAAATTTAGAGCCAATTTCTGAGAAACTCATGGGTTATATATGTTGTGAATTAATAGCTTCATATAGAATGATTTTTACCTATGTATTGAATGATTTCTCTTATAGAAACCTTTGAAAGGGTTAACTCTTCTCCTGTACATCAACTAGCGGGATTCCACCCCAGAAATTCTGCTGTTAGTTATCTCAGCAGATTCTCATTAAGGTATCTAAAGCTGTTATCATTGCTAATTTGCATGTTGACTTCATTTGAAGCTATTGATTCTTAATGGCAGGGATCTTCTTAAATGGTGCAAGCGAATCTTAGGTTTAGGCTTTAGCTTCAGTGGAGATGGTTTGTCAGCTTATGAGTGTAATTGCATATATCAAGAGGTTTGGCGTATTCTTATGTCTTCGGCTTCTTTTTCCTCTTCTTTCCTCAGTGGATCAAGTGATAAAATACTCTCTCTTGGCAACTGAAGCATTGTTTTATTTTCCCAGGCTGTTGATAAAAGTTTGTAATTTAATGCTAATATTTAAAAACCCCCTTTCCCACTTCTTGTTACGAAATAAATTCTCTCTTATAAAAAGTATTTGATCTATCTTTTTTAAAAAGAAAAAAAAATTAAAAAGATTCTATCTCAAGACTAAAATCTAGGCTCTATCACTATTTACTGGCATAAACGTTTACCAATCACATATATTTAGAAATATGACAAAACTTAGGTACAATATTTAAATATTGTTCATTAGGTTTTTCTTTTAAAATTCAGCCATGTGTTTTTTTTCTTATGTGATAGAAGTGTATTTTTAATTTAGTACAACTACACGATTGAATTTTATTAGGGAAACTTAATGAACAGCATCTAAGTGTTGTACTTAAGTTTTGCCCTTTGAAATATACAATAGATCACTTTGTCGACACCATCTGTAAAAATTTTATATACAAACTCCTATACTCCTAAACCCTAAAAATTACAAATATATATGTGTGTGTGTGTGTGTGTGTGTGTGTGTGTGTATAAGAATATATTAACAACTAAACTATAAGCTTAAATAAATCATAAGGGAAAACTTAATATAAATCAAATTTTAATAAATCATTTTTAAAAAATGAATGAGATGGGTGCTCATAAGGATTGGGGCTGGGCATAGAAAACTAACCCTATACTTGCCTCGTTGCCATTCTTACTTACAACCAAATCCCACAAACTTGCAACCAAATCCCACAAAGCCATTTGGCCTGTGATTATCAAGAGAAAGATAAAGAGCTACAATTTGTATTGTTATTGAGCACGTTGATATTTTGCAAATTTTTTTTTATTAGTGATACAAAACTGGATGTAGGGACTATTTTTTTTTTCTTTTTTAAATTTATTGATTTATAGATATAGTGTTAGTCAATTTGTTTAAAAGAGGCTGGTAAACAATTAAATTGCATACAGGACACGGGTTTAGAGACAAAAATAGTAAAGATTTATTTGAGAGCGAGTGCAGAGTCATGCCCAATTATGTGGTGAATTATCGAAAAAAGAAAAGAAAACAGTGAGGGTATGACTTTTTGCGTAGACAAATCTATGTGAATAGAAAAACCACAAAATCAAGTTAGTTTATACCCCTTTTGTACTATGCTCTCCATAAAAAACCAAGTTTTTACTCCCTTTTATAAGATACTGTTAAACACAAACATCTATTGAAAACGCATTGGTCTATGACACTGAAATGCTCAAGCCATTGTGCTCATTAACATCCTTGAGCTTACATAGCACAAGAATGACACGGAAAAAGTAAATTATTTTTTTTATACATGTAATGTAATCCCTCACTCACCTGCGGGATCCACCATTGTGATTAAGAGGTTACATGCATAGAATAAACCATAAACCACCTCTGCTAGAATAAGAGGCACGAGCACAATAACAAGAAAGAAAAGAATAATGAAATCATTTCAATGTGACATCCAAAGTTGTTCATCATCCAATGAAAATGACCAAGAACTTAAATTGGTCACAAGTATCACATCACTTTGTCACAAAGTGACATAACATGATGATGATGAAAAACCTCACTAAGGCATGTCCCTTTAGACCCACCCCTAGGGACAGATACATGATCACACCTGCCAGAACCATGTATTAGGTAACTCCGGGGAACTCTTAGTGGGGATCGAATTGAGGATGTCTAATTTTACAGCTCATTCCAAGCCTCCAACAACTAGGTTGCACCCTAATGGGTAATTTCATCATATAAATCAAAAGAATTTAATATGGATTGGATGTTTTCACTAGGAAAGTCAGAATTTTTTTTAATTGGAGTTTAATAAGAAAATGAAATAAACAAATGACTAACACAAGATGTCTAACTTAAAGAAACACAACCTTTTGATTATTTGATAGTACATAGCAAGCTTTAGCATTCAACAAACAGTGGCCCCTAGAAGGTCCAAAACTATAAATTGCAGGACATTCAAGATATCAAAAAATATATTCTGCCATCCAAAATAATCTTCCCCATCCTCCCTACTCAATCTAGGGTAAAAAGTATAAAAAGCATATTTGTATACTGTTAGACTGTCTACCATAAACTATATCCATCCATGGCAAAAACTAAGCAGAAAACAAGAAATTAACAGTTAGAGATTGTATTAACAAAATTACAAAAAGTTGTTATATGCACAGCACATTCGAGTTCAAGCATGGGAAAGAGAAGCCTCTATACCATCCAAGTTCATCTGGTGAGTTATACACAAAGATAGCAGACATAGATATTATCAAAAGTTGGCTCCTCTCTGTCAAAAGAGCAATCAAAAACATGGTAGTAGCTGCTAAAGCCAAGATGTCATCGATCACCACCAACCTGTGAAAAAGCACAAGTACATTACAAATGAGTAGGTGTAAATCCAAATTTAAACTTCTAGAAAATGTACCCACATTGTCCATAATTTCTGAGATCACAACTACAGTATAAAATTTCAGTATGTTGCTAGTTGCTACTTACAACCACCCCCAACCTCCACCCAATGATACTTCCTCTTCTAACTGTGCCAAGACCCCTCAGGGCTCCGTGGTAAGTTTTGGCTCTCTGAAACCCAAGATCTTATAGGACAAAGGCACTAGAGGACTCCAAAACAGTGAAGTCAATTTCTCAGAAAATACAAAAAAGGGTGAAGTCAAATACAATTGCACATCTTGTAATAAGCACACAAAATTTCTGTGATCATAACTACAGCACAAGTTTTAATGTGTTTTGCTAGGCAGCGCCCCCCCCCCCCCTCTCTCTCTCTCTCTCTCTCTCTCTCTCTCTCCCCCCTTCTCCTTCCAACAAAAGAATAAAGAACTCAATATCATGTCAGTGATTTCATTTTCTGCTCAGAAGTGAAAATTGATTATATAAATCAGCACTGATTCTAACAGATGATACTAATAAATCTATCATTTTTTGTATTCATCAAGGTCAAAGCTAGAACTCCAATACTCCATTATGAACTATACATATGCACAATTAGATGTGTTTGGCATTTTCTTAGTCAGCAGGCCCCCGGTTAGGGACAAATTGCAATAATTAACAGGATCTGAAACGAGCATCAGATTGAAGTAATACCTGTATATGTGTGTGTGTGCTTGTGCGTGTGTTGTATCATGTACGGACTGAAGGGCAAGCCTATCCATTTATTTTGGCATACTTGGCCTCCCTATCATATTAAGATGGAAAGACAACCCTTTGACAATTGTACTTCCACATTGATGATTGTATGCAGAGTTTGCAAAGAACTTACAGAACCACCTCTCTCTCTCATAGATAATTATACCCCATCTATCTCCATCTCATAACTTATTCTGATAAGTTCAAAACAAAATAGAGTTCAATAAGAAAATGCAATATTTCAAACAAATAAGTACGACATGATATGCCAAACCTACATAACACACCTTGATGGTTATACAATCCCCTGTAGAAAATGACCTTGTCTCGAACATGACCAATGCTAGAGACACAAAAAATCACAACTTTTTCATAACTTGATGAGGCAACAAGTTGTAATCGGTAGATCTCATTATGGTATTTTTTTTCTGTTTTATTTTAGATTTATTTTTCTTTTGGATGTTTTAAACATATCATTGGCTGACTTGGAGGGTATTGCAGGGAACTATCTATTCATTCATGAGATTAGATGACTAAAAATGAATAATACTAAAGACAAATCATGCGTTGATAGTCAAAGAAACTTTAATAATCTGTATATTAGTAGTGAAGTGAAATCAACTTCGTCAGAAGAGAGAAAGACAAAGACAAAGACAAACCTATTTCAATTGAGCCTCAAGAGTCCTTCCCCAAATCAACAGCCTCATCGCCGTCCGTACAAGTGGGCTCGGGAGCGCGTGGTCCGTCGACCGCCGGATCATCGGCGGCCACCGGTGACTGCTGCTCTTCCGAGCTGGCGAGTAGGGAACCCTCGGTTGGAGTCTGGAACAGGTCCTGAGGGGTACTGTCGTCTTTCTTCTCCTCCACGTCGTCCGGAGTCTCTGGCAGAGACACCATGACGATCCCCGTGGACTCCACTTCCTCTTCCATGGGCTGGGTCGGGTCGTCGGAGTCTTCGTTGGCGTCGTGGTCGGAGCATCCGTCGCGTCCTGGGGCAAACCCGCAGTGGCGTAAGTGCTCCTCTTGCGAGGCCGACACGTGGCAGAGCTCCGTAATTGAGGCAAATGGATCAGAGTCATTCCCCAAATCAACAGCCTCATCGTCGTCCGTCCAATTGGGCTCGGGAGCGCGTGGTCCGTCGACCGCCGGCTCATCGGCGGCCACCGGTGGCTGCTGCTCTTCCGAGCTGGCGAGTAGGGAACCCTCGGTTGGGGTCTGGAACAGGTCCTGAGAGGTACTATCGTCTTTCTTCTCCTCCTCTGGCAGAGACACCATGACGATCCCCGTGGACTCCACTTGGAGGTGGGTTTGGGCTGACTGGTGTTGGGAAGCAACAAAAAAAAAATACGGGGGTTGAAAGTCTGAAAGATACCGCGGGTTTTATTGAGGGAAGCTTGTGTGGGTGGAACGTGGAGTTGGGTCTCTCGTTTCAGGGCTCGAGGCAAAACCTCGGCGTGTCACGCATGTGCGTCACTTGTCCAAACGCCTTGAAATGTAAATTTTAATTAAGAAGAGATGGTTGGCATGAAGACTATAGAGACAAGCTCATTAATATTAAATGAGCTATTCCATAAGTGTGGGCTGAAACCCACCTGTGCCCCGCACCAATCATTATTCTCAAGACATATCAAGCTACAGTAAATCACTGTCCTTTGTTTCACCGGAAAAAAAAAAAAAAAAAAATCACTGTCCTTCGTGATGTTTCGCCGTCCAAGAAATTTTATTATACAGATTTGAGATTATAGTGTGTACTCTTTAAGTCCTACACGAGGTGGGATAGATATTAAACTTGAGACTGCAGCTACTACTACAACCACACTGTTTCAGTATCCGAATTCGGATCTATTAGTTGATTTTGATGAAATGATGTACCTGCCTACTGCCCCCATTCCTTGATTGATTGAATGTATTAATGAATGAAGATGATTTAAGGCACTACAGCACTCCAAAAAGAAAACTGGACAACTTTTGTGCTCATTAGAATGTGGGAAGATGCTATGTTCTTTTAATAAATGATCTTGTCTCTGTGTGTATGTGTGCGTATAATATCGAAGTTGATAACTTTATTTACAGTATATTTATGAGTTATGACATGCTTTAATATTAAAAAATTATTTTTACAAACAAATACTCACACTTATACTTGTATATGTATATGTATATGTATGTCTATGTCACTTGCCAAAAAAATGTATGTATGTAGTTTAAGGTTGTCTTGACTGGTGTATCAATACAATAGTTTGCTTAAGCTAAAAATATCTGGCTCCACCCTTGTTCACATGTATTTTGTTTAGATGACTTATTAAGTCATCTAAACAAGTTACATGACTTTTAAATAAGGCATTTAAATAGGCCGTGACAAAAAGTACATGGATGCTCATTTTAGTTACCACGTTGTAGGTTGGAAGAAATATACTTACGCCCAAAAATAAGTTGAGACATGTAGTACTTCTATTACTGATGAGGAGGATGCTGACAAAGATGTTTTTAAGTTTGCTTGAGGATATAAGATGGAACCAATGTAAGTTAGTTTGAGTTAAGATTCTAAGATGGGAAAAGGAAGGCTGACGATGACAGCTAAAATATCTGAATTATTTTGGGAGAAATTTTAATAAGATGTGGATCATTTAATTTTACATTGCCTAATAGCTTGTGCACTGTGGAACTTGGTGTTCTGTTTAGTGGGAATTACATGGGTGATTCTATGAATGGTGATAGAGTACTTGGCATGTTGGATAGGTCAGTTGGGTGAGAATAGGGAATTGAAACTTGGAAAGCTATCTGTGTTTGATGTGGTTTATTTGGAGAGAAAGGAATGGGAGCACATTTGAGGAAAGGGAGACAATGTCACAATGGTAAAGATATTGAAGCATTTATTCCAAAGGTTGAATTCTGAGAGGAAAGACTATTGAATCCAGATTCTCCCGCGAGTTTTCTTGATTTCTAGATATTTTAAATTTTAGAATACACATGGCCAGCCCTGACTAATTTGTTAAGAGTCCATAGCTGACCCTAAAAAATTTGGGGTTAAGGCTTTGTTGTAGTTGTTGTTGTACTTGTTTTTTGGCATTTATTCTTGTATACAGCCCATGTCATTGGGTAAAATTCTTTTCATTTCTTCCATGAAATATTTATTATATATAAAAAATAATAATAAGATGTAAGATGTAACTACTGATAATGATGAGAGGAAGTTAATACTGCTGTAGTTTATTTTGTATATTCTAAATTTCTAATATACTTGATATCCTTTGATCGGTGGATTTTTAAATGGCATGGTAATATTATATCTTTAATACCAATTAATTTGAGAAATGTTGATATTGAAAATAATTTTGATATTGTGCTCGCTTTTTCAACCTACACCAATGGGGTAGAACTATTGGACTTCTTTTCCTCACTGTCCTCCCTTTCTTCATCCTTTTCTGTTTCAATATCTTTCAAATAAGATCACTTGGTAGGCCAGAAACTTGGACCTTCAAGTATTATTTTCTGCCTTTCTGATTTCTGTCTTTTCTTATAATAGTCACTGTCTCTTGCTACTTCTAAAGTTTTTTAATTTACTATTTTTGTATCTTTCTAATTCTTTTTTGGACATCAGAAATAATATATGAAGAAATTTTCTTTTGGATTGTATTGTATATGCTCACTGCTACGGCTTTTACGAATTCTGGAAGTCATGAATCCCCAACCACATAGTACCATTTTACTGATAGTCTTGTAATTGTGTAGGAAGCTGGAATTGATGTGCGACTTTGTGATGTTGGTGCTGCAATTCAAGGTGTACCAAGGTATGACATCTGTAGTAAATGTATATATGTGTGTGTGTGTGTATAAAGTAAAATGGAAAGAGTATCCACTCTACAGTGTGTGTGATGCAACTGTTATTATATAGTGTATGATATCTTTTATGTCTAGAAATTATGTCTAAAATGTCATGTGGATATATTTTGTCATTAAGTGGATGTTGGCTCTTGTTGGCAGTAAAGAGTATTCAAAACTTGAACGGACATAGCATTGGGCGCTATGAGATCCATGCTGAGAAATCTGTCCCTATTGTGAAAGGAGGAGAGCAGACGAAGATGGAAGAGGGCGAATTTTTTGCGATCGAAACTTTTGCATCAACTGGTAATTGTTTTTGCAGTGATGCAATCTGACAAGAAATAGTTTGCAGTTAATGTATATTGAGACCTGAAGTACAATTAATTGCTTCTTGTTATGTTCAGGAAAGGGGTATGTCAGAGAAGATCTAGAGTGCAGCATTTACATGAAAAATTTTGAAGCAGGTCATATCCCATTGAGGTTGCCCAGGGCAAAGCAACTGTTAGCTACAATTAACAAGAACTTCTCCACATTGGCCTTCTGCAGACGGTATTTAGACCGCCTAGGGGAGACTAAATACCTTATGGCACTAAAGAATTTATGTGATGCTGGCATTGTTCAGGTATTTCTCACCAATTGATTTGTATGTGGTCCCTCTTTCCCACAATAGATGATAACATTTTCTTTTTGGGTTGTCTCAATATATATGGATATATTCAAAATTGAAAGTTCAAAAGTGAGTTTAATTTGCTAAAGAATATATTTATTCCAAAATATATAGACTATGAAGGGCCAAGATAGAATATGATAGGATTGTTACTTCATATAGTAGGTCCATGAGCTACATCTTGATGTAGTTTTTATTGCCACCATCTTCTACAAGTTAACTTCATGGATATTGATGTCAAGTGCTCTCTTAATTCTTATCCTTTTTTTTTTGGCAGCAATATCCTCCGCTCTGTGATGTTAAGGGCAGTTATGTCTCTCAGTTTGAGCATACCATCTTACTCCGGCCAACCTGCAAAGAGGTCATTTCCAGAGGCGATGACTATTGATGGTGATGGAAATTAAATTTTGGCACTGAATACCTACGTGGATTCATGTTCAAACTGTTGTGTTTGTTTATTAACTTTACAACTATAATGAACTTACTGAAATTCTGATAGTAAAGAACACACCGATCACTAGTTTATACTCTTGGTATTTGACATGTGATTCCGGTTGTTTAACTATAATCCTATTACACTCTAGGTGCAGACTCCTTCCAAAAAAAAAAAAAAAAGAACTAAAACCTCCAGGTGAATGTTAACTGCTAATGGTGACTGGTGAGATACCAATAACAGTTTATTGAATGGGTGACTCTTATTGTGGAATTATGCTGCATAGATGGTTTAACTATCTTGGTCTATTGTTTAAAAACCATCTGCAGTGGGATTTGTTTTTACAGTTTTCTAAACAAGCAAGATTTGGTTGGGTTCAGCATTTGAACTAGAATGTAAAAGTTAACAAATGTCTTAATAACATTGGTTTAGGATATATTTTTACCAACTTTTTATAGGAAAAGAAAAAAGTAACTAATTTTTTTGATGTCTTTTTATACTTTTCATAAAATTTGTGTTAAAACATTTCTAAAATAGTTTATTAATAATTACTTTAAAGGTATCTATTAATGGGACCTTAAATTAAAATACAAGAAATATTTTGATTAGAGATACCAAAACTATTGGTAGGGTGAGGCAAAAGTTGAGTTCAAGTATCCAAATTAAGTTTCACACGTATATACGCTTTAAATTAAAAATAGGAGAATTTTCTAGCTATAAATCAAAAAGATATACAAGAACTATGGAAAATTTTGCTAAATAGCATGATTTTTGAAAATTTGTTCTAAATAGTACATAGTCAAACTTATTTAGTTACGTAGAATGTTTTTTAAAACTCAAGTTTATGTTATGTAACATGTTTTTAGAACTCAAGTTTGTCATTGAAACTCGAGTTAACCAATCTTGAATTCCAAACATTATGTTTGATCAAGTTATCATAATACTTGGAATTCCAATTTGGTAAATACGGGTTTCGTTAAATTACTTTTTTTTCTTAATATTTTGCAAAAATTATACTACTTGGCAAAAAAAGCCCAAAAACTGTGGGTCACTGAAACCAGCCCAACTAATCTCCCATTTAAATTCAAAAAACTTCACAGAGCGCTTTACCGGTTAGACTTCCATGGCAGCAAAGCCCTAACCTTTCAAAATTCTCTCAAAAATCATCACTTTGAATCATCATCATCATCATCGACATGGTCATGGTCATATCGTAATGGACGCAGACATTTCCCGGTGGATTCTCGAATTCCTAATGCGAAGCACGGCGGTGCCAGACCACGTCATCAAGAAGCTCCTCCAAGTCCTCCCGCTCTCCTCCGCAGCCGCCGAAGACACTCGGTTCAAGAAGGCGGTCCTCCTCCGCACAATCCAGTCCGAGATATCCGACGCAACGGTCACCGAGACGACGCTCCAGGCGCTGGAACTGATCGAAGAGATGGACCGAAACGACGGTGTGGAGATCGGTGAGTCATTGAAGGCGGCGTATTTCGCGGCGGCGGTGGAGTGCACGGTGAAGTACTTGGCTTTAGAGGGAAGCAATGGGAAGTACTTCGAGGCTTGGGCACTCATGGGCCCTTCCTTTATTGAAGCAGCGGCGGAGCAAGAGGCGGCGGCCCGGGTTCCGGAGTTGGCGGCGAATGAAGAGGACAAACTTGCAGCAGGGAAAGGTAAAGTTTCAAACTTTACCATGACTGCACGCTATGTGTTGATGATTTTGTATTCTCAATGCTCATAATAGAATGAAAATGTTCGCATTCTCAATGAACTTTACACTGGTCATGGTATGTATGTGTTGTAATGCATTGGTGACTAAAATCTAAAAGGTGTTTAAGGAACACCCATCAAAGGACAAAAACGACAATGAGGCGCATTGCGAGGAGTAAAGCTTATGGTAGCAACTTGCTTTAGTTTGTTTTTAGTATAATTCAGTCATTCAAATTAAAGATTAGCATCTATACTCATCAATTTTAGAGTGAAGAAACACTTGCAAGTTAAAGAAACAAAATTGCCCTTAAAATGGAGTCTCCTATCTTAATGTATACTAGGAGGTGGCCGACATTGGAGGCCAAACTTTCTTTTTTACACTTCAATACGTGTTTAAAGTTCAGTTTAATTACTTCTAACAATAACCTTCTTAAAGTTAAAGTTTCATATTTTTAAAGGTCCCTTTGAGTAGCAGGCACTCTAGGTTGCACTGCCTCTAGCTCACCTTCACACTTCTTATATGGACAATTAAAATGCAACTGCCAGAAGTCATTCTTTCTGAAATGCTATCTATTTTCTAATAACTCAATCGAATTAAACCAAATTGGGTAAGTATTACATGGTCAAAATCTAAGCCAAAAACTCATGCATTAAAATACACAGCTCACAGAGAGGCATTTCATCTGACAGTTAATTGCTAAACCAACCCAGATCACTAAACCTCACATATAACTCAAAAAATTGAAAACTTTAACAACATTGCCACTCCAGTAGATATAGACCTGTCAAAGCTGTCGACTTTTCCAAATTGAGGATTGGTTAAATATATACGTAATTATGGTCATCCTTCTTCTTTCATGCTCCATGATCAGATTAGTCACTACTCAAGCTTGTTAATATCATTTTTGAGCTTCACATTTATATAGTTAAGGATTTTTTCTTCCCTTTTGACTTTTTTGTGTTTGCCTTTCATTTTACTCAGAAATACATAAGGGGAATGTGCTTCCTAGACGCAAGCACAGTGCATGCCATAAACGCTCTAAAGGAGGAGTTAGGATTGTTGAAGAAGAGGACACGGACGCATTATGTAGCAAAAATGATTCCTTGCCTACCCCTGAAGTTAATAGGACAAAAGAGGCACTTAAATCCAGTTCTTTGGAGTTACAGGCAGTGGTGAAGGACCCTCACCCTGATGCATTATGTATATCCAGTTCTTTGGAGTTACAGGCAGCAAGTGAGATGTGATTCTGGGGTTGCTGCTTGTCAACATGGCTTAGTATATTCATTGGTTGTTTCATTGTGATTGTGAATTAGATTCAAGGATCAATATTCTAGTAGGTAAAGTGGTGAGGAAAGAGAGAGTATGTGAGAGACAACGTGGCTTTTCTTGTTGATTCAACTAGTAACTTGCCCGTGCGATGCACGGATAATATTATAATGTTTTATGTAATTGTTTTTTGAGAATGTTATATATATATATTATATATTATAACATATTTGTTATAAAACTTTGTTAGCAATGAGTTCAAGTAATGAGGGAAAAAAAAAAAAAAAAAAAAAAAAAAAAACAACAACAACAACAACTTTGGATTAATATTGTATAATTAATAAGAGTTTATAAAAGAATATTAATTCATTCCATATTATTGATCTTTATTATGTGATGTAATAAAGAGCTTCACTATGAATTTTTTTTTTTTTTTTTTAATGCTTTGTTATTGTGGTATGGCGACTCTTGTAAAGCTTGTTAAGGGGTATATTATCATCATCTATTTCTTCATCTTCAACATTTAAAGTTTGGTCCTTCTCTATTTGTTCAATTTTTGAGTTTTTATCACTTTTTTATTTTGTTTCATTATTTGTGTTAATTACTAATGAATTGGCATTAGATCGGAAGACTCTTGACTGGATTTTACAGAGTTTGGACTTGTGGATTTGTTGTCGCTAAGATTTTTATTAGTTATTTGCATTTATATTAAATTTTAGCGATTTGACCCATTCCAATGGATTTTTCTCCAAAGCATTATAAACACAATTTCTAGTTCTAGCTTTGGAATTAATGAGCTCCTTTCTAACTGGTTTCATAGCTTTTGCCCACTTATCAAAACACAATTAATGAGCTCTTTACCATTGTTCAAACATAAGTGTTTTGCAACCACCAGCTGCATGATGCATCTAAAAATGAACCAAAGATTTGCTTTCTAGCAACTGAAAGCAGTTGAGAGTCATAAAATTAGGGTATTAGTATCTTATGAACATTTAAGACTATATATAGGTAGGAGGCGTTTGTTACTATTGTTTATCGTGACTTGCTAGTGGCTTTAGAACTCGCCACGTGGTCTTGATGATAACTCCATCAGTTCAGCAAATTTACATCATTTAATTTTCATCACTTTTTTCTGTACGTTTTTTATTTGGTTGTGCAGGACCATGAAGGAAATGACAAGAAGGCAGCCATATTCTTTAAAGGACTTTGTTAACAAGTGCTGCCTATTAATGAACCAGCTGTGGTTCATTTATGACTCGAAAATGGTAAATATAGCTCAAATGTGTATTCCAATGACGAAAGTAGTCTTCGTAGAAGCCCTGACCATAGGAACGTGCCTCATAAACATAAGAGAAGGAAGAAAATCCAAAAATATCTAAAGAAAAGCTGCTACCAACGCATTGAATGCACTGTAACTACTTTTCTGGCCGCATTTATGTGGAGGAGACCCCTGAATAGTACTGCCTTGGCTACCGCAACTCACAGAAAACCAAAAGAGGATATCTGATGGGATGGGCACTCAAGTGAGGTCTCAAATGATCAACAAGTGTAGGATTAAGATGGCTAAGAAGGTACTATATAATGTAAAGCAACCCTTTATGAAGAAGGGGAGAGACAAAAAAAAAAAAAAAACACAATAGTAGAAAGAAAAGAAACTTGTAGTGAAGTTACGAAGGCAATATATAAAGAATTAGCCTCCTCAGACATAGCTGAGGACGTACTCCTTCCGTACATTTGTCATCTTTATTCCTTCCATTGTGAAGTACTAATCGGTTGTGTTAACTCACTAAAACCCAGTATTCTAGCTCATTCTCTACAAATTTATTGCTTTGGGCTCTTTGGGCCTTAGTCCATCTCTTCTCTAGGCTAGGAGTTCGAAGCAGGTCCTTACATATAATTTTATCACTTTTGATGTTTTGATTGATATTGTTCTTTTTTGAAATGATCTATATTCTTCTAACTATTGTTATTATGCATTATAGTTTCCTAATTTCTTTTGGTACAACTAAATTTTTTAAATTTCTAAGTTATTATTCAAATTCTCATTCTCTTAAGGAAATTATTATGATAATCAAAACTTTTCATACAATTGTGGGAGCTTCAGAGGTTTCGGTTTTTAATATATATATAGATAATAATAATAATAATAACAATAATAATAATAATAATAATATTATTATTATTATTATTATTGTTATTATTGTTATTATTATTTATATATATATTAAAAACCGAAGCCTCTGAAGCTCCCACAATTTTCCACATCATCATTTTAATTTATAATTTTTTTAATTTTTAAAACTAAATAGTGAGAGAGTCCTAACAGGAGTCTCGCTCCTTCTTTTTTCCTCATCATTTTAATTTATAAAAAATTTTAATTTGTTAAACTAAATAGTGAGAGAGTCCTAATAGGAGTCTCTCTCTTTTTCCCTTAATCCTAATAGGAGTCTCTTTTTATTTTTCACGTGAGTCTTTTTTTTTTTTTAACCTAAAGTGAGCCCTTAAAAAAAAAAAAAACTAACGTGAGGTCTAATTTAAAAAAAAAATTATTTTTTTAATCCTAATTCTAACGTAAGTCTTTCAAAAAGTTAAAATTTTCAGTTTTATATTATATATAGATATTATTATCTATATATATATATATATATAAAACCGAAGCTTCTGAAACTCCACAAATTTCCACATCATCATTTTAATTTATAATTTTTTTTCATTTTTAAAACTAAATAGTGAGAGAATCCTAACATGAGTCTCTCTCTCTCTTTTCCTCATCATTTTAATTTATAAAAAAATTTAATTTTTTAAATTAAATAGTGAAAGAGTCCTAATAGAAGTCTCTCTCTTTTTTCCTTAATCCTAATAGGAGTCTTTTTTTTTTCACGTGAGTCTTTTTTTTTTAAACCTAAAGTGAGCCCTTAAAAAAAAAGAAAAAAAAAAACTAGCGTGAGGTCTAATTTAAAAAAAAAAATTTATTTTTTAATCCTAATTCTAATGTAAGTATTTCAAAAAGTTAAAATTTTCAGTTTTATATTATATATAGATAATAACAATAATGTGGCAAACTCTAAGAATACGAGAATGCAATTTGTAGATCTACTATCAAGATAACATAGATTAGATTCGTAGTAGATAGTAGATATAATTGCAGTTGAATATTATGTAAAGTTATCACCATAGAATAGCCAATGATATGAAACCAATGATATGAAAGAAAAAGAATTTTTCTAAATCATTATATTGAAGAAATTAGTAATTTTCATTCATTTTCAAATTATACATTTTTAAAATTTAAGTCATATACCTTTAAGTAAAATAAGTACTTTTAATTTTTATTTTACTAATAGAAATTTTTTTATTATTATTATACATAAAACCGAAACCTCTGCTGATACCACAATTTTCCACATCAGCACAACACAATATTTAAAAAATAAATTAATTAATTAAAAACAATATTTTTCTCTCCAAAACAAAACCCAAACCCAATATTTATCTCTTCTTCTTTTGGATAAAACCCGATCGACACAAACACAAACTCAGCAATCAGCACGCAGGTTTACTCTTTCTAAGATCTCTTAACGCCAATCAACTCTCTTTTTTTTCCTTGTTCTTCTTCACAATTTTCCACCTCTTTTTTTATTTATTTTTTCTTTCAAATTCATTGTTGATTTGATTTTTCTAACCTCAACAACGACCAAACAACCTAAACCTTCGATCTCTCTGACCCAAACACAACAGTGGCGTGAACCCTCTTATTATCTACCCTCGACCCTTATGAACAAAGGTACGCATGTTTCTACCCCGACTCTGGCACTCTGGAGTTGTGAGCCATACTAACTTAACCATCAGAGGGTCGTTGGCCGGTACCACGCCGGTACTCCCCCTTTGAGGTTCTTTCTACTTGTGCAGGTTTACCCGGAACGCGTGTAGGCCTAGCAGCTCACTGAGGGTGATTTTCGACATCATCACATATACTTTGAAAATTTAATGCTTCCACCCTCAAAGGATGCTTCCATGAAGTCCATGATCGACTTTTGCGGACTATCCAGAAGTAGAAATGCAACCATACGCTTCCAACTCAATGCATCTCTAACACAGCGCTTCAAGTTTTCCTTCTCATGGAACCGACCATCTGCAAATGATCAAGACAAGCTGTTGTAATGGGTTCTGTCCAGATGGAAGTCGTGCCTTTGCCACAGCTACATCCAACATGTTCTTCAAATACGTCAACAGATCAACCACTGGTTCATCCGCAATGGTATTCTCTTGTTTGAATGTCAAGCTGGAGATCATCTTGATCCCAGCCTCTCCAGTAAACGACTGATCAAAATCATGCAGTAACCTAATGTTCCCCTTCTTTCCAAAGCTTGTAACAGCCAAGTTTCCCATTTTCAGTTGAGACATGTCACGACAAACAGTTACTAGAGCCTCAATGGCAACATCACCACCACAACTCTCAGACATTGAGGGAACTGACTTTTTGGTTGATCGTCAGTGAATCTCCCACTATTTGATGAGTCAACCACCTTAATATCCATTTCAGTAGTATTAGTGGAAGGTAAGCCCTTTAAAGGAGCAAAGTCATTTTGAGCAACATTGCCGCTAGACCAGTTTGATTGTGGTGCTATATTTCTTGAATCTGGTGCCCAAGAGTCACCTTTTGGTTGTGTTGCAGATTCTGCATTGGGCACATGATCAGAAATAAGATCAGAAATTCCTGGCTTGAACATATCATTACTTGGTTTGGTTAAATTCTTCCCAACATTCTCTCCATGATCTCTACCAGGATCATTCCTTTCATTTTAGTATTTCTGAGAAAGTTTTGAAAGAAGAAGACATTCAAGGCGAGATGTAGAATCATTTATATATCATGGGCAAGAAGTTATAACCGTCCATAAACTGTTTTGAATAATCACAAACATTAGCATTTCTACTCCCAAATATATATATATATATATATATTAATTTGAGATTTTTTTAAACCCTATTTAGTTGAGAGAAAGTGACAAAAACTGTGGCAGCGATGTAAAAAAAAAAAAAAAAAAACCTTTACATAGGAGCATTGTATTTTTGGCTGGTTTTAAGACTTTACCCGTGATATATAAATGATTGTAACTCTCACTTTGAATATCTTCTTCTTTCAAAACATTCAATGGAAAATTAAAAATTCTTTGGGACTTCTCCAAAATTTTTGTATTTAGAACTTAATAAACTTGTTTGTATCCTAGGAACAAATTTGTAGTAACATTTTAGTAACTCTTCTGTGGGTGCATATATTGTCTAAGGATAACGTTTCGTTATGGCTCTAAATTCTCAAATGTTTTGTTTGATTATTAAATCACAATATTTTTCAATTATATTTTTTGGTTGTGAAAATTTGATGTTTAGTCCCCCCCCCCCCCTTTTTTTTATTTTTATTTTTAAATGTGAGAAGTGTTACTTCCACATTAGTAGAACTAAAGTGAAAGAAACTATGGCAATGAAACTAGAAAAAATATGTTTAGAGAAGCTTGTATGTACGATAGTTGTATGTAATACGTACGAGATTTTCAGGCTTCTTTTGCATCAATATTTCCTGAGAGTTTGTACAAAACTCGACCGTACGAGTGTTGTAGGGGATTCAGCAGAATTTACGAATTTGATAGTTTTTTTGGAGAAAGTTTGTTCCATGCGAAATGTAAACATTTGTGAATATTTGAAACAGCTTTTGGATGGTTATAACTCTTCACCCGTGATATATAAATGATTCTAGCTCTCACATTTTGTACCTCTTTCAAAACTTTCTAAGAAACACTAAAAATCGTAGGGGACTTCTCTAAAATTGCTGTATTTAGAACTTAATTAAACATAGTTGTGTTCTAGGGATAAATCTGAAGTAACATTTTAGCAACTCCTGTGCGGGTGCATATAGTGTCTAAGGATAGCGTTTCGTTGTGGTTCCAAATTGTCAAATGTTTGGTTTAATTATTAAATCACTATCTTTTTTTAATATTTTTTTGGTAGTGAAAATTTGATGTGTAGTTCCCTTTTTTTTTTTCTTTTTTTAAATGTGATAAGTGTTACCTCCTCTTTAATAGAGGTAAAGTGCAAGGAACTGTGGCGATGAAATTAAGAAAATAAAAAGTTTAGAAAATCTCGTACGTACAAGATATGTATGTACGATGTACGATATTTTTATATATCTTTTGCATTAATATTTCCACAGAGTTTGTACAAAACACTAACATATGAGTGTTGCAGGTGGTTTTGCATAATTTACGAATTTGAAAATTGTTTGGACAAAATTTGTTCCAATTGAAATGCTGATGGTTGTGAATATTGAAAACAGTTTATGGACGGTTATAACTCCTTGCCCATGATACTAAAAATCCCCTAGGTCTTCACCAAAATTTCTATTTTTAGAACCGAATAAACTTGGTTGTATTCTTGGGATTAATTTATAGCAATTAACCTTTTAGCAAATGTTGTGTGGGTGCACACATTGTCTCAGGAAAGCATTTCATTGGGACTCCAAATTATCTAATGTTTTGTTTCATTAATTATTGAATGACTATATTTTTTAATTATATTTTTCAGTATAGAAAACGAGATGTTTATTCCAAAATTTATTTTATGTGAAAAGCATTAATTCCTGTTTAGTAGAGGGAGAGTGACAAAAAATGTGGCAAACAAATGACAAAACAAAGTTTAAAGAATCTCGGATGCACGAGATTTGTATATAATAGGTACGAGAGTATCTAGTTTCTTTTCATAAAAATTAATTTTGGGCTCTACGAATTTCGTACGTACGAGGTTTGTGCGAGGCTATGCTGAATTTACGAATTTGACAGTTTTCAAGCCAAAAGTTGTACAAATTGAAATGAAAACTATTGTGAATATTGGAAACAGTTTTATTTTTTATTTTACGGTTTTAAGAGTTTCCAGTGATATATAAATGATTGTAACTCTCACTTTAAATGTATTTTTCTCTTTCTAAGAAACACTAAAAAACTCCTAAGAGCCTTGTCCAAAATT
This sequence comes from Lithocarpus polystachyus, assembly GCA_033629205.1. Lineage (NCBI taxonomy): Eukaryota > Viridiplantae > Streptophyta > Magnoliopsida > Fagales > Fagaceae > Lithocarpus > Lithocarpus polystachyus. The sequence goes on from CM066167.1 coordinate 65,186,935, forward strand.
GCGATTTTTGGAACGTAATACACTAGGTCATATCCTGGAGATAAATTCACAATACCTTTTATCATGAGTGCATATATTGTTGCATATCTTTGTAGCTCCAAATTCTAAAAAATTTTGTTTGATTATTGAATCACTAAATTATTTCTTTATGCAAATATAGTGAGAAAGTGCTGTCCACTCCCAAATATATAAATATATATATATATATATATATATTAATTTGAGAAATTTTAAATACTATTTAGTAGAACGAAAGTGACAAAAACTGTGGCAGCGAAGTAAAAAAAAAAAAAAAATCTTTTACATAGGAGAGTTGTATTTTTGCATGGTTTTAAGACTTTACCCGTAATATATAAAAGACTGTAACTCTCACTTTGAATATATTCTTCTTTCAAAACTTTCAATGGAAAACTAAAAATTCTCTGGGACTTCTCCAAAATTTTTGTATTTAGAACTTAATAAACTTGGTTGTATCCTAGGAATAAATTTGTAGTAACATTTTAGTAACTCTTCTGTGGGTGCATATATTGTCTAAGGATAACATTTCGTTGTGGCTCAAAATTCTCAAATGGTTTGATTATTAAATCACAATATTTTTCAATTATAATTTTTGGTTGTGAAAATTTGATGTGTAGTCCCCCCCCCCCCCCTTTTTTATTTTTATTTTTAAATGTGAGAAGTGTTACTTCCTCGTTAGTAGAACTAAAGTGAAAGAAACTGTGGCAATGAAACTAGAAAAAATATGTTTAGAGAAGCTTGTATGTACGATAGTTGTATGTAATACATACGAGATTTTCAGGCTTCTTTTGCATCAATATTTGCTAAGAGTTTGTACAAAACTCGACTGTACGAGTGTTGTAGGGGATTCAACAGAATTTACAAATTTGATAGTTTTTTTGGACAAAGTTCTTTCCACGTGAAATGTAAACATTTGTGAATATTTGAAACAGCTTTTGGACGGTTAAAACTCTTCAATGTGATATATAAATGATTCTAGCTCTCACATTATGTACCTCTTAGAAAACTTTCTAAGGAACACTAAAAATCGTAGGGGACTTCTCCAAAATTGCTGTATTTAGAACTTAATTAAACATAGTTGTGTCCTAGGGATAAATCTGAAGTAACATTTTAACAACTCTTGTGCGGGAGCATATAGTGTCTAAGGATAGCGTTCCGTTGTGGTTCCAAATTGTCAAATGTTTGGCTTAATTATTAATTCACTATCTTTTTTTTAATATTTTTTTGGTAGTGAAAATTTGATGTGTAGTTCCTATTTTTTTTTTAAAATGTGATAAGTGTTTCCTGCTCTTTAGTAGAGGTAAAGTTGAAGAAACTATGGCGATGAAATTATGAAAATAAAAAGTTTAGAGAATCTCATACGTACAAGATATGTATGTACGATGTACAATATATTTATATTTCTTTTGCATTAATATTTCCACTGAGTTTGTACAAAACACGAACATATGAGTGTTGCAGGTGTTTTTGCAGAATTTACGAATTTGAAAATTGTTTGAACAGAATTTGTTCCAATTGAAATGCTGATGTTTGTGAATATTGAAAACAATTTATGGACGGTAATAACTCCTTGCCCATGATATATGATTCTACATCTCGCCTTGAATGTCTTCTTCTTTCAAAACTTTCTCCGAAATACTAAAAATCCTCTGGGTTTTCACCAAAATTTCTACTTTTAGATCCGAATAAATTTGGTTGTATTCTCAGGATTAATTTATAGTAACCTTTGAGCAAATGTTGTATGGGTGCACACATTGTCTAAGGAAAGCATTTCATTGGGACTCCAAATTATCAAATGTTTTGTTTGATTAATTATTGAATGACTATATTTTTTTATTACATTTTTCAGTATAGAAAACGAGATGTTTATTCCAAAATTTATTTTATGTTAAAAGCATTAATTCCTGTTTAGTAGGGGGAGAGTGACAAAAAATGGGGCAAAGAAATGAAAAAATAAAGTTTAGAGAATCTCGGACGGACGATATTTGTATATAATATGTACGAGAGTATCTAGTTTTTTTCATAAAAATTAATTTTGGCTTGTACAAATTTCGCACGTACGAATTTTGTGCGATAATATGCAGAATTTTCAAATTTGATTGTTTTCAAGCCAAAAGTTGTACAAATTGAAATAAACACTATTGTGAATATTGGAAACAGTTTTTATGTTTTTATTTTTATTTTATTTTATGGTTTTAAGAGTTTCCAATGATTTATAAATGACTGTAACTCTCACTTTAAATTTATTTTTCTTTAAACACTTTCCAATAAACACTAAAAAACTCCTAAGAGCCTTGTCCAAAATTGCGATTTTTGGAACGTAATAAACTAGGTCATATCCTGGAGTTAAATTCACAGCACCTTTTATCATGAGTTCATATACTGTAGCATATCTTTGCAGCTCCAAATTCTAAAACATTTTGTTTGATTACTAAATCACTATATTTTTTTTCTTTATGCAAATATAGTGAGAAAGTGCTGTCTACTCCCAAATATAAATATATATATATTTTTTTAATTTGAGAAAGTTTAAATCCTATTTAGTTGAGCGAAAATGACAAAAACTGTGGCAGCGAAGTAAAAAAAAAAAAAATCTTTTACATACGACAGTTGTATTTTTGGATGGTTTTAAGACTTTACCCGTGATATATAAATGATGTAACTCTCACTTTGAATGCCTTCTTCTTTCAAAACTTTCAATGGAAGCCTAAAAATTCTCTGGGACTCCGCCATGAAGCCGAGAAGGCCATAGGAGCAGCGAAGGCCGAAAGCAAGGAGCTCCAAGCAAAGTTGGTGATTGAGGAGCGGGACAGAAAAAGCGCTGAAGCTGGGTTGAAGACTGCTGAAACCCAGGCCGAGGACCAACGCAAGTTGCTGTATAAGACCGAGCTGGAGCTGGCGATGTCGAGGCAACTCATGTTGGATCTGAAGGCTGAGCTTCAAAGAGCCAAGGAGGCTGCGCAACTGGCCAAGGAGGCTTTCGAAGCTGAGAAGCAGGCGTCTTATCAGTTGGGCGTGGAAGAAACACAAGCCAAGCTCACTGAAGAATTGGCCGAGGCCTGCAGGGAATTTTGCGACGCGACATGGGCCGAAGCCCTTAACACCGCCGGAGTTCCCGCAGACTCGGCCTTAAGGGGATCCGAGAAGGTGTGTTATCATCCTCACATTCGTGAGGTTACAGATGATTCCCTTTTGGATGCCCCGGATGCTGCCACAGCTAAGGAAGCCGAGGTCAAGGATGCGGTTTCTGAGGTTCCAAGTGCAGCCTTGGTCGAAGGCGATGAAACGACAGCCAAGGGCGAGCTGAGCCAGAAAGATGATCCTCCTGCTCCAAAGGCCTAGAGCTTAGGATTTTCATTCCTTTGTTTTTGTGTTCGTAGCTTTTTTTTTTTTTATAATGTACGCACATTATTGCAAACTCCCAGTGCATCTTTGACTTTATAAATGAAGAAGCTTTTCCCTTTATCTGTTACGTGTTTATTTACTATGCTTTATGTTCTAATACCTCCAATTATTCCAAACAAGTCTGTGTCAACATGACGTGTTGATTCGTAGGGCTGAACATGCAATTTAACATACATTTTCTAAATCGCAAGTAGGTGTTGACTCAATTTACTTAGGAAAATTTAGTAGCGTGTTAATTTTTCCAAAGCAGGTGGTCTGAGGGGCCAGGCGTAGCTTAGGGTCTGTTTAACACTTAGAAAAATTTAGCAGCGTGTTAATTTTTCCAAAGCAGGTGGTCCGAGGGGCCAGGCGTAGCTTAGGATCTGTTTAACACTTAGAAAAATTTAGCAGCGTGTTAATTTTTCCAAAACGGGTGGTCCGAGGGGCCAGGCATAGCTTAGGATCTGTTTAACACTTAGAAAAATTTATCAGCGTGTTAATTTTTCTAAAGCAGGTGGTCCGAGGGGCCAGGCGTAGCTTATGATTTGTTTAACACTTAGAAAAATTTAGCAGCGTGTTAATTTTTCCAAAGCAGGTGGTCCGAGGGGCCAGGCGTAGCTTAGGATCTGTTTAACACTTAGAAAAAATTAGCAGAGTGTTAATTTCTCCAAAGCAGGTGGTCTGAGGGGCCAGGCGTAGCTTAGGATCTGTTTAACACTTAGTGGCCCAAGGCATATGGTCCGAGGGACCAGGTATGACCAAGGCTCCATTGACTCTTCTAATTTGGAGTGGTTAAACGTCATTCATAATGCAAAGAGTACGAAAATTGTAATGAAGCACATTCTTATTAATAATAATACCTTTTTAGGTTATTTACATTCCATGGATAAAGTATTACTTGATTTTCCAGATCCTTCAAGTAGTATGCTCCTATTCCAGCTACAAACATAATTTGGTATGACCCTTCCTAGTTCGGCCCTAGCTTGCCCCAGGCGGGGTTCTTTGCAGTTCCGACAACTTTCTTCAATACCAGATCTCCCAGCACCAAAGGCCTTAGCTTCACGTTGGCATCGTACCCTCGTTTTAGCTTATACTGATAGTAGGCTAGTCGGACCGCTGCGGTTTCCCTTCGTTCATCAATTAGATCCAGATCTTTCTCCAGTAAATTGTTGTTATGGTCAGGAGTGAAAGAGCTCGTTCATAGTGTAGGGAACCCAGTTTCTAATGGAATGACCACCTCGGCCCCATAAGTTAACGAAAAAAGGGTCTCTCTAGTGGATTTTCGCGGGGTGGTCCGATACGTCCACAACACGTGTGGTAGTTCCTCGACCCATTTTCCTTTGGCGTCTTCTAACCTCTTTTTGATTCCGCCCACAATGACCTTATTAATGGCCTCGGCCTGCCCGTTCCCTTGAGGGTAGGCCGGGGTGGAGTACCGGTTGGTTATCCTTAGCCCGCAGTAATATCTTCGAAAAGATTTGCTGTCGAATTAGAGACCATTGTCCGAGATGAGGGTATGGGGGATTCCAAACCAAGTAATAATGTTTTTCCAAATGAACCTCTTCATGTCCACATCTCGGATGTTAGCCAAGGGCTCAGCTTCGACCCATTTGGTGAAGTACTCCGTGCCGACCACTAGGTATCTCCTGTTTCCTGCAGCCTTGGGGAAAGGGCCGACAATGTCCAAGCCCCACTGGGCGAAGGGCCAGGGGCTAGATAAGGGGTTGAGCTTCCCCCCAGGTTGGTGTATGTTCGGGGCGAACCTTTGGCATTGATCACATCTCTTTACATAGTCTTGGGCTTCTCTGTGCATGTTGGGCCACCAATATCCTTGGGTGAGAGCTCGATGAGATAAAGATCTCCCCCCCATGTGACTGCCACAAATTCCTTCATGTAGTTCTTCCAGGAGAATCTCCGCCGCTTCGGGATGAACACACAACAGGTAGGGTCTGGAGAACGACCTTTTGTACAATTTATTATCCTCGGACATCCAGAACCGAGGGGCTTTCCTCCGTATCTTGTCTGCTTCCAGCTTGCTTCCAGGTAGGGTGTCGTCTTTAAGGAACTGAACAATGGGGTCTATCCAGCTAGGGCCTAACGTTACCTGATGGATGGACGATACCCCTGTCTTCGATCTATAAGGTTTCATAAGGTCTTCAACCAGGATTATTCTTGGCAGACCCTGTGCTGAGGAGGTTGCCAACGTGGCGAGGGAATCCGCGTGTGTGTTTCTACTTATGGGAATATGTAACAGGTTGAAAGAGTTGAAGCCGGTCTGTAAGTGTCTGACCTGGCTCAGATATTCCTGCATTTTGGAGTCCCGAGCCTCCATCTCTCCCTGGACTTGACCCACGACCAGTCTGGAGTCCGAGAACATATCCACTACCTTTCCACCCAACTTCTGGGTCATGATCATCCCTACTAGGAGGGCTTCATACTCGGTTTCGTTATTGGTGGCCGAAAACCCGAGTCTCAACGATTTTTCGATTGTTATGTTTTCGGGGGAGATTAGGACTAGCCCCACTCCAGCTCCATTAAAGTTTGAAGCACCATCAACATAAACCTTCCATGATGATGTTCCTTGTATGGAGGTTACTCCAACTGAATTTTCATCCATGCGCAGTCTCTCCACGTCGCTTTCCACTGGAGTTTCAGTGAACTCGGCAACAAAATCGGCTAGGACTTCCCCTTCACAGGGGTGCGGGGGGGTACTTGATGTCATTGGTCCCCAGCTTCGTCCCTCATTTAGCAATCCTCCCCGTATAATCGGTGCTTCGAAGTAAGGCTTTGAGTGGTAGCTGGGTGAAGACAACGACAGTGTGGGATTGGAAGTAATGAGGTAGCTTGCGCGTGGCATGGACTACGGCTAGAATAGCCTTTTCTAGTGGCAAATATATGATCTCTGCCTCATGTAAGGACTTGCTGACATAATATACAGATCTCTGTATACCATTATCAACTCTTATCAGCACTAGACTCACGGCGTGGATAGCCACTGCGATGTAGGCAAATAAGACCTCATCTGCCTCAGGTCTCGACATAATAGGTGGCCGAGAAAGATATTCCTTTAATTCCTGGAAGGCCACGGCACACTCCTCGGTCCATTCATAGTCCTTCCATTTGTTCAATAACCGATAAAAGGGTCTGCACCTATCGGCTGACCGTGATATAAACTGGTTGAAGGCAGCAATCATCCCTGTGAGTCTCTGAACTTCCTTGGGATTCCGAGGTGGTTGCAGGTTGCTAATTGCCTTGACCTGACTTGGGTTCAACTCAATTCCGCGATGCGTGATCATATAACCCAGGAATTTTCCAGATCCCACTCCGAAGGAACATTTGGAAGCATTAAGCTGCAGTTTGTGGCTCCTTAGGATTTTGAAGACGTTCCCGAGATGCTCGACATGCTTAGCCTCTTTCTTGCTCTTGACCACCATGTCGTCGATATAGACTTCGACGCTTTTGCCTAGATGCGGCTCGAACATCCGCGTCATCATTCATTGATAAGTGGACCCTGCATTCTTCAGTCTGAACGGCATTACTTTGTAATGGTAGTTTCCGATGAGGGTGACGAAAGCCGTTTTCTCCTGGTCTTCCAAGGCCAAAGGTATCTAATGATATCCTTGGAAAGCGTCCAGGAAACTCATCCTGGGGTGCCCTACAGTTGCATCTACCAGCTGGTCAATTCGGGGCACGGGAAAAGGATCCTTTGGGCAGGCCTTGTTCAAGTCTGTATAATCTACGCACACCCGCCATTTGCCACTCTTCTTCTTCACTACCACAGTGTTAGCTAGCCAGTCCGGGTAGAAAATTTCCTTGATTGCTCCTGCCTTCTTAAGTTTCGCGACCTCCTCTTTGACGGCATCAGAATGATCTTTCGACGAGCGCCGAGGCAGCTGTCTTTTGGGGGTAACAGATGGATTGATATTCAGGTGGTGGCAAATGAAGCTCGAATCTATTCCCGGAGCTTCATAGGTGCTCCAGGCAAATATGTCTATGTTTTGCTTCAGGAAATACACTAACTTTAATGCGGTGGTGCAGCACATTTAATGCGGTGGTGGCAACCTTTCCTTAGATATTTTTAGGGAGTAGAACACAATAACATGTTCTGGGAGTCCGTGCATTTGCTCTTCATCTCCTCGGACCTAGCTTCGTCCTCAGACATGGTTGGGCCTAGTGGGCGTCTTTAGGCCTTTACCCCTGCAAGGCCCAACATGTGATCCTGGGATTCTAGGTGTCGCGTGGCCTGGTACACGATCTTGGGCTCCTGTGCCCACAATATATATGCATATAAAAAAAAGTATTAAATAAATTAAATATGTAATTGTGTAAGTTTATAAATAAATTTTCAAGATGGGTAAAGTAGCTTGTGAGCAAGTTGGATCGTATTCTATAGCAAAATGAACCAAACAAGAACTTGTTGTCTAGTTTTTTGATGAACTCAACCATGACTTTTATTTGAAATAAAACTAAATGGACGATCCTAAATTTTTAATACTCAACTCATTTACAACCTGATTACAATAGACTTTTGATTTACTTGATGACATATGAAAACCCTCTTTAGATGTGTACTTTGTAATTTACCATTTTTTTTTTTTATAGATCTAATATGAAAAACGTTAAAAGTACTATTAGTTTTACTACAAGAAACTTACAAATTGATAATTGCTCTTTATTATCAAATCTAAACACAAATTAGATTTTGTGTAAGTAGGGTTCGAACTCCAAATTTCTTATTAGATGACAAGAGACCTTACCAATTCGAACCCCGCAACTATTTCATTTATTATATCCCTATTTAGTAAGATAATTATGTTATTCATAATTAATATATATATATATATATATAAAATTAGTGCTAATGGGTTGTAACACCAGTGGCATTTCATCTCTAGTGGTGGCATCAAGTCATAAGTTCAATATCACGTGGGTTAGTGAGTTATTTTACATAAGGAAACATGTATAATTTGATAATTTTCAAGAAAAATAACAAATAAAAAAATTATTTATTGTATCCTATTATTATAATTTAAATAAGTTAATATTCTCTTATGTAAAATCTAACATATATAATTAAGACATACATACATACATATTATATATGAAATTAAGATGATCATCCAAATTATAGAAAAATCTTAATAAAATTAAGAAAAACTTTAATAAAATTAAGAAAAACTTTAATATTATAATAAAGTAATTGGGGCATTTTAGCGGAACTTGTGCATCCTAAAAATAAGCTGAAGCCCAAAACTTTTTTTTTATATATTAGTAAAAGTAGAACTGTCGACCTGCCTTTTCAACTGCCTCTCCATTCATGTATGCACAACAATAAAAACAACTTACTACAACGAAATCATCAAAACACAAAGTAATAAAAAAAAATCTGTTAAGGCAACATTAAAATTGCTATATTTAAAATCACAAAATCCAGATAAATTTGTTTTATCATTGGAACTTGTGCGATATCATAAAAGGTCTTAAGTTCCTTTTGTTGTTTCTGCAACCAATTAACTATATCCAATAAAAGCGTCACAAAAGATGAAGTATAAAGTTTTATAATATCATACACCGTACCAAGTTAAATTCAACTTCATTATAATAACGAACAAGTAGATGATCCGGTCACAACAATAAATTTGTAAAGCAAAGCAATGATGGACAGTAGAAGCAGGTACCTCTCTTTACTCCTCTGATTTAAGAGTGCAAAGCGAATGAACAGTTACTAGACTTGAATACAATGAGCCAGATCAAAGTTGGGCAATGAAACGTTGAGCGTGAAGAATGAATCTTGGAAGCATGGTTGTCAAAATCCCGATCTAAATCTTACGATCCTACGATTTTATGATCCCATTGCCCAAAACGATCTGGATCTTTCAAGGATCTTTGCGATCGTTCGAGATCGGTAGGATTGTACGATTCTGACAATTTTTCAAACGACCCTAGTTTCTTGTAATCTTCTTTAACTTGACAGAAGGTTTAGTTGGACCTAAATGAAAAATAAAATCCCAATAAATCAAGTTTTTCCACTCTAATGTAGAGAGAGTGTCAGTTGGATCCAAATAAAAAATATCTCAATAGAGTGTCACATTTTGAGATTTTTGGTCTCTTTAAATGTTACTTACAAATAAATGTAGTGATGTGTGGTAATTATATCAGTAAATGTATAATTCTTGTGATTATTTAACATACTAATGTGTATTTTTTGTTTTTTTTCTCAGATAATGTAGGATCTTACAATTCACGATCCGATCCTACGATCTCACCTACCTCTTCCGATCTTATATAAGATCTCGATTTTAACAATTTTGCTTAAAAGAGCAAGAAAAAAGACACGTCAACACTGATAATTCACGGTGGAGAAGGTGGAAAATGGAAACAACCCGTCAGTAAATTAGTCAAAAGAAACAGTAAAAAGCCCAAGCAATCAATCAAAAAAAAAAAAAAAAAAAAGGGCACAGACAAAAGAAAAATGATGTGACCAACCAGATCCCACCACAATGAAAATCCAAAAAAAAAAAAAAAAAGGCAGAGGTGATAATATGACTTTTGACCTAAAAACTAAATATATGACCCCATTGAACAAAATGTGAGCCATCACATTCATACCGGTTTCGTTGATCAGTGAAAACAGAAAACTCTTGGCAAGTTCTTCTAAGTTGATACTAGGCTGTAATTTATGTGGTAAACATGTTTGCGCATAAATTTATACGTGAAATCAGCAAGTTCATAGTTTTTTTTTTTTTGATACAAGAGGTATTGCATAGTACGCCTCTCAATCCTGTAATTACTGTTTCTTTTCTTCTTCTTTTTTTGTTTTGTTTTGTTTTTTTTTTTTTTTTTTTTTGCTTTGCTTACTATAAATTATCCCGTAAAATTGAGCAGTCATTCAAGGCAATGCGGTGAAGCGCAAAGAGACAAGACATAAAAGGAAGCAAAACGTGTGAAGGTGGAAAAAAAAAAACAATTTTAAGGACAGATATATGGGCCATGTAGTTAACTTGGTAGGTGCGAAAGTGAAACGTTAATAGCATTTTCGATAAAAAAAAAATAAGGAGAAGAAGTTAATAGCATTTAAGATGACTTTTTAAGTATTATGTGACTGCTCAATCCTGTTAACAAAAGTTAAGAATTAAACTTTGAATCAACACTTTATAAAATATAGAGTTTATAGACTAGAGCATGATGTGACTACTCAATTCTGTGAACAAAATCAAACCTAAAGTTATTTTAATTTAGAATGGTGAGTAGTCTTATCACTGAAACTACTGATGAGACCAGGCACTGAGACAATGACAGAACCGATAACAGAGGCATAGATAGTACTGCTTAGTCATGCAAGCACACTGCTCTTTTACAACTGCAGCGCGCTTTCTCTAATATCAGCCACAGTTTTCTTCGCAAACGTGTTCACGTGAAAGAGTAACTTATTGGAAATGAATGGTGACCCAACCCTATCCCAATACCATCACAAATTGGCTAGTCATATTCGTAACACATGTAAGCCCATGCCAAAGAGGCATAATAAAAGCGTGGAGAAAACACAATTGGGCATGTTTTTACTTTTTACTGTAAAGTGTTTCAGTTTCACGTAATGCTGTCCTCTCATTTGTAATCACTACAAAAATGAAAAACTTATTATGAACGGTTTCCACATGTGTGGTGCCTACAGACTAGAAGAGTTAGAATAAAATATAATTTTATTTTTTATGTTAACTACAATATCATCTATTTTTAAAATGATATTATATTAATATTTATTATTTTTTACCTGGATGCAGCTTATAAATGCCTTAGAACATTACTATCAGATATTGAATATCAAATGTCATTTTGTCATATAAAAACTTACTTTTTTTTTTTTTACACATTATTTTACAATACATCAATTATCAGATATTCTATTTTTCCTTTCAATACATTAAAATAATATATACAACATATTAAAATAATCTAAAATAACTATAACAAGTTAAAACCCAACCGCCACAGATCAGCCCAATAGCCCACAACCAACAACCACCCCACACCGCAACAACAACCACCACAACCAATATCAGCCACCCCACAAGACCAACCATCGACCACCACTATTAGCCATTGCTATAATCCAAAAAAACAAAACACCACAACAACCACCACAACCAATATCAGCCGCTGCACCAAAAAAAAAATTAAAAAAACAACAACAACAACACCACAACCACCACGAAAAGAGGCAAACCTAACAAATTAAGTTAATTACTCACCAATATCAAATCAACCAAAAAAAAAAAAATCCATAACCAGAGAGAGGCAGAGTGAAAGGCGAACAGAGAGAAAAGGGAAGAGGGTGAGATCGACGGCAGCCTCAGGGTGAGATCGTCCGTGACTAGAGAAGGTGAGACCGTGAGTGAGATTGGCTAGATCAAGATCAGTAGCTGGGTGAGACTGTGAGTGATATCGGCGATATTGACGGCGGCTAGGCGAGATCGGCGGTGGCGGTTTCAGAGGGTGAGAGACATTGAGAGGAATCAATGAGAGGAATAGAGGTAAGAGATTTTCGATAATTCTACATAGTAGTATAATTCAACATTTATCTTTTAACATGTAGGTTGAATTTAATGCAGAGCTGTTCAGTGAACAATCAATTTGTCTTTTTACAAATTTCAAGCATCTGAGGTTCCTACATATTGAATCTTCACAAAATCATATAGATGGCATGTTATGGACTATCCATCCTGAAATGATATCAGTAAAGTTACTTTCACAACCAGACAGTGCATTCATTAAGGTTAAGTACTTTGTAATGCCTGATTGTTGATTATTTGCTATTTATGACAAATTCACTGAGATTTTTTTTTTAATGCATTTTACGGTTGCTATACGAGAACTTAATGGATAGAAAAGAAAAGCTAGAGTTTTGCAATGGCTATCAAATCAAATGTTGGTGTCATTACTTAAAAGCTGTGGAATTAATTGTTGACGAAGAAACAAAAGAAATACCTGGATATTACCAGATTCTCCACAAAGTAGCATATGATTATATGTAAGATTATGGAACGGGAGAAGAAGTAAAATTTAAGCTAACATGGTAGCTCTAGCATTTGGGTAGATTATTGGGCTCCAACAGGCCTGTCCGGAGGGAACTTTTGTGCTGATTTACTAGCTATTAGGGGAACTTTTGTATATGTATTGGATCCCCTAATTTTGTTGTAACCAATTGTTGGAGGACTATTTTTGTACTTAATTTACAATTTATATTTGTCTAATTAACTTAGAATTTGAAATATGTTTCTTTAAAAATAACTTCTACCCAAGTTGTTGGATATTTTTATAAAAAATATTTTATTTATTTAAATACTCATTTATGTGTATCAATTATTCCTTAATGTTAGATACTTTGATCGCTAAATTTTGAAATTCAAATATAAATTAAAAATTTGAATAGTTATTGATAATGGTTTTAATTAGGAAATTTATCAACTTTAACGTGATATCAATATCATAATTGCTAGAATATTTAGTTTTATGACATATATATTTCATTCTAAACGTTATTTAAATATGACATAATAACGTCATATATAGAAGATTTTTCAGCACTTAAATGTATAGTTATTGTTGAATTATTTTACGTTACAATATATACACAAATATTTACTATTTGGTTTAATGGAAAGTGGACAAAACAGATAGCAAAATTTTTGTAACATATATTCAGAAGGTTTCAAAAAAGGTTTTGTAATAATGGACCATTAAATTCATAGCATTATGCCCTTTCTTTTTGTTCTCAATGTACAAAAGTTTGGCAAAGACAACTCTTGAGTCTTGATATCTAGTTTATATTATATATATATATATATATATATATATTGATTCAATAACTTTATGGCAATTTAATTGATATAAAACCCTTTTGATTCTTTGGCTGATGACAAGCAACATGTTGGCTCTATATATATGGAAAGAAATAAAAATTTAAAATACACATTTTTATTTTTGAATTGCAAAGTTGTAAACTTTTCAAAAAACAATTTTTATTGTCCTAAACACTTGCCATCTATTTCTTCTTACAACTCACAAAAATATTCTACCTTTTACAAAATTTTCTGGGAAAAGAAAGTACCATAGAGAGCTTATATCTTACGAGCAGTGTAAGCTCGCAAGGGCAATCAGCAAAGGTGGCTGGGATGTTGTATCCTGGGGACAACGTACAGAAACTATTTGTTTAACTACATCGGATATACTATAGACGACATGATTTGTCTCAGGACAGTGACTTGGTCCACGCTTCATCTTTGCCACCTCTTTTTGGTAAAATCAAATGGTGTAATTTTCAAGAAAAATTCAGGTATTATCTCTCCTTTATTTCCAACATAAGTTGATACATCTCTACTGATGTCAAATATGCAGGGTCCAAAGTTCAAACCAATCCTCTCCATTGGAAAGTTCTGGTTCTTTCTCAACAGTGAAAGGGAATGCATTTAGTCCCCCCATACGGTAATCATGTGAGCTTATTCTTGAATTGCCACTGTTCATTAACGTACTTGATGCCTAATACTAATGAAAATTGTTGCACCATGTACCATGGCGCATCGTAAGCCGTAGCATCTCAAACCCGTTTGGCATTTTCATGGGTCCGTTGCTCTACAATTGGAATCCATACAATTTTATAGGTTGATCCTTCTTGCTTATTTCTTCATAAGTGGGCTTGAGAATTGAAATATTCTCATCAGAGATGTCCGGGCCTAAAAAGAACAACACATTCTTTGTTTTCACCATTTCTATATAATATATATAGCTAATAATCGGATTGTGGAATACAATTATGAAACTTACGCTATGTCAATGCCAACACAAATTTGTTTTATAGGTTGATCCTCATCAGAGATGTCCGGGCCTGAAAAGAACAACAAGACATTCTTTGTTTTCACCACTTCTATATAATATATATATATATATATATATTTATATATATCGCTAATAATCGATTTGTGGAATACAATTATGAAACTTACGCTATGTCAATACCAACACAAATTTGTTTTTACCCAAATTCATTTGCGATAGAGTAAAAAGACACAATTAACGTATTTAATTATGCAAAATAGAACCATCACATTGTAATAGTTTGATATTTTTGCCCTGGACCAGATATGTTTGTAGGCCCAATACAATTTTAGATTTGGCACAGGTTTGATTAACAATTACCTATGATTTTTAGACATTGACCGTTCAATGAATCATAAAAAAAAAAAAAAAAAAAAAAAAAAAATTCAAGATTTTTGAAGTCAGACCAAAGTTAAACTGAGGTTGAACCCTGATTACATCATAATTAATTTAATAATTATTTAAAATGTAAATAAATATATTAAATTAGTACAAATAGAAAAATTAACTAAAATAGTCCAATTAAATATAGAAATATATTCTTCCCAAATAAATAAATAAATGTGTGTGTTTGGGGGGGGGGGGGGGGGCGTTGTGTGTGTGGCCACCTAATTTATACCTATGAAATTATGAATATATTAATTTAAACGTATTGCATGGCCATAACGTGGTACATTTGGAAGGTAAGAATCAACCACCACGCACCCTTGGTGCGATAGTAACTTCACAAAACCTGACCCATTTGTTTTACTTGACCAGCAAAGCATTAGGGTCGGGTTTGGATTTTAATTATCCAACCCGAAGTGGGTGCGGGTTGGATGCGGGTATTAGTAATACCCACCACTAACTTGAACCTGACTTGTGTAAACTAAAAATAAAATTACAAAAAGAAAAACCTAACTATATATATATATATATATATATCACTTATAAAAAACCCTAACCCTACGTCTTATTTTCCACGACTTAATGTTTCCCCTTCTTGAGACTTTGGACTTTAACGACATAAGACGACTGGATGAGGTTAAAATTTCACATGATCGACTTGAGAGCTTAAGTTTGTCATCAAACTTTAATACTATCACAGGTCAGATTGACTGTAAAAATCTTGTTTCCTATAAATACGAAGGAAAAACAATCCCATTCTTGTTGATTAATTCTCCTAGATTACAAGATGTTCAACTTAAACTATTGACAGACTATCCTCTAGACACTTGGTGGTTTTTTCGATTAAAACAATATCTAGATTCTAGAGATATTTAAGCAACCAGGAGTTCTTCTGATTCAGAAGTTATAAACTTGCAGCTGCAGATCGAATCTTCGATGGTAAGCCTTCTACGGCCTCTTTCTTTGTCACTTGATGCAGAGACTATTAATTATTATTTTCATTAATGAGAGATTTTGGGGATTTATTTTTTCGATAATTCTACATAGTAGTATAATTCAACATTTTTCTTTTAACATGCAGGTTGAATTTAATCTAGAGCTGTTAAGTGAACAATCAATTTGTCCTCTTACAAATTTCAAGCATCTGAGGTTTCTATATATTGAATCTTTTAAAATTCATAGAGATCTTATAGATGGCATGTTATGGACTATCCATCCGGAAATGATATCAATAAAATTATGTTCACTAAAAGACAGTGCATTCATTAAGGTTTAAGTACTTTATAATGTCTGATTGTATATTATTTGCTATTTATGACAAACCACTGAGATTTTGATGCATTACAGTTGCTATTCAAGAACTTGAAAGAAAAGCTAGAGTGTTGCAATGGCTCTCAAATCAAATGTTGGCGCCATTACTTAAAAGCTGTGGAATTAATTGTTGAAAAAGAAAGAGAAGAAAGACCTGAATGCTTCCCGATTGTCCACAAAGTAGCAAAATTTAAGTTATCATGGCAGCTCTAGCATTTGGGTAGGGGAACTTTTGTTTATGTATTGAACCCCCTAATTTTGTTGTAACCAATTGTTGCTGAACTATTTTGCACTTCATGTAAAATTTGTACATCTCTTAGGAAACTAGAATTTGAAATTTTTGTTTTTATCATATTATATCACTTTTATGTGTAAATCAAGGCATAATATGCAATATAATCTAAATGTACTTTCTAAACCTGCAAACTTATTTTAAGTGTAATTTGACCCGAGTTCTACTGATGTCAAATATGCAGGGTCCAAACCAATCCTTTCCATTGGAGAGTTCTTGTTCTTTCTCAATAGTGAAAGGGAATCCCTTTATTCCCCATATGGTAATCATGTTGGCTTATTCTTGAATTCCATTGTTCCTTAAACTTCTTGATGCCTGATAATAATGAAAATTGTTGCACTATGAACCACGGCATCTAAGACCGTAGCATCTAAAGCTTGTTTTGCATTTCATGGGTCCATTTCTCTACAATTGGAATCCATACAATTTTATACGGATCGTTCTTGCTTATTTCTTCATAAATGGGCTTGAGAATTGAAATATCCTATCAGAGATGTCCAGGCCCGAAAGGAGCAACAAGACAATATTCTTTGTGCAATACAATCATGAAACTTACGCTATGTCAGCACCAACCCAATCATGTTTTTTTAACCAAATTCGTATGTAATAGAGCTGAGTAAACAGACACAATAATGTATTTAATTATGCAAAATAGAACCATAACATAGCAATCGTTTGATACTTTTTTCCTGGATAAGCTATAGTTGTATGCCCAATTAATACAACTAGTAAGTTGCCCGTGCGATGCACGGATAATATTATAATTTTTTATGTAATTGTTTTTTGAGAATGTTATATATATATATATATATATATATATTATAACATATTTGTTATAAAACTTTGTTAGCAATGAGCGAAAAAAAAAAAAAAAAAAAGAACAACAACAACAACAACTTTGGATTAATATTGTATAATTAATAAGAGTTTATAAAAGAATATTAATTCATTCCATACTATTGATCTTTATTATGTGATGTAATAAAGAGCTTCACTATGAATTTTTTTTTTTTAATGTTTTGTTATTGTGGTATGGCGACTCTTGTAAAGCTTGTTAAGGGGTATATTATCATCATCTATTTCTTCATCTTCAACATTTAAAGTTTGGTCCTTCTCTATTTGTTCAATTTTTGAGCTTTTATCACTTTTTTATTTTGTTTCATTATTTGTGTTAATCACTAATGAATTGGCATTAGATCGGAAGACTCTTGACTGGATTTTACAAAGTTTGAACTTGTGGATTTGTTGTTGCTAAGATTTTTATTAGTTATTTGCATTTATATTAAATTTTAGTGATTTGACAATTTTTTGTAAATGTTTTTATATATATTTTTTTGTTAATTTAGGAATAGTGTAGCAAAAGAGTTAATATAGCATATTAGATTGTGCATATATCTTTTTCTTCCATACATTTTTGTCAATTAAAGGTGCATCAAAAATCTTAGTAACTGAATAATTTTCAATACCATCATTCAGATTGGATTCATTCAAATGAATTAGGAAAATGCATTTTTTTTTTCTAAAATTTTCTTCAAATCATGTGAGATTCCTTCTCCAATATCAATCTACATATGAGGAATTTAATAGATATTATAATAAAAAAATTTACAAAAATTTAATAATTTAAATAAATTGTACCTTAGTTTGTTTATCAGCATTTATTTAGGATTGTCTTAGTATCTTGATCAAATCCCACAAAAGTTATTTTGTCAGTTGCATCAAAAACTTCAATTCGAGTCACGTATCTAAAGTAGTTTGCAATTGTATATATAATAGTTATACTGAAATGAATATATTATAAATATTTGGAGAGTATGTAGTTAATGTGAGTGCCTCTAACCTTGGGATAGGGAGATTTGTTTTTGTTTCACATTTTGCACACCAAAATGATCCTGATTGTGTTTTGACATTCTTTCCATAGAGCATGCACAAAATGTAATACTAACCCATCATTGTATCAATGTTGCAATACCTTAGCAGTTCACATCCTGGAATGAACTTTGAAATTAATATGTATTAGTGTTTTTAATATAATATGATGTATTATTATTTTTTCATGTAAATGATGAGTATAATTTGAAATGATTAGCAAACTTGTTTCGTAGGATCACATTCAATACATTTTATATCTGTTATTGTCTTCAAATTCTTTAAAGATAAATTCTCCTATGGCTAAATTTTTATATAATAGAATAGTAAAAATAAGTTACTATGATTTATTGGGTAACAGTAAAAATAACTTAATAAAAAGAGGTAAAAATAGCTAAATGCAAAAGTAGAGCGCCACATGGCAGAACCTCATACACTCCCGCATGAGGTCTCTGCTTTTATATATATATTGATTTTAGGTTTGGCACGGGCTTGATTAACAATTACCTTGAAATATATCATCCTGCTCGATATTTGATTTTAATATAATTAATTTGTGTGTTTGTTTTTTCAAAGCTGAGATTAAGATTTGGGCCTCTTTCATGTTTATATACCCGTTGATGTTATAGTAACACGTCATTTAAAATTTTATTTATAGAACATCATATGTTATTAGTAATAATAGTACCTCCGTGTTAGAGATTCATCCCCAATAAATGTATACTAGAATTAACCAATTCGTTGGTAGAAACATTCTTGTCCCTGGCAAAAATTAGAGTCTTGAAGAAAAATCGGACTAAGAACAAAATAAAATTGTATCAAGGTATAAGAATCATTAACACAAACAATATAAAAAATAAAAAATAAAAAAGGTAAGAAGGTTGAAGTATATTTCTTCTACGTTATACAGAGAAAGAGAAGAAAAACAGAAGCTCTAGCAATACAATTCACAATGTTAGTGATACATTATTGGCAGCAGAGGCAACCTACAATTTAGCCCAAACCCAAACCCAAACTTATTAATCCTTCTCGTATTAGAAAATTTTTTGGAGCACATATTTTTGTATAAATGGGCTGGGCTTTCCAAGTCCAAAATTCTTTTGTTTCATGCCTCCATTTGAGAATCTAGAGAGGGTGAGTGACTAAATTAAATCGTAAATGTGGAGATCACTCCTACAAGTCAAAGTATATACTTACTGAAATCGTGCATTTTAGGGTGTTATTTCAGTAGCCTCTATTTCGTGCATTGAAAAAAAATATTCGGTCATAATTTTGCGCATGTTTAAGCCATTATATAGCTTGTGCAACATATCGAATACTTGGCCAAAAAGAAAGTAATAATCAAGGTAGCTAGCATGCTTCATTGTGAGTGAAATCGGCCTAAGTTACCTATTTGTTGAGCACAAAGATCTATCTGCGCTTCTAGTAATTTGAGGATGGCCTTGATTTTCAAAGCAAAAGGCACATTTTCTTGTGTCTTGTCCCTGAAATTGCAAAATTACGGTCATTTGCATTAGATTTGTTATAATCATGGTTATGTCAATTCAATTTACTATTTTTACTTGGTAAAATTTTTATGATAATTAATAATTTATCATATTATCAGAATAAGTAATGGACCCTATAATAATATCAAAGCGTAATTAAGCTCAAAGTTCAAATCTCCAAGGCTCCAGCGCTTTTTGCCTCAAAAGCTAGGCTCATTCAAAGAAGCATGCTTCAAGCGTGCTTTTTGGAGCTTTTTATATTTTTCAAAAAAAAAACCAAAATTGAATTAAAACTATCACTGCAAAAAAATTGGCCTATTGCGACGGGCCAAAACCGCCGCTAAAGGTCCATTTGGCCTATTGCGGCGGGCAGAAAACCGCCACCTAGAAACAGCATCAGGATCCCTTTTTGGATATATAACTTCTTCAAAAGGCTCGTCGAAACTGTATATAAACATCTCACAATTATTAGATAAACATGATATAGCACATAGCCACAACAATATCACCAAAGCATACCGTTCTCTACAGCACAAGTTGAACATGAGCTATCATTACGGAGTATCAACATGAATAGTTTGAAAAAGATACGCCATTCACTACAAATAGTGAAGGAATGAAGATCATTCTAAAATTCAGAAAAAATGATGCAATGTAAGAGGAAGTGAGACAGAATCTAGAAGCTACTAATTCCAAGTACAAGGAAGTAGTTGATAAAAAGAGATGCGAGAAGATTTTCAGTGTTGGGGATTTAATGCTAGTCTACTTTAGAAAGGAGAGGTTTCTCGTTGGTACCTACAACAAGTTTAAGGACAAGAAATATGAGCCATTCTAGTTTACAAAGAAGATCAACAACAAAGCTTAAGTAGTTGCTCTTCCACCAAACATGAATATTTCTTCCACCTTCAATGTTGTTGATTTATATGAGTACTATTCTCCTGATGTGCCAGATAGTGGGAACTCAGGGTCAAGTTCTTTTCAAGTGGGGGAGACTAATGTAGAACAGACAGCACATGCCTTCCTAGAGAAGCAAGGGCGCTAGAAGTCACAACACAAGATTTAAGGGGGT
Organism: Lithocarpus polystachyus; assembly: GCA_033629205.1. Classification (NCBI taxonomy): domain Eukaryota; kingdom Viridiplantae; phylum Streptophyta; class Magnoliopsida; order Fagales; family Fagaceae; genus Lithocarpus; species Lithocarpus polystachyus. Next base: position 65,207,624 of record CM066167.1, read on the forward strand.
GCCAGTAGAGGGCATCGGGGCGACAGTGTTAGAATTGCATGAAATTTGGCAAGTTGAAGGGAAACGACATTTTGATCCATACTTATGAGTGTCGTCTAAATTTAGACAAATTACTTTGTTTAGGCCCCTTGAAAACAGTGTTTGCTATTTATAGTAATATTTGTTTTTTCTTAATAACTTTAGTTTAAAAGCCAGAATAAGGTCTTGTCTGTTTTGGAACAAATCTTAAGGTCAGTAGTTTATGATTCTGCTTTTAACTCAATTTTACTATTTTTGCTAAATTTCGGTATTTTGTCACCTAATCGTGTAATTAGTGCGAATTAGGATTTTAGATGTTTTTCTCAGTATTTATATTTTTTGTAGCTGTCAGAGGCAAATTAGTCTATTATCAATAAACAAAGATGTTTTGTCAAATTTTCTTCTAGTGGATTCCAGTTTTTATCTCCTTGTGAATTCAGGGAAACACCTTGTGGATTCGAGGTTTACTACTAGAAACTAACAGTTTATTTTCTATTCCATCAAGAGAGTATCGTGTGTGCCTTCTTCAAGCTTCCGTGACATCAGTATCAACTCCCTCCATAAAATTATACTTTTTCAATTCACAATCAAGCGAATTTAATTCCTTAGCAAAATTCACACCCTTCTTCCACTGACCCTCAAAACCCGGAGGAATATCCTCAGCAGCCCGAGTATCTTTAGCCACAATAGGAATAACATTAGATAAGGGCGTGGAAACAAGACTTACCTTAGGGGGCATCATTGAAGCTTAATGCTGGGTGAGCTTCTATTTTGGTCCTTTTGGGTTCAGGTCCGTTGATCTCGGACTGTGAACTACGATTGACATTACCCAGGAGGGGCAAGACCCTGTTCTACCAAGCGCAGCTAGAATGACGTGGATGACTCCCAGAGGGGGCCTAGAATATGCACCGCTTTAAGCCCCTGGAGTTGCCTGATTGCCCTGCCCACCGAGCTGGGTCAGAAACTGTTTGAGCCTGCCCTCTCGGATTAACTGCTGAAGATGACCCCATAAGGTTCTACAATCCTCGATCGTATGACCCCGCTTCTTGTGGTATTGGCAATGAAGACTGTGATTGCACTTTGCAGGGTTTCCGATCATTTTCCTCGGCCATCTGAAATATGGCTCATCTTTAATTTTTTCCAGGATTTGATGTATCAGTTCCCGGAATAAAGTATTAACAGCCTGAGTAGCTGGCGCTCCAGAATCTCTCCTAAGGCGATTGTTGTTGTAACGATCCGACCTGAAATCCCTCCTCTCGTGAAGGATAACCTTACTTTTGCCCTTTTCCTATTGCTGGTCCTCTTCGACCCTCTTATACTTGTCAATCCGGAAGAGTTAGCGCACGCTGGTGACGGGTTTTCCGGTCAGAGATCTTCTCAGGTCGTGCTTGGTGGGCAGGCCGACCTGAAAGGTCCTCACGGCCATGTCGTCAAAATCGCCCTCTATCTCATTGAATATCTCCCAGTATCGGTCCGAGTACATTTTCAAAGTTTCCCCCTCCCTCATGGACAAGGACAGCAGAGAATCCAGAGGCCGAGGAATTCTGCTGCAGGTGATGAAACGGGATCCAAATGCCTGTGTGAGCTCCTTGAAGGAGTTAATGGTACCCGCTCTCAGTCCGTCGAACCATCTCATCGCTACTGGTCCCAAACTAGAGGGGAACACTTTGCACATAAGGGTCTCGTTATTAGAGTACACTGCCATTCTCTGGTTGAAGTAACTAACGTGTTCAACTGGGTCCGTACGGCCGTTATAGAGAGTGAACGTAGGTTGAGTGAATCGCTTAGGGAGTTGTCCCCCATCAACCTTGCGCGTGAAGGGAGATTTAGATATTCTGTTAAGCGCATTACTCATGGCGTCATTTCCCATGCTCCTCGAAGATGTACCTCCCCTCCTGCGCTCTCGACGATCATCCGGCTCATACGAGAAGGTCTCGCTCAGGGGTGTCCTTGATTTGCGCCTGTATTCATTACCTTCCTCGCTACCTGTAGAAAGGTCAGAGACTGAAGGACTTCGCCTCCTCCGTTCTTGGCGTAACTTCTTCTTTAAGTAGTCAATCTCTTTCTGCATGGTCCTGGCGCGCTCCTCCTGGGAAATATGACTGTCACCCATAGACTGACTTTCGCCGGAGTGGATGGTATGCACACTTCCTTCCTGACCTTCTCGAGAGTGGCCTTCCCCACGAGATCCCATAGATTTGGACTGGTGTGGACCTGACCCTACCATGACTGATTGCCTAACACTCTAAACCACCAGCTTCCCACAGACAGCGCCAATTGTAGGGACACGATTTTAGGCGTACCAGCCTAATGGAGAATGGACCAGCCCAAAAAGCCCAACAATAATGAATTTGTAGAGAAAAATGAGAAGCGAAAACTGGGCTAGAATGGACTAAACAATCAACTGGATGGACTTCAAGCCCAAAAAGGATAGAATGCAAGATTTAATACGGTAAACAGTCCTCAGCTATGGTCCGAGGAGATTAGGTTTAGTTTAGTTGTTCTTAGTTTTTACTCGAGCTTTCTTTTTTCCTCTCCTTTTCTCCGTCTCTTTTAGAAGGATTCCTTTACATTATATAGTGATTTCTGGATCATCTCTGCCCTCCACTTGTCGATTATCTGTGTCTTTACTTGAGTGCACGTCCCATCCTGCAAACTTTGTGGCCTCCTGTGAGCTGCGGTAACCAAGGCTGCACTATTCAGGGATCTTCTCCATATTAATGCGATCAGAAGAGTAGGTGCAGCACATTTAATGCGGTGGTGGTAGCCTTTCCTTAGATATTTTTAGGGAGTTCTACTCTTTAAGGGTTAGGTCTACTCCTCGGCCGCCTTTATTTGTTCCAAAACGCAATAACATGTTCTGGGAGTCTGTGCATTTGTTCTTCATCTCCTCCGACCTAGCTTCGTCCTCGGATATGGTTGGGCCTAGTGGGCGTCTTTGGGCCTTTACCTCTGCAAGGCCTAACATGTGATTTTGGGATTCCAAGTGTCGCGTGGCCTGGTACACGATCTTGGGCCCCTGTGCCCACAATATATATGCATATAAAAAAAAGTATTAAATAAATTAAATATGTAATTGTGTAAGTTTATAAATAAATTTTCAAGATGGGTAAAGTAGCTTGTGAGCAAGTTGGATCGTATTCTATAGCAAAATGAACCAAACAAGAACTTGTTGTCTAGTTTTTTGATGAACTCAACCATGACTTTTATTTGAAATAAAACTAAATGGACGATCCTAAATTTTTAATACTCAACTCATTTACAACCTGATAATTGCTCTTTATTATCAAATCTAAACACAAATTAGATTTTGTGTAACTAGGGTTCAAACTCCAAATTTCTTATTAGATGACAAGAGACCTTACCAGTTCGAACCCCGCAACTATTTCATTTATTATATCCCTATTTAGTAAGATAATTATGTTATTCATAATTAATATATATATATATATATATATATAATTAGTGCTAATGGGTTGTAACACCAATGGCATTTCATCTCTAGTGGTGGCATCAAGTCATAAGTTCAATATCACGTGGGTTAGTGAATTATTTTACATAAGGAAACATGTATAATTTGATAATTTTCAAGAAAAATAAAAAATAAAAAAATTATTTATTGTATCCTATTATTATAATTTAAATGAGTTAATATTCTCTTATGTAAAATCTAACATGTATAATTAAGACATACATACATACATATTATATATGAAATTAAGATGATCATCCAAATTATAGAAAAATCTTAATAAAATTAAAAAAAACTTTAATAAAATTAAGAAAAACTTTGATATTATAATAAAGTAATTGGGGCATTTTAGCAGAACTTATGCATCCTAAAAATAAGCTGAAGCCCAAAACTTTTTTTTTTTTATATATTAGTAAAAGTAGAACTGTCGACCTGCCTTTTCAACTGCCTCTCCATTCATGTATGCACAACAATAAAAACAACTTACTACAACGAAATCATCAAAACACAAAGTAATAAAAAAAAATCTGTTAAGGCAACATTAAAATTGCTATATTTAAAATCACAAAATCCAGATAAATTTGTTTTATCATTGGAACTTGTGCGATATTATAAAAGGTCTTAAGTTCCTTTTGTTGTTTCTGAAACCAATTAACTATATCCAATAAAAGCATCACAAAAGATGAAGTATAAAGTTTTATAATATCGTACATCGTACCAAGTTAAATTCAACTTCATTATAATAACGAACAAGTAGATGATCCGGTCACAATAATAAATTTGTAAAGCAAAGCAATGATGGACAGTAGAAGCAGGTACCTCTCTTTACTCCTCTGATTTAAGAGTACAAAGTGAATGAACAGTTACTAGACTTGAATACAATGAGCCAGATCAAAGTTGGGCAATAAAACGTTGAGCGTGAAGAATGAATCTTGGAAGCATGGTTGTCAAAATCCCAATCTAAATCTTACGATCCTACGATTTTATGATCCCATTGCCCAAAACGATCTGGATCTTTCAAGGATCTTTGCAATCGTTCGAGATCCGTAGGATTGTACGATTTTGACAATTTCAAACGACCCTAGTTTCTTGTAATCTTCTTTAACTTGACAGAAGGTTTAGTTGGACTTAAATGAAAAATAAAATCCCAATAAATCAAGTTTTTCCACTCTAATGTAGAGAGAGTGTCAGTTGGATCCAAATAAAAAATATCTCAATAGAGTGTCACATTTTGAGATTTTTGGTCTCTTTAAATGTTACTTACAAATAAATGTAGTGATCTATGGTAATTATATCAGTAAATGTATAATTCTTGTGATTATTTAACATACTAATGTGTATTTTTTGTTTTTTTCTCAAATAATGTAGGATCTTACGATTCACGATCCGATTCTATGATCTCACCTACCTCTTTCGATCTTACATAAGATCTCGATTTTGACAATTTTCCTTAAAAGAGCAAGAAAAAAGACACGTCAACACTGATAATTCATGGTGGAGAAGGTGGAAAGTGGAAACAACCCATCAGTAAATTAGTCAAAAGAAATAGTAAAAAGCCCAAGCAATCAATCGAAAAAAAAAAAGAAAAAAGAAAAAAAAAAGGGCACAGACAAAAGAAAAATGATGTGACCAACCAGATCCCACCACAATGAAAATCCAAAAAAAAAAAAAAAAGGCAGAGGTGATAATATGACTTTTGACCTAAAAACTAAAGATATGACCCCATTGAACAAAATGTGAGCCATCACATTCACACCGGTTTCGTTGATCAATGAAAACAGAAAACTCTTGGCAAGTTCTTCTAAGTTGATGCTAGGCTGTAATTTATGTGGTAAACATGTTTACGCGTAAATTTATATGTGAAATCAGCAAGTTCATAGTTTTTTTTTTTATATATACAAGATAGAATTCTACTCTAACCTAATCTAAGTGTATATGTGTGTGAAACTCCCTCCTGGAGACTTGAACCCTGACCCTTGCCCCCCACACACCACAAGCACTTATACTTGTAGAGTGACCATCGCACCAAGGATGTGCGGTGGTAGCAAGTTCATAATTGGTACTTCGTGCATTTGCAAAATAAAATAAGTTTGAATTTGGTAATGATGAGGTGTAAAATTTATATTTTACACCATTTAATAAGAGATTGTCACATTAATTTTTATTTAAAACTCAGTACATTCTACCACACATAATAACATTTCAATAAACTCACAATTAAGTTGGATTTTTAAATGGGTATTAAAATTGATTGGGTGTGGTTGTGCCTATTCTATAATATGTAATATGATGATACGACATGTTGGAATTGGACAGATAAAACTTGAGTTTTACATCACATCCTTATAGAATTTAATCTCTTATAATAATTGTATATATATATATATATATATGAAATTATATATTTTACTATTTAAAGAAAATATAAAATACCAAAATTATAATGAAATGTTTAAATATAAAAGTTCGAAGGCACATCCCCAGTCAGCCTACAAACACAAACACAAACACATCAGTTTAGGCCCAAACTTAAATCAGCCAACCCTTGTCCAAAAAATCAAAACAAAGAAACCTAAGCCCAACGCAAACGGGAGTGTTTGGTAGAGTAATTTGAGATGAGATTTTTGTAATTTTTTAATATACGAGTGGGTAAAAAAGTATGTGGAAATATATGTAATATTGTTTAAAATGTAAAAATGTGAGTTTGAGATTAGACTTGTATCAAGCCAGAGCCCACTTTGAAATTAAACTCGTCATCTACTCAAGCCACACAAGCCTAGCCCGTAATCAAACCAAGTTCTCACATCACATACTTCACTGTTTTCATCAACATCCTTAGCAACCTGATCAGATAAAATAGGAACCACCCCATGATGTTTTACAAGAAAATTTGGTTTTCTATGCTTAATCGACTTGAAAGTTGAAACTCCATGAAACAAATTAGTGATAGGATATACCAGGACAGTTCTTGACTGTTGACCTAAGATGTTGAGATGAAGTGGCCCCAAGGCAAACCCAAGCTTGCACTTGGAAGCATTGAGGAGCAGAGGAGTTCGATTCTGTAGTTCTACGACTTGTCTCCTGCTCTTAAACTGCAAGTCGTGTAAATTAAGATATGTTAATGTGTGTGTTTGTACTTATACGCCAAGTTTCATAGCCATGATGTGGACAAGCATTAAACAAATCTTTAAATCTTTCCCAACAAAGATGAATTCCTTGTTCCGCTACTGATCTTTGAGAGCTCATGGGCATAAATGTGGGACTCAGGGGTGCTTTGAAGGCCTTATGGTCTCACATTTTCCTTCGGTTTTGGATTAATGGTTGCTCTACCATTATCAACATCTTGTTCTGTGTCTCCAATGGTGTCGGAGCCCTAAGTTGTTGTTGTTATTTATTTATTTTGGTAATTAACATTTTTTAGTTTTTTTTTAAATTAGGAAATAATTTTTTTTAAATCATCTAAAATGACGTTGTTTTAGTTAGTAAACGACAGCACTTAACAAAAGCCTAACAGAGGATTGAATTGATAAAATTTGAAAATTAAATGACTAAAATAACAAAACTGAAATTTAAAAGACTGAAATGAAAAAACATAAAACTTAGAAAGCAAGTTTTATATTTTAGCTTAAAAAAAAAGTTGATATATTTTTACTGCCCATGACCCTTTGATTGACCAGATTGATATATATTATATATATATATATATATATATATGCATATATGCATATGTGTGTGTGTGGAGAGAATCCTGTGGGATTATCTTGTTGGGTGTGTATGGAATGAATTAGGGTACAGTTAGGATGGAGAGTTATTACATCATGCAATTTCTCTCTCGTTATTTTTACTTTTTAAAAATTATTAATTATATTTTAATTTTAATTTTCAATTTCTTTTTATTTTTTTAACTTTTTTTTTTTGGGTAACGGGGGTAAATAACTGAACTAGAGCAAAATAACATAAGAGTAAGGGGGGTGTTTGGTTTGTATTTTTAAACAGCAATTTTTAATTTTTAAACAGCATTTTATGTGTTCTAATACACTTTTTCACCCACACATATTTCAAAAAACGATAAATAACAATTTTCAAACTCTTTCGGCAAAACATCTCAAAGTCTCTGAGACTGTGTCAATAGCATCAAAATACAATAAAAGGCTAAGATCCGAAGGAGGATCATAAAAAATGATATAATCTTGCTGCTGTGTAGCTCCTAGTCTTGCCATTCTGTCAGCACATTAATTCCCTTCTTTAAAGTAGTGGTTAATCTTTTACCCTGTGTATCGGGGATATTGAGTTTTTGTTTTTATTTTTTGAAACAGCTTTTGTTTTTATTATACAAAAATAACAGTAATTTGTCTTTATTTTGAAAGACTGTATTTTTATTTTTGAAACTCGATTTTAAAGATATCAAGTTATATGTAAATTTTTAATTGAAACTCAACTTCACTTAAATTTTTTTAAATTAAGCGGCAAAATATACATAAACACTATCTTAAATAATTTCAAAATAAAAATATTATTTTAAATTTTTTACAAGGCAAAAATCCAATATTCCCATTGAAACAGCTCCAAAAGCTTCCTGCAATCCGAGATTAGGACATGATGAGAAATGTCAGTTTTTTAACTTTCTTATCAAATGGTTGATATTAAAATTTCAGCCGTTGAAAGGTATTGCATAGCACGCCTCTCAATCCTGCAATTACTGTTTCTTTTCTTCTTCTTTTTTTGTTTTTGTTTTGCTGACTATAAATTATCCCGTAAAATTGAGTAGTCATTCAAGGCAATGCGGTGAAGCAAAGTGACAAGACATAAAAGGAAGCAAAACGTGTGAAGGTGGAAAAAAAAAAAAAACAATTTGAAGGACAGATATATGGGCCATGTAGTTAACTTGGTAGGTGTGAAAGTGAAACGTTAATAGCATTTTCAATAAAAAAAAAATAAGGAGAAGAAGTTAATAGCATTTAAGATGACTTTTTAAGAATTATGTGACTGCTCAATCCTGTTAACAAAAGGCAAGAATTAAACTTTGAATCAACACTTTATAGAATATAGAGTTTATAGACTAGAGCATGATGTGACTACTCAATTCTGTGAACAAAATCAAACCTAAAGCTATTTTAATTTAGAATGGTGAGTAGTCTTATCACTAAAACTACTGATGAGACCAGGCTTTGAGACAATGACAGAACTGATAACAGAGGCATAGATAGTACTGCTTAGGGTGGGTTTTTTGAAAAAGTGACTTTTTTTTTTTTTTTTTTTAGTGCAGTAAGAAAAAGTATTTTATTAAAAAGTTGAGTGTATGGTAAAATCTATTAAAAAATATTTTTTAAAAAAGTTGAGTATTTAACTAGCACTTATAAAAGTGGCAATTTGAGAGGTAAATTACTAAAAAGGACAATGTCTATATAAAAAAAATTCTTTATTTTAATTACCTCTTTTAATGCAAGTTATGGACACAATATTTTCACAAAAATTTCATAATAAAATCTATATAACAAGTTGTTAATGGTAGAAAAAAAAATGTCACTAATAGATCTAAATAAGAACTAATAACAACTTACTATGTAAGTTTTATTATGAAATTGTTATAAAAATATTTTGTCAATAGTACTTGTTTTTTTCTAAAGAAAAATAGTACTAACTTAAAAAGTTTAGAGATATAATAAAATGTCACAACAATATTAATTTAAAATTAATCTTTGTAAAATAAAATTTTATTAATAACTATCTTTTAAATGAGTTGTTCTAGTACCCAAAATTTTTTCTCCACCACATACCCTGTAACATCACAGTTATAAAAAAAAAAGTTGTAAAATAATGGGTGTTCTTACTCCGATATTTTCTTCCTGTTGCTTTACCCAAACCCAAAAACTTTTTTTTTTTCTTCCGCTTTTTTCTCATCCACACGTTCGTTTTCTTCTCAATCTTCTTATCTTCCTTTTCTTTTACTCTCCTCCACACAAAAGCCATGCGCGCACACACACACACAAGTCTGAGATGAGATGCCGCAGCACAGAAGAAGAAAAAGCAGCACCGCAGCAGAGCAGCACAGCAGTACAATAAATCAAAAAAAAAAAAAATAGAGAAGAGAAGAGGAAGAAGCAGCACAGAAAAAGAAACCCAGCAGCACAGAAGAAAAAGAAGAAGAAGAAGAAATGCCGCAGCACAGCAGCATAGAGGAGCAGAAAAAAAAAAAAAAAAACTATAGGCAATTTAGGAAAAAAAAAACCCACCAAAGGTAATATTTGTTTTGAGAAAACGTGTTTGTGCATTTTGCAAAATGGAGCTCTAAGCTCCATTTTGCAAAAGCACGTTTTCTTCACAAATTCAAAACGCAACTTTTTGTAAAAAGTTGCGTTTTGAAACTGAAAACTGAAAGCTGAAAATACTGTAGCAAAATAATTACAAAAAGTTGCGTTTTGAAACTGAAAACTGAAAGCTGAAAACACTGTAGCAAAATAATTTTTAAATGTGTAAATAATATCGTAGGACTCATTTTTAATAAAAAAGTTGTAAAAAAATGAAATTTGTGGGATCCGCTTTAAGTTGAAAAGTCAAAAAATGCGACTTAAACAGTAGCTGCACTGTAGCTCTCCAGTGGCTGAAATGCTTGCCACCAAAAAAAAAAAAAAAACACGTATACAGAAAACGTGCCGCAGAAACGCACTATTCAAACACTGGCTTACCAAACGGGCTTTTTGAATGGGAGGTTTCAAAACAAGCTTTTTGGGGCTGGAAAAGTGGAAACAAACATGCATAGTCATGCAAATACACTGCGCTTTCTCTAAACAACTACCTGATGCCTATGAAGCTTTTACAACTGCAGCGCGCTTTCTCTAATATCAGCCACAGGGGAATGTGCTTCCTAGACGCAAGCACAGTGCATGCCATAAACGCTCTAAAGGAGGAGTTAGGATTGTTGAAGAAGAGGACACGGACGCATTATGTAGCAAAAATGATTCCTTGCCTACCCCTGAAGTTAATAGGACAAAAGAGGCACTTAAATCCAGTTCTTTGGAGTTACAGGCAGTGGTGAAGGACCCTCACCCTGATGCATTATGTACATCCAGTTCTTTGGAGTTACAGGCAGCAAGTGAGATGTGATTCTGGGGTTGCTGCTTGTCAACATGGCTTAGTATATTCATTGGTTGTTTCATTGTGATTGTGAATTAGATTCAAGGATCAATATTCTAGTAGGTAAAGTGGTGAGGAAAGAGAGAGTATGTGAGAGAGAACGTGGCTTTTCTTGATTCAACTAGTAAGTTGCCCGTGCGATGCACGGATAATATTATAATGTTTTATGTAATTATTTTTTGAGAATGTTATATATATATATATATATATATATTATAACATATTTGTTATAAAACTTTGTTAGCAATGAGTTCAAGTAATGAGCAAGAAAAAAAAAAAAAAAAAAAAAAGAACAACAACAACAACTTTGGATTAATATTGTATAATTAATAAGAGTTTATAAAAGAATATTAATTCATTCCATATTATTGATCTTTATTATGTGATGTAATAAAGAGCTTCACTATGAATTTTTTTTTTTTTTAATGCTTTGTTATTGTGGTACGGCGACTCTTGTAGAGCTTGTTAAGGGGTATATTATCATCATCTATTTCTTCATCTTCAACATTTGAAGTTTGGTCCTTCTCTATTTGTTCAATTTTTGAGCTTTTATCACTTTTTTATTTTGTTTCATTATTTGTGTTAATCACTAATGAATTGGCATTAGATCGGAAGACTCTTGACTGGATTTTATAGAGTTTGGACTTGTGGATTTGTTGTCGCTAAGATTTTTATTAGTTATTTGCATTTATATTAAATTTTAGCGATTTGACAATTTTTTGTAAATGTTTTTATATATATTTTTTTGTTAATTTAGGAATAGTGTAGCAAAAGAGTTAATATAGCATATTAGATTGTGTATATATCTTTTTCTTCCATACATTTTTGTCAATTAAAGGTGCATCAAAAATCTTAGTAACTGAATAATTTTCAATACTATCATTCAGATTGGATTCATTCAAATGAATTAGCAAAATGCATTTTTTTTCTAAAATTTTCTTCAAATCATGTGAGATTCCTTCTCCAATATCAATCTACATATGAGGAATTTAATAGATATTATAATAAAAAAATTTACAAAAATTTAATAATTTAAATAAATTGTACCTTAGTTTGTTTATCAGCATTTATTTAGAATTGTCTTAGTATCTTGATCAAATCCCACAAAAGTTATTTTGTCAATTGCATCAAAAACTTCAATTCGAGTCACGTATCTAAAGTAGTTTGCAATTGTTTATATAATAGTTATAGTGAAGTGAATACATTATAAATATTTGGAGAGTATGTAGTTAATGTGAGTGCCTCTAACCTTGGGATAGGGAGATTTGTTTTTGTTTCACATTTTGCACACCAAAATGATCCTGATTGTGTTTTGACATTCTTTCCATAGAGCATGCACAAAATGTAATACTAACCCATCATTGTATCAATGTTGCAATACCCTAGCAGTTTACATCCTGGAATGAACTTTGAAATTAATATGTATTAGTTTTTTTAATATAATATGATGTATTATTATTTTTTCATGTAAATGATGAGTATAATTTGAAATGATTAGCAAACTTGTTTCGTAGGATCACATTCAATACATGTTATATCTGTTGTTGTCTTCAAATTCTTTAAAGATAAATTCTCCTATGGCTAAATTTTTATATAATAGAATAGTAAAAATAAGTTAGTATGCTTTATTGGGTAACAGTAAAAATAACTTAATAAAAAGAGGTAAAAATAGCTAAATGCAAAAGTAGAGCGCCACATGGCAGAACCTCATACACTCCCGCATGAGGTCTCTGCTTATATATATATTGATTAGTTTATTAATTATATTCCCAAATAATAATAGATTGTTATCAATTGATTTAGAATTTTTAGAATTTAAAGAATCAAAAATAACTTTGGCATCCAATTCTATTTCCATGAATGTGAAAAAAAAAAAAAAGAAAAAAAAAAGAAAGAAGAATAAGAATCTAGGTTGTGACTCTCTAAAAACAATAAAAAGAGAGACCTGGTTATGTAGAATCACAACTTGCTAAAGTTTTCCACGTGTATAAACAAATATTTCTTTTTAAACATTAAACTATATAGAATAAAAAATACTTCCAACTGTGTGATAGAGAAAAAAAGATATATATCTTAGCAAAATAACTTTCTTCTGTTAGAAAATGTATACATCAAAAGAATTTGCTAATTATTCCACTTCTCCACTAAGGTTCTTTCAATCTAACTAGAGAAACACAATGGCCAATGTCTCTTTGTCATCTCCGGCGCTCATAAAATATGGCTTTCATCATGTGTAGGCTGTTGGCTTCAAAACCTTTTTACGCATACAATAATACTTGTTCTTCATGTGATGGCGATGTTCTTATTGCCCGTGGAAGTGGGTGTTTTATGATTATCACAATTCACAAGTGGCAAGTGCATATCAGCAATTAATTGTGGGTGGATCAGCGTCAACCTAATAACCCAGAAGCATTTATGTTCTCTTGCATGGAAATATGCAATATTTTAAAGAACAATAATTTCCGGAGCGTGCCAAAAGATAAGAATCATCGAATAGAATATAACATAATCTTATTTTTATGAATTTGGTTTGTTATTTCTTCACTTTTATTTATTTGTTTGTTTATTTATTTTAGGGCAAATTATAACTTACCCGCCTGTGATTTGACTGAAATTTAAGTTGCCTATATATAGTTTAAAATTTGAAACTTTACTCATCTGAAGTTTGACCGAAATTTAAGTTGTCTACTTGTGGTTTAAAATCCTATGATGCAAGTGATACAAGTGTTCCGTTGGATTTTTTTTTTTTTAATCTTATTTGATTTTTTATTTTTACGTTTTTTGTGTTTTTGGAGGAAAAAAACATAAAAGTGGAGCAAAATTATATATTTAGCTATGTTTTTAACAAAGATGAGTTAAGGAAATCTAAATTAACTAACCTCGAGTGGATAAAGTGTCAAATTTCAAATCACAAGTAAACAATTTAAATTTTGGCCAAGTCACATGTGGATAGATTGTAATTTGTCATTTATTTTATATGTTAAGCTTATGGATTCAAACCTTTTTTTTTTCCTTGAGAATTGGTCATGACTCAAACTTAAGTCCTATATTTGATGGGTAGAAACTTCATCATTTTAGTACATTAGAACTTACAATTTCTCTTATTTATTTGTTTATAGTAATTAAAGTGTTTAACAAAGAGCCATGTAACTCAACTGACATTTCTTGGTGTTTCTAACCAAAGCGTCCAGAGTTCAAATTTCCTCTCCCATTATAACTATTGAATTATAAAATAAAATAAAAAACAAAAATCAGAAAAAAAAAAAAAAAACAACAACAACAACAACGAAGTATCTTAAATCTTATGGCTAAGGCACGTAATTCAATTCTTGTTCTTTAGAGAAGGAGATATAGTTTGGTCCTTAATTATATATATATATATATATAAGTATTTTACCCCCTTTTTTTTGGTGGAAGAGAACAAAAATAATAGGTTCTTTTGACCTTACAGTTCTTATGCAAATCATTTCACTTATAGTCCTGGTCCTCCTGGACAAAAATCAAATTTTACCATTTAATGTGGGGAGCAAATTTAGAGATGAAATAGAGGAAATATAGGTATTAAGGCAAAATCTTATTATTCCAATAGCTGTAGGCTGTAGCTTAAACTGCCACATTGAAAATTTTGACTGATTTGTCTTGCTGCATGGCATACATAGAATGCACAAATAGGAGTGCTAGACAATAGGCACAATGGAAACATTGAATCTCCATCATAATTTATGACATAAAATTTTTAAATCACATGTTCAGAAATTTCTCAAAGAAATAGAAGGGTATTAGGCAATTTGGTAGGCCCTGAAGCATTTCACTGCTAACTTCCTTATTGAATGCTCCAATACCCTCTTGACCCATTCCAATGGATCTTTCTCCAAAGCATTATAAACACAATTTCTAGTTCTAGCTTTGGAATTAATGAGCTCCTTTCTAACTGGTTTCATAGCTTTCGCCCACTTATCAAAACACAATTAATGAGCTCTTTACCATTGTTCAAACATAAGTGTTTTGCAACCACCAGCTACATGATGCATCTAAAAATGAACCAAAGATTTGCTTTCTAGCAACTGAAAGCAGTTGAGAGTCACAAAATTAGGGTATTAGTATCTTATGAACATTTAAGACTATATATAGGTAGGAGGCGTTTGTTACTGTTGTTTATCGTGACTTGCTAGTGGCTTTAGAACTCGCCACGTGGTCTTGATGATAACTCCATCAGTTCAGCAAATTTACATCATTTAATTTTCATCACTTTTTTCCGTACGTTTTTTATTTGGTTGTGCAGGACCATGAAGGAAATGACAAGAAGGCAGCCATATTCTTTAAAGGACTTTGTTAACAAGTGTTGCCTATTAATGAACCAGCTGTGGTTCATTTATGACTCGAAAATGGTAAATATAGCTCAGATGTGTATTCCAACGACGAAAGTAGTCTTCGTAGAAGCCCTGACCATAGGAACGTGCCTCATAAACATAAGAGAAGGAAGGAAATCCAAAAATATCTAAAGATAAGCTGCTACCACCGCATTGAATGCACTGCAGCTACTTTTCTGACCGCATTTATGTGGAGGAGACCCTTGAATAGTACTGCCTTGGCTACCGCAACTCACTAAAAACCAAAAGAGGATATCTGATGGAATGGGCACTCAAGTGAGGTCTCAAATGATCCACAAGTGTGGGATTAAGATGGTTTAGAAGGTACTATATAATGTAAAGCAACCCTCTATGAAGAAGGGGAGAGACAAAAAAAAAAAAAAAACACAATAGTAGAAAGAAAAGAAACTTGTAGTGAAGTTACGAAGGCAATATTTAAAGAATTAGCCTCCTCGGACATAGCCGAGGACGTACTCCTTTAGCGTACATTTGTCATCTTTATTCCTTCCATTGTGAAGTACTAATAGGTTATGTTAACTCACTAAAGCCCAGTATTCTAGCCCATT
Organism: Lithocarpus polystachyus; assembly: GCA_033629205.1. Classification (NCBI taxonomy): domain Eukaryota; kingdom Viridiplantae; phylum Streptophyta; class Magnoliopsida; order Fagales; family Fagaceae; genus Lithocarpus; species Lithocarpus polystachyus. The sequence goes on from CM066167.1 coordinate 65,223,184, forward strand.
CTCTACAAATTTATTGCTTTGGGCTCTTTGGGCCTTAGTCCATCTCTTCTTTAGGCTAGGAGTTCGAAGCAGGTCCTTACATATAATTTTATCACTTTTGATGTTTTTGATTGATATTGTTCTTTTTTGAAATGATCTATATTCTTCAAACTATTGTTATTATGCATTATAGTTTCCTAATTTCTTTTGGTACAACTAAAATTTTTAAATTTCTAAGTTATTATTCCAATTCTCATTCTCTTAAGGAAATTATTATGATAATCAAAACTTTTCATATAATTACAATTGATACTACTCAAATAATTGATAGTACTCTCAACCCAAACTTGTATTTTCCCATTCTTAAGTAAGTACACCAAATTGGACCGAAGTGAACTAAAATAGACCAAATGGACCGAAGTAGACTAAAATACACAGTATGGACCAAATTGAACCGAATAGACCAAATAGGACCTATGTGGACCAAATGGACAAAATGGATCGAATGGGACCGAAATGGAACTAATAGACCAAATGGATCGAATGGGACCGAAATGGAACGAATGGACCAAATTGGACTGAACTCAACGAAGTAGACCGAACTGGACCAAATTGCACCGGATAGACTAAATTGGACGTATTGGACTAAAGTAAACTGAAATGGACCGAATGAACCAAATAGACCGAAGTGCACCAAATAGACCGAAGTTGACCGAATAGAACCGAATGGACTGAATTGGACCAAAATAAGCGAAAGTGAACCAAATGAACCGAAGTAGACTAAATGGACCTAATTGGACTAAAGTAAACCGAATTGGACCGAATAGACCAAAATAGACAGAATGTCAATTTGTAATTAACATAGCTAAGATTGTGTTTTGATATAAATTCAAATTCAAATTCAAAAAAGGAGCACCGTAGCTTGGGCCTATTGGCTCACTCTATGGACTAAACCTCACAAAAAAAAGAAGAAGATTATTTTTAGATAAATGTTATATTTTTTATGAACTATGTTATTTTAATTTGAGTTGAAGAGTATACACTTCTTTTGGAGTTGAAGGGTCATGACATGATTATTGAATGTGTCGAGTTCAGATTAAGCTATTTAACCGAATGCCCCTACCTTGACACGACACACTAACCTAGATTGACAAAAACAATGAAAGCATTAACATTCAAATTGGCTAAGTGTTTGTCATGTAAATGGACTAAGGGAGTTGCTCCTTATATTGGATGTGTTCAAAAATACCTAACACTGCTTCAATTCCAAGCACTTGAACAAGTCATCTATTACCTACGACCACGCCGAGATACTTTTCTATCATCACTCCTCTTCCTTCGCCAAGATCCAGTCCTAAAATTCATCTATCGTCGTAGGCTTGCATGTATGGGACTTCCTAAATCCAATGGTACATGTTTCAAGTAGTGACTAGATTGTAAACTGATTGGCGAGATTCTTTTAAGGCACATTGGAATTGAAATAATAATAATAATAATAATAATAATAATAATAATAATAATAATAATAATAATAATAATATTATTATTATTATTATTATTATTATTATTATTATTATTATTATTATATATTAAAAACCGAAACCTCTAAAACTCCTACAATTTTTCACATCATCATTTTAATTTTTAATTTTTTTAATTTTTAATTTTTAAAACTAAATAGTGAGAGAGTCCTAACAGGAGTCTCGCTCCTTCTTTTTTCCTCACCATTTTAATTTATAAAAAAATTTAAATTAGTTAAACTAAATAGTGAGAGAATCCTAATAGGAGTCTCTCACTTTTTTCCTTAATCCTAATAAGAGTCTCTCTCTTTTTTCCTTAATCCTAATAGGAGTCTCTTTTTATTTTTCACGTGAGTCTTTTTTTTTTTTTTAACCTAAAGTGAGCCTTAAAAAAAAAAAAAAAAAAACTAACGTGAGGTCTAATTTAAAAAAAAAAAATTTAATCCTAATTCTAATGTAAGTCTTTCAAAAAGTTAAAATTTTCAGTTTTATATTATATATAGATATTATTATATATATATATATATATATATAAAACTGAAACCTCTGAAACTCCCACAAATTTCTACATCATTATTTTAATTTATAATTTTTTTTTAATTTTTAAAATTAAATAGTGAGAGAGTCCTAACATGAGTCTCTCTCTCTCTTTTCCTCATCATTTTAATTTATAAAAAAATTTAATTTTTTAAATTAAATAGTGAGAGAGTTCTAATAGAAGTCTCTCTCTTTTTTCCTTAATCCTAATAGGAGTCTTTTTTTTTTCACGTGTGTCTTTTTTTTTTTTTAACCTAAAGTGAGCCCTTAAAAAAAAAAAAAACTAACGTGAGGTCTAATTTAAAAAAAAAAAAATTTATTTTTTAATCCTAATTCTAATGTAAGTCTTTCAAAAAGTTAAAATTTTTAGTTTTATATTAAATATAGATAATAACAATAATGTGGCAAGTTCTAAGAATACGAGAATGCAATTTGTAGATCTACTATCAAGATAACATAGATTAGATTGGTAGTGGATAGTAGATATAATTACAGTTGAATATTATGTAAAGTTATCACCATAGAATAGCCAATGATATGAAACCAATGATACGAAAGAAAAAGAATTTTTCTAAATCATTATATTGAAGAAATTAGTAATTTTCCTTCATTTTCAAATTATACATTTTTATTTTTCTAATAGAATTTTTATTTTTATTATTATTATTATTATTATTATTATTATCTATATATATATATATATATAAAACCAAAGCCTCTACTCTCTCCACAATTTTCCACGTCAGCATTAATTAAATTAAAAAAATAATAATAATAATAGGCAACCCAAAATTTTTTCCACAATCAGTGAAAACCACACCCGATACCTCTCTCTCTAACCGTAGTCAAATTTTTCCACAAGCCTAACACTGAATCCTCTCACACTATTTCTCTACGCTTCTCCCCAAAACCCAACTCTGAAAATCAATCCCTAACGCCATCTTCTTCTCCACTCTCTTCTCTAAAACCGAGACTTCCCTAAAACCTTCTCTTCTCTAAAACTGAGACTTCCCTAAAACCTTCTCTTCTCACTTCCCTTGGAAACCAAAATTAATCATCAATCTAAGGCAAACCCTATACCTAAGGCTATCGTCTCCCCAACGGCCAGATTTGTCCGATGGAATTGTCTCAGTCTTTCTCCAATGGAATTGTAGCCTCTCTCCAATGGAATTGTCTCAGTCTCTGATACTTAATTTGTCCGAATGTCCCATGAGAGTCGGTCTCTTAGATCTGATTGGGGATTTCTGTGGTTTTGAAGTATATCAAGAAATTCTTTCTCTACGATTTTCTCTAAATCTTATTTTTAGATCCTTTCAGTTGCTGCTGTTTCTGAAAAACCAAAGGCAGGGTATTTGACGCAAGGTGAGTTTTTTATTCTCTTATTAGAGAAAGTTTGGAGAGAGACTAAATTGTTCATAGCTAAACCTGCAAATTTCATAAGATTTGTGTTTTTTAGTTGCATTCTATTTGTTGTGGTGGTTTCATCATCATCAAAGAATTGGTTAGGACTTATTAGATCCTATAAGCTAAAAGCAGACCTGCATACAGGGCTTAACTAGACTAGGCTTCTGCTCTAACGGCATCAATTAGTCCTTTATTTCTATTCTAAGGATTCTTCTGAGAGGGGCATTCCATCAGCTATGTCAAAGACTGTTTTATGGTCTCATGTTAGCACATTCACATTAGTGTCACAATTGCTGCATTTTAACTGACTTAATAACGTTTTTGCAAATTGGGATTGGACTCACTCTCTTCAAAAGCACTCTCTTTCCATTGCTATTATATTATCATTTGGGATTCCAAGAAACATATGCACCAAGTTTTTGATAAAATGTGTGTAAGTACCCTCTCTTGGTGTTGGTCTATGTGGGTAACTTTTTACTCTTTTTCTTTTATGTTTTTAGGTTGTAGTTGAATTGCAGTGGTAAATTCGAATTTTGATAGCTTAGTAACACACACACACACACACACACACACACACACACATATATAGTTTAGTTATTATTCTCAATTTTATTTCCATCATCTACTAGGGTCTTTGGTTTGAATTTGTTTGTATTTGTTGTTAATTCATGCCCTATATGTAAATTTAAATAAAATAATCTTCTTGGCTGAATTTTTTTTCCTATATTATGCCAAAATCACCTTCTCAATTTTTTTTTTGCTTTATTATTTTGTTGTGGATGTAACTAACAAATATTTTTGTTACATGCACACAAATTGCTTGATACAATTTGATTTTGTACAATGTCCTTTTTTCAAATTTAATAAGTGGCCATATACACTCAATGTTTACTCAAACTTGCCTATGCCTTGCATAAAAAAGGTATAATACTCCCTTTTTAAATTTTTTTTTTCCTTTTTTTGCACCGTCTCTATAAGACTATGGTTTTTCCCAATGACTACTCTATTTTATGAAATTCAAATAAAAAACAGAAAAATAAATTAAATAATTATGGACAATAATTAAAGAAATGAAGTTGTTGAATAGCATATTGAACTCAATCTCTCACTTGAAGGATGATATGATATTCTTTTTCTTTTAATTTGATAGTAGTTTGCCCTTTCATCATATCTTGAATCTCTAGAACGATATATCTCTTTCCAATTTACAATAGAGTATGATATGCAAGGTTTAGAGAATGCATAACAACTCCTTTGTTGTAGCTTATGAATTTATAGGAGAAAGATGGCTTTCGATTGGCCATGAACTGGAGGAATTATACTACTCACCAGTGGCATGGAATCTTTGAGGTTTGTTCTTACTTTGTCATATTTATTCCGTTGATTCTTTTTGTAACAAAAAAGAATATCATATCAAGCTAGCTTTAGCTTACAAACTATATACATAATAGTATAACCTTAGTGCACAAAGTTCAAGGCCCTAAAGGTATGAAGTTAGAGGTTGATTTTAACTTTGTACTTGGGTTGAACAAAGCACCCTAATTTCTCATATTGGTGTAATGTTTTAAGAGATTTGAACTTTTTATAGGGATTTGAACTTCTATAAATACTCCTGTATTATTTAACATTCTTCAAAAAAGAAAAAGAAAAAGAAAAAGAAAAGGAAAAAAAAAAAAAAAAAGGAAACACAATATATCACTAGATTTTAGTTTTAGTAGTTTTTCCGTGCATGCACTGGTTTGCGACTAATTATTATTGTAAGAAATATATTAACCAAAGAAAGTCGAGGGCCCTAACCCATCTCTAGCTATGGGCTTAACTCACATACAATGTGCTGCCCAACAAGCAAGATTGTGGGGCAAAAAACTTTAGGTCCTATAAACTAAACAAAAATCCCAACAAACTAGGGAATTCAAATTAGCCAAAACAGTTGGCAAAAAGGGGGAAAGAAAATCTGGAGCATGGATTGAAGGCTGCTGGAGAGCTTTAATCACACTTCGTTAATCCCTTCAATCAATTCCCCTCATACATGTGGCTTCAACATATATAATATTAAGGAAAATCACCCAAGTATGTGAACAAGTCCCAAATCATAGGCTAAAAAATACCAAATAATAAAACAACACATTACCAAACAAGCATTACATTAAACTTTATGAAACTTAAAACTACAAGACCAGCATATTCGAATATTATCCCAATATTATGTCAAAGGAGTATGGTCATAGAAGAATCTGAAAATTCTACCTTGCATTCCAAGAAAGCGAAGTTCGGGATTTGATGATGCAACAACCTCAATCAGACTTCTATTCACTGCACCTAGTGCCCGTCAAACTTTGCACATTTACAAGTCAATTGTGTCACACTAAACTCTTTAATCCAACAAATTTATTCCCTCCAATACTGCATAAGCTCAAACCACTGTCTCAGTAAGTCAGAAAGGGTTCTAGGAAGTGCTTCGATGTTCCTTAGCACAATGTAATATGGGAAGGGAAAGGAATCCATATACTTTGAAAATTTAATGCTTCCACCCTCAAAGGATGCTTCCATGAAGTCCATGATCGACTTTTGTGGACTATCCAGAAGTAGAAATGCTACTTTTGCGGACTATCCAGAAGTAGAAATACATATTTTGAAATATGTATTATTTGATCAACGACTTTAGAGCTTCTACAATATTGATTAACTACTTTGAAATTATAAATACTCAAACCAGCCAAAAATTGGTTGAAGCAAGTTCAAAACAGATTTTCCTCATAAATATGTAAGGACCTCCATCTGGACCTTTATTCTATTGGTACCTCCATATTTTTAATAAGCAATAAATATTTTCATTAATAAAAGGGAATCTCTAAGGAATAGCTTTCTAAAGATGACACTTATCCCAAAAAAAAAGTAGCTTCCTAAAGATGACTGCTGAAGATTCAAGTTTTAATTGGTACATCCATGAGGACCATTACCACCAAAGCCACTACCACCTTCACCGTCAATATTGCAACTTCTATGCGACAATAACATCATCAACCAGGGCTAGTGTTAGTAAATCCTAACACTACGACAACAATTACCATGGCCTGCTCTGATGCAGTTGACAGAAATACAAAAAGTGCAACTAACTACACAAGATCATCAATCCCACCCTGACCATATCCAATTTAATCCATTCTACGTACTCTAAACCCATTAGAACATACTCTGTAATCAAACGCTTCATCCAAATACATAGTTCTTCAACACTTTGTATTAATGTCCTGTGATGCATTGAATAAAAGGCTTGACTCTTTTCTCAAAGAGAGCTAGAGCTAAATCATCCAATTGTAACAGTTTCTCTAGAAATTCTGTCATGACATTTATGTACAACCTGTAAAATGACTTGAAACATTGTAGTTCTTTTTTTAATATAAGTAATTTCAAACAATGTAGTTTGATTGGTACATAAATCAAAGAAAGATAAGATTTATCCAAGAAATGACAAGCAAAGTAGCAAATGTCATCAATATCCAAGATTTGACAGACTTTCAGACACATTAGGACAAATGAAAAGATCACACTAAAATCCAAGAAGCACAGGCAGCAAAAGTCAAAGGAGTACTATTGAATTTAAGCCAGTACATGGAGAAAATGACTTAATCCGGACTTGTTTGAGTTTATTTAATCAGCTAATATACTTATATGGATTGCCGATTTCATAAGCTACCTAGATAATGCAATTCCATTCAAAATAATTACTTTTCAGTACAAATTTCAACACCACCAAACACTATTTCTCACCCAAAAAAATAATAATAATGTATTCCCTCAGAATTCACCTCATCAAAATTCATTCTAAACCATAATTCAAAATCTAAAAAAACCATATCTTAGTTGCAATCTAGTATTAAAAATAAACAAATAACATTTGAAATTATCAAACAACCTTATACAAATTATTTAAAATTGCATAGATCTAAAACACATCAACAAGGACGACGACGACGACAAAATCGACGAGGACGACGATGTCGTTTTTGGGATCAAGAAGAGTTGGAGACACAGATCGGAGCTCAAAGAGGACAAAGAAAGAGAGAAACAAACCTGTGACGATCTTGAGACCGGCGGTGACAGAGCTTGAGCCCAGCGGTGAGATCGTGTGATGGCGGCGGTGAGAGAGGTCAGAGCTTGAGGTTGAGTGCGTGAGTGAGAGTGAGAGTGAGTGAGAGAGGGAGAAGAAGGTGAGTCCGTGAGTGAGATAGGGAGAGGAGAGTGAGGCTGTCAGGGAAATGGTAGGGGAGTGGGACGGCTGAGTGTGGAATATGAGAGGAAGTTGGGTTTTTTTAGCGTGTGTATATATATATATATATATATATAGGGGTTTATACTGATGAAAGTAATCAAAGAAATCCATGACATCCTTTTCCACAACACTCTTAACATCTGTAAAAAAAAGCCACGGTGAAACCATCAGGACCAGGGGCTTTACCACCCTCCATCTCCCTTAATACCTGGAAGACTTCCTCCTTCGAGAACTCCTTCTCTAAGGACAACCTCTCTTCCTCTTCAATGCATGCAAAATCTAGCCCATCCATCGTAGGACGCCTCACCTCAGTTTCCTCATACAGCCCCTGGTAGAAGAGAACTAACTGAGAGCGCACATCAACCTCATCCTCATAAAAAACTCCCTCCACCTTTAGCCTCTTAATCAAATTAACATTTCTGTGGGAATTTGCTAGTCTATGAAAGAAACGAGTATTATTATCTTCCTCCTTCACAAACAAAGCACGAGACTTTTGCCTCCAAGAAATTTCCTTAAGAGATACCAAATGATCAATGTCTCCTTTGATACGAATGCGACGAATTTGATCCTCATTTGACAGACCCACCGACTCCTTTCTAGCATCTAGACCCATAAGTTCAGTTAGCAAATTCTTCTTCCTAAAAGCCAGGTCACCAAACACCTCCCTGATCCACTTTTTTAAATCTGCTTTCAAAGCCTTCAACTTTTGTGCCAAAATAAAACTTGGAGAGCCTGTAAAACTGTAACCAATCCACCATTGCTGAACTCTATCAACAAAACCCTCAGCTTGCCGCCACATGTTTTCAAATTTAAAGGCACTTCGGCCTTGTCAAACAACACCAGCTTCCAACAAAAGCGGACGGTGATCTGAAATAACACGAGGAAGCACCCGTTGGGATATATTCCCAAAATGTTCTTCCTAATCTAGAGAAACCAAAGCCCTGTCAATTCTTGGCATAGAGGGAATATCAGAATCTCTAAACCAAGTAAAGGAAGCCCCTTTTAATGGTAGATCAACTAAAGAATTACTCTCTATGAAGTCCGAGAAAGCAAACATAGCAGGGCTGAACGACTCACAGCCAAGTCTTTCACTTGGGTTCCTGATAATATTAAAATCCCCTACTAAACACCATGCCATGGGCTACCTGGCGCGCACCTGTAATAACTCCTCTCACAAAAAAGGCCGTTGTCCGTCATTATTGGGGCCATATACACCTGTACAGGCCCAAACAAAGTCATCCACCACCCCTCTCAATAAGACACTGTCAGAAAACTGTCCAACAATAATATCCAACTTTTCAAAAACCCTCTTGTCCCAAACTAGCAAGACCCCTCCCGATGTCTGGATAGCTTCCAAAGCATCCCAATCAATGAAAGGACTTCCCCATAAACTTCGAACAAAAGCAGTGTCTAAAGATGCTACTTTCGTTTCTTGAAAACAAACAATATCGCATTTCCACTCTTTTAGAAGATTTTGACAAACCTGTCTCTTCCAGGGATTGTTAAGCCCCCTTACATTCCAAGAAAGAAGGCGTAAATTCATTTAAAACTACCAACAACCCCCACAACCTTTGAAGGAGCTCTGCTTCTACTCCTAGAGGAGACACCATCGTAATTAACATTAAAAATAAGCCCCTTAAGCTCCCTAAGACCCCGCGACCCTGAGTTTGTAGGTTGCTTAGGCACCCCAACATCGATCACCTTGAGACATTCCTGTTCAAGAAGGCGAAACAGAGCCAAACAATGAGCTTCATGTTTCACAATAGGAAAACCCACCAAATTACAAAAATCTTTCATCAGCTGGGACGCCCAACTTGAATATGGTTCAGTTTCTGCCACCTGAGCCCTTCCTGCATCATCCTGAACCATCACCACCTCACCAAATGTATTGGGGTCCCACCGAGTCAACGAATTACACTCCAAAAGATAGTTATCTTTCACCCCACTACCACCACCACAGGTATCAGCTTCACTGATGTCCCACGGCAGGAAAAGAAGCCCAGAATCTTTATGACTAAAACTAACAGAAGCCACTGACCTCGGCTGTACCACCACTTCGTGGTATTCACTAAAAACCTCATCTCAAACTCCCCCTTCCCCAAACTCAGTTCCCATCTCGTTACCCAGCTCAGGCAAAGGGGAAAAACAATTATGTTTCACCCACTTATCCAACTTCTCTGAAGAACCCACCTTGCCGGAGTCGGAAACCAACATGGAGAGGCTACGTCCACTCTCCAAGTCTGTTTCAGCCCCCGGTGCACCGCAGTGTTCCATCGGCGTGCACCCATCATACTCCATCTCAAAAGCTCGGGCTAAAAGCCCTTTATCATTGACTTTAGAAGCTGCCACGTGTTGGGCCGCTGTCGTACTTACCGCTGCAGCGGGATTAGTTCCCTTCAAACTAGTTGACGGTGAGACCACCGAGACACCATGGACCGGGTCGACGTTGAGGGCAGAGACAGTGAGTTCCAGACCCGGCACCACTGCCCCCTCCGACGACTCGGAATCTCCACTCAAGTTACCTCTCGAGCTCTCGCCTAAGACCCACGTTGACTGAGCATCAGACTTAACTTGAAAACAACTGGGCTTGACCAAACTGCCCTTCTTAAGTGAAGGCACTTGCATCACGGGTTGGGCTTCATCCAGCCCACCTGTTTGTTTAGTGACTACTGGCCCATCTATGGGCCACTTGATCTCATTAGCACCTAGACAATACACAACACGCCTCCCTCCCTCAAGCTTGCACACCCTCAAAGCCAGGCAAGCAGGAGTCAACTTAAACTTGAAAGCCCGAGTGGGTCTGCCATAAAAAGCTGAACCATTTGTAGCTGAACCATTTTCAAAAGAAACTCCATGAACCATGTTCTGCCCCCTTTTAGCTCCATTTTTTTCAAAATTCCTAAACTTCTGCTGATTACCAAAAACAGACATACTCTTTCCACTTCGGCCACCACCAGCAAGCTTACCACCATCACCACCATTATTTAAAGGAACTTTGGCCAGAGATGCCGGTTTAGCACCAAAGCAAAAATTCCTAAGCTCTTTCTGAAACAAGGACCAGCCAGCTCTATTAGAGCTTGCTGGTATCATAATACAACCTCTCCTAGACCCTCCAAAATAGACTGCAATAACAACAAACAGACCAGCTTTGTTAGATCTCCCACAGAACTCTTAACAACTTTCCATTTTCCCTGAATCTCTTACAAAGTAAAACATGGCCAGGCACCCAATCTCGTATATCCTCAAGACAAGTAAGAATCCACTCCAAGCCCCTACGACCAACCCAAATAGAGCTCCTGACATTCCGACGTGTCTCATGTAAACCATACGAATCAGACCGCCCCCCATCAAAAGAAAAAGAAAAGAGTTTTGCATCAATATGAAACGACCTCTTGCAGCCTCCAAGGGCAGAGGATAGAGGTTTAGGAGGGATGATTGGAGAGGTTTCTATGGAGGGTAAACTTGGTATGGTTAAAGGTGCAGGTACAAGAGTAGGCTGTTTAGGCAAAACTTGGTTAGACCCCTGAGGTGGTGGGGAAGGGGAGGGCAAAGTCAGTGGTGGAAGAGGGGGATAAGGATATGGGAACACCCAAACTGTGGAGGAAAGCATAAGGGGGAGGGAGAAGGAAAATGTGAGGGTGGCAAGAAAGGAAAGAAAGCAGGTGATGGTTGAGGGAGAGGGTGTGGGGTGGAGAGGGTGAGGCTGGGGTGGAGGAGGGGGGGTGGGGGGGAGCAAGAGTCATAATAATGGTTCCGATATGATTTACTTCATATGTAAACTAAAGAAGATATTTCAATAATGTAATAAAAATATAGATAGCCATTTACATTTCTAGGTAATTCTTGGCACCATTGTTGTTAAAATTTGGTACATTTTACTAATATCTTTATTTGTAGTGGTCAGAAGGCCTCTTGAGTTGTGACTATTTGTCATTTTTTGCAATTCACAGGATGACACAGATATGGAGGTTGTTCTTTATACGGATTATGTTTTATATCGGGATATTTATTGTACGGGTCCCCAGTTAACTTTCTCACACAGTTGCATCAAAATTAGTGGTTCAAATCCACATGGAAATGAAGGAACCTTTAACTTTGAATGCGGAGTTGATGATGTTATTGATATTGCTTGTCAGTGGACTCGAAGAGTGAGTTCTAATGCTCCTGTTAGGATATTTGGTCATATTCATAGATGTTTGGTTTTGAAGTTCTGTTTTTTTCTTATATGGGCTGCATTCAGGTTGAGACTGTCATTATTAAGCTCCATGTAATTACAAAAGATGCAGTTCAAACAAATAATGAATGTAGCACTCCAGGTCAGTGCTCTTAAAATTCACATCCATTTAGTTCGATTAGCACTTCATATCGTAATTAGTCAACCGTTCTGTTTTCTAAATTTTGAGTGACACTGACATTTATTGGGTAAATTATCAAATATTTTGTTGGGTGAAAGAAACCAATGTAAAGTCCTGTGTTTTTTGCTATTATTCATCCTCCCTCCAGTTTTTGTTCAAACAGTCACTTCCTTTTCAATGTGAATTCACAAAATTGGGCAACAGCCAACGTGATATATTAACAGTGACATTATTAAAAAAATGGGGGTGGATAAATTGGGCATATTGCAATAACAAAATGTTACTTTATTAGAATGTAATTTTATGGTTAGTAAATGCTAATAGTTAGTCTTCATTATAAGTATTGATGAGGTGTTTATTGTTATTCAAACTATATGTATATTGATATTTTCTTGCAAAGATATGTTATACCTTGTTGTAAGACAACATTTGCTTCTTTTTGGTCTAGAAGAATAAATATGTATGAACTTTCATTTTCTTGAATAGCATGTGGTTTAAAGTTTTTATCTGTTTTAGCATGCTGTTTTATTAAGCTAATGGTAGGTTCTAACTTTGCTGATTTACTCCACATACCTGGATTTCTAGGCATTGCGGAGTTGAAGATTGCAGTAGTTGAGCCTAATTGGTCCCACAAACAGGAAATGATCACCTCTATGAATGCGAAATACATGGCTGTGTGGGATATTGTGGAATAGTAAGTTTTAAATGCTCCTTAATGTATTCATATATATTTTTTTCTTCTAGTTTTTCTTATGTTTTTTCTTCATAACTCGAATAATGTTTCATGTTTCTTGTGAAAGCCGAATGGTCATATGAGCCGTCTAACTAGATCAAGCTGTTGCTTAATATTGGAATTTGCTAAATTTTCAAATCAAGAGAAAAATATTTACTAATGCTATTTCTTTTATTTTTGATAAATTAATAATGCTATTTCTTTAAACTCTTTTTTTGATAGGTAATGTAAAAATTTTATTCAAAAAAAAAAAAAAGCCAACCCGAGTACATTGGGGATATACTATGGGGGCACAAATCAAAAACCAAAATTACAAAGATCAAGTAAAATAGGAAGGGAAAAAGAAGAAAAATGGGATAAAAGCCACACTCCAATCAAGGAGAGTTTGCAAGAAAAAAGACTTAATCTCTAGCGTAGAACGTTCACATCTAAGTTCTATTTCTTTAAACTTAGCATCCACAACAAAATCTGTATTGAGACTAGTATTGTTCTTATGTTTTTTTGTGCTTCCAGTTTAATCCTTTTTTGATTCATGTTAACCCTAAACCCACAACAGGCACAAATTCCCTTTCTTGTAATTGACGTAGGACAAATTCTGTGTGCTTGTGGTGGGTTTAGCGTTAGGAGAATTTGTGGGTCTAGGCTTTAGAATTGTTGAAAAAGGGGCTATGGGGTTGATGGTAGGAATTAAAAAGGTAGTTTGATGACTTGTTTGATGGCTATCTGGTAGAAGTATGTGGGGTTTTAGGCTTCTGAATTTTGATAGGTAAATGAAAGGGCTTAATTTGGGGTTGTAAAAAAGGGGAGAGAGAGAATATTATGGTTTTCCTGGAGCTGTATGAATAGTATATGTGGGCGTGTGTTTGGGGTTTTACGAATTGTATTTCCATTTTTGAATTCTTATGCTCTATTAGATTAAGTTATTGAACTTGTATCTTTTCTTGATCAGAATGTTCACCATTGTGAACGTGATGTTCAACATTTTTGAATAGAAGTTTTTATTACCTATAAAAAAAAATGTGAATCCACAAGAAATGAGAGAAGACAAAGGGGGAAAATAAATGATGAGGCCAACTGTGCCTCACCACTAAAAACACTGAATAATATTCTTAATCAACTTCCTCTTGCTTTATTAAGACTAAATATGGGAATGATTGGGGGGGGGGGGGGGGGGTTGATGTTCAAAAGAAGTCTCTAATCCTTATGGTGTTAGTCTTTGGAGAACCATTAGACAACGCTGGCCAGTCTTTTCTAAATCCATCCATTTTGAGGTTGGCGTTGGCGACATAATTAAATTTTGGCATCATAGGTGGTGTGGGAGCTGTTCTCTTCGGGAGGCTTTTCCAGAACTCTACAATATTAGTTGTAATAAGGAGTCTTCCATTGCAAATGTTATGCTCTTTCCTAATCAGAGGCTTCACTGGGATCTTCTTTTCTCTAGAGCTCCCCAAGATTGGGAAACTGAGCATTTTTCCACCTTCCTTGATCTTATCTATTCATTGCCCCTTAATGGTGAAGGTCAGGACAAGCTTTGTTGGAAATTAACAGGGAATAAGAATTTTAAAGTGAGTGAGTTCTATCTCTCTCTTTCCTCTACTCGTGTCTTTTCTTTCCCTTGGAAACCTGTGTGGCGCTCAAAGGTCCCTCCTAGGGTTGCTTTCTTCTCGTGGACTGCCTCTTTAGGCAAGATTTTGACTACTGAGAATTTATGGTATAAGGGTGTCGCAGTTGTTGATTGGTGCTATATGTGCAAAAAGAGTGGGGAATCGGTGAACCACCTGCTCCTTCATTGTCCTATTGCTTATGATCTTTGGTCTATGGTGTGGGCTCTTTTTGGTCTTCAATGGGTTATGCCGCATGGTGTCTCAGATCTTTTTTCGTGCTGGCAAGGTTCCCTCGGTGGGCACCGTAGCATTGTTTTATGGAGGGGCTGTCCCTCACTGTGTCTTTTGGTGTATTTGGCGCGAGCGGAACTCTAGATGTTTTGAAGGGAAGGAGCGGTCTACTTTAGATCTTAAATCTCTTCTTCTTCATACCTTGCTTGAGTGGAGCTCTTCCTTTAATCTTTTCCCTTGTTCTAATTTTTTGGAAATGCTTGATCTTTGTAATTTTCGTGTTTGATGTTTTGTTTCCCTTGTTCACCCCCGGTGTACTTGGTCTTCTTTTTAATGCAATTCCGTTATTTATCAAAAAAAAAAAAAATACTACTTTTTTTTATAGGTAAGAAAACTTATATTTACTATTTAGAGAATGACTACTTCATTATTTTTCATTAGAAAAATGAAGTAACCATAAAAAAAAAATATATATATATATATATGTACAAGAAGAAAGGGAATCTAAAAACAGCGGAATGGATTCCCTAGAAGTAAATCCCCACACACGAGACCAATCAAACAAGGTCCCTGCAAATAAAGCTTCTAAGCTGATCCCCATTAAGCTCCATGTCTTCAAAAGTACGACTATTATGCTCCCTCCAAATAATCCACATCACACAATGTAGCTTCCGTGACATCAATTACCAAATTCCAAATATTTGAAGTGCTTCCCCAGACAGTTTCTCCATCCCACCAATAAGTCAAAAACCTTCTTGGGTAAAACCCAAGCAACGCTGCACGATCTAAATGCAGAAGTCCATAACCAAGAACTTTCTAACAGTGCAACAGGAGATGATCAACACTCTCTACACTACACTGGCATAGGCAGCACCAATCCACAATTGGAATGCCCCTTCTCCTCAAATAGTCACCTGTCAGAGTCTTCCTCCATGCAGCCATCCAAACAAAGAAAGACACTTGACATGGGGCCTTCGTACCTCATATGCTGTTCCAAGGAAAAGTAGTGGAGCTAGATCCCCTC